>CM056588.1:57295492-58515492 GCA_029721435.1 Gymnothorax reevesii
CTTCAAGGGCGTGTTTTCACCAACACTGATGACATTTTCCAGAAAAATACACCATCTGGAGCTAATCGCAAATTTGGCAAGGCAATGCGTTATTACGTCGGCGCCATTTTGGTGCGCATTGGTGTTTCGGCATGTGCGCTGGTGTACTGGCAGGAGTATTTCCGTCTTGAAGTGCGGACACACTTTTATGCACGGATATTAAGGGCGTTTTTACATGTCGGATGCAGTTTCAGCTTGTTTACTGGCGTTTTGGTGTGTGTTGCGGTTTTGTCTCGCACAATGGGTAGTTTGGCAGGCACACATCCATTCTGGCAATTATTGGTGTTCTAGCGATTGTATTGCTGTTTCGAGGCAGAAATTAAGGGCACTGATGTTGTAGCGTGTAAACGGCGGTTTTGATATGCGTGCTGGCGTACTGGAGTGTGTACTGTCGCTCTAGCGAGTGCGCTATGGGCCGTTCCCAGACGGGGGAAGGTGGGAACAGGACGCAGAATTTAACAGAGCCACTCGAGAACTGACGGGTCTCTGAGGCATTTCTCTCGCACTCACTCCCAAAATATCCACGAGCGTCACCTCATTCCTGAGGAGGGCAGAGGCACAACAATTACCCAGTACTCAACATACTGTACATTAATAACATTATTATTATTATTTGTCACCACCTCTGCCGACAAAGTGGGGCAAACTGAAGTATTTTTCCCATGTCTTTGTCCAGACAATATCTCTCTCCAATTCAATGTTAATTTGCAGAAAGTGGGGCCCTGGGTTCGAGAACCATTCATTTAATTTTGGGACGGACCAAGTTCTGAACGTGGTGTCATCAATAATAACTAAACAGTCAGTTGCCTGCAGGTCGACGTGTATCCCCGAACCCTCAGAAGCTGACCTGTGACCTGTAGGTCACTCGCAAGCAAATCTCTTTGGACATGGCGTGACGACCACTGACCCACAGCATCCCCGACCCGTCGTCCAAGGATACAATAGTGATAATGTTGATAATAATAACAAGACGACAGTGTCATCACTATCTCACACCACGAGGGCTGTCACTCCATAAAAAATACACTTCGACACCCAATTTCAAACTAAGCATAGATCGTAAGTAGCTTATTAAGCATACAAAATTTCACGCATCTTGGTATAACAGTTTCAGAGAAATCTTGTCCCCATTGTGGCCCGGATGGACAGACGGACGAATGGACGGACGTACCCCATTCCAATATCCCCCATCCTGCTTTGTGGCAGGGATAAAAATGATAATAATCACAATAATGACTGATTTCAGATGCGTGAGCATGACCCCACCACCCCTTCACATTTTAATAAGAAAGCAGCTGTATGAAGCATGTATCTGTGTTTCAGTGATGTCACTAAGTGCACTGAGAGTGTACACTCCATGGTCTTCCTGGTCATGAGTGGTCGGCTCTTGCCCCAGTGCACACACCACCCCCCCTCCAACCCCCTCCCCCTCCATCTCAGCCCCATCTAACATCTTGTTGTAATTAGCAGCCCTGTGCGGAGCGGAGGGCACGGGAACAGTAGCGCTCAGATTGCAAAACTGACGGGGCCCAGCGCTGACTACAGCCCATTTCTCTCGCTCTCTCTCTCTCTTTTTTCCTCAATGTTGGTCGTGCAGTATTTGTAACATCATCGTGCTGTTTTTGTAGCGTTATTGATTCGCTGCCTTTTAATGTTTCAATTAAAGGGGCGTCGAAGGTCTCTCATCCCCCTCTCTCTTCATCCCTTTCTTTCCTTCATCCGTCTCATGCACTCTTCCCCTCCATGGAGAAAGAAAGACCACATCATGGATTAAGAAATAAAAGACAAGAAAAAAATTACAGGAGAAGGATATCTATTCTAGCCACCACACCAGAACCACGGCCAGAAAACCTGCAGTCTGCTGTGTGTGTGTGTGTGTGTGTGTGTGTGTGTGTGTGTGTGTGCATAAACATGTTTGCAGTTTCAAAGAGCACATTGCTGAACTCTGACCTCTCCTTTGACTAACAGTAACTGATTGATATGTGGTTAGTGCACATTGATAAAACTGTAGCCAACACTAAACGCCAGACCAACAGAGGGGAAATGGAGATGACATCACTTCGGTTAGAGGGATGTTTCCGAGGCTGTGGGATCGGGTCGAGGGCGAGGATTGATCCAGTGGCTCCCCGCAGATGGAGAACTTCTCTGTGTAATTAACAGGCCCTAACAGCTGCATCCACAAAGCACCGACACACTTCAAACCCTCCACTGGCTCGCGAGAAACAACGCTAATTCTACACCTTATCCTCTCCTCTGCTCCCTCTCTCTTCACATCACTCCATCTCTCTCCACATCACTCCATCTCTCTCCACATCACTCCATCTCCATCCACATGTCATCTGCGCCCCTCCCTCTCTATTCCTCTTCCTCTCTCACCAAGTCCACCAATCAAACTCTCTTCCTTTCTGTCGCCATGTTCCCAGTTTCAGGATTTTTCCCCTCCATTTATTCCAGCTGTTCTTCACCTTCCACTCCCTCTTTTCCTCACTCAGTCCTTCATTTTCTCTCTTTTCCACACCACCTCCCTCCATCACGCCCTTCTCATGGGCTGGGCCTGTGGATCAAATGTGCGGCGACAGAAAGATTAAAAGACGAGTGCAATGGAAGAGGGAGAGAGAGAGAGAGAGAGAGAGAGAGAGAGAGCGCTGAATGAGAGAATGGCGCCCAGATCCAAACTCAAGAATCGCCAACCAAGAAAATTTGAACCCGCAAAGCGTCTGGGTCTTAAACCCACCACCTTAAACCAAGACAAAATGAACTTGCGATTCACCAGGTTCCAAACCCATCAGCTCAAGCCAAGATGATACGAATCACTGAGTTCCGATCTAAACGCACCATCTAAAAGCAAGAACATACGAGCTCATCATGTATTTCGGTCGAAACCCGCTGTCTCAGGCCAAGATTAAACACACCGGGGTTTAAATCCACCATCCAAAGTGAAGTCAATCCAGATTCAAAATGTGTCTGGACCTAATCCCACCATCTCAGACCGAGACCCAGGGTCTAACTTCACCATCTCAAAGCACAGAAACTCATCGTTATTATCCTTACAGAGAATAAGAGAGCGTAACTTAGACCTCGTGTGGGCGAAGAACATGATCAGTAAAGGGAGCGGCACATAAACGCTCAGACGCCACTTCATTCCCCACTTTGCATTATAAATTGCATAATATTTCTCAAGCATCAGTCTAGTCTCCCAAACCCATCTCAGGCACAGAGCCAAACCCCGACCGGTGCGGTATAGGAGGGTGCGGACGGTGGGACAGTGAGGAGCTCCATACTTACCCCACCCGGGCGGGAGTGCGCCCAACGGGTCATTCTCCACTGGGGCTCCGGACGGCTGCAGGGGGAAGAGAGACAGAGACAAAACGCAGGTCCTGTTAGACCCAACTTTCATCCATCATCCCTTCTTTCTTCTCTTCCTGTCGCAACACAGCCATAAGCACATCTGCCGCCGACCGAGGCGAGACGCTTGTGGAAAAATTGGGGTAAAAGGACACCAGAGCGGGCGAAGCAGAGCGAGAGCCAGGGCATCGAGTTCAGGTTTGGGGGCTCCTGGGATTTTTGGGGTACCCGTAGAAGGCGAAGAAGACCTCTTCCCGGTGCTGCCTGGAGAGACTGACTCAGGCACAAAGACGGCAGCTGCTACCGCTCTCTCCAAAAACCACACGCTTAAGAGAGAAAAAAGCCAAGCCATTCCAATGAGATTACAGGCTCCGCCCCCGGCCCGGCTGCAGGCCTCCCGCCCACCTTGTAAAAGGCCCCGCCCCCTTCTAAATGTGCTGTGAAAGTAAGCAGGGGGGCGCGATGTCGGGGGAAACTGAGAGCCCATTCATGAGGTCCCCACACCGAGCCCCCTTCCCACCCACACAAAAGCACCTTTATTCAGTCAGCACAGGGACCCACGTTTACCCAGCCTGAGCTAACACAGGGAGAGAGAGTGTGTGTGCGTGTGTGTATGAGCAAGAGTGTGTGTATGTATGTATGTATGCGTGTATGCATGTGTGCACACGTGCGTATGCATGTACGTGCATATGTGGGTATGTGTAGAAGCGTGTGTGTGCCTGTATGCGTTAGAGAGAGCGTGCCTGTGTGTATGCGCAACAGTGAGTGTATGTCCGTGTGTGGATGCGCCTATGTGCAAGAGAGTGAGTGTGTGTGGCTTCGTATATGTGTGAGAGAGATAAAGTGTGTGTGCTCAGTGTGGAGTGTGGAACTGCAGAAGTACATCTGTGTGTGTTAGCGTTTGACAAAACACTGGTGCAGTCAGGAGCTCCTGGGTTCATTTTAACACTCTGCTTTTTAGCACCGCTATAAACCACATCACGGAAAAACAGACGGCAGGACAAAAGCACACACATTTACACAGAAGCTTCTTTAGAGCAAAACAAAAATACCTGGCACTAACTAATTACTTTTCCCAGAACTGCACCCAGCTGCTCTTACTACCGGCCGACACTCCGTCCAACGCTCCTGAAAGCCGTATCTCTCCCAGCCCCACAGCACTGCCCTACGCACCGCCTTGCACTTACAGACTGTACAGACAGACGGACCAACTGACAGCTCCTCAAATACGAAGCCAAAACATCTCGATTCCCCTGGCGATTGTCTGCAGTCTAGGACACAAACCCCACCCCCTCCATGTTAGCGGATGGGGCACAAGCCAAAGTATTTAAAAATAAATAAATAAAAAAATCTAAGTGCCAGTCAAATAAATTTTCCCAAAGATCGTTTCTCTCATTTTAGGTAATTCTAACCACGCTGATGTGAATCAAGTGTTTATTTCTTCAGATTTTTTTGTTTTAAAGAGTCATTTGATACTGTGAAAAAAGGGGTGTAAAGTCATGACTGCAGACCATCACTGACAGCTGTTCTAAGTCAAGTAGTCGCAGAAGCACATACAGACTTATTTTTGAGAATGGAAAGTAGACGAGGAACATCGAGAGGAAATCTAACTCAAAGTTTTGCATGCGTAGGTTGTCAGGTCCCAGTATAATTGTATACAACCCGTAACAATGTTGAGAATCAAACAAAAATCGTAGGCAAAATGCTTGAGACTCTGAACATGGTGTAATATACTCTTAGCTGTGAAGCCAATGTTGGGAAGTGAAACCAGCTAGCTATTTAAGCAATATTCAGATAACATGTCACCTTAGTTAGCAATAAATATCGACAATAAAATGCTAGCCACTTCCAAACATAGCATAACGTACAGCTGGCAGTAAAGTTGACTTTGGGAGCTAAAATCAAATAGCTTAGTTAATGAAGCAAGATTCTCAAACAGGTCACCTTGGAAAATGTAAAGTAAAATGCTCACCACTCTAAACACAGAGTAATGTCCTGTTAAGAGCAAAGCAAGCTAACGTTAAGAAGTACAACCAGTTAGCTGGTTAAGCAAGATTCTGTAATATGTCATTTCAGTCAGCTAGGCGGTTATAACTAACTTTAAAACACATGATATCGGGGGGGGGTATCCATTTACCTATTGACTGTATTCATAATATTTTAACAAGCGTTCCATGTAGTAACACCTGTCTCAGACATAAACGGTGTGGTCTCTGAGTACAAACAGTGGCAAAGACCTAAAACTGGAGCAGCCAGTCTAGTTTGGGGGGGGGGTGTGCGAAGGGACCTTGATACTCCGGCTCAACCCCTTGACTACATAGGGCTGCACGATATACGGAATCGCGGTTATCGCGAGCGCAATAAAAGTAACTGCCACTATGAGGTAGACAGACGAGCTTGCTTATTACCTTTTCAATGACACATACCTAAATCGGTCATTTGAAATGCTTCTGGGAAGAAGACTGTGATTTGAAGTCCGCTAATCACCAACAAGGTTGGCATAATTAGCTTGAAATTAAGAAAATATAGCATGCACATCCACTCAACTGAGGTGCAGGACAATAAGAAAATTAGCAAAGAGATAAATGGTAACGTCCGCACACAAAGACAATGCTCCCCAAAAAATTTATTCTGTTGTCAACGTTTCGATCACAAAGTGATCTTCGTCAGGATACATTTTTTGGGGAACATATTTTTTGGGGAGCATTGTCTTTGTGTGTGGCATAATTAGCATACCTTAAATCAATTCCTGTGTACTTTGCCAATAATGATTAAGAAGAGATAATGAGAGGCAGACGGACCTAACCAGGCCGCTGTGTTAGATTGAAAGAGTGTCAATAATCTGAATAAATAGCAGACCTCTGAATTCCACCTCTCGTAGAATTTTTACGTAGCCAATCATTAAAAAGATTCCTTAAAAATAAACCGTTTCAAGATGGCCTTGGTTTTTAAGCTCACTCAGTTAAAGCACCGCACTCTGAAGCAGAAGTGATTATCACGGCCAACCGGCAGCGGATGGCAGCTTTTTCAGAGGAGCGCACAAATGGCCACTGCGCTACAGGGATGTAAATTGGGAAGGGTCTGCCGGGAAGGGTTATATAAAAAATGGTTGCCTTGTTTGTTGCTTAGGAACCTCCTATTGGCCAAGATGGGCGTTCGTCAGGAAGATTCTGACGAAAGTTTGGTTAACATCTATGCAACTGTTTTTGAGATACCCTGCTAACAGACAGACAGACAAACAAATAAATAAACAAACGGAAGCAAAAACATGACCTCCTGGCGAAGGTAATAATGAAGAAATTCAGTGACATTCAGAACAACTTACTGAACTGAGCCATAGAGACCCGATGACTAATTGGTGAACAAACACACACCTGGTAAAGTGCGATGAGCCCTGCGGTTCCCAGAAACAAACGAGAGATGGAGAGTTTGCAGAGGGGCAGGTGGGCGGAGTCCCTCCCACCCCAGGACAGGGCGTGACCTGCACTCACCCACCCGTCCCATTCACAGCCCCGCCCTGCTCTGTTCCCACCACTAAAAAAGGCTAAAAAAATAATGAGGGGAGGCATTACATCAGCCCTCCTTTCCCGTACGCTCACCAGCCGACTCGCAGGAGGGGCAGAGAGGCAAAGACAGATACAGACAGAGAGAGGCAGGGAAAGATGGAAAAAGCAACATAAAAAGAGAGAGGGAAAGTGACCCAAAGACAGGTGGGGATGAATGTGAGGTGAGAGAAAAACAGGAAGGTGAGGAGAGAAGGAGAGAGATGCAGGGAGAAAAGAGAGAGAGAGAAAGAAAGAAAGAAAGACAAAGAGAGATGGTGGGAGGAGAAAGGTAGAGAAAGATGGACAGATCTGCTTCTTTAAACCAGGCACACATGCCAACACTCACAAATATAAACACGCCAGCACATGCAGACAAACGCACACAAGCAGGTACACACACACACTCGCATACACGCGTCCACACCCACCCACACAGACAGACAGACAGACAGACAGACAGGCAGGCAGGCAGACAGACACAGACAGACAGACACACACATGCACTAGTGCGTGTGCACACACACACACACACACACACACACACACACACACACACACACGCACGCACACACACACACACGCACACACACGCACACACACACACACGCACACACACACACACGCACACACACGCACACACACGCACACACACGCACACACACGCACACGCACACACACGCACACACACGCACACGCACACACACACACAGTCACATACGCACGCACACACACTACTGCATACACACAAGCAGGGGTCTCATCACACAGATGCAGGTGCCCCGGGTCGCCTCAATAGATGAGAAGCAGCTGCAGTCTGGCCTGTGACAGGGCCCTGTGACGGAGGGTCACCAGATGTGGCAGGTTAGAGTTCTCTCCAGGTGAACAGGTCGGTGTGTCTCAGTGTAAGGCCCTGGGCATGGGGTGTATGTTTGGGGCAGGGGGGTGGGGGAGCATGCTGTTATTAAGTGCAGTGGGGGGGCAGGATTGGGGTTTGGGGCCTGGGTGTTGGGTGGGGGGCCGGAAATGGCGGTTAATGACACTGGAAAGGCTCTCTCAGGAGTTTCAAACAACCGGCAATTACTGTACATACAAAACTCTCTCTTTACTGCACGTACACCCTGCGCCCCTCATATCAACCGCTCCCCTTCCTGTTCACACACACACACACACACGCACTTTAATAAGCGCTTACATACACAGCCAGACAATAGACAGGACTGCCACAATAAAGGAATGCCCTGCTGAAAGTGTTAAGGATGTGCTTACATGTGCAAGTGCTTGTTGAGTGTGAAAGGGCATACAGGAGTGTGTGTTGTGTAAGAGTGTACGTGCAGTGAGTGTGGGTTTGTTTGTTTGTGTGTGTGTGTGTATGTGTGTGTGTGTGTGTGTGTGTGTATATGCGCGTGAGAGTGTATGTTAGGTGTGTGTGTGTGTTGTATAAGACTATTTGGGGTGAGTGTAGGTTTGCGTGTGTGCTTGTGGCGTGTGTGTGTGTGTGTGTGTGTGTGTGTGTGTGTGTGTGTGTGTGTGTGTGTGGGTTCCAGTACCTGGTAGAGAAACCTCTGGTTGAGGAACACAGGTGTGAGTGCGTGTGTGTATGTGCGGTGCGCGCGTGTGTGTATGTGCGCGTGCGCGCGAGTATGCGCAGTGTGTGTGCATGTCTCAGTACCTGATAGAGAAACCTCTGGCTGAAGTGCTGCATGGCCCCCTGTAATTGGCTGCGCTGGCTCTGCCACTGCTCATAGTTGCGCACAGACTCCGGCGTGGGCCTCTGCCAGGTGGTGGTGCGAGTGTTATGGTCCACGTAGTAGAAGCGGCCCCGCGGGTCCACACGCTTCTCCCAACTGCACAGAGACAACGGCAGGGAGGACAGAGAGAATGAGAGAGAGATGATGCAGGGAGGATGGAGAGATGAAGAGAGGATGGGGAGAAGTACTTGGGAGAGAGAGAGGGAGAGCATGAAGAATGAAAGAGGGAGAAGATAAACAGGATAGGAAGATGGGAGAGTATGGAGGGAGAGTGAGGGAGTGAGAAAGGGAGAGTAGAGGAGGTTATCGAGAAGGGAGACAGACGTAAACAGTGGCACTGCAGGATATTCATGGACAAAACCTCTCCTTACTTTGTCTGAATCACTCTTAAGCATTTATAAAACAAAAAAAAAAAAAAACCTAAAAATGATAGTCGTGGAAAAGTACTCTTGAAGGACAGATGCAGACCCTCACAATTTGAGGATACCATCCGATAATCAAAAAAATTTTAATTTATTATCTGGTCGCAAGAAACCAGGCAAGCCTAGAGGACCAAAAAAATAAAAAAAATAAAAAAATCTAAAACTGGGTTGCCACTAAAATTTCTGCAGACGGTCACAGTTAAGTTCAATACAAAGGGAAACTAGGATGTTGACAGTCTGAGCTGAATTCAGACTATTGTGGTCTTCGCCGACACAGACCAACTCACAGATGGCCTGATGAGTAAATTGTAGCCGCTGACGGCACAGGAAAATTTCAAAAAGGTACAGCAGTCTGCATGTGAGAGGGGGACATTGTGTCTCATAGGGCAGCCCGATTCTAGGTCTGTTCAATAAGGAAAAAAAAAAATCAAAAATCAAAACATGCTTCAAGAAAAAGAGAAAGAGCTGGGGACAGTTACTTTATGTCTGTGCGTGTGAGCATGTGTGTGTACATATACACAAAAAAAAACAATTTCTTCAACATGCTTCAGGAACACTATCTTTAAAAAAAAAAAAAAAAAAAAAAAAAAACACATTTAATTGACGCACAGGGCAAAAGCAGGAGGGGCAGCCCAAATTAAACACAAAATTGGCTCATTATTGCCAGAAAAGAACATTTTAACCTCGCCAATTACATCCAAATGTAATGACAAAATAGCATTACTATATCAGCCATATGACTCATGATCCACGCCCACTTGGCAGCGATAATGAGCTGGTGCGACTGCCGCAGCGTGAAGTCCACCCACTGCGCAGTACCCACCCTGCCCTGAGGCATGAGCCACCACCCAACCGGGGACTCGCAGACACTCGGCATCCCGGGAGACGGCTGCGAGAGAGTATGTGCCACAGTAATGCGAGTCCCAGCAACGTCTGCGAGTGACCATCATGAAGTATACCACAGCGTCTGACTCAAACCGCGTTACACCCATCACACCCATACAACACACAACGCACAAGACATAGGTTTACAACTGCTCTCCTCCAAGTCTTCTGACGACTGCAAATACCATTTCGAATATTCAAACGATTTAGTTTCATTTTAAAGGTTGCACTGAACATAATAAAAGATTAGCCAATAATCTTTGAAATCAGTGTATGTGCAAATGACTCGGTAAATTTCAATTCTACAGACTTCTGAAGGGCCTGCTGGTCTGAACAGGCTGTGGGGACCACATTGCATCATTAGCGGGCAGCACACAAGTTCCACTTCTACCTTTTCAAAGTGCTGGACCCTGAAAGCACTGGGGAATGTCGAACAATAAATGAAAAATTATTACATTTGTTTAAGAGTTAAAAGTGTGCTACTCTACCTGGCGCAAAAAAGTGATTGCTGCCTTAAATATCAATTCAACCACTTAAACAAGTCTAATTGATAAATAAGTTCAATTGCACAACCAGGGATCCTCAAATCTGGGCCTTCAAACCAAATCCAGCCCAGGTTTTCTGTCACCCCAGGTAAGTAAATGAACACTTAATCCTTCAGATTGGTCAGATTGTATTTACACCTGACTCCCAGGTAAAAGGAAGGTTGAAAACCAGTAGTTCTTGGACCTTGAGGACCGCGATTTGAGGATGACGGCAATAGAAACACCAAAGCATGATTACTGCCAGCCCTGTTGAATCTAATAATCACTTAAATAAAACCTGTCTGGGAATGTGAAGTTGGCAAAAAGCAGCACATTTTGCTGTGATCAAAAGAAATTCATGTAGACACGAGAAATGAAGTCTTCGACATCTATCGGCCTGGAAAAGGTTACAAAGCCATTTCCAAGGCTCTGGGACTCCAGCAAACCATGGTCAGAGCCATCATCTACAAACACAGAAAACTTCAGACGGCTATGAACCTTCCCAGGAGTACCGAGCCAATCACAATGCCTCCAAAATCCCATCAACTCAAACAGGAGGTCACAAAGAACCCAGACTAACGTTTTAAGAACTGCAGGTCCAACTTGCCTCGATTAAGTTTCACTGATCAGGATTCCACAAGGAGAGAGAGACTTTTTGGAAGAAAAAGGTCCTGTTACATCTGGCAAAAAGCTACCACAGCATTCCGCAACAAGAACATCATACCAGCAGTCAAACATAATGGTAGGTCTATGGCTGCTTGGCTGTTTGTAGACCTGGGCAACTTGCCAGAATTGATGGAAAGATGAATTCTGCTTACTTCCAGAATGACCTGAAGGACAATATCTGGCCATGAGTTTGTGACCTAAAGCACAGGCACAGGCGAGTTATGTAGACAATGGTCAAACTACAAAAGCAAGAGGAATGGCCAAAAATTCCTCCACAGCAATGTGCGCGACTCACGGCCAGTTATCGCAAACGTTTGACAGCGGTCATCGTCACCACAACCAGTTTTTACATTTTGGGGGGGCAAGTATTTTTTTTTCAAATGGGTGAGGATTTGAATCACTCTGAATTACTGCAAATAAAAAAAAAATCATTTAAAAGTAGCATTTGTTTTTACGCACATTGTCTTTGTTTTGTATTAAAATTAGAAGGATCCCAAGCACTTAAAAATGACCAATAAGCAAAAGGAAATTGGGAAGGGGGAAAATATTTTTTTCCAGAACAGTCAGTAATTGCTCTGGGAGTAGCAGCAGTGGCTCCTACTAACACTAGTAGCAGAGGTTGCAATAGCGTTTGTGATCTAAGAGCTGAGCTCCGTGTTTACTTTAGCAAACACAACAGAGTTATGGTAATCTGATGCATTTCTAAATATTACTATGATACATTTTAATGTATTTTCTCAGCGAGGGACTGAGGTCTGAGAACACTGCTGGGAGCATTCCTGTGGATTCTCTCGTTCTGCCCAGCTCTCCAGTAACTTGAATGATTTGTTGGGTTCGGGCAATGTTCCTCGCGGCTGTAAAATGGTGATCTTACATCCCCAAAAGTGAAAACCGTCAATGCGCATTTGCATTGCTTAATATATAAAAAAAGCTTTTGTTATTATCCCACAGAAACATCAGATTTTATTACATTTTTCAACTTTCAATGCCCTTTTCTTTAACCACATACCCTCCCTGTTCTCTGAAACAAATTCAAGCGCAGCAAAAGGAGCACGATTTCCCCGAACGATCACCCCGTGTCATCAATTTTCCTGGGTTGTTCATTTCCAATAATGCTTTGCCATCTTCCTGCATTATAACCCTAACCCCAAACCTAACCCAAACCCTTATATCATGGTGATATATCTGACATCCATCCATCCGTTCGTCTGTCAACAATGCTGGCGTGGTTTTAGTCATCATTAAGGGACGAAAAGTCTTTCGGGACAGAAAGTCCAGGGATGAAAAATCCAGGGACCAAAAATTTGGGGACAGAGACCTGTAACCCCTCAGCTGGACAGTGGCGCAAAAATTCCAGCTGTGTGGTGGGTCCAAAGCGACACTCCTTTAGGGGACCCAGAATTCCCAGCTACAGCCCCGCCCCCAAGCAGACAGACTGCGGCCTGCGTAGTACCCAGCTCCTTTAACACGGAGCTGGTACACCAACTCCATGACTCAACAGCTTCTCCTCTTGTTCAGAAGCAGGCCAATCGCTTTCTTAACTTTGGTGGTACTTCCATAAATCTCCTTTTTTGGATGCAGAAGGTTTTGTGAGGCATTTTTTCACTGTTCTGGTATTCGGTTGCTGGCACAGCCATTTCCGCAATTCACACAAAACCACCGGCCAGAGTGCTGTAATGTGCTCCCGGCTCTCTTCTCAATGAAGCTGTTAAAGTTTCTATTCATAGAAGACTATGTGACTATAAAATTAATGGTGACCTGGAGACATGTGCGGCGACACACACACACACACACACACGCTCTCAGACACACTCTTCCTCACATGCATGTGCACGCACGCCCACACACACACACACACACACAAACACACACACACACAGTATGTGGGCCTCATGACTGAGCACAGAACGCAGTACAGACGTACTTCCTGTCTGTGTTGTCCTTCGGTCTGTGAGCTCACCACCTACTGTTGTTTCAGGACCTCTAGACACTGAAGAAAAATCGAGCTGCTGAACAGAGGAAGGCCTGAACACTACATACATTTACGGTCATTCACATGCATACACACAATCATACCTGCACACGCACACTAACATACACTGACATAACACACAATTCCTCTTATGCACATGCCACGGTATCCATACATTTACTAATGCACACATACTAAAAAAATACTTAAACTGTCATACACACATGCGTTTAGATACACACACTCACACACACTCATTCATATACACCTATAATTGTGCAAATACAGACACGCAGTCGCACACTAATGCACACGAACACACACTCATATACAAAAGTATAAACACAATCTGGCTCAGATGTAATCATTCATGCACTCATAATTATGCACTCTCACACACACACACACACACACACACACACACACACACACACACACACACACACACACACACACACACACACACACACACACACACACACACACACACACTCTCTCACACATAAACGCAATCACAGAGGAGCAGGAGGAAGTGCTGCCTGCTCATATTCTCTGCAGAGCAGCGCAGTCCCAGAGATCATGTTCCTCCAGTCAGAGGGTGCTTTATGGGGACCGATCCTGACGGACTCCACAGTGTCCCCACACCGACCCCCTCCAGTCCCGTCCCAAGCGCGGGGGACCACACCTGAAAACAATTAACTCCTGTGCAGCCAGAGCACCCCCCATTCCCATTAATGCACAAACACACACTAACATACACTGGCCCTCTCGCCTGTCCCACACGTCACGCTCTGACTGGACAGAGATGCACAACAGAGAGGCGAAGCCAACAGGAGCAGCGTGTGTGTGTGTCTGCGTGCGTCTGGGTGTGTGTGTGTGTGTGTGTGTGTCCACTGAGGTTCATATTGTGCTTTAAAGAACGAAACGCCTTGTCCACTGATCATGCGTGTGTGTGTGCGCGCGCGCAGGTATGTGTAAGTTTCAGCATGTGTGCAGGTCAGGGGGAAGGTGTGTGTGTGTGTGTGTGTGTGTGTGTGTGTGTGTGTCTGCGTGCTTGTGAACATGCACATGTGTACACTGAGGTTAATATTATACTTTGAGGACTGAAATACCTCGTTCATTGACAATGTGCATGTGTGAGCTTGCGTGCAGGTCAGAGGGAAGGCCAGTTTATGTGTGTGTGTGTGTGTGTGTGTATACTGCTTGTTAAAAGAAAGACAAGCAGGGCCCTGTGTGCGGGAGGTTTTACGGGGTGGGGGGGTACATGTACACATAAGAAAGAGCTTTTGTTCTCAGTCACGTTCAGTCTGGGGGGGGGGGGGGGGGGGGGTCACAGCCTAAATCCCAAAACACCAGTGAAACCAAAAACTACAGAACAGCCACTCAGGAGAGATCACACCTCACCCTGTTGACTGCACACAAATGGAAACAAACTTTCACAGTAAGTGCTGATTTTAACCACAGACAGCGCGCCTAACAGTGTCACTCTAGTGTGGACACAAACGCTCCCTAAATATCTGGTGTATTAGCAGTATTTGTGGCACAGAGAGCCCTAGTTGTAAGCCATGTTCCAATTTCAGTCAACTGAAGCAGTCACACAGCACTTATCTGCACAAACTCGCGCACATACACACACACACACACACACAGCACGCACAAACACACACCGAGGCTCCAAACCCGCCCCCCAGGTCACACCACCCCTGCCCCCTCCTCCATCCCATGGGGACCTGAAGCAGGTCACACCGCAACCAGCAGCTACCGAAGCCGAGCAGATGCATGCAGGGAATTTTCACAACTGCGCTAAGAAAAATAGCAGGCTGCTCCCACCGCTGGGTTAACATTGTGACATCATGCTCACTCAGCAGGGCTAGCACAGGGTCTCCCAGGAAGCCCTGCAGGGGCTACACTGACACAACACCTCAGCAGAGCTACCGAAACAGCTCAAAACGTCTGAAACATGACAGGAGAGGCGGGAGAGAGAGAGAAAGGGAGAGAGAGAAACTGACCCATGGGGTAGCGGCCTCTCCCAGGTGGTAGTCTTGGTGTTGTGGTCCACGTAGTACACTCTTCCATGCGGCAGGACCCTCTGCTCCCAACTAGAGAGAGAGTAAACCAAGTTATATGCAAGATGGCACTGGACTACACAAACACAAAGTGTTGCCAAGATTCAAACGCAGTTCCCACCACCAAATTCCGAAAATATACACCTGCATTCCAGTTAGCAAAACCAAATAACCTCCAGTTTGTACCAACTCGTTTTCACAAAGGCACATGTTGTTGACAAGGTACACATGCACAGGGTCACAGCACGGTCGCAAGGGCTCAACCTACCCACAAACTGACGCGAGCGCGCGCGCGCACACGCGCGCGCACACACACACACACACACACACACACACACACACACACACACACACACACAAACACAAACACAAACACACACACACGTAAAGAATATTGGGATCATTGTGACCTGAATTTCAAACTTCAATTTCTATAGGCCACTGAAACAGCGCCTTGGGGAGAGCTTGAGTTGTCAAGCTTAACATTGACATAGTGATTTATTATTTATTAGACCACCACCCAATGTAAGGTTTAAGCCACAGCTGCCCAAAATTAACAGTGTTGGTAATTACAAAAATAATTTTTACGTTTCTGTAATGGTTAACCCACCAGTATGTGCAAGCTCTTTAACTGAAATGATATTTTTAATGCTAAAATACAATTATTGTTGTTATCCATGAATTTTAGAATTTATCCTTGAAGAAAAAAGCAGAAAAAAAATAGTTAAGCACATTATTATTTTTCGATGCCAAGATGCCAAGTAACAGTTATTTTCTTGCATTCCTGAACATAAAAATTAGTTTTGGCGGTTGAATGCAAGAATGCAAGCTGTTATCTTGGCCAAAGGAGGCCATACAAAATTGTTTTTTTTGTGGTTTTTAAGTGTGATAAGGACTATTTAGTGGTTTTGGTTCATTATTTGCCTAAGAAATAACAAGATAATTTTTAGTTTAAAACAAGTTTTTGACAAATTTCTTACAAATTTGTGTTGTCTCATTGTTTTATGACAGGTGGTCCAATAAATTTGTTAAGTACTGTACAGAAATACTCTTAATCCAAACACATAGACCCAAAATTGTACAATTAACCACAGACTGCCTCAGCTATGGTCAGTTATTTACCTGGTTTTACACGTGGGCCAAGAGTTGCCTGTGTATTGTTCTGTAGGCTGTACAATATGAAGTCATGCTCTGCCCAGATAAGTGCAACCTTATTGAGCAGAACTAAACACGACTACGAGAATGTTTGCTTGCAAGTGTATGCTCATGTTGAGCAAAAAAAAAAAAACGGTAAGGAGCTCAGCTTTACCTAAAGAGAAAACTGCTCCAGTAAAATTCAGGCAAGTATAACATTTTCCCCATCTTCAGCTGTTTAACGCGATCCTAATTCATCGTATGTTCCTCCATGGACTCTTCTCAAATTCGCCTTTTCTCAACTTCAAAACAAAAGAGCGGCACCTTTTTTTTTTGAATTGATTACAAAATATACTTGAAAGCGGTGAAACGTTTCAACTCCTCTGACAAGACCTGGTTTTCCAAACACTCTGCTAATGTATGCAGCAGTGAGCCAGTCAGTGAACAAGGTTGGCCGTTATAGTGCAGGTCGCCTGCTGTAGTTCTAGGATTCAGTAATTCAGTACGACACACGCAGTTATTGAGGCAGGTGGTGAACGGGGCCTGCTCTTTTAGCATGATTGAGTAATTCCGTAAGAGAGACACACACACACACACACACACACTTATTGAGGCAGTAGGTGAATAAGGATTACAGTAGTAGTATGATTGAGTAATTCAGTAAGACACACACAGTCACTGAGGCAGTGGGTGAATGAAGACTGCTGCAGCATTGAGATTCACAATACACACACACATGGTCACTGATGCAGTAGGTGAATGAGGACGGCTGTTATAATGTGATGCAGTGACACAGCGCACAGGGCCTCTGAAAGCCTTCCTCTCAGCTCTGACACAGTAAAGGTGTGTTGAGTTTTCCAGCGTCCCACCCAACATCCTGCTGAAACAGACTGGCTTTGTGTTGCAGCAACACACACACTTGCATATGCACAGACACACACACACATGTAATCTGTCTCGCTCTCCCAAAAACACACACACACACACACACACACACACACAAGCTCTGTGAAGAGTGCAACATACTGTTCTCATTAAGACTGGCTCAGATACGGACTGATGCAATTCTGTGGTGATTTTTAGAGCTGCAGTTCTTGCAGCGATTGCCAACTACCTAACAAAGTGTCCATTTGTCCCTACTGCAGAGCTCCGACATGTGGCCACAGTTCTTTATTGTTGTCGTATGGTGTTGAAATAATTTTTGATACAGTTCCCCAAACCACTTAAAATAATTTTACTGTTGGAAGCAGATGCAGTTAAGGCACCAACTACTCGGCCCATTTGGACCGGCGCTGGGATCCTCTCCGTCCTTCGGAGACTCGCCTAACTAAGTGTTGCTGGTCTAATCTCTTTTCAAAATACACACACATACATGCTTTTAATCAGCTTCAAATTAATAGGTCTGACCTGTGTAGATCCATTTGAAAGACTGTAGATCAGACAGTGTTAGGATGGTAAATGTAGTTAAAATCAAGACTGAAAGCAGTGATTTGTAAATTAACTTCAACCTGCATTATGTTGAAAACAATATAACAGCTCATTAATGTTTCAACACATTAATATTACTGATTTTTCAAAATAATCAATTCTGACCCTTGCGACATATTTCAAAAAAAGAAAAAAAAATTAGGACAGCAAACTCTTGATCTTGCTGCACTGTCGTTATTTCTTTTCACAAAGCTTAACTAATGTTTAAGGTCTGAAGACCCTCAGTGATCGTTTCGGGTGTAATTTTGTCCAGCTCTTCCTGCAAATAAATCTGAGTGTGAGCAGCAGAATAGGGTCTTCATTGTTGCATTTTTTTTCGTTTCAATACAAGCCACAAATTCTCAACTGGGGACCAAGTCGGGACTGCAGACTGAACGGTCTAGCGCTCGCACCTTACGCAAATGCTGCCATGTTTCTATATTGTGTGCAGACTATGGTTTTCATCGAAAAGGAGGAACTTCTGGACACTTACGGCTTCCTCTTTCCACGGCAAAATTTACGCCGCCATGGATGCAACTACTTATTGTAGGACTTGACAAAGGTTTGCCAAAGCTATCCAGGCGAATCCAATGCAGTTTCATCACTTGTAAATGACTGATGTTCCCTGCGCACTGCCATCTGAGCGCTCGAAGATAAAGCATGTTTATCGTGGTCTTGCTCACTCCCCCCATTAGCACAGATAATCCTCCACATTTCCCCTGAGAGCAGTGTCTCCCAGTGTCGGGAGTCAGTGAGAGGAGGGTATGCAGCGAGCGCTCTTACCCTGTGGGCAGCGTCTCCTGCACTGGGTCAGTGGTGAAGTTGGGCTGGTCGGGGTTGGGAGGGGTCGCCCCGGTCTCAGTGAAGTCTGCAGGAGGGGGCGGGGCTCCAGGGTCAGGGGCGGGCGGAGTGGGAGCGGGTGGAGGGGTGCTGCGGGCGGGGCTACTGCGCCCATTCTCTACCCCACCAGTAGACAAATCGCCTTTACCTGTGTGACACATCACCAATCATACTCCATCCATTTCACCATGAAATAACTGTGCCAACGCTCGAAGTCTGTTCTGCAGGAGTGCATTACTATGCATCAGAAACAACAGGGGGCCACTTGAAGTTACAGAATTTGACATCACAGCGTGTGTGTTTGTGTGTGTGTGAGTGCATGAGTTTGCCCGGGCGTTCGTGCATCAGTATGAGTGAGTATGCAACACAGGGAGTCCATGGACTTGCCGGCGGGGCTGCCGTGGGAGTTCTTGGACGATCGATGGCGGCTCCTTCCCCCAGGACTCTGCTCTCCATTCAGCGCCGTCTCCCCATTGGACAGAGAAGCCCCTCGTGACCCGCCCGCCGAGTGCCTGTGATTCCTGCAGAGAAACAGCCCGTTAGCCTGTGTGTGAGAGCGTGTGCGATCGCTCCATTCCGGCAATATATTACAATAACACGAGTACAAATGGAAACTTCCACCGCCTACATTGCTGCTGGTCTGAGAGTGTGTGCGCGTATGTGTGTGTGTGTGTGTGCGCACGAGTGAGTGTGTGTATATACACAACTTTCCCATTGAGTAACCACATCTCATGTTTTCCTATAGTTATATGTTGAAAGCATTTCCAGGAAGTGCAGAAAAGTAATGATGGTAAAACATTGGTTTTACCCCCAGTAGGAGAAGTTTGCTTACAGTGCGAATACTTGGCTGGAGCTCAGGCCAGTGTTTTCAAAGATAGATTAATCGTTATTAAAAAGGCCCCCCAAGGCCCGAATACATCAGTCTGAGCTCCAGAGAAAACTCCTCCCCCGTGGAATGCGATGGCGGTCCAGCGATCAGCGAGCCGTGGCCGTTCCAGCCTCACACGTCGCGGACGGCTCTCGGTTCCCCGCCGCGGCCCCCCGCTGCCCCGTTTAGGGGAGGCTGTCCCTCTGTCACCCACAAAACATGTGTGCACGCGTGTAAAACACACTGCTGGTCATGGGAGAGCTGAGACCAGAGAGAAATATAAACCTCCTCCTCCTCCTCTCCCTCTCGATCTCTCTCTCCACCTCTCCCTCCCTACGGGTGCCATAAAGGTTAATACTGCATACATGGTATGCATGTGTGTGCAGTGTCCTGACTGTGTACAGTGTGTAAACACAACAGTATCCATGCACATATGGCCATACTGAGTGTACGTACAGTGTGCATGAGTGAGGCCTGTGCATTAGAGGGTGGGTGTGCAGTGCACCAATAGCAAGCAAATACACACCAGTGTGGCTAGTATATGCACAGTAAGGTGTCTGTGCACAGGGCCATGTATAGTGTACACAGTGTGCATTTGAATAAGAGTGCGCGCTTATATTGTGCATTCTGGGATAAGCGCACAGTGCATGTGCAGTGAGTGTGTACAGTATGTACTGTGATTAAAAGGTGCACTGCCATTTCGTCTGAATTGGCCCAATTAGAGCCAAATCACGACTCATTGAGATAAATAACAAATGGCTGAAATTTCTGAAAAAAGACTTCACCAATTGCCTTTTCATTGGGAATTTTGTACTCGAAGAGGCCAAATCACAGAACCTGGAAATGTGACGTCGTACCGAGAGTAAACAAAAAGATCCCACATGAGTGTGAAGTGTGTGTCCGCTGTTCTTCAGCCTTATATCACTAGAATCTGTGGACTCTCCCCTTACATTTCACGCATAATTTGTCTCTGCAGCACAAATTCAGCAGAATCGCTTGCGCCGTATAAGCGATGATGCTCTTATATCGTTTTATTTCACATTTTGCTACATGCTCATTAGGTGCTCGGTGCTTGAATGGTATTCTGATGAGGTAAAATGGTCATTATGAGCTTTTTGCAGAGTTTCCTCCCGTTGAGTGGAACTGCTGCGGTGGAGCGGCTGTGTTGAGATTCAGCAACACTGTTCAAAAAGCCTCCACTGCGTTAAATTGACCATCAGTGGCTTCGTTTTTTTCCCCGGTGTAACGTCATCAATATCTGGGTTGCTTAGGAAAAAGCGGAGGCCCAAAACCAACAAAAGCAATGAACTTTTGTTCCGAGATGAAACCGGTCTCACCTTTACTGTGCAATTTAGGTTGCAGACCTGATTAAATTAATATTTGGCAGAAATATCTCTTCATCTGTAAGTGCACGCAGGTGTGTGTGGGGTGTGTATTTGGTGTGTAGACTGTGAGCGTGTTTGGGATTGTGTGCATAGAGCCATGTATGGTGTGTACACAGTGTGTGTACCTGCTGCGAGGGCTGGCGGTGCTGGGCGTCTCATCGCTTTGTGTCCTGTGCAGACTGCAGTGTCGTTCTGTCCCGTCCGTCTGTCCTTCTGTCTGCAGTAACTCTGGGCAAACAGCAAGACACAAATCCCACCAGGCTTCAGCAACAGATGCTGACAGAGGGATTACCACCCGACACCTTAAATCAACCAATCAGGGACACAAACACCTCAGTCAACCAATGACTGCACAGACAGTGAGGTCATTTGTGTTTGACAAGAAAACCATTTTTGAAGTGCTGTAATTCCTCCATACCTCTTACACCAGGGCTGCCCAATACTGAAGATCTGACATCCCATGTTTTCACTTTAAGGTTAAACCTAATTTAGCATGCCCGACTCTCCTAATTAGGAACTCAATGTCACCTACACTTTTTGAATGAAGTATTACCAGAGTTGGAACTAAAATCTACATGATGGTACATCTCCAGGAACAGGACTGGGTAGCCCTTGTTTATGCCACATACGGGCATATACCCTCAAAGAATATTTTATGGCATATTGACATACATAACAAGTGAACTGCATAGATAATTTTGTCACTGTCCAAAAACTTACAGAGCCCATGATGCCCAATCACTGCACAGAGACACCCAATCAACCAACTGAGACCTGCTGTGACAAGCTGTTCTTTACAAAAGCAAATTATGTTCTTGGGGCAGGACTCTTACAATATTTCACTTCCATATTTTTTTTAACATTCATTTTGTTTGCGTAAACTTTGAGACGTTCGTTTGTGTGCTGCAATGTCTGGCCATGAATACTGAACAAAACTCATCCTGTAGAACCCCAGCGGACTTCACTGCCCATAATACTGGATTACACACGGTAATCTATGTTCGTAAATAAACTAAAGGGAAGCCAAAACTAAAATTGCCGGTATCCCAAGGCATTATATTCTCAGTCATACAGCAAGAGTTCGATGTCGCGAGCTAAAACCAAGATTGTGGGCAGCAGAAAATCTCTCGATGACGACCTATGAGCGTCCACTGTGTATGCTTGGCTGTGACTGTACCCCTATAAGGGAAAAGGCTAGCGATACAACATACGCACTGAAATGCAAACAGCAAACTTTCTGCTCTCCAAAATGGAAAATAATTCTTTTTTTTCCCCATCAAATAAACCTGCGGTAAGTGGTGCCAAAGTTAGCTATGGACAATGTAATGCAGTAATGTAGTGTGAACGTAGAGTGCGAGTAAGAGGCTTGCACATTCAGTGTGTGCGCGCGCGCGCATGCAGTGTGCATTGATTAGAATGACTGTGAGCACAGTAAAGCATTTGTGCACTTGAGCCTGCAGTAATCGCTTTTGTATTCAGATCTGTATATTTGTGCGTATTGGGTGAATGTTTGAGCCCGCTGGGTGCAAATATTTGCGTCAGAATTATCAGTGTGCGTGAGTGTGTGTGTGTGTGCACAAGTACTACGATTGAGCAGGAATAGTGTGTGCGTCAGCGCGTGTGTGTTTGAGCGTGTGTTTACACTGTGTGTTCTCAGTCTGACTCCTGGCAGCTGTATAAAGGCTTGTTTATGAGGAGACGCGTGTCAGAGGGACCAGGGGAAACCGGCGGGGAAAAAAACAGGGCGCACCTGAGAAAGGGAGCATTCAGGCTCTTTAATGCACCTCTGTAACCCGCACCCTCCCACTGAGGCCTGCTGCACCCCTCCCACTGCACCCCGCCGCACCCCCGCTTTGTGCCCGCACGCCAGAGAAAGCCAAACACTCCTCAATGGAAACTGGGAAAGCGAACAAGCCGCACGCTTACATAGGCAAACACACAGAACAAGCCAATTCATTTATCAAAGCTCAATACTAACAACCTTAACAGGCGCAAGCACACTCCTGCAAACACAAAACTCACAAACACGCGCGCAGATCAAGCCCATTCATTAGTCACGGCACGGCGTCCGCCGCAGCGTTCACACAAAACACACAGCCACGGGCAGGCACACACAGGCACAGAACTGCACAAATAATTCCTCCAGGCAAAATGTTGACATTAACATCCACATGGACGATGATCAAGCTCATTCATACTTGTACAACAGTAACACTGATTTATAAAGGCAATTCTCTCAAGTTTTGCAAAAACACTCACAATATTATACACAAGCTGTCACGCACAGACATGTTCGGTAGACTGACACAAAGATACACAGACAGAGCATAGGACTAAGCTCTGAGTCCAAATGAAAAGGCTAGCGTAGAATTACATAAATAAATAAGCCTGGGATTAATGGCGCCGGAAGCTCCCGTGACTTCATAAATCAGCTAACCTCTGACCTCGCCAACACACCCTGTATGGACACAACAGTACCTCACTGTTCAGAACAGTAATACAGCTCCTGTTCAGAGCAGCGTAAGCAATGCCTCCAATGTGACGTGTTCAGTCATCCTGATATTGAAGATCAGACCAGCAGCTACTGGCCTTACTGTCAGGTGACAATATGGCTCCTCCTGATTCACAGTGGAGACCATGTTAAAGGAGCTACGTCACAATTACTGTACTCTCTCAGATCTTACATCCGAGGAAAGTGAATCTGCCTGACTGGAAATTATAATCGGATTCCATCCTTGTCAATCCGACTTCTTTTCGCATTGCATTTATATGTAGTTACTCAGGTATTGTTCTTTATATAACAAGGCATTTTATTAGGAAATCTGAGGATTCAAAGCACAATTTTTATGCTTTAGCTGAAGGATATGAAATATGTGAGCTGGTTTATAACCTCAAAATGATATCATAGAAGAATATCTATGCAGAGCTACGACAGCTAGGTAAGCTTAAGTTATCTAGCAATTCAGCTAGTTGTCTGATGAAATTTCAGATGAAGTAGCTGGCTATATAAATACTTAACCAACAAAATTTGCATGTGAAATGAGAAGTTATTGTGGATATCTGCAAAGCTAGCTATTTAGCATAGCAACGACAGCTACATAATTAACGTTGGCCAGCTGTGTGGCTAGTTGTCAGATGATGTTTTTTTAAACGAAGTAAGTGACGTTAAGCACTTGGCCAACAAAATTTTTGCATGAAATAAAAGGTTATCGTGGAGATTTGCATTAGTCTGCTACTTTAACTGAATATTTAGTCTCAGCCAGCAAATCATTCACCACACAAGCTGCCCATTTATGCATGAACACACATTTTGTGACTGTAGTTATCTACCTACAAAAGCGTTTGTAGGTGTGCTGTCGTATCGGAGCATTTGTGCATGTGTGCGCGCTCCCAAGAGGCGGGACTCACTGTCTGTCGCTGCGCCGCCATTGGGCAGGGATCCCAAATCAACAGCCAGTCCGTCCAGACAGACGGTCAGCTCTCCTCCCGCCACAACTGAGCCTCTGTTTTCTGTCTGAAGAGGCAGATTCAACTTCACATTCTCCACTGAGAGAGAGAGAGAGAGAGAGAGAGAGAGAGAGAGAGAGAGAGAACACAGCACGTCACACACCAGTGAACAGTAGCGCAACAGTGCTAACAAGCAGCTGGGTGCTTCACTAATAGATGAAAAAGACTTTCTGGAATGTTTTTTTCAAGATTTATTTGTTTATTTGTTTATTTCAACAGATCCCCATTAGCACAAGCGGCAGCTGGTCTTCCTGGGGTCCAACAGAATGAAATAAATTTCATACAAAACTAATACACAGAGTTTACCACAAGATATTATAGATGCGTTCCACATAAGAAAAGTGTATATCAAAAACATCAAATTACATGAACATGAAACTACATGAAAACAAACTACAGCATAAGACACACATTTCCCATAAAAAGACTATACACAAGACATGACTAACCAAAAAATAAAGACGATTTTCGCTGAATAAATACAACTCTCGGGTATTCGTATACTCAAGATGTGCCATGGACTTAAACTTTAAAAGGAAACATTACTGCAATTTCAACCTTATGGCACTTTTAAAACGAGACATGCCTTTGATGTTCCGCACATCACAAAGAAGGTTGTTCCATAATGTTATTGCTCTATAAAATATTGTTTCTCTCATAAAATTGCATTTTGGTCTTGGTAACACCATCAATGCCCCTGAAGTTGCCCCTCTTGTCGCACGCATGCGAGTTCCTGACCTATAAACAATGGCATTATTAATAAATACAGGTTTCTGAGATTTAATCACCTTGTGAAAGAATGTGAGTAGGTTAAATGACAATCTTGCGTCAACGCGGAGCCATGAAGGGAGTGCATGCATATTATCCACACTAGACCTATATGAGCAGCCTAGAACTAGTCGGGCTGCTTTATTTTGTGCAACTTGCAATTTGTTTAAAAGACCCTTTGCTGCAGATGACCAAACCACAGCACAGTAGTCTAAATGACATAAAACCATAGAGCAAACCACTTGATGAAACAATGAAGATGTGAGATATGGAGCGCACTTCCGTGTAACGGCTAACGCTCTTCCCATTTAGCTACTACCTTGTTGACATGAGTAGACCAAGACACAGTGGGGTCAAGCTCAGTTCCCAAAAGTTTTGCGGTTTTCACTTGTTGAATGATTTGACTATCAATTTGAAAATCCAATTTGATGTGATGTCAATCATTACCATGCTCAGTTCCGGAACAATATAATGCGGTTAGCGGAGAGCAGTGGAGCAAAGTGAAAATTTTTTTTAGCCAAAAATATAAACTGAATCTGAATCTTAAGTCCATCCATCCATCCATCCATCCATTATCTCTGCTGCCTCTTCCTCACTGCGGTCGCAAGAGAGCGGGAGCCGATCCCAGCTGACTCCGGGCGAAAGGCAGGGACACACACTGACCAGCTCGCCAATCCACTGCAGGGCGCACACACTATTCACACATCATTCACTCACACACTCATACCTCTGGGCAATTTAGTCACCAATTAGCCTGACATGCATCTCTATGCAGGAGGAAACCGGAGCGCCCAGAGCGAACCCACGAAAACATGGGAAGAACATGTTCACTCCGCACTGAAGACCCCAGGCCAGAAATGTTCAAATTACTGAAATAAATAAAAACAAATAAATGAAAAAAAAAAAAAAAAAAGTACATTCAGCCAAAGGTGAATATCATTAAAATGCACGTAATTAAAACCCAAAGAGAACATCACACAGGCATCGGCACCTCGCTCAGCGCTGCTAATACACTCTGCATATTCATACAGAATTGGAAGTTACAGTTGGAAAAAATGGCGAAACACTGCGTAAAACAGACAGACACAAAAACACTTATGATTCTCCCCTAACTGGCAAGATTCAGGAAAGTGCATCCATACTTTCTTTAAAGCCGACGCCACTGAAATGACTGGCTGTCTGTAACCGTGAACCATCCAGCTCCTGCACCTATAACATTTCAGACTGAAGCTAAATAAAATAAACACCCCGACCAGGCTGGTCTGCGCAGTGAAACATGAGGCTGTAATGAGCGGGTGACCCAGAGCCCCGGAGTGTGACGGGGGGGGGTCCCATTTTCCTATGCGGCGCAGACTCTATGTAAACTCACTGCATGAGGACGATTTACAAGGGATTTGGAATTATGACAAAGCCAGCTGAGAAGGTGTGACAGACGTGCTCAGTATGGGGACCTGCGCCACTTTCAAAATAGTCTCCAAGAGCTCCCAGTGTTGGGTTATTCTACGCGTATCGGACAGCCACAGACACAGAATTCATCCCATTTCATGCTTTCATGGTTAGAGGCCCTGATACAGATCAGACATCTGCTTTTCTGATGTGTAATAAGTGAGAGAGTGTGTGTGTGTGTGTGTGTGTGTGTGTGTGTGTGTGTGTGCTTGCTTCACAGTGAGGGACAAGGAAATGTTTTCTTTCCTACAGAGTGGGGAGATTATTGGGAAGTCATGGCATCATCAACTGTCCTCACAACTACAAAGGCAAATTGTGACTTATCCCTTCTGGTTAGAGGTAAGGTTAGAATGAGTAATAGGTTAAGGTCAGGGTGAGGGTTTGGGTTAGGCATGCGCTGCTTATTGTTGAGATTAGGGAAATTTTCACAGACACACAAAGAATGAAGGGAAGTCAATGTAATTTCCTCACAAGGATAGAAGTACAAGCTTGATTGTGTCAATGTGAGTGTGTGCGTGAGAGTATGTGTGCGAGCGCACGCGCACGTGAGTGAGTGTGTCTGTGTGTACTCACTCTTGCCCTGGTGTGTACGCAGCGTGTCCAGCAGATCGATGGTGGCGCTCCCAAGCAGCTCTTTCCTTAAGGTGTGGCAGCTCCACAATTTCAGGTCCAAACGACTCTGCGGAGTTACATTTCTGAACACACACACACACACACACACACACACACACACACACACACACTCCTGTCACAAACCACCACGCTGCTACACAACACAATTTCCTCTTTTACGAACAGTGACTTTTCGCAAAACATTCCCGTTTTTCCAGGATAGTGCATTAGAAAGCAGGCAGGGCATATGATCCGTAAGAAATTGCAAAGAAGCCAGTACACTGGAAAAAAAATATAGATGTAATAGCGAAATCTGGAGACAAATTTGGCACCAAAAGGGCAACACAAGCAGGCTGTCAAACCTCTACACGAAGATGGGGTGTCAGCTGCTTGGAGAAACGATCCACATAGATGCAGCTGTGATATTTTCAAGGTGAGCAAGTGAGTGCAATGGGGGACTGTGGGAAATGGAGTTTTGCTCAGAGCAGAGAAGTGGAAGGGAAGACTCACAGAGTGAGGTCCTCGTTCCACTGCAGCTCGGGGTTGCCGCTGCGTTTGCCTGTCTTCTTGGTCTCGCTGGACAGGCCGTCTGCAGTCACCTCCACGAAGGAGCTGAGGCGAGAGTTTCTGCCGGGGAGTTTCGGGGACTGAGGCTTCGCTGACAGCACTGAGGATTCAGGACAGACATCCCCACATTCAGAAATATACACCCTTATTGAAGACTTCAAACGTACATAAAAACACCCCTAATTATCAGGGGAAATACTCTAGGTTATAAGCAAATTATGTTACATCTGGCCAACAACAGAAGGACAACTAATGAGCTTCGAGTGAGGCACTTAACGCAACTGAAGCTGCCAAATTTATTGATTACTCAGATAAACAGTTTCTTCGTTTTTAACTGAGCGCCGACATAAACCTCTGCAGCGGAGTAGGAGATCCACAGAACAGCGTCTCTCCTGCGACCGCTCTGATTTATGACCGCAGCCGAAATGAACATCAGCAGAGTACTTATAGGCAAGCAGCGCCCTCTAAAGGTCACCTGAGACAGTACACAAGGAACCAAGAGGCCATCTTCGCAAAGGTATTACCACCAATTCTAAAACTCCAATGCTTTGACTTACCAGCAGGGACATTACAATGTACAGTAAATAAAGTTTTGGTCACATATAAGTCACACACACACACACACACACACACCTCCAGTCCAAGGTTCAGATATTCACCAAAGTTTAGGGAAAGGGATGTCACCCCAATATTTCCATATGAATAAGAAGTTAGAGTAGCTTGCACACTTGCAAGAACCTAAATCTGCAAGATTTTGTGGTCTGGCAGTGGCACCTAAACCTATGGGTTCAGAGAACGGCTCATCACCGAGAGTTAAGCTCGTCAGACAGGCTCTTTACATCACACCAACTTGGTGTTGGCCCTCGTTTATTTTATAAGCAGAATTACTGCATTTCTTCCAGTAGGAATCACTATTGATGGTTTGTGTACATTGTGTACCCTATCAGAGAATCAGCTTGTGAATCATTGTGCCAACCATATACTAGAGGACACTGAAAAAATATTTAAAAGACTTTTGTCAGACTCCTTCTCACATCTAAAGACTATGTGTCACAAAGTCACAGAATTCTTACTTAAAGATAATAAGATTTTGCCAAGACTGGGGATCTTGCTCACTGTATCACTTGGTTGTTGACCATGTAAACATCATTGAACTGCACTGTTTGCATGAGCCAAAACTAAGAACTTCTGATAATATTGAACAGGTTTGATTTTATCAGAAGGTTAATACGAGAAAAAGTATCGAACTGAGTATATATGACCAGCTGACACCAAATGATTGAGACGACGGAAATGCACCCCAACCCACGCAAAACTCGGAGGGTTTTACTCTAGCATTAGAAATTTATCTGTGACTTGCTTCTAAAGCTGTTTAATGTAGGGGCAGCATTAACTGGACTCCAACTCAGCACTCTGCAAAACAGATAGGCCTATTAAAAACGGATGTTCTTTTACAGGGCAATGGTAACCAACTATTTCCTGGAGAGCTACCAGAGCCATTAAGAATTCATCTGAGGCCTAATTTGCCAGATCTGATGCAACCAATTAACAGCACAACAAGACGTGCGGTTCTTTAACGGGATTCGTTAGGATTAGAGGGCAAACCAACGAGACAATTAATGTCCACGGTTGGAAGCTAAACTTCTTTTAGCTTTTTTTGTGCTTTCATGATGATTTTATGTTATTGGGGGGGGGACTTCAGTAACTCTGACTTTAAATTCACACAAAAGGGGACAAAATTATACATACATCCCAGGAAAAGCTGCTATGATGCAAGAGTGTCAGGAGAGACAGGGAGACGACTGCGATGTCCTGAAAGAACGGAGGAATGCTCTGCACCAGCTGAGGTGGTCGACACCTGGCCAACAGACTGACGCCGTTTCCCACTACGCTGAGAATGCAGGACCCCAATCACAGGGGGTTTCCCTACCATGACACCGCAGTGTCACTACGGGCAACCAGGAGCCCTCAACTGTTTTGCGGCTGTCGCTTAAATCGGTACACCCCAAACTACTTTTAAGTAGAGACTAAGAATTGTCATGTTTGTTACCGATGCAGGAAGACGTGCGTTTTACACCTGCCCATGTACGACTAAATGGATTCAGTTTCTCGCTTCAGAGAATTTGTCATCAGGCAGTGCAAAATGAAAAATTCCCTCGGATAACAGTGCAGAATGTGCCAGAAACAAAGTCCAGACAGCGAGCACTTGATTCACCCAAAACAACACAACAAGTTTTCCAACACTCTGAGCGGAAAGTGACAAAACAGTGTGGGTTTGTATTTCCTTAACTGGTGAAATACTGTTCTGTCCCCTGAAATATCAAAATTCACACGTTGAGTCAGCCAGGATTATCCAACAAGCAACCAGCTTAAACTTCAATTACAGCTCTCATCTTCAGTCTCAGGCTGTACTGCGCCAACTCAAGGGAGGGTTATCTCCTCACTATTCTGAGAAAGAGCAAAACCATAGAGTTAGACGGTGTCAGAGAGTGTAACACACATTACCAAGGATTTGACTTTGAGTTGTAAAAATACTGCTCATAGGGACACAAACCTGGCTCAGTAGTCACTGAACTCCCACTGGAGCAGTAATAAGATCGGGAAATAACCCAAAGAATCTATAACCACGACCGTCAAAAAGGGCCCCGTCACATGACAACAATTCAAGCGCCTGGAAGACTGTTAATTAAATGTCGTCCCGCCCAGGCACTCCGAGCATTTCTCGTGGAGGCGAAAGCCTTGCATGGGGTAGCTGGGAATGCGAATGAGATGAGTGGAGACGTACAGGGCGGGCGAGGTGGGCCGTTTGCGCTACCTTTCAAGGTCAACTGTGACTTCTCTGCGGTCTGGGAAACACCGGGTCGGCTCACGCTGGCTGCTGCCATGGCAACACAGCCCTGAAATACAGCATCATCATCCCTGTCATCATTCCCATCCTCATCATCATCATCATCATCATTAGAGATCTGTGATAGAAGCTGCAAACACCTGACAAACAAGGTTGTGAGTGTGTCTGAGCTGTGAGCATAAGCCTGCCCAGTCGGCTTCTATAATAACTGAAATATTCTTGCCTTGGAGAACATATAGAAATGGATTAAGATAAAAATGAAATCTGCATGCACATTTCATGCGTAACAAGAATAATTCACAGTTGATACGTCACCTCCGCAATAAGGAAATAACATTATCATTGCAATCACAGTCCTGAAGCACAAAGATAAATATTCTCAGGAGCAAAAAAATAAATAAATCTTTAAAATGATAAAACATTTCTATTCCAACACATTCATTTCAAACAAATTTCAGAGAAGTAGACTATTGTGGATTACTTCCAGTTTTAATATCATAACAATGCCTTGCACAGGCAGAGGACAATGAGACCTTTGACAGAAAAGCCCGGTGGCTCCGTTTCAAAGCTCATTCTCATAAACTGGAGGCACAATTGGCTCTTTGACAGTTAGCTACTGGACAGGAAGAGCGAAGAAACTTTGGCTCGCAAAGGCGGCACTCTTCAAGACTTAACCACTTCGGCCCCCGCACACTGACATTAGGACAACAGTATCCTCAATTGATTTTACCGTTTAAGACTGCTAACAATCCAACCAGAGCAGATTTATTGGAGACACCGGGGCCTCCATAACTTGCATAACATCAGGGCTGGCAGGCATGATAGAAAAACTAGCTCCAGCACCTTTACTGAGCTTGTAAGCCGTTCATGTAACCAACTCTACAAAGATATATTGCCATTCATGCACTAGTTTCTCTGAGAAACCTGACAATGTAATGCTCAGTTTGTAATCACGAGTACGGCTACTCTGCTGAGGACATTCTGCTGAAAAACTACAACCATCTATACATTCCCTCATAATTTCTTTATTCCTTAAGATACTGTGATGAAATTTTCACCAGTTATTCTTGAGATGTATATTTATCACTATCTAGTTGAGTTGATGGGGGGGAAAAAGAATTAGAAAGCGAATTTTCAGCAGAATGTTTTCAGCAGATTAGCCCGACCCTGTACCCACAGCCATCAATCTCTTCTGCTTGGTTAATGAACTCCGCGTTAGCGAGCCAGTCAGCCAGGTGACGTTTTAACTCCGATGGCACGAGCTTGCGGAGAGTCGAAAGCATCAGCAGACGTAACGCGAGGCGCAGAGCACAGATCTGTATTACCGGCCGTCACGCGCGTGCGCCTGCTTCCGCTCCCGCATCGCTGCAGCGAGGTGCGAAACAAAACAAGCGCCGCTTCCCCCAAGTTAAATACCCGGACGACAACAATAACGCGAGCTTAGCTGGCTAACGTCACTGCCAGGCTAGACAAACACAAAATACGACAGTAAAGCCGCTTTCACACCGGACGCGAAACGAATTTTTCGCACGACAGATTACAATCAAAGTCAATGCAAAGACACGAATCTTTGCGTTGACTTTGAATGTAATCTGTCGTGCGAAAAATTCGTTGCGCGTCCGGTGTGAAAGCGGCTTAAAGCCTAGCTCGCTAATAAAGGAAACGTTGACAAACGCTGTCCCGGATTCTAGTGCAGCAATCCAAACGAACTACCTCTGGATATCAGGGCGCCAATATATTTGAGTAAAACGCGAGCAACATAAGAGCGAATTGTTTGTCGTACCTTATTTCCGTGGAGATCCAACCTCTCTAGTTAACTTTCATTTCCGCCTCAATGTCATGATCACCTGACGAAGCCACAAGGAACGCAAAGAATTCTGGATCTCAAATCCGCCGGTCACCTTCTGAAGCTCGAACAATTTGTACAATTTTGAAATTATTTTTCATTGAATAAAATATTTGTGATATTTCGAGTTCATTGAATCTTGATAAAGTAAGCCACATTTAGGCAAAAATGTATCTGCGCATGCGAATAAGAAGGAAATACCCTCGAACATATTTTTTTTCTGTATTTCCAAGTAATTTCAAGTAATAAGATTTTTAAGCGCATCAAATTAGACGCAGAGATCGTAAAGCTCCAAGTGAGGTTGCTTAACACAGTTGTTTAAAGTTATTTTTTTTTTTTAAATCCTCGAAATTAATTGCATAAATTTGACACAAAACTGGTTTGTCTCTTTATCATTTGTGAATGTTATCAATTGTTATTTTTGCAACCATGACTCAATTAGTTTTAACAAAGTAAGAACCCACCTAATTCTTTCATCGGTTAATTTTTTTTTCATGACGTCACCATATACGCTTTTACTTTTTGCAGAACCTGAGATATGTTCACATACATGCATGTGTGGTTGCAGTGGTGACCGAGTTACTAAATCAGAGGCAAAAAACCAATGTCCATTAGTTATCATTCAAATTAACATCAAAATTGTTAATTATTTTTAGTAAAACACGTTAGATATGCATTTTCCAATCGAAATGTTTACAGCTGAGTATAATACAGTATTTATTTATTGACGACAAGTCACACATACATATATTAGCAAGGGGCCCCTATGCTCGTGGGGCCCCTGGGTGACTGCACAGCCTGCCAATTCATTAAAATAGCCCTGTCCAATATACCACTATACGGGTATGGATTATTTATTGTTCATGCAGTAAGCATGAACTTTACTGTCAAAATGTGGGTAAAGAGGGTAAATTTTACTTAACATAAAATACCACTAATTAAGACAACTTAACTGGTTGTAAAATCCCTATAAATGCAATAGCATGTTGAACAAATTCCAACATCCTCAGTGAGCCCCCAGGAATAACCTTGATCAACAGCTGGGATGCCCAAATCTGGCCCGCGAATCCAAATCCAGCCCTGGTTTTCTTTCTTTCCAGGCAGATCTATGAACAATTATTGCGACTGATTGGGCAGATTGTGATCACACCTGACTGCTGCGCAAAGGGAGTGTGGAAAACCAGCAGTTCTCGGACCATAGAGACCGTAATTTGTTGAGCCCTGATGCACAGTATTCACAACAAAGTTTAATCTGACCAAGGTCTCTATGGCTCTGGCCATATCAGCAAATAAATATCCTTTTGCTACATCATATTCCAATGACAGCTGATTAGTAAATGCACACACAAAAGGTTTTACATGTATTTATTTGTGGTACAGACTTACACATTCTCTTTATTTCTACAGGGTCCATAAAAATGTGTCTTTGACTCCAAATGATGACATTGCTTTTGAGTTCTTAATTAGCAGTAATATCATACTAAAATGTTTCATAGGAATTACACCCCTTGGTCCCCAACAGCACATAACTCCAACAGAAGTACACCTGGTGTATTTTTTTCTGAGCATCTGTGCATTTCCAGAGAATGCAAGGTAACAAGTTATCACATAAATACACGCACCCATGCAAACGCACACACACACGCACACACCAACTCACATACCCATCCTCTCTCACTGCCCCAATTTCAGTTTTGTAATCACAAAAAAAAATCACTCAAAATCATTTCTTTTCACACAGACACTAACTGCTTGCTTGTTTATTCTGTTTCTATCTTTCAATTTGTCTCGCAGTAATGTGGGGTTTTATTGTTGCAACATTGTTCATGCTGCCTTATGGGCCAGGTCACTGTTGGAAAAGAGAATTTGAATCTCAATGAGGCTTTTACCTGGTTAAAAAAAGGATAAATTCAATTAAATAAAAAAATAATATAATTATAATGGCCAAGCTTAAGAAAAATCTGTCCAGGGTCCCTCAAAGCTATAAGATGTCCTCTCTAATGGAATCTGACACAGGACAGTGCAGGGCAGAGGGACTAGACAGGAAGTCTTTATGTTTTTACTCTGACGGATCCATTTTTCCATTTTCTCATGGGGATATGGTGGAGTGAGTCATTTAAACAAGGTATCTGCAAAAAAAAAATACTTCCTGCAAAATAGCCAAGTATATGCACATCTCTATGTTCTCTTTTAAAACTAGTAAACCATTCCAAAAAAATTAAACATAGTTTTTCTTGAGTGTTGAAATATAAAATCACATCATAATTGACTCATTTCAATACATGCAGCAACACCAGGTGACTGCTGCAAATTAATGGGCAGGATACTGGAAATCATGATTCAACTTCATTCAGGCATCCGACCCCTCCAGGCCTCCCACACACATCAGCACAGAGCCATTCACTCTGATGCTCTGTGGGTTATCAGCAGCCAGGCCTTTTATTGCAGATCAAAGAGCAGCACTATATGACTTTACAGAGTCAAACAGTATATTTCCATGTGAGGACGATACGCTTCCTGTCTGAAGAGACTGTGGCGGAGAGAGGAATCAGACCGAACTCGCTTCTGCACCCAGGATCACACACACGCATACGAGCACACACGCCAATGCACTCCTCCTCCATGTGTGTTTGTCCCCTTTTTCTAAGGTTAACGGGTATTGGCTATAGGCTGGATATAAAGGTGACGTCTGTCAGGTGACTGAGGCGGGACGAATGCCCACAGCGAGATGGGTGTCCGAGGCGAATGGGCCCGGGTCAGGGGGTCTCAGTACAGGGTCCAGTTGGGCTGTGTGCGGTAGGTAATGTAATGGTCATGGAAGTACGACATCACAGCCAGAGGGGGTCCCATCAGAAGGCAAATCCACACCAGTCCGTTACCATAGTTACCGGTGAAGAAGCACCCCAGGAGAAGCGCAACCAAGAGCTGAAGGATAAGGGATGGGGGGGACAGAATAAGGGTTCAAATTATGTCATAGCCAAGCATCACTGAGAGTGTCCCCCTCAGAACTAACTTTTCAGAGCCGTGTGATTTCAGTGGGCCTGGCTGGCGTGACGCTGCGAGTCTCACCTCCAGAACCATGATGGAGAAGATCCACAGACGGCAGGTACGCAGGGACACAGCCACGACGTACTGGTGGGAGCAGAGGACATGGTGTTCACTTCGGTTGCTGGTCAGTTCCGTTCCCAGCCAACTCAGTCAGTTCATACGGAGTCCTTTTAATTCTCATTCTTACCTCACACAGGGCCGCAGAAAACAGGAAGCTGAGTAACCGCGCGTGCCGAGGCAGAACTCCCCTCCTCACCAGCGGTGTGTACAGATGTCTGGGGGAAATAAAGGACTGTCAGCACGAGTCGTGGATGACAACAGCAAAGAGAGAGACAGAGAAACGTCAGGCGAGCTCAACAGAGCTAAGGGCCGCTACCTTCGGCTCCATTTGTGGAAAAGCACGCTCAGCTTTCTCCAAAAGCTCTTGAGGGTGTCCGCATTCCTGCACACAGCACACAGAGAAGCTTCTAGAAGCGTTCACATTTGGTACTGTCAGAAAAGTTCACTGAAAAATTAAATTACACTGTGTTTCCATAGAACTTGACAAATCTCAGAGGAAATTTTTGGAAGGACAGACAGTACGCAAGGTAAGTAGAAACATACTTTCGTTCTTATTTCTTTTGGGTGAACTGCCCCTTTGACACGTAACGGTGGAATGAGACACAGGCTCTTGGGGTTGCGTTAAACTTGAGTTCTGCGGGTTGAGTCGGACACTCACCACCAGTCTCCATAGAAATGGCGGTCCCCGAAGCACAGCAGCTCTCCGCTGAAGTTGAGGCAGGAGTGACAGAGCAGGAAAAAGAAGATAAGCCACAGGAAATGGCTTGGCGCCTGCAGAGGATGAGGAACAACATCATCGTCCACTTTTAACACACTCACACAGGCGCAGACAAGCACACCTATAGACAAGAAGTAATAGGCACACACACACACACACACACACACACACACACACACACGCACACACACACACGCACACACACACACGCACACACACACACGCACTCAAAGCGACTCACCATTAGCTCCATCATGTGCTCAATCCTGGTTGTGACATCCATGTCCTTCATGAAAACAAAAAGGTCTAGCATAGCTTAGGAGGTCAGGGCAGACCAGGGACATTACTCAGACTAACGGTAAAACCATAGGCACTTCAAACACTCACTGAGTGATGACATCACCTGATTACACAGTCAGTAATAGCAGAACATAACAGAATCTCAACTGGAATTCAAAGAAATTCTCTGTCAATCATACTCACTGCGAGGAGGCAGTCTGACCTCTGGAACAAGGGACCAATCCACTGAGAGAGGAGAGAGGGAGAGAGGGAGAGAGAGAGGAAAACAGCAGGAGGGAGGGGAGAAATAATAAAACAGGCCTGAAAATTCATCAGGGTGAGCGCAAAAGTGTTTAAACTCCGCAGAAATGACTCAGCACAGCTAATTACTCTCGTGTCAACGACACAGATTAGATAAGAGCAGGATAGTCAAATAAAAGCCAGGTTAAACAAACCTGCTGCACAATTCCAACCATGAGCTGCGTAAGGACCACCTGGAGAGACAGGTGCAATTCAATCGTCTATCATTCTCAAATCAACAGCTTCTATGATCAGCAATAAATAAGTAAAATCAACAAATTTCAAATAATCACACACTTTAGACAAATGTGATGTGAATACGATCAGACAAGTGCTGGCTTCTGCAGCAAAAGAAAAAAAAACTATGTTCTCTAATCTTTACTTTTAGGCAGTTTTGCTTAAGTTGGAAGTTTGACTTTTTTCATAATGAGGCCCAATTGGTGATATATTAACTGGCTACTAAATTAGATTAGATAATTCTCACCAAACTATATATGCATATGCAATAAAAATTAATACACTTCATGATGATTGAGAACGTTTATACAATGTAAAAATATACACTGTTTCACAGACAACACTGCTAATTTTTGGACAAATGCGACAGCGTATCACAAAAACTTTAGAAGAGAAGAGCATTTACAACTGGAGAGCTAGTCCCGCTCAAATATGGCTTCAACCCTCTGAAGGGTAGATTTTTTTTTTTGGAATGTTTTTTTTTCCCCCGTAATTCAAAGCTTGTCTTCTAGAACTCCATTGCTTCCAATTACAATGATTATGATGCCATTAAATGTTCGTATTAATAACGTAACGTATTAACAGCCAGTTAACAGCCATTTACTCAGATGAGCTGAGAATCTACTAATATCCATGCACTCCAGATTAGAAGCGCGGGTTTCTGCAGCAAACCCCAGCCTGACCATCTCCAGCAGCCTGTGCAGCAGGAAGTTGAGGCGAATTCTGGGCGTCCGAGGGAAGTCCCTCTGGTAGCACAGGGTGGGCGACAGGAGGAAATAGTACAAGTCTGAAAGAGGGCAAAGGGCGAGTGTCACAAAGTACACATCTAACAGACCGGTATTATCAGGTTCAGGATAGCAAAGAGCGAAGAACAAAACTGTATATATATATATATTGCTCTCACCCCTCAGGGTCAAGTGGTCCGTTCTCTCTCCACTTTCATGTGAAACGCAACATATTACTCCTGTAGAACAAACTCAGCAATCAGTGACAAGTAGAAGTCACGCACACTGTGATCACACGCAATTTAGCACACTGTAACACATACAAATATGAAACAATATACATTAATACATGACTGCAGATAAAAACAAACTGAAACAAGTTTAAAAAAATCAGAAGCGCTGCAGGCACATACTGGACAGGCACTCTTTGAGGAACAGACGCACATTGCTATCAGACACACAAACGGCAGCCAGATACACAGGCTCACCTGGAGCCCTAACGCGTTCCTGTCGATACCATCTGTTCGCCTCTTGATACGAATATAGCTTAAGCCCCAGGATAGAATAAATACACAGAGAGAGTATGGCACCACCTAGTGGGGTACACAGGTACAACATCTTTTCAGAATTATTAACAACATCGCACGACTAAATCAGCTCAACAAAGACTGGAAATGCCACAAACTGGTTGCTCATACTGCTGGTAGCATCCGGGGAGATGTCCTTACCAGTAGATAAACAAGTGTCTTGCTGCAGAATCACGGTAGAAGGAAACAGGATCAACACCAGCAGGTTCAACATGTGGAGACGATGCCCCAAACCGGGTGTAATCTGTCCCTATACAGACACATAAGAGTCCGGATCACATACAGACCACAGAAAGAGCCATTAACATACAAACACAGGAGTGCGTTGGCGTCATTACAATGCTGTTATGTAAGAAGCACGTGCAGCAAGCACTAAAGTCGGATGTTCCTAATTTTAACTTCCGCTCCAGTGCCTGTGATGTACCACCGACTACATAGAAAAAGAGAAGTCATGACATTATTTCCATCACAAAATCTCAGGGAGGTATCATCACTGTCACATGATGGATGCAGGATACTATGGTGTAAAGTTTCTCAAACTATGGTGCGCAAACTGGCACCTGTCAGTCCTCAGTGCAGGACTGAAAAACAATTGACGATGCATAACGGAGAAGCATAGGCTAATCTTCACGAGGAATCAAAGAACTATACAGAGCTTCACTCTAAATAAACAAATCATGTTGCCAAGGCAACATTTTGGAATGACAGTACAATTTTGGGCTTTTTCAGATCGTTGGTTAACAAAGGAATTAATCACTCACTCAAGCATTACCCATGTTTCGGGCCAGTAGTTCGTGTGTCTCAGGTGTGTTTGTTAAGGAACATTGATTGCGAGTGGGGAGGGGGGTTGTAGTGAAAGGGGACGGGACTTCGCTGCCACGGCCATCAGTCACTGTGAATGAAAACGCTTAAGAAACCCTGTTGTAATACATTTGAGATGGTGAGTTACATATTAGTTGCTGATATTTGAGCTGGTGAATTATGGTGGGTGGCGAGACAAAGCATGATAGACCTCAAGTGACAAACTCAAATCACAACATCTCTCACAGAGTCATTCCGAAGGCAAACTGAAAAACAATCTTGTGTCGCCACAGCTACTCGTCCACAGTGAAGATTGTGTGTCAAAGGGTAAAACACACAGCTCCTCCGTGGTACAGTCACTGCCACAGGGTATGAAAACTCTGGTGTGAGATGCGCAGGACAGGCAGTGATGCGTCCTGTAAGTCTCACCTTGTCCTGGCACTTTTCCAGCAGCAGGGCGGTGACACTGAACACGTTAGCGGCTGCAGGAGAGAAAGGGGAGAATCATTTGAAACTCTCAGGCAGCACGGCGAGCTACAGGAACACAACTAACTGAAATCTCTTCTTGCAGGAAGGAAGCGAAGCCGCACCCATGATCAGGTAGAATGATGGGCAGTCGTCCTTCATGAGCTGTTCCATAACCTTCCAGAAATCGATGAGAAACCCATGTCTGTCAGAGAGAGGAGAGAGTGACAGTAAGAATCTCTTAATGTTTTCATATTAGGCACACGCCAACATGTACACGTGCATGTGTGCACACGCATGCATAATGGCGCATGTCTCCTGAAATCTGGAAAAACCTACATGTCACTGGGTAGTAATTATGTTCGAATCTGTTTTTACGTTAATTTACTGAGGTGAAAACCTGGAAATTCCACCTATTAGTGCTATTTGAAATGTCAAAATAAAGATTCTATTTTCATTTGTTCGGAGAAGTTTGGATTCAAAATATTTTTGTTCAACTGCCAAAAGCTTGCCCTGGTGAACTTAAAAGGTTTTTCTGGATCACAGGGTCGTGTTTGTAAGGGTGTAAATATGCTTTGCATGTGTGCATGTGTGAATGAGCACATGTGCATATCGTCTATTAGGTGTCCTCCACTAATGTTGGCACCTTTGGTAAATATGATCAAAAGTGGTTAATAATGAATTCCGTCATTATATATTCTTGTAATATTCAATCAAAAATATTCACATAACCTTTAATTGAAATTCTATGATTGAAAGAAAATAATTATTGCCATCATAAAGCAGACATTTTTCTCGAAATCATTTGACACGGTTCATTTAATATTTTAGCCTCCCCTTGATGAAATAGCAGACCCGACTCTTCTCTGTTAGCGAGTCATGAGGTTGAGGAAGACAGGGCAAGGAATCTGAGACCAGCCCTCCTCACAGCATCTCTCAAGATCCTTCCATTTCCCATGTGCTTGTTTATGGACTCCCTTCTTCAGCTCATCCCACAGGCTTTCAAGTGGGCGGGGAATGGAATGGGCTTGACAAAACCTTGATTCTTCGGTCAGTAAACCATTTTTGCTTTAATTTCATTTCATGCTTGGAATCACTCTTTCGTTGCAAGACCCAACCAACACCCAGTTTTAGCTTTTTGCAGACAGCCAGATTCTCATCTAATAACCGCTAGACCTAGATGGAAGTCATAATATCATGAATCCCGACAAGCTGTCCAGGGCCTATGGAAAAAAAAATCAAAGATCCACCACAATACTTCACAGTGGTGATGAGATTATTTAAAGAATTTTTATTTTTGTTTTTACAGCAATTTAATCTGTGGTGTTTTTGTTTTTTTGCCTAAGAGCACTACTTTGGTGTCACCTGAACACAGAACCAGTCCCACAGGAAGTCCCAGCACCATTTGGCAGACTGCAGGTGCATTCGTTTGTTTTTTGATGACAAGAGAGGGCCTCTCAGGCAGCCCCTGTAACATCTTGTATGCAGAGCAGAAGGTGTTGAATCTTAATTTTGGAGACTTTCTGATGCCGAGGTATGATCGATGTCAGCAATTTTTCACCAGTATTCCCCGGAGTTTCCTTTATCCCATGAATTATCCGCCTCACAGCGAGGACAAAATGGGCCACATGTCCTCTTCCAGGCAAATGTCTAACGTTGCTTTTTCCCTCACATTTTGTAATTATTGCCCAGATAGTCAAAATATGTATTTTCAACTTATCTATTGAGCAATACTCTGTTTTTTATTTTTTTTTGCCAATCACTCATTTACAAAGTTGAACAACTTGTGTCAAATCTTATTGCAGTATTCTTTTGTCGTAACCATGGTGATGCATGACTGAAGGGAATAGACTGTGTGCGTCACTTCTTATTTAAACCCCAGAGGAAGTCATGGTCGACGATTTATGTTCCCTCATCATCATAGTGAACTTAAAGCAGTAAAATAAGAATGGAAATGTACTTCAGTAACATTTTTCTCAAAAGGTTTTGCCGGGATGCAAGTGATTGTCACACAAATGTTTTTGGAAAAAAAATATATATATTCATTTCATGAGAATTTTTTTCTTAAATAATTTTCTTTAAGTTAAAGGTAAGATTTTTGTTCAAATTTTGAATAAAAGACGGGGAGGATTAAGAGCGACCACATTTTTTCATAGATCAACAAAGGGTGCCAGTATTAGTGGAAGCCAATGCACATCTGTGTACATTTATGTCCGAGCGTGTGTGTGTGTGTGTGTGTTTGCGCGTGTGTGCATGTGAGTGTGTGAGTGTGTGTCAGTATGTGTGCACACTCACTGGATGAAGTTCTCCAAGAAGAGATGCGCATGAGTCAGGACCTGCAAAAACACACAGCTGCCCAAATCCAACCAAATACCCAGGCGAACACCCAGCAGGTCACACACAGACAGTTTCTCATCAGATGCTTCATGCAGGTCTGCCTCAAATAGGTCCGTTTTCTTGACCACTTCTGCTTACTTCACATTATACAGAGAATCATCAGTCAGAGTCCAAATGCAGGGCAGAGAGCCCCGTCACCGTTAGATAATATGGGGGGGAGACGCAGCCGCAGAGCCGCTCACCAGCAGGATTATGATCCAGTTGAGGATCCCTCTGTAGTCAGTGAAGCAGCTGGCTGAGCTCAGGAGGGAATCTTGTACACGGTGGCAGCTGTAGGGTTAAAAATAGCCAGTTGCACCGTTATACCCCTGTGAAAGCTGCGCCAGGTACTGTGGTTTATTCTCACAGCCCAAAGATATGCAGGCTAGGCTAACCAGAGACTCTAAATGACCCATTGGTGTGAGCGCTTGAGTGAATGATGCATGACCATGTGCTAAGCAATGGATTGTCTGTCTGTATGAATTCCTGTCTCTACAATCCTGCCCAGCACCCCATTCAGGCAGAAGGACAAACCAACTCCAGAAACACCTCCAAGACAGAAATAACAGACCTAGTGACCCAAATTTTGCACTACCTTATCAGTTAGTAAGGTACATAACCTTATTGTACAGTGCCTGTCAAAATTGTGGGTACTGTGAACCAATTCCTCTTGTTTTGACATGCAGGGAAGATTAGGGAAGACCCTCAGTGTCTGGCAATATCTATGAATTGCTGACTTCAGGCAGTTATGAAATTTGCAGTACAGAAAAATATATACAATTTTACATGTACAGTATGATTATGCTGATATGTTTTATTGTTTTTGCTCCTCTAAAATAGGGAGTGAAATAGGGCAGTAATTCCCACGCATATCACTGAAAATGGGCCCCAAATTATAGCTGATAGTCTGCATTTTAACATCAAAATCATTGTTTTTTTTCTTCAATTCTAATGTTCTTGGAGTAAAAAGCATAAACAGCAAAAAGTGTCCCACAGACTCCAAACCTATAGAAGACAGGGTAAATATGTTATACGGTCATGTTTTATGATCAGTGTTACAGGCTGAACACACTGATGTTTGCAACCACACAGCAGAGCTTACCAGAACATGTCCATATCCGACTCAAGCTCAGAGTCCAGATCTGATCCATTGCAGTCCGGACTGACATCTCCAGGAAGGAGAGCAGCGAAACAGCCAGTGGATCGAGATTTCCGCACTTCTGCCATCACAGGTGTAAAATACACCTAGCAGCTGGAGGCAGTATAGAGCAACGAAACTGAGCATGTCCTACACATACGCAAACACAAACACCCACCCAATACTGCTGAAATACTACTAACAATACCCAGTTTAAGCATCCCTCTTTGCAGCCTACAAGCCCAATCCTGAAAAGGCTGGCACATCATGGAACAAGCAAATAAAAAAAAAACTAATTTGATAAGTCCATACACCTTCTACTAATTGCTAACTGAAATCACTCAATGTAATGATGACAATAACATCCAAAAAAGTTGGCACAATTGATTGTTGCTCTAAACCCAATCAAACGTCGACGTAAAGACCTGAACCTTGTATTTGGGAATGAACTAGAACAAGAGAGAACTAGAAGTTTACTCAAGAAGAGAGGGCCATACTACCAGTTGAGCTGTGTCAACCAGTGCTAAAAAGCGCTTGATTATGTTGATTGCCTCAAAACAATTTGCTACAAAATATTAGGTTAGGATCCCAATATTTTTGTCAATCCATATTTATTTGTTGTAATATTTAAAATATTATGTTATACATTACAAATCCAAAGTGAATTAAGGGCCAGTTAAGTATGGATGCCAATAGCTTTTAGCAGTTTCAGCTTATTTCTGATAAAACTGAGTTAAAGTGGAAGAGTACCAACACTTTTGAGGATATCTGTTCACTATATGACCAAAAGTACCTGGGCACTCCATTGATAGGGACCGCTAAACTCCAGTTCCAATGAAAGCAAATCTTAATATTATGACATACAACCAAGTTTTAGATGAATTTATGCTCTCCCTACAGTTTAAGGTAGGCCTTCATTTCAGCATGACAATACCTTGGGCATACAACAAAATCCATTAAGAAATAGTGTTACGATATGGAGGAACTTGACTGACCTGCACAGAGTCCTGCCCTCGGCTTCATCCAGAAACTTCAGAGTCAATTGTTGAGGCAGCTGCAAGCCAGGCCTTATGCCCAATATCAGAGGAAACCATACTAATGCTCTAGAGGCTGAATGGCATGAAATCCTTGCAGCAATGTTCCAATATCTATTTTAACATCTTCTCAGAAAAGTGGAGGCAGTTAAAGCAAAAAGCACGAATTAATTCCAAATTAATGTTTATAATTCTGGATTATATGTAGGACATCAGGTGTCCACATGTTTTTCGCAACGTAGTGTTAGCTGCAAAATAAAATTTCATTCCGTAATTAGCGCCAATTTTCATTCTAAATATTCCTGTTTTAATACTGAAGTCAAATCGACACCGGAATTGAACATTTGCATCGAAAAGGTCCAAATCATGGGTCCCCGTCGCTACTGCCGGCAAGCGACGCAAGTCAGCTGACATAAGCGCAAGTCTATTTCGAAGACAGCTGCTTCCTATTGCTCAGACGATTTCATGGTAAGAAAATTGCAAGAGGCTACAAACACGATGCTGCTGAAACACATGAGCGCATTCCAGTGTTACACTCATGGTCCATGTCATGACACAGTAAAGATCTAAAACCGTTCAGAACACAGTAATGTAAGACAGCTTGCCTCGATGTCATCAGCACTGAATAATTTTTTAAGCATAATGAAGCCTACGGCAGTATTATTATTGAAAAAAAAAAAAAAAAAACTCACGAGTAATTCGCCGATATTTCCTCAGTTTCCCCATATGGTATGGCATCCATTTTGGCTTCCCGCGGCAGCCGACAAGCTCTTTATCAGGTCGACACGCAGACGGCATTGATCATATTCTAATTCCGATCCGTTATAATATTCGACGCACGTCAATCCCACAGCAAAAAGCGAGCGTGAACCCCAATCCGGAATAGGAACGACTCGTGTTCATCACAGCCTCTGCTGGTGGAGAACGAGAATCAATACATTGTCAAGCCTGTTACATATTATTACAGGTCACCTGCCCATTACTATGCTATTTTTTACTTTTTCTTCAAGAATCCGTGGTAAATCATAACAAAAAAATATTGACGTCGATACAGCCTGAACCTTTCCGCCTGTCATTGTCAATAATAGCAATTAAAACTAGACCAATGAAAAACTGAATTGCAAAATTCATGTTAATCTTAATTTTACTGTCGTAAATTTTGGGTTTTTTGGGTGTGTTCTGGACATTTCATTTATTTTTTTCTTACAAAAGGTGGAGTTAGTACATAAATAACAGTGTGTCCAGGTACAAACATTCTTATGATACAACTTTGGTGATCTCAAACCTCAATGAGTTAATTCCTTTGCAGCATTACATTCACCAACATGGTCTTCTACATGTAAATGGACTTCCTTGTCCATAACAATAAACCACCAATCATCGTGGCCCGCAGCAGGTGCTCTATCAAGTGGAATGGACACCCCTTTTTCACCAAGCTGGTTCCAGGGCCAGTTCAGACCCGGAGCCTGACTCAGCACATGTTCTTTACTTTTCCACAGCCTAAGCACCAGCTTCTGTATCTCAAAACTGGTGCCAGAGCAGCACCGACTCCTTGCTGGTCAAGAGCGTAAGCACTGATTATGTCAGCAGCTGGGGACGGAGTTATTCTGACCAACAAGACCAGCGCAAACACTGTACAGCCAAAGCGAACAGTTTCTGATGAGGTGCGTGGGCTGAACTAACTAAGCACTGGCACTAGCACCAGTACGGCACTAGCACCAGGTTCTTTTTGGTGTAAAAGGGGTCGAGAGATAACTCTGCAGTGTTGTATCTGGATTCGGACGAACACCGATCTTAGCATCAAGCAAAGCAGACCAGAGACACAAAGACAGCAACATGCAGTGTTGAGTTCAGAGAGTGGTTTTATCAGTTTACTGGAAACTCCAGTCAATAAAACAACACAAATTGTGCAACATTCATGCAGGTAAAAATAGCGTCACAATGATTGATACAGACATCCATTGAGTGTCTCTACTGTTTGTTAATGTGCTGAATTACAAAGAGCTACTCACTATGTTAGGAGCCATGACTTGAAAAGGCACGTGCCCTACATCCCTATTGTCCTCTACGCCCCATACATCCATACACCTCCTCATCTCACTGTAACCTCCCAGAATCTCACTGTTACCTTTTACTCCGTCCAAAGAAAAAGAGGAGAGACAGCTGTTTGTCTGCGGCGCACACAAGGCGAGAAGCCGAAACTGCAAAAAAATCAAAATGTATTTCAGCCTTGCGTGTAGACTTTAAATGCCAATGCGATGTTTGACTCATTCTAAAATTTGTCAGTGGGCCGAGAAAGTTAGACTTGTCAAGCAAAGAAAAATTTAAATTGGCCAATGTTTTCAACCTGAAGGGATGCTACGACTCATAAGACAAAAAAATCCTTTTTCTTAGCATTAGCCAGTAGGACGATTAGTATTCTAATGAGAATGGTTTGCTAACATAAGTCAGGTTCTCAGGTCATCACATTAATGCAAAGGTATATCATGATGTGCTGTAGTGTCTGCGTTCCACCTGCGGGAACATTTGGGGAATTTTCTCTTTTTTAAGTTCTGTTTCTTTCCACGAGATGTGGTCTGATGTTCAGCTGCGTGACAAAACGACAATTCGCTTAATATCAAAACTCAAACAGGGAGTCTGGTTTCACATTTCCCACATCAGCATCTATCTGGAGGCCGAGTTGACCTCTTTGGACCAACAAAGTGAAGGTCCACTGACTCGCAGAACCAAAGCAGGATTACATAAAGCATCTTTCCCTCAATGATCAGTCGTTCCATCTCACCATCCATCTCTCCTCCTTTTCTTACAGTCTTGAGCTACCTTTAACTTTTTCTATTCCTATTTCACAGTGTCTCTGAATCCATTCCCAATTTTCCTACATTATATAATTTGTTTCATCCCACTCAAGGCATATTAAGGCATGGAGTTCCTTCATAGCACAAGAACAGAAAGGCATTATAGCAACAACACAACTACATCACTAGGTCCTCTGGAAAGGACTGGCCTCTGTGAGGTTGTTCAAGCATCGCGTAAAAAAACACGAACAGTCGCAAAGCAGTAGCAACAGAAAACAAGATCATTTGCTACAGTAACTGGTTTGGATGGTCGACCATATGGCACTGGAACAGATACTGCCACTTCGGTATTCCGAATCGTTTAAGGCCTTTTAAAATCCACTCCGTAGGGAGGAAACGTAAAGCTAATATCTGGAATATTCCATACTTCCAGTGGAAAAGGCTCTTATGACATATTCCTCGATAGGAAACAATTGGCTAAATAAATAAAAAATAAATATTCACTTGCATAAATACACAGCAATAAATTGCAAAAAAAAAAACAAAAAAAATTTAAGCTAAAATAAATAGCTAATTCCATTTGAGTAAAAAAAGGAGTGATTACACTGGACGCAATGGGAGCATTTGCGCAAACACCGTGTACTTAATGGCGGAGAGATTGTCAGAATGAATTATATTATTCTGATCAGTCTGAGATGTGATGTAATACCGGCCCAAAACATTACAGGACAAAGAAAAGCAGATTCCGTGGGGAAAATACAATGTCAGGATGTAGATATGACATTAAACATATGAGTATGGTATTTGGGTACTGATAAGAGTTCATGTGTGAGTACTGTCCATCAAACATGTAAAACAGCTCTGTTCTATATTTCAATATCAAGGTGTACGCACAATGGCCAGGCATGTGTATAATGTCCGGTAGTGTTTATAAAATCATAAATGTTCTTAAAATCCAGGTGTGCTTGGGAGCTCAAGGGATCAGCTCGCAGAGCTGTGCGTCGTCCAGTTCGTTGACCGCAACGATGTGATCAAGGTGCTGAAGGTATCGCTCCTGGTCCTGCATGAAGTGAGGGATTCTGGTCTTCTGGAGGACAGCCAGGGATCGTAGACGCTCCACGTCCTCGTAAGACACCTAGAGGAAGGTACGCACGGCATCATCTGAATCACTGAGTCCCACACAAATCACAGAAACAATACAGTTTGCAAGTACTTGGACAGCAACGAAAACTCTGTCACGAGTCTCTATGCCAACAAAATTAAATAAAACAAGACAACAGTGTCATCAACATCCCTCGCCACCATGGAATCTGGTTGTCGAACTCAGTCAAGGTCATGACTAGTAGCATCCACACAAAAAATGTCATTCATCGCAGTGAAGTAATTTCTGGAAAAACTTTTTCCCACTTGTCCAGCCAGATGGACGGGCGAGCTCCCCCACTCCACATTGAGTCGTGGCGGGGATAATAACGAACAAGGTCGAAGTGTAAACGTCAGCTTTTATTTGACGGTATATAGATCCATATTGTTCCATCTTCTCAAGGATTACTGCCAATTTTCTACACAGCGGCAGTCTAAATTCTGACAGGCCGCTAAGGTCAGATGCCAAATGGACTATGCCCAGAAGATTTGAGTGGGGTGAGGAGATCTGAGCGATTAGGCCAGCGAGCACTGAAGACTTCGTCAGACTTCATTCAGTTGAGTTATCTGAACAAAGGGATGACTAAGAGGGTGAGTCTTAGAGCTTGTATGTGAGAGGGGATGAGTGGGTGCAAATACGTTTGAGACAAGGAGGAAGTTGCCGTATAGATGGATGTGCCCAAGTGCGTTCGCCCATGTGAGAGGAGAGAGGAGGTGAGAGGTGAGTGTGGGGGGTGGAGAGGAGAGAGAATGAGCAGGGCAGATGGGCGTCCCGTCTTTCACGACGCAGACCAGCATTCACAAAGAGACGGAGGCGTGTGTCTGTGTGTTTCCGAGTAACAGGGACAGAGAAGGGAGATATGAGAGTCAGTTGAGAGGAAGGCAGAGCACTGAGTGTGAGAGAGGAGACTGCGGGTGCGAGCCTGGATACGTGAGGTGGGGGCCGCAACTCACCTTGCCCAAAGAGGCGAGCATCTTGAAGTCAATGTTTCTCCGATGTCGAAGGATTCTTAGGATCCCATCCAGATAGACCTGATCCTTACTGAAGCAGCCTGATGCATGCACACGCAAACACAACCCAGGTCATTTATTACATACGTGTGTGAGCATTTGTGTAAATGTGTGTATGCATGTGGATGTGTGTATCCTGCACATACAGCGCGCCTGGCCATGAAATGCATGCGTGCGTGTGCATCTGTGTGTGTCAGTGTTTGTGTCCATACAACCCATACAGTTGTGAGACGTGCACTTGTATGTTTGTGCATTCATGTGCATGTGTCTGTGTGAACCTGCGCATATTACATAAGATGACACGATATAATATGACATAACATAACATGACTGACAAGGACAAGCCATTCGGCCCAAGCTGACTATTTTCCTATTGCTGACGTGAACATAGCATAATAGTTGTGGCCACGTGGTGAGCCAGGTGTGTTCACTAGTGTGCGTGCGCATGTGTGTGTATGTAAGTGTGACACAATCTCACCAGGCTGTGAGGTGTCGGTCTGGCCGCGCTTGGCTCGTATGCAGTACTCCCAGCGCACGGCCGGGTCCTGCACGAAGCGGGCGATGTGGCTGAACAGCTGGCTAAAGCTCATGTTCGCGGCGTGGTGCACGGTGTAGTACAGCAGCGCAGCTCGCCACAGGTACGGCTGCTTCCTCAGGAGCACACTGTGCAGGCTCGCCAGCCCCTCCTCCGTCGGGTTCGCCGGCTTCAGCCCAAAACGCTTCCGCCCCGCTGTGCTGCTCCAGGGCTGCAGGTTGTTATTAACCCCGCGCAGGTAATGCGTACCTGCAGGACGGAGGGGGGGAGGGAACAGGAAGAGAGATAAATGCCATGTTATATCATCATAAACTATTACATCTCAGGAGGGTTTACATGATGACAGGTGTGTATGAATGTACAGTATTAGCGCAAGTGTATTCCCACTTATGTGTGAATGTGTGTAGTCACATTTGTGTACCGGACAGTTAGAATGGTTTTCTTTTTTGCTCTGCGTTGTTGGCTGTGGGGGGGTGTTGTTGTTTGACAGTCGCAATAGTGAATTTTATTTGACTGTAATTAATTTTTTTTTGAAACTTTTGCTTTATATGCTGTAATGCAAATAAAACTCTTTCTGAAATTGAATTTGAGAGGCAGGAGGGAAAAACAGAGGGAGGAGAGAGGGAGAGGGAGAGAGAGAGAGAGAGAGAGAGAGAGAGATCTGGACAGAGAAGTGAGGGAGGGAGGGGCCGAGAGAGGGAGAGAGAGAGAGGAAGGGGGACTGAGAGAGAGAGGGAGGGGGACTGAGAGAGAGAGAGGAAGGGGGACTGAGAGAGAGAGGAAGGGGGACTGAGAGAGAGAGGGAGGGGGACTGAGAGAGAGAGAGGAAGGGGGACTGAGAGAGAGAGGGAGGGAGATCTGGACAGAGAGGCAGAGAGAGGGGGGACAGAGAGGTGAGGGAGGGAGGAAGAGAGACAAGGAAGGAAGCGATATAAATAAATATAATATTGAGTTACATCATCTCCTAAAAGCTGTGGTCCCCTTCCTGCTTCAGTGGGGAGATAATGTGGTATTTTGAAAACTGAATGCACTTTCAAATATTAAAGGAATAGTTCACTTTTTTGAAATGGGGTTGCATGAGCTACAAATTGCCACTACTTACATTAGATGCAGTAGAAAGCTCTCTGATCTCTACGATGCCACTTGCGGAGGAATACGTCAGTTGGTCAGTTCAAGAGCAACTGTGTTTCTTTCCGAGAAGCACTGTAATTTTTTTAAATATAGTGTACAATTGAAATGGTGTATTATTTTCAGGCAGGACCTCTTTTAGGCCGCGAAAATACGCCGTTTCTGTGGTCCCATTCACAACAGTGTATCGCCTAAACCTTCACCCACCACTATGCCCGGGTGCAGCTTACTGGAGGAGATCAGAGAGCTTTCTACTGCATATAATGTAAGTAGTGGCAATTTGTAGCTTATACAACCCCACTTCCAAAAAAGGGAACTATCCCTTTAAGGTAGAATTGTGAAAATTTTTGTTCTTTAAGCATCACATTTCCCAAACATACCCTTTATAGTATTACATCATATTTTGGTACAAGCGAGAACTATTTACTTGTAAAGAAAGGCACAAATTATTAATTGCACCAATGGCCAGGGGAGTAATTTCCTGTACTGACAGGGTTCCACACCAGTGACAAGCTTTTGTATCCTCAAACCCTCAGGCATTTTACATACTTTTTAACGTAGCACACAACTAGCTGCAGTTACATCAAAGCATATGATGGCAAATATTTAACTGTTGAAACAGACACTGCATAATGTAAAGACTAGGCTATAATGGATGAGTTCTTCGTGTTATCACATCGTATTCATTTCATGAGTCAATTCGGTGATTTATTTAACCCTTTAATCACACAATATTCGATGGCTTTTACATTATTACAAGACAAATAATTAAAAGAATATCTATGGACTGATGGAATAATTCCAAAGGACATCTAATGGTTTATTATTTCACAAGGGGGTGTCATGTCACCTCCTGCTGAAGCGGAGATTCTTCAGTTACAGATACATCAGCAGGAGCAGGTATGATGGGTTATGATGTCACAACATTCAGGAGCACACTGCACAGACAGAACGCTGCGAATGCGTACATTTTGATGTTCTGTTGAACAGTGTTTCAACAACAACAGCAGTGGATCGTGGATCAACAGCTTTTTTTTTTGGCAGGATAAATATTTGCCTTCAAGCTTGATGATTCACCACACATTAAAGCAGACAAACCACGATTTTGTATGGATCAAGAAGAAAATACTGGCATAAAAAATTTATAATCTTAACGATCTGGGTTTAAGTTGCGCTCTCCGCTTCACCTCCAGCAACTTGCTACCTCCGTGTCGGTCATTTAAAATATAAACTCTGCCATTGTAAGGGGTACTGTCTCCTCAGCCATTATCTCAAACATGTAACTACTTCGATTGACTTTTGTCTGGCACTGAGCCATTTGTGTTGTTTTTTTCTGCAGCTTGAACTAACGAACTGGAGCGCTACGCTCCTTTGGACGCCTGTAGTACGGAGCACATGCTGCTGCTCTTTTATTTGGTTCAGAGCAACGCTGCTGGCCATAACAGGTCCTGCATAACAGCTGCTGGTGATGAACACACTGGGTCTAACCAGAAAACTGTTCCACATCAAGTTACTTTCACTCTTGCTTTATATTCAATCTTGTTTTTATTCCAGACATTATGCATACATGCATGAGCTTGACTTTTGGTGGACGCTATTTTAAATATGAGTATTACAATGTATAGCAGTTATCAAAGAAGTAACAGGATAGTTATCAATTCATTTTTGACAAAGAATGTGCGTACGTTTTCTTATCATGAGGAGCACCGTAAAATCTGAGTATCTCATACGCAACCCAATATGTAGTTTTTCAACAAGAGCCATAATTGTCTGAAGGCTGTAAAATAAATGAACTGAATTATTCAACTTATTATGATGAACTGAAATGAGATTAATCACAATGTTGACGTCAGTGAGAGTTTCCAGAAGCGTTTCTGTGCACGGCCAATATTGGACACCTTTAGAAACTGCAGGGAGGTTTCCATGGAACTTGTTTTTAAGTTAAGAAGTCAACTTCACATAAAAAAAAACCAACTGAGTGCGGGGGGGTACCGATCTCATGGCGCAACATGCCCTCCAGCCAGTGCTGCCGCGCACCCGACAGGTTTATGGTGAGAGTCGGCCGACAGCTCTCCACCATCATCACCGCCTGAGACAGCAGCTCCTCCGACAGACAGACCACCACCTGCAGTCAGGGAATCAAAACCTATATCAACATCATCAGCAACACAAACACACCACCACCGGCAGTCAAGGAATCATCATCTACATCAATATCATCATCATCTTCAACACAAACACACCTCCGCTCACAGTCAGGGAGTCAAGACCTTTATCAACATCATCATCAACTTAGACGCACCACCACCTGCAGCCAGGAAATCGACACCTACATCAACATTAAGACCACAACCATCATCACCGCCACAGCCACTCCACCACCTGCAGTAAGGGAATCCAGATCTATATCAACATCATTACATCACCACCATCATCATCACCACCACCGCAGACGTATCACCACCCGTGGTTAGCGAAGCAACACCTTCATCATAGCCTGAGACGCAACACCATCAGCCGTCAGAGAGTCATGATCTTCATCACTGTCATCATCATCATTTTTCATCACCACCATCACCTGGAGTCGCACAATATCAGTTCCTTTATCATATCCCTCTTATTAATACCTTTTCTCAGGTGCGGAATATGAACACCATCCACATCATCAACACCAACATCTGAATAAAAACATGATGAACATCTTCAATACCATCTCAACCACTTAGATCATCGTCATCAAGAACAACACCTGAATCATAAAGCATTACCACCACTTTCATCATCCTGTACATCCTCATTCTCCCTCAAACCATCATTACAAGCATCAGCAGCCTCATTCCCAAGAGCTCTGTCTGGAGCTCTCATATACAGATAGAAAAGTTGTGCACAAAAATGTTAAGATTAGCGGCCGATTCCTCCATTGAGGTGCGGGTCAGTAATCATCCACCACGCCGTCATAAGAATTATATTCTTCTTTCTGCTCCTTTCCAGTCATGAGATGCATTGATTTGAGATATGTATTGTGGAATTTTGAACCAATTTCATATTATTTTGTGCATTTTCATGGAAGGAATAAAATAAATAAATAAATAAACAGCTGTAGAACAGGCGCGGTCGCTCACCTCTCCCACACAGCCCTCCTTCTGCAGGTACTTGCGAGCTGCAGCCCAAACCCGACTTTTCGGGAGCAAGGGTCCCCCTGTGGCCTCTTCGAAAGTCTCATACGAGCCAAACTTCCTCAAGACGCACTCCATAATCCCCACAGCCTGGAGAAGGACAGAAAGAGAGCAGGAGAGACGAATTCAGCACATTGAAAGGATTTTGAAATTTGTTTTTCTGTCCGGCTTTCGCTAATTATAATAATAATGATAAGACAACCATCAAGATTTGCTTCGTACTAATTATGACGAGTGAGGAGAGGATTCCACAGGACTAGGAGACAGCTCAGGAGAAGTTGCTTTAAATGCAGAAAAATATGTGGTTTTAGCTTACGTCCTTGCAAAACTAAAACTAATGAACATATTATTACCTAAGGGAATGCGTATCTCTAGCAAGTGTGGGAGCATCTGCTCTACGAATAGAACAGGAGAGAGTAATCGGGGAGGCCCCTGCCCGTGTAAAGGAAAAAAATCTCGAGTGTTGCTCCCTTTGCTGTTGTAGTACCATGTCAAGATCTTGCAAAAATAAAAACTCAAAACAGCTGACCAACTGAATGGAGTGCGAACAAGGACGCAAAATTGTAAACGAAGAATTAGAATTCATGAGCAGGTTAGGACTCTGAAACAAAAATAACAGCTCAGAAATATGAAACAATACTCGATACACGTGACAAAACAGCTGAAATATTACGGAGTGCAAGGATTGCAATGATAACACAATTCTCAAAGATCCTTGAAATTATTTGCATTGTTAGAAAATGTAAGGGTCATAATTTCAAGGTTGGAGAAAGGATTCATGCATGCATAAGTCGTAACAGTGCCCCTTTAACTGAAAAAAGTCTTATGCAATAATATATAGTATTACCAAAAGAGCCTGTAAGTACTTGGACAGCGACAATTTTTGCCTTTCTTGGCCACATGAGATCAGATCGGAGACATTCAATGAGTGGGTTTTCATTTTACACCCTGTAAACAATGCAAGACTTCTTATTCCTTTCAGTGTCACAGCCCAAATGCTGACTTTACTGCGTGTTCAACTGTTTGGGAATCATTACAGTTGTCTTAATCTATCTACAACTCACTGCTTCCTGCTACAGTGGTACAAAATACAGAAGCGCGAGGAAATGGGATGAAAAAGATTTCAGTGGAAATCCTAAGTTTTTTCAGAAAGCAGTAAAATTTGAAAACATGGATGAGAATCCCTCTAAATTTCTCTACAAAAAGCAACTAGCAAAAATGTACAATTATACATTTTTTGCAGAGATATGGGTTGAAAAATAGGTGCTAGTTTCGTATACTTGCAGTAACTGTAAGGATGTCAAAAGGCCCAAATAGCTCAATAAAACATCTCTACAACAGCAGGCCATCAGAACAGAAGGACAGACAGACCGACCTGTGCGAGAAAGAGGTCTGACCCCTCTCTATACTTGTCCAGCACGGCACTGGGCTCGGGCGATGAATACAGGAACTGTGGCTCGTACTGAAAGCCCGACTCAAAGAAGGCCTGGCGTTCCTCCTCCATGTTTACAGGGCGCAGGGCCACCAGCAGGCAGGACCCCCGTGGCGTCCCAGCTGAGGGAGACGCCAAGGCTGAGGGTCCACCCACGCGGGCGATGTGGGGCAGGGAGGTGGCAGGACGCAGGCGTCCCCGGCCGGCCCCGCCCCCTACCCCGCCATTCATGGCGCAGATGCTCTCGCTGCGGCGCATGAAGCCGGGGCTCGTCAGGCTGCGGGCCGGGGGGCAGGGGGCGATGGGGGCGCGGCCGCTCCGCCAGGGCGGCTGCTGGACCCGCCTCTCCTCGGGCTCCGTCCCTCGCCACCGAGCCGGCTTCACCTCCAGGCTGAGGGGGCGGCGCAGTTCGGGCCGAGGACCCGCCCTGCTGGAAGGCCCCTCCCGCATGGTTTCCCCACGCTCCAATCCAGCTGTGGTGTTAGGGCGGGGCCCATTCTGGGTTAAGGTCTCCTTTTTATGGATGCTGCCAGCTCTGCTCCTGGTCCTGGTTCTCTCGGGTTTGTGGTCGGGCTCCGGGGTGTCCATGGCGCCCCGGACCAGGTCCTCCCCCTCCGCCCTATCCACGCAGCCGCCCCCCAAGTCCAGCACCATCACCACATCCACAGCACCGCTCGGCCCCCACCTCCACACACCTGTCAATCACAGCGTAACTAGCTCAGGTACAAACGCATGAAATCCCAGAGAACGATCTGTACATGCTTGTAAGAGTGTGTGTATGAACGTGCATGCACAGTGTCGCTCGTTATTTCTGGTTGCCCATGCATGCATCATGCATGAACATCATACGCAAGAGGACTGAAGCATCTCTGCACTTGGCTGTTGAAAGGGACGTTGATATAGTTTTACTTACAAAACCTGGAAATTAAACTTCACACAGATTGTAGAATAAGTAGCAATGCAGAATAAACAGATGCAGACAACTTCCCCAAAATATTTTAATAGCAACCATTTCAGATAATATTTCCGAGGCTTCAAAAGTTAGACTTGACATTTGGTGCATGTATTTCATGGTTTTTGCGTGTTACATTACATATTAATTTAGCAATTACATACAAAATGACACTCAGGTTCTTGAAGACACTGTGCACAGTAGTTAACAATATTTACAAAGCAACTGTACAGCCAGTTTAAGACATGCCAGTGCTAACCCAACTAAAATACAACTGTTGTTCTGTCTTGCAGTCAAGTTAAAACTTCATGTGGGGGAAACAGAAACAAGCACCTTGTAACATAAACCCTGATCGACTACATGCAAACAAACAAGTACTTCAGTGGCTTATTTTCAAAAGATGTTCTCACAGCATTTCTCAAACTAGTAAGCCTCAAGACCGCCTGAAATCAAAAGCTTCTGGATGACGGATAACCCCATACCTCCACCTCAATTCATTGATTAATGTTTGCAACAGCTATCCGACATGCAACGCAGCCCCCGTGTAGCACACTTGTTCTTAAAAGCCAATCTCAATGTGGCAAAATGTAGCGCATATGAATCATATGTAGGGTATGTAACTCTAGAAGGTACTGTACGTAGTACTAAGTAAATGTGTAAACTAATATATTGCAATGGAATTCTTTGCAGACATCTGTGAGTTCTCAGATCCCTACTGGTACACCCTTTGCCCAAAAGAACTTCATACCAGTAATACTCACAGATAAACTAACAAAAAAGACAAGTTAAGATTTTGGAAAGTCAAGGCACTTGAAAAATTGGATGAGTGTCCAGAACCTCAGGATCTTGAAATTTCTTTTGACTACAGTGAACCATTATTTGGAAGCAAGGTCTGATGGTGACTTAATCAAGTCCACTGGTTTTACCTTCCAACCAGCGACAGCAGACCCTTAAATTACTGCTCCCACTGGCTTGCTGAAATTCCATTCATATATCGTCACATTCAGGACAGCCAAATAACCAGCGAGAGAGACCCAAGATAATCGAGGGACTCCGCGCTGTTATCCAGATAAAAGTGACAGGTTAGACTTTTGCAGAGGAATGTCACGTCGCGATGCGTGGATTTAACGCTAAGGCACAAGGTTGGTTAATTGGCTTAATGGATCGTGGAATTTGTTGGAACACTTTTTCCATTTGATATTCAGTCTAGATCAACTAAGGCGGCAGGCCTTCAGCGGTATTTGCCGATTTAACAGCGAGATTCAGCGATAATTCAGAGACTTGATCACCAAGCAGAGCACGCACCTTACTGGAGTGACAGATTTGCCGCAGTTGCCAAAACAGAAAATGCGTTTGCGGATCAAGAACATGCAAATAGACAATACTTGTCTCCAATGAAACTAAGATATACAGTCGGTTCTTTATCAACATGTGGTCATTTCGGAGTAGAGTGCAATAAGCGCGTAGACAAAGAACAGCCCGACAGCACAGAAAACGACAAACCGCTCCCAAATGATTACAGAAAAAAAAAATGAAAATAAAGTAAATGCAGCATACCTGGCCGTGTATTGGGGGGATTCCTGAGGTTTCTGTGGTGTTGTTAATTCATGGCGCCTTTTCTCACTGGAGGAATGATCCTCTGGCTCAAATATCCGGTGGAGGAGCGGCGGGTGATGGATAATACGCATGTAGCGGTTCAGGGATCGCGGGGCGGTATTATACAGTTCAATGGGCGGACCGGATTGTGTTGGAACAGTTGACACGGCACCGCAGCTGATGGGTCACGTTGTTCCTCGGCTCAACGTGCGCCTGCGTGCCGCTCCCTACGTACTGACGCACCGCGTCCTTATGGACTGTGATACTTCAAGGGTTTTTCCATAGATTTTGTTAAGATCGTCATGAAAGCCACGCTCCGCAAAACAGGCATTTGATAAAGCGCCATTCCGGCGCAATTTCTTTTCCCCAATTCTGATGTTATGTTACTCAGCTACTCAATAACGAGGTTAATAATTAAGCTTTAATGAGTCAGGGAACGACATATACAGCAAAACAATCTTGCCAATTTCAGCTAGCCACATTAGCTAACTAGTTCAATTCTGTGGCATTTGGAGAGGGGAGAAGTGTCAGTTAAAAGTGTAATGTGAATATAGGCCACTAGATGGCAGTATTTACCTTTTTTTTGTTAAGCTCAGACTGGAGTCATGTTTAGACATGTCCTGGACATGTCTGGGGCAAGTCTCAGAAAAGTAAAAAAAAAAGGTCTAAATGTGGGTGGGGTCTGCAAAAGAGTATATAAGGCAAAGAATTGAGACAGTAAAGTAGTAGGAGAAATTGCAAGAAGATGACCAGACCTGCCATTCTGTTCAAGACCTGTGACGTTTCTTTTGTGGATTTCTTTGCCTGAGTTTGAGCATTTTCTTCATCCAGGACATCACCAAGCCACCCCACCAAAAAGGGACTGTAATTATTTCTGTTTTTTTTTATTTATCAATCTTGGTCTTTAGTTGTAGGTTGTTATTAGTCTTTGTCTTTGTTAAAAATTAAATGTGTTTTAGTTGTTAAAACTGTGTTTGTCATCCCTTGCTGTTGCTGTTGTGTTATAAATGTAATAACAAATTGGGGCCATAACAAATTGGGGGCTCAAGGTCCGGGATAGACCATTGTGTGAGTAATTTATTGAAAATCTAACATTCCAAATTGTGAAATTGTTTTTGTGAATTTTCCTAGATATATATTGACAACAGCAATGGATGATTTCTTGGCATCACCAACCGTAGGGGTTTTGAAGTCTTTTAAAAAGACAGAACTGCTAGAAATTTGCAGACAGTTGGAGCTGACAGAGGTAAAACCAGCCATGCGAAAAGCAAGACTGGCTAGAGAGATAGTTGAATATTACATTGATGAAAATGTGTTTGCACCAAGAGATCTGGAACAGTTTCCAGTGGAAAATCCAAATATAGAAATGGAACTTAAATTAAAAATGCTAGAGATTGAAAGGGAGGAAAAAGAAAAACAAAGGCAGTTTGAGTTAGAAAAATTAGCAAGAGAAGAAAAACAAAGAGAATTTGAGAGAGAGAAAGAGGAAAGAGCAGAAAGAGAGAGACAAAGACAGAGAGATTTTGAATTAGAGAAGTTGGATAGAGAAGAAAGACTCCAAATGGAGCGACTAAAAATTAAAATAGCAATGAAAAATAAATTTTGTGCTAGTCAGGAGGTAAAACTGGTGCCTCCATTTTCGGAAAAGGATGTTGACAACTATTTCCAATGTTTTGAAAAGGTAGCAAAGAGTTGCCAGTGGCCAAAGGAACACTGGCCTCTGATGTTGCAAACTGTCCTCAAGGGTAAAGCTCAACAAGCCTATTCGGCTTTGTCTGCAGATGATTCCTCTGATTATGAGGTTGTCAAAAAGGTTATTTTGAGAGCTTATGAGTTGGTTCCAGAGGCTTACCGACAGAAATTCAGAGGTCTGAAGAAATCTGAAAATCAGACTTATGTTGAATTTGCTAATGAGAAGCAGGTTTGCTTTGAGCGCTGGTGTACTTCTATGGAGGTCAAGGATGATTTCAACTCACTAAAAGAGATGGTGTTAGTTGAAGAATTCAAGAACTGTGTTAAGGATGATGTTAAGACCTACCTCAATGAGAAGCAAGCACTGAACTTGCAATCAGCTGCCAAATTTGCAGATGAATATGTTCTCACTCATAAGTCCAAATTTCAGTCTAGCAGTAACAATAAATGGTCCCAATTTCAGAAAAAGGGTTACGGTGATACCCAAGATTCCTCACCCAAAGACAAAGACAAATCTGGTGATGGTGCTCAGAAATCCAGTAACAGGTCTGATCAAAGTGTGAAAGCTGACAGTGACAAAAGTGGTCTAGTTTGCAGTTATTGCAAGAAATCTGGTCATGTTACAACTAACTGTTGGTTCCTTAAAGCTAAGAAAGAAAAAGAAAAGGATACCAAACCAAATGCCTTTGTGAAAACAAGGTTAGAAACCCCTGTAGTAGATAACCAATCTGCTAAATTGCCTGCTTCTTGTGGGGCTAAAAAGCCTAATACAGCTGACTTTGTGAGGGAGGAATTTCTTCCATTTGTGTCAGAGGGATTTGTGGCTCTAAATGAGCATACTACTCCTGTCCCCATATATATCCTAAGGGATACCGGAGCTTCTCAGTCACTTTTGTTGATGGACTCCTTGGAGTTACGTGATGAGACCGCTTCAGGGGATTTCATACTTGTACAAGGTATTGAAGGGAGGACTGTATCTGTACCCCTGCGCTCTATATTCTTGAAGTCAGATTTAGTTACAGGACAGGTAAAGGTGGGACTTATGTCAAGTCTACCTATAAAGGGTGTTTCTCTGTTGCTAGGCAATGACCTGGCTGGGGGCAAAGTAGTTCCCCCTGTACATCTTACTTCACAGCCGAGCACTGAAAATGGGGATGAGGACCCATCTCTGTATCCTTCTTGCGCAGTGACTCGTGCTATGGCCAAGAAGGCTAAAGAAGATGATGTTGTGGTGCCGTCCAGTACATTGAATAGTCAGGACTCAGGTGGTTCGCCTCATGACTCTGATTGGCCTACTATGGTTTCTCCGTTTGAGGACTTATCAGATACTTTTATCAGTTCTCTATTCAGCCAGCCGGATGGGTCTGGTGATTCTGATGTGTCTGGAGACTTGTCTCTGTCCAGAAAGCGGTTGATTGAGGAGCAAACTAATGATCCTGAAATTGGTGTACTAAAGAGGAGAGCCCTTCCTGAAAAAGAAATAGATGCAGTTCCAGTTGGGTATTATCTCAAGGATGGTGTGTTGATGCGGAAGTGGCGCCCTCCTGATATCCCTGCCAATGCAGATTGGGCAGTGGTCAGGCAAATTGTTGTTCCGAAGGTCTATAGGAATGAGATCTTAACAATGGCTCATAGTTTACCTTTAGGAGGTCATCTTGGTGTTAACAAGACTGTTGATAAGATCATGAAACACTTCTTTTGGCCTGGGCTTCGGAAAGACGTTTCCAACTTTTGCAAAACCTGTCACACTTGTCAGGTAGTTGGAAAACACCAGTTAGACCCACCTGTAGCTCCATTGCAGCCTATCCCAGCATTTGGGGAGCCATTCTCTAGGGTCATTGTTGATTGTGTTGGTCCATTACCCAAGACTAGATCTGGAAATCAGTACTTGTTGACAATCATGTGTGCATCTACCAGATTCCCCGAAGCCATACCTCTACGTAACATCAAGGCAACTGCAATCTCGAAGGCTTTGATAAAGTTCTTCACGTTGTTTGGTCTTCCCAGGGAAATTCAGTCAGACCAAGGTAGCAATTTCACTTCAGGATTGTTTCAGCAGGTTGTGTATGAACTAGGTGCAAAACAGATTCTTTCTAGTGCCTATCATCCAGAAAGTCAGGGTGCCTTAGAGCGGTTTCATTCCACTCTCAAGACAATGATGAGGACTTATTGTTATGACTATGAGAAAGACTGGGATGAAGGGGTTCATTTGCTGTTGTTTGCAGCTAGAGAAGCAGTGCAGGAGTCTACTGGATTCAGTCCATTTGAGCTAGTGTTTGGTCATGAAGTGAGAGGACCTTTGCTATTATTGAGTGAACAATGGCAAGAGGAAGAGCCGCAAATCAGTCTGTTAGACTATGTTAGCAAGTTCAAGGAAAGATTGCGTGCAGCTTGTGACCTTGCCAAAGAGAACTTGAAATCAAGTCAGGGAAAAATGAAAACTTGGTATGATCATAAGGCTAGAAGCCGTGAGTTTAAACCAGGAGACAAGGTCCTTGTGTTGTTTCCCTTGCAGTCCAATCCATTGCAGGCTAGATTTCATGGTCCTTATGAAATTCTGACAAAACTCAATGATCTCAATTACATTGTGAAGACTCCAGATAGGAGAAAACCAAAACAATTGTGTCATATTAACATGCTAAAGCCTTATCATGACAGAAATGCTAGGGTTGCAGCTGTCACTTCAGATTCTCCAATGGTCAAAACGTGTGAAGATGAGGGGGAGTTTCAAGATGATGAACCAAGAATTAAAGCTGAAGTTCTTTCATGTAAATTGTCAAACACTGAAGTGTTGCAAAATCTTGATGTAAAACTCCAGCACTTAGAACCCTCACAGAGAGATCAGTTTGAAAGGTTGATCAAGAAATATGAGGATTTGTTTCCTGATGTTCCAAAGAGAGTTACTATAGCCTCTCATGATGTAGATGTTGGTGATGCCAAACCAATAAAACAGCATCCATACCGGATGAATCCTGAAAAGAGAAAGATTGCTGAGAAAGAGGTTGAGTACATGTTAAAACATGATATTATCAGACCCTCCAACTCCGATTGGAGTTCACCCTGTGTGCTAGTTCCAAAACCTGATGGAAGTACTAGATTCTGTACAGATTATCGCAAAGTCAATGCTGTAACTAGAACTGATGTGTTTCCAATACCTAGGATTGATGATTGTATTGATAGTGTAGGGCAAGCAAAGTTTCTGACCAAGATTGATTTATTGAAGGGTTATTGGTGTGTGCCTTTAACTGAGAGGGCCAAGAGCATCTCTGCTTTTGCCACACCATCTGGATTGTACCAGCATGAAGTCCTACCCTTTGGCATGAAAAATGCCCCAGCCACGTTCCAAAGGATGATACAGTCTACAATCGCCGGATTGCCACACACGGGTGCATACATCGATGACCTGATCACATGGAGTGACTCCTGGGAATAACATCTAAAAGATGTAGAGACGTTGTTCCAGCGCCTGACCCAGGCTAACCTGACTGTTAACCTGAACAAGAGTGACTTTGGTTGTGCTACTGTCACCTATCTTGGCTACGTCATAGGCCAGGGTAAGGTGGCACCCATAAATGCTAAAGTCCAAGCCATCATGGACTTTCCAGTTCCTGACAACAAAAAAGCTTTGCGCCGCTTCCTTGGAATGATCGGGTACTACCGCAAGTTCTGCAAGAACTTTGCTGAGATTGCTCTCAGTCTAACTAACCAACTGAAGAAAGGCGTAAAGTTCACCTGGGATGATGCATGCCAGAGAGCCTTCGATCACCTGAAGTCTCTGCTGTGTCACTTCCCCGTGCTCAAATCTCCTGACTTCAACAAACCGTTCTCCATCGCGGTCGATGCTAGCGACCAAGCTTGTGGATCTGTGCTCCTACAGAGAAGTGACTCTGATGACATTGAGCATCCCGTGGCATACTTCTCCAGCAAGTTCAATCGCCACCAAAGGAACTATTCCACAATAGAGAAGGAACTGTTGGCTCTGGTCCTTTCTTTACAACACTTTGAGGTTTATGTTTGTACAGGACAAAAGCCAATGATTGTGTACACTGACCACAATCCGTTAACGTTTTTGAGTAAGATGAAAAACAAGAATCGGAGATTGTTGAATTGGAGTTTAATTTTACAGGAGTTTGACTTGGAAATTAAGCATGTGAAGGGTACAGACAATGTAATTGCTGATTGCTTATCCCGTGTTTGAATGTGTATATATATATCATGTGTTTGAATATTGTATGATATGTATATATAGACAAGTGTTCACTTAACCATTTTGTATTGAAAAGAAAAATTTTGCCTTTATGAGTCAAAATTTTTCCCTTTTGGAATGGAGGTGTAATGTGAATATAGGCCACTAGATGGCAGTATTTACCTTTTTTTTGTTAAGCTCAGACTGGAGTCATGTTTAGACATGTCCTGGACATGTCTGGGGCAAGTCTCAGAAAAGTAAAAAAAAAAGGTCTAAATGTGGGTGGGGTCTGCAAAAGAGTATATAAGGCAAAGAATTGAGACAGTAAAGTAGTAGGAGAAATTGCAAGAAGATGACCAGACCTGCCATTCTGTTCAAGACCTGTGACGTTTCTTTTGTGGATTTCTTTGCCTGAGTTTGAGCATTTTCTTCATCCAGGACATCACCAAGCCACCCCACCAAAAAGGGACTGTAATTATTTCTGTTTTTTTTAATTTATCAATCTTGGTCTTTAGTTGTAGGTTGTTATTAGTCTTTGTCTTTGTTAAAAATTAAATGTGTTTTAGTTGTTAAAACTGTGTTTGTCATCCCTTGCTGTTGCTGTTGTGTTATAAATGTAATAACAAATTGGGGCCATAACAAATGTGACAGTTAAACTGCCATTTTTTTTACTTTTCGAGAAGTAACAACTTTACCATGGCAACAGAGCCAATCACATCTGGGCAACAGCAGCCCCTCCCTCCCCCTGTACACAGAACTGCAGTACCCAGCAGAGGTAAAGAGTGAAGCTGCCCGGAAACAGTACAACAACGCATTTATGAGAGAGAGGCCAGAGACCCTGATTGCTGATATGTACATGAATGGAAACGTCAGCAAACTCCTTTTTTACACGGAAGAACCTTTCGCTTTCCATTCAGCAATCTGCAGGCATTTTCCATCCGTTAAAAAATCTGGTATTTGCAACGGATGGAAATTAAAGATTGGCGATATTGAAGACCCCGACAGTTTCATTACAACGGTAAACCTGTACAAAAATGGAACAGTAATGGTACAGGGGAATCTCCAAACTTTTCTTTAAGATTTCCTTATTGTGAAAGAGCTGGCTTTAGCAGAGAAAACTGGCCCGTCTACAAATGAGCCCCCAGCAAAGCTCAGTACTGCCCGCGGCAGTCTCCCAAAGGCAGGCCTGAGCCCTGAGGAGACTGACACCCCCAGCTCAGACTCTGCTCAGGACCTCCAGCTCCACAGCACTGTCTCTGTAATGAGGGACAACTTCACACAGCTGGAGAGAGAGCTGGTGCTCTCACAGCTGTGTGCTTCAGACAGCTCACAGCACCAAAAGGTCCAAATCGCCAAAATAAGATCAGAACAGGAGAGCGTCCGGGCAGCCCTGTTACAGCAGCAGCAGAGGGACAGGGACATGTTCATGGGAGAAATCGCAGCCCTGACAGAGGAGCTGAGGCAGCTCAGGCAGGACAGAGAGGAGAGCAGGAAAGAGCTGGCCTCAGTGATACAGCACCTGCAGGACAGAGAGAGGACCATACAGGACCTGAACGAGCAGCTCCTACCCTCCTCCAGCCACAGCCCCAACCCCCCCACACAGCCAGGGCCCTCAGCCCCGCCCACACAGCCAGGACCCTCGGCCCCGCCCACACAGCCAGGACCCCTGACCCCGCCCACACAGCCAGGACCCCCGACCCCGCCCACACAGCCAGAGGCACAGTCACAAAATGCCTCCACACCTGAAATTGCTGAAATTGTTCTTCTCATCGATTCAAATGGGAAATTTATTGATGAGAAGCAGCTCTTCCGACGACGCCACGTGGAGAAGATATGGTGCCCGAACACTAGGACAGCTTTAGAGCTGCTTTCAGTGTCCAGGCTCGGCTCCCCGAGTCACATCCTAAATCACACGGGCACCAATGACCTCAGAGCCCAGCAGGCTACAAAGAACTAGCAGTATCCTCAATGAAATGACCCAAAATCACCCAAGGCAGGGACTCGGGGGGATTTCTAATCTGGTACAAATCAAATCTAATAAAATCTATAGAACCTATCAAAAAAGGAGATTTTCATATTTGGCTAAAAATTGAAGAAAAAGCATTATTTACAAAAAATATTTTCCTATGTGCCCAGTATATCCCTCCTGCAGAATCTCCCTGTTTCAAAGAGGAAACCTTTTCTGTTCTAGAGCAGGAGATCAGCCATTTCCAGGCCCAGGGGAATGTGCTGATCATCGGAGATCTGAACTCCAGGACCGGAGAAGAACCAGACTCTGTTAACATCCATGGTGACAAACACATTCTTGGCCATAATCACCTAAACTTTCCCATTTTCTCCCACAGAAACAATTATGACAAATCAGTGAACAAAAATGGGAAAGAACTCCTGCAGCTCTGTCGAGGACTGGGTCTGTACATCGTCAGTCTCTGTCGAGGACTGGGTCTGTGCATCGTCAGTCTCTGTCGAGGACTGGGTCTGTACATCGTCAGTCTCTGTCGAGGACTGGGTCTGTACATCGTCAGTCTCTGTCGAGGAATGGGTCTGTGCATCGTCAGTCTCTGTCGAGGACTGGGTCTGTGCATCCGTCAGTCTCTGTCGAGGACTGGGTCTGTACATCGTCAGTCTCTGTCGAGGACTGGGTCTGTACATCGTCAGTCTCTGTCGAGGACTGGGTCTGTGCATCGTCAGTCAGTCTTAAAGCTAAGCTCAACAGGGAGCTTCAACCTGGCTGTGAATGAACTGAAAGAGAAAGCACCTTGGGCTTTCTACGCCATCAAGAAACAAATTCAACTAGATATACCAATCAGGATCTGGCTCAAAATATTCAAATCCATAATTGAACCTATTGCACTGTATGGCAGTGAAGTGTGGGGTCTGCTTACAAAGCAAGATTTTGCTCATTGGGACAAACATCCAACTGAAACCCTGCATGCAGAGTTCTGCAGAAACATCCTCCGCGTGCAGAGGAAAACACCGAACAATGCATGAAGGGCAGAATTAGGCCAATATCCTCTACTCATCAGTATACAAAAAAGAGCCATCAAATTCTGGAAACACCTAAAAAACAGCGACCCCCACTCCTATCATTATGAAGCCCTAAGATGCCAAGAGCTGAGCCCAGAGAAGAGTCCCCTCACACAGCTGGTCCTGAGGCTCAGTTCACCAACACTAACCCCCACTAATCCCATCCAGCCTCAGGACAGCATCAACACCAACTCAATTCGACCCAAGCAAATTATAACACAACATAAACAAAATTATATCACCTATTGGGAAAATCAAAACTTCAAAGCAAATTTTCGTGTTATTTGGCCCTAAAAAGAGACTACACTGTGGCAGACTACCTAACCACAGTGAAAAATTACAAACACAGGAAAATACTGACGATGTACAGACTCAGTGACCACAGCCTGGCGATAGAGACGGGTCGACGCAGGCAGGCTTGGCTGCCCAGGGAGGAGAGGCTGTGCTCTCACTGTGACCGAGAGCAAGTAGAGACAGTGCTGCACTTCCTCCTCAAATGCGATAAATACGTACAAATTAGAAAACATTTCTTCCCAAAATTCACGGGACTGATACCAAATTTCCCCAACCTACCTGACTCCCACAAAATGAAAATCCTTCTGGCAGAAGAACGATGCTGCCAAACCCTGGCAGCACAATACGTAGTCACCTGCCACAGCCGGAGGGACAGTACCAGCCCTTTATAACCAAAATAATTACGCTCCTTAAAGTTGGTAATTTCTCTCCATTTTTATCTTTATTTAGATCAGTCCAAATACTGTAATTAGTATATGTATATAGTTATTAGTTGCTATAGTACTATTGTAACTGCTGTTTCTTGAAGTTACCACGTTTTATGTATATGTGCAGTGTTTCTTTAATGCTTTGGCAATACATGCCTATACTGTATGTCATGCCAATAAAGCATCTGAAATTGAAATTGAATTGAACGAAGGGTTCAGTTAGAAATCCGAAATGCCTTCCCGGTGATGAAGCCTCACGCAAAATATTTTCACTGAAATACTAACTGCCTACCTGAACTCTTGAAAAAAATAAATAAATTGTATGCGTTTCGTTCGCAAGTGATCCATGAAAGTGTAATTGAGTTGTCGAGCATGAAATCTGGTACCATGAAATTGTTGTGTCAGAAAAACAATGCTAGAATTACAGTGTGACCAGGAATAACAACTATTTTGGGCATGCGAGTGGGTTAATCCTCAACATCGGACCTGGTCAATCTGCCCGGTCTTCATCTTTTATTGCACAGAATATGGTCATACTCTCTTAAAACTCCATGGTCATGGCTTATTTTCAGTGGCTTCACGACTAATCACTCCCTCAAATTCTAATTTGCTCCGAGAGTTGTGTACAGCACACATTGAATACTGTATATTTATCCGCACGTGCATTGGCACCATATTTGAACCAGTGAACACGCATAAGTACACATCATATGGTGTACAAAGTGCACACCGTCATTTTTTCATCTAGCATGAACAACTCACTGTTCGGGAAATATTTAGGAATTAGCAAAGACAAATTTTTTGAGAGGTAAGAAATTTGGTTCTCATGCATCTCATTTCATAACAATGAGCATCAGTGGCCATGGATTTTTGCTTCATTACCCCCCACCACCACCAATTGCTGAAGCATTTTTTTCCCCAAGAAATGACTTCTTCGAATTTTAATTTTCATTATTTTTCCTCCACGTCATTGAATGGCCACCAAATTAAGTCACTCTGAAGTTTCTTTGTTGTAAGCTTGGAATGGTTATAAACAGACATGACTGCCTAGAAAAAAACAAAAGAACACTGTCAGAGAAATGAACAACTGGCCACGTGAGGCATTCAGGGATGAAGATTTCTACAGTACAGTCTTATATCTACAGTACTTCGTGCAGGGAATGGATAAACGAGATGCAGGCATTACACAACTGACTTGGCCTGGGCCAGGCATTTCACGGATAACTGACCAGTCTGTACCATCACATCAAAAAAGAAAGGCTTTGGGTGCGCTAATCTTTTATGGCTGCTTATCAGGAGAGGATAACCATCAAAATAGCCCCGCAGAACTTCATACAGGCTATTCCACGCCCACAAGCCTTCCTAGATTTAGGGCCAGACCATTATCCTCTGCCACTATACAGCAGGATATTCGATCGGGGTCCGTCCGCCGGGCCACAATGAGGTCAAGATTTATCTTATCCTATTATACCTAGATGGGTGAAATTTTGCATGCTGAATAAGCTACTCATGATCTACATTGAGTTTGAAAATGGATGATGAAACTTTTTTTTTCCCCCCCCGGAGTTATGGGCTCTTGGTCGTGGCGGGGGATAGTGATGACCCGGTAGTCTTCTTGATTTAGCATTGTAACCATCATTGCTGTAGTCCTCAAACAGTCCAATCTATTCCAGGACAAAAAGCATTATTTTCATGATGTAGATATGCAGCGGCCTTTTCAAGTCTCTCACATAATGTCTATTCCACCCCGACCCCCCACAGTGATGGCCGTTGGCTGTGCTACAGTCCCAAGCATACTGCAGGCATGCAGTCCCAGCTGAGAGAAACACCATCCCCAAAACAGGCGGGACAGATGGGGCTCAGTTCATTTGCTCAGTACAGAGTGTTTTCGTTTCTGCACATTGCCCATACAACGAAACAAAACCGATCTGTGCCTGTAACTGTGCACTCAAGCACAGGACCACCACCCAACACACATGCACTACAGAAACACTCCTGCCACAGTTCCTGACCAAGGCTCCGGCTTTAGAACTGGAGTTGATTTGTGGACACTGTGCTGTAACTGCCAACTGCTCCAGTGCAACCAGAATGGGTAAAATGAAGGAGTCAAATTACTCCACGGGATTCAAAAAATAGCATCTTCCATCTTCTTATGCTATATGAAGGACATGATCACACACCCTCTGAGAACAAAAAAACCAGAGGAAGAAAGTAACATGGTGTTTCATACCCCCAAACGCCCCTTTCTGAACATCATTCACAGCCACACACACCTTTACAAAAACACACTTTTATTGCCTGTACAGAATCAGATATAATTTTCTAAAACAAATCAAGCCAATTAAACAATTCAAACAAAACACATACATGCTCATTTTTCTTCTGATCTCCAGGGTCTATTCTGAGAACTCTCCCCACCAAGCAGGGCATCGTCATCATTTGGCGAAACTAACCGGGGCATGACGGTGAGCGCTGGGTTATTTTTGGGCACGCACCTGCCACAGCTCAGATGCAAGAGTGCGCCGAAGCACTTGGCAGGCTTTTTTAGGACCGAACAACCAAATGATCCACAGATCAGAACATCCGATTGGCCTGCACCTGAGCCAATCAGAACAGATGGGGAGGTTAGCGACAGAGGGAGAGGGAACTGTGCCGCGGGGCAGCGGTCGCTCAGTTGATGGTGAGCACGTCGCTCTGGATCTCGTGGCTCAGCTGGGTCTGCAGGTCGCTCAGTTTCTTCTTTAGCACGGCCAGCGCCGACATGACGATGGTCTCCGGCCGCAGCGAGCCGCACGACTCCACGTTATAATAGAACCTGCGGGGAGTCAAAACCATCGTAAGCCCTTGAGGAGCACTTCCTCAGCGATGTTCCATTTCAAATGCTCAGTCGCCGTTTAAAAACTCCGCTTTTATAATGTTCACTGGTAACTGCTACCTCAGCATTCAAATGTTTCATTAAAGGCCTAATTCAAAAATCCCAGGAGAGCGTCAAGCTGCCATGTTTTCCGTAGTAACCCGTATGTGGGCTGAAACGCAACTTCTCTGCTTTCAGAAACAGTTGGAATTTTTTTGATAGCGCAAATATTATGGTAATTACGGCACTTAAAACGAGACGTGCGCATGCGTGTTGGCGACGACACGTTTGGATTAAAAGGGATAAACACAGTTTAATCACACTTGAGACTTCACACTCTATAAGGAATAACCTTCCTCATCATCATCTGGGTTCAATTACCTACATCAACATTCTCGCCATATAAATCATGAGCACAGCTGAATACAGCAGCACAGCAGCAGTGAGACGAGGGTCGGCCGTAGGAGACGCCTTCAGCACCGCTTCATTTCACTCACACCAAGGAACCTCTGTGAACCCATGACTGACAGCACCAGTAAACAGGAAACAGAGCGGAAAAAGATCATAAACCATAGGAACGCACCGCTCTGGCTTGCCGTTGGGGTCGTAGGGAGCCTGGACCTCGTCCTCCTCAATCTCCGAGTATTCGCTCTTCGGCCTGAAAGAATGGGGGGGCAGAGACCAGCAAGAGCAATAAATTGGGTGTAAAATCATCAAGATGCATTGTTGTTCCTGCAAACATCCCCCTCCCCACTGCCCTTGATAGAGAGCCTGGCTCCCTCACGGAACGTACCATTCCTCCGGGCGGGGGTAGACTGTGTGTCGGAGGGCGTTGTCTGGGTCGTACTCGAAGGAAACCCCTGCAGTGGGGTTCCACTTGGCGTGCTCCTTACCGAAGCCTTTCTTGGCGTACGCTCGGAGACGCAGCTCCTGCCCCTTACGGAGCTTCACCAGCAGGATGTCTATAAACGCAGAACAAGGTGCGATGGCGGAGGTCGGGGTTATTGACATTGAAGGGAGGATGAAGATGTGTGAAGATTACATCACGCTGAGGCGAACACCGTTCCGCTGGTCACTTCAGCACGTTTGAATTGTGTTAGAGTGTGTGGAAGTACACATGTGCAGGCATGTGAGGTGTGTACATGTACATGTACGTGTGTGCGTGCGTGCGTGCCCGTGAGAGACTCAAAAGTCCCCCCAAGCAATGCAATACAAGATTTTTTTTTTTTTTTTTTTGATTCTTTTGGAGACGTTTTTTGGTCCCAACAACATAACTGAACTATTTTAGAGTTATACGTTAAGGTTACGGTTATGTTAAACAGCATGAAAATCCCAGGGGATAGGCAATCATTATATGACAGAGAATTACTCAAAAATCGCAAAACTTATTTTTTGCAAAAGTTGATCACAGATCGCTGCAAATTAAAATTTATTGATTACCTCTGGCAGAATATGCCGACCACGGCGCGATCGCACCCAAAGTATGCATGACATCAGCGCTTGAACACAAACAGACAAGGTCAACATGGCATCATACAATTTCAATGAATCTAGTGGGAATTCCGGTGAGAGTTTTCAGGCCTGGAGTGATGAGGAATCTGGAGAAAGGGACTCAGTTCTCACTTTGGCAGACACAGAGGAATGCAACGGTCCTCAACCCTACCTGTATGGGCCACCAGCAAGGCAAGAGATGGAGGACCAAGCGGGACATGCAGCTGAGGCCGTTCCTCACCATGCCTTATTACTACAAGATCGTGTTGGCAATACGACTTAGTATGTTATTTTCCTATAGCTTGAATTACGGTAACGTTTATTTGAAAACAACAGTATGTTAATCAAGTGTATAAGGAAAGACTTGATGCAGTTTAACATCCTCGATCGCCGCAAATATACTGGACTATTAGCTAGCTGCAGTGGCGTGCTGTCAGATGTCAGGAAGGCCTTCAGTAACATCACCCTTTCCAGCATTAATTGTTTTAAACTGTTTGCGATCAAGTTTGCAAGCCAAGTTTTATCCTTCAAACAGTTTAACTGAACACCGCTAATGCATGATACATAATGATTAGGAAATGCTAATGACAAAGCGATTGCCTGTTGGCTATGTTGATATAATTGATGTGACTCTGCAAGGATGACAATCTGAAAAAAAAAAAAACGGAAACTTTGGCTGACTTTGCAGCAATTCTATTCGCCATCACTCAGCTGTGCATCCTACCTAACAACGCCATTTAGCTGTCACTACTTTCAGACTATAGAACGGATTCTCATGGCTTACTGCTCAATGAGCCTCGCAAACTAATTTACGCAAATATGTGCTGTTTCACCAGCTACACGAGTGCAGAAATTATACCGACTTATTGATATTTTTCATTGTCATCGATGTGCGGAAGAAAACGCTGCATAATTTCGTAGTGCAATGTATAACGAGGCTTTCAAAAATAAATGACTCTCGTCGGTTCTGCCAATTAGTCTGAGCAACTGTTGCTAATCGGGAGAGGTAAACTGCGAGAGGGGTGGGTTGGAAATTTGTGAATACTATGTGTGGTTTTATCAGAATTTCTACAGAATTTGACAACAAAACGCTGAACCATTGTTCAAAAAGCTAGATAAACAATCAAAACAATGCAAGTCAATGGCTGAATGCTAATCATGGCTGTTCATGTGTGCCTGGCGCCGCCTGCATGTTGATTTGAGTTCTCGAGCTGACGTCTGATGCCTCGAACAAGAGCGCCGTCCTACTTTTAGCAAGGCAGTGCGAAATGGTGACTTTCAAACCTTGGTGACACGGCAACAAAGGACCACCGGGTGGAACAGGTCTCTCCAAAACTGGTTTTGGGTGTGTATTCAAACAGAACACCAAAGCAGAGCGAAAGTGAAGGAAGGGTTTTCATGCTCTTTAAGGTTAGAGATTAGTGGTTAGTGTTTATGGTTAAGATGTGTTTATGGTTAAGATCAGGGTGAGGGTTTGGAAAAGTCTATGGGATGACCTCAAAAAACATGAAAAACACTAAGTGTGTGCGCACGTGTCATGCGTGTGCACGAGAATGGTTTCAAACTAACTGTGACTCACCATCCTGCTCCACATAGTCGTTAGGGTCATTGTCCCGACTTCTGGAGGTCACCTGGAAGTCATAACAGATACAAGGAGGGGACACATTACACTTCTGTATGCAGACAGACCAGCCACCGGGAATTTAAAAGGACATATAGTCAGATGCATATGTATGTCGACAATGCAAGGCCTTCACCACAGCAGTCTTTGGTTACTGATAGCTCTTGGGGAGTTTTCCTTCAGCAATTAAAGGACAAGCAATGTTGGATTTAGGTCAGGTGATTCATTTGGCTATTCTACAGGATTGCACTTCCTTCTCTTCAAAAGTCTTGGGTTGTTTTCACAGTATGTTTCAGCTCATTCCATCAGCACTCTGGAGAGCTGCCCAGTGAGTTTTGAAACTATTGGCCAAATCTGAGTGGATATTATAGCCTCATACAATTCAGATTTCATTCTGCAGCTTTTGCCTGCAGCCAGATCATCAATAAACACAAGGGAACCAGTTCAATTGGCAGCTATACAAATCCAAATGACAGCTACTGATAGATTAAGAGGTGTGCTTCAGATCATAGGCAGGTTATTCACTCCTTTGCACTCAGGGCATTTGTTGTTTCACAAATGCGCAGTCTTTTCTTCATTCATTCCCTCCCTCCCTACCTCCCCCCCCCCCCCCAACTTCCTGTTCTTCAGGCTTGCCACTGGTTTATATCTAGTGGTAAACCCTCAGCATTTACTCGAATGACATCTTTGTGAAGATCCGGCCAACAACTGAAGAGTTTTTTTTCCTCGATCAGAGAAGTAATTCTTCAGTGATAAACAATAATCATCATCAGTGGAGTTCCAGGACATTCCTCATCAGTACATGCCATCTTTTTAAGAAGTATCAAGTAGTTCATTTGGCCAGACCTAATGCTTAAGGCATTTCTCTGATGGGGTTTCTTTGATTTTTCAAACTAATCATGGCTTTACTAGCAGTGATAACATCTTGGAGATCAAGTTTATAGCTATGAACAATAGATTCCATTTTTAAAATCACCACTAAACTTTTATTCTGCTCATTGGTCAAAAACATAAGGAATAGCTCAATCTCTCAACCACTGAAGAGCAGTGTAGCCATTTGCTCAATTACTTTTGGTCTCGTAGTTCGGGGGACCACACAGAAAAAGTGTGCGTTAATTCCTGCACCATTCACCCAATTTCGATGTAAATACCCCCAAATCAAAGTTGAGTCTGCAATTTCAGCTCAAACTCCATTTAATTTCAATAGCTATTCAGGATGAGAGACCACTTAAGTAGCAATACTTTGTAAATGCAAAACTATATAAGGACCTAACTGTACATGTTGAACATGAAGGTAGTAAAATGTGCAAGTGCACAGGTCTATGGCTATAATGAATAAGAATGCCAGAGTGTGTTCTTGTGCTTACAGGTATGACCCGGGGGTTATTAGACAGGAGATCTCGGGAGGTCACGTGACGCGTCTGGTCTTCAGTGCAGCGGACATCCAGCGTCAGCTCCACAGAACACTCAGGGCAGAAATCATCGCAAGTACAGTCCTGAGGGATTGGGATTGAGAGAGAGAGTGAGAGAGAGAGAGAGAGATTTGGGTACAGGACAAACACTACAGCCCAATCACAATGCCAGTAAACTGCAGGTAGCTTTTCAATTGGAGCATCCCATCTAAAGTCAGGTGAAGTAACAAGGTTTTGACACCCACCTTCTCAGATGTTACTGAAACGGAATCAATAGCAGATGGTGTACACTGATGATAGACACATTCTCTGAACATTGGCTTCATAAATATTCATTTGGGCCATTTTACTTTGGCTGTTTTTGTTTTTCCAACTCTCAATAGCTCAAAAATTATTACTCCGATCTGGACCAGTTCTGGTAGTATTACTGAATAAGGAACAAGGAGTCAAAACATAAAACTGAACAGCATTCACTAACCTCATGAACCCCACAATTTGAACATTTACCTGGACTGTATATAATACAATTGCACTCTGTAGGATAAGAGATAAGGAGCTGAACTTCTCAATTTTAGTGCACTTAAGACTCTTCATGTTGAAAATTCTGATAGTCATTTTTTTCCTGTCAGGAAGATTTTATCTCCAAATATAGGATATTTATGACTGTTATCATTGCAGCACCTGTATAGTCCACCACAGGGATATACATCGTGGACCATTCAGGCCTTGCAATTATAATCTTTGTGATATGTGATAAATTTTAAGATCTCGTCCCCCATAGCGCAATTGTACTGCTTGTGGTTGTAAGAGGCTTCATGAAGGGTGTTTGGTCATCATTTTGGATTCCTAATACCTTCAATCAGTAATACTGTCAAAGTTGGCCCAAATAAACGCCATAAATTAGAAGTAATAGAGATACAGAAACATCTGCAGTCAAAATAGCCAAATTGGCCCATAAATAAATGGCTAAATTATAGTGGAAAAAAAAGTTAATCGAATACTTCAATCATCAGCGTACACCAGTTTATAGAGTTCCAACTGAGAAAACAGGCATCACATGTTGGCGATTTGCCGAGGAATTTCCCTATTTAAACAACCAACAATGCATGTCTGATGCCATCAAAGTACTTACCCTGGAATACTGCATCTTGTCCACAATATCATCACTGGTCAAAGGAACCAGACCTGCGATCAGAACGAAATGATCTCCATCACATTAACCCAACAACTTCACAGAACATAAATATTTATGAATCAGACGAAACTGGTTGATGAAGAAAATCAAACAAATTTAGGACATATGGAAAAGACGCAGGTACTGACCGACTCTGTGTGCGATAAATTCATCGTGGAGGACGGAAGAATTTGCGTCAATCTGAATCCAGTCAATTGCTGCAACAAGAGCGACGGTATAAATTTGCAGATTTAGCCGCATGTAAACAATACTTGACAGGAAATAACCGTCGGGCGCGAAACATTTCAATTTTCAAGCAGTTACATGCGTTACGCAGACCCAATCAACTTTATTAATGCAAAACATTCACAGAGGGCACCAATAGCTACAAGACCACGAAACAATTCTTACCAATTGTTGCCACTTCTGACATAAACACACGCCGGATGGAGTTCGCCACTCTGCGACATTCACAATACAAAACAAACAGACATATTACTATCAACGAATGCAACAGAACATGCAACATCCCAAATGAATAAAAAGATCCGAAGATCTGCAAAAACCCGGTCATTACTGAATTCGAATAACAAAGCGCGTGTTTTCGGGGGCATGAGGAAGCCAATTCATACACCAATCAGACGGAATGAGAGTAACGTTACTCACGCCAAGTCAGTGTTCTCTATCACAAATTTGACATTTTCGTCCGTTAGCTCTGTAATTTTCACTGTCGGCTGATTGGCGTACGGCATAGCATATGGTTTGCCCGGCAAAAGATGCGAAAAAAAAATTCAGTTTAGCAAATGTTTGCGGGAAGACGAACTCAATACAAATGTAACTCAAAATCGGTGATCCGGAAACAATATGGAAGTTCTTCTTCGTGTTTTAAAGATTTTATAGCACCGCGTCACCGCCACCAAGTGGATGGGAGCATCGGACAATTACCTGGTATTTAAAAGTTGCGAAAAGGAAACTTCATTCATTCCACTACCTTAAAAGTTAAAAACATAATTATTCGATATTCACCAATGAGCCAAAACCACTGACGGAAGTATAAAGCTATGAATGGTGGCCTAGTCTTATCAAGGTCCACTATGTGAAGAACACAAGCCAGTAGAGGCAGTGTGATGTTTTGGACAATGTTCTGCTGGGAAAAACTGCACACTGGATTTTACAGGGATGTTACTTCGACAAGTACCACCTACCTAAATATAGTTGCAGACCCAGTAAACCATTTCATGGCGACAGTATGTCCAGATGACAGTGGCCTCTTTCAGCAGGATAATGCGCTCTGCCACACTGCAAAAATTGTATAGGAATGGGGACGTGAAGAAGAGTTTGAGGTGTTGACTTGGTCTCAAAATTTGCCTGATGTCAATCCAATCAAGCATGTGTGAGCTGTGCTGGAAAAACATGATCCATGCAGGCCCCACGTCACAGCTTACAGGACTAAGCAAGGATCTGCTGTTCACGTCTCATTGCGACTGAACTCCTTCAGAGGTCTCGTGGAGTCCATGCCTTATCATGTCATGGGTGTTTATATGGCAATTAGGGGCCTGCACATTGTAAGGCAGGTCATTTTCATATTGTGCCTGATAGGAATACAATATAAGTATTCACCAGTCAAATATTTCGAGAATACCTTTAGTCCAACAGGTCATTGTGTACTGCTTCGCTAAACAACTTTATAAGGCCCGTTTCCGCCGCAGGAACTTTGGGGTAATTTTACAGGACTGGGGCTGCTGTTGCGTGTCTCCACCGCCGGAACCACCCTGAAGGACAGAGTACCGGAACTTTTACAGGGGCTAAAAAAGTCCCTGCTTTGGAGTAGGTACTCTGAACGGCCCCAAAAAACTCCTGAATGGGGCTAGGGGTATACTTGGCGCTAATTGGATTTACTCGAGGCGGGATGTGACGTCAACAGACAGCGACAAAATAGCCGGCATTTTTACAACTCAGCATTTTACAACTCTCTCGGTGGAGACATGGCAGTTGAGAAGGCCGAGTGAGAGGACGTTCCTGTAGTAGTTCCTGCCCCCCAAATACTACCAGGATACTACTTCTTTGGTGGAAACGGGCCTATAGACTTCTCCAGCCCTCAGTGAATCCCCAACATACCAGAAAAATGTTAAACAGTCTCATCTCACACAATATTAACATACTCATCCAGTGTTTTCCCCATTGTGTCCCTCATTCAAAGTAAGTTATTCAGTGCAGTGATTAGCATTGCCGCCTCACAGTGTGTGGAATTTGCATGTCCTCCTCATGTTCGCGTGGGTTTCCTCCCACAGTTCAAAGACATGTATATTAGGCTAATTAGTGACGCTAAATTGCCCATAGGCGTGAGTGTGAGAGTGAATGATGTGTGCACCCTGTGATGGATTGGCAAGCTGTCCAGGGGAGCGTTTCCCGAAATCAGATGCTAAGCTACATAGTTGGAACTATTGACTGTGAATGGACAAACTATGTAAGTTGCTTTTGGGAAATGCACCCCAGGGTGGGTCCCTGCCTTTCGCCTATACTTAGCGGGGATAGACTCTAGCTCCACCCATGACCATAGTGAGGAATAAGCGAGTACAGAGAATGAATGGATGGATGCTTTCGCTTCATTGCCACTAATTGAGATTTGCCAATCAGCCTTCTCCCTAGAGTTTACCTCGAGGAGCAAGAACCCAAAGAAAGTGAATGCTGAATTCACTGAACGCATGCAAGTTCAGCTCTCTCAAGAACACAAAAAACTTGAGATTTTTACCTTCAAAAAAAGACAAAGCTCTTGTATTATTAAAGAAGTTTCGTGTCTTCCGTACGGAGCGTATTAAAACCAAACATATCTGGAAATATCGCAGTTCACAATGTGTCAATAAAGTATTTTAAAAGATATGCAATGTCTTTTGTTTCAATTTAACAAAACAAGGCATTACTGACCTCTGTAGGACTGAAGGACTCATCTCTTACACATCAAAATTGTATTTATTTCAACAAGGTATCATTTTGCTTTGAACTGATGAAAATCAACAGAAAATAATGTCCATTAAATTCTAAAAAAAGTCCATCAAATTGCCAAAACATGCATGTTTACCATTATAGCGTAAACCTAAAGAGCCTTCAGAAAAAAAAAAAGAATTTGCAGTGATGAAAACCTCTTTTTGTGAAAAAGTCCCACATTTCATTTGTGATGTTACAAAAGCATTCACCTGTATGTTTATATATTACCTCAGTGACAGAATTATACTTTTGCACGTACAGTTGGAATAATGTTGTATTCAGACAGTTTATCTAGCTAGAATAAATCATATTTTCACAAAGAGGTAAAGAAAAATTTTTACTCCAACTTCATGAGCAACAGCATATTTCCCTTTCCCTCAAGAAAATGCCAAGAAAACCCATTTACCCAGTGAGTGCACAAAGTTAAAGGCAATACATAAAAAGGACAGCCATATGACAGAAGTGAAATAATACAGTTTTCTTTATTTCTATACTGTTTATAAATGAGGGTTTAAAGCATTTGGCATGTCCTTTTTTCCTGCAGTGCACTTAAAGAAGTAAAGAAACTTCAGTTGTTCTTGAATCAGTCTGGAGGTCAGAGATGGGCTTTTCGTAGAGCTGTGTGGAGAAGCATCACCTCCCATCAGAGAAACCGCAATATGCCGCCACTATAACAGCATTTCATCCCAAAACGGGTGTAGAATCATTCAAGCGAAGACGCCTGTCAGACGGACAGGCATTAGGGGTCAGAAACCTCAGGACCGGTGGGTCAGACACGGTCCCTTATGTCATCTCAGCTGGTTTATGCCTGCAATGTTTGACAGCTGGGCGGGGGGGGGTGGGTGGGCAGACAGGTAACAGAGAGAAATCAGTCCAAGAACTCAAACAGAACTGGTTCTGATTGGCTAACTCTGCTCTCCGGGTCTCAACACTTACCGTGACTGCAGCTCCCATGATTCCCTGCACCACTGCCTCACCAGTGGCCTGGACCTGCATGATGAAAACAAACTGAAACTCGGGGTCCAAATGACAATTTTTCCAGTTTCATAGAACTAAATTATGCCTGGTCTAAATTAAACTACAGTCAACAGACTAAATTCAATTTTTAATAGAAATTACCTATATTAAATTCTATCCAGGAATAAACTAAACTGTGGATGCTGAAAATTCCAAACTGTTCCTGGCACAGTAGTCGGACGGCTTAAACATCTCCATGAAGAGAGAAAAAGATCAAAAATATTTCGCAACAAGAGTTCAAGATGGTAACCATGGAAAGGTTACAGCTGAAAATATCAAAGGAAGACTTGAATCCCATTTTCCTCTTCAAAAGAGGCCTGCATTTAGAGAATTATGTTTTGAGAGGTGATGCACGCGTTCCTGGTTACCTGCTCCGCCGTGTTGGCCATGTTGATGATGTCCTGGATACGTCTGTCGAGGAAGAGCCAGGTGTCCTGGAAGTCGGGGGAGGAGTCCTGCATCATCACCAGCTCGGTGGTGTTGTACACCCCGGTGAGAGCCGCTCGGCGTGTGTACCAGTTCATCTGGGAGGGAGGGAAGAGCGTTAAACACCAGAGATTTATGAGCGGCAACGCAGCCGAGGTACAGGCTACAGAGCACAAAAGCAGAGAAATAGACAAGACGAGGAGTGCGTAGCTGCTCAGGTGAGACCGCGGACCACGGACAGGAATGAGTGGGGAGTTCAGGAGTCAGCCGGACTGCCAGAGGTGAAGAGGAAGTGTTTTTTTGGAAGGGGGCGGTTCATTTCTCACATCTGTAGAGCGGTCCCCAGCGTAGTACCAGATGTCGTCTATCAGAGTGGAGAGGTGCTTCAGGCTGAGTGGGATGTTATGAGGCAAAAGTAGGATACTCATGGCCTACAGGGAGAGAGGGAAGAGAAGAGTGGGAGGACCTGAACTGAATCAGGAATCCATCCGTTATCTACACCTCTCCTTCTTGATTCACCTGTTCATTACAGAGCCACACCTTCACTCATACTTATGATACGCATGAGCAATTAACAGTCTCCAGTCTGCCTACATTGCACATACATGCCTTTGGAAACTATAGTGCCCACAGTAAGCCTGCGAGGACATGAGAGGAACTTATAAACTCTGCACAGAAAGGCAAAAACATGATCCCAGGACTTTCTTGCAGTGATGTGACAGTGCTACCCAATGCTGAGTAAACATACGCATCGACTGTCTGCAGAAACAGCATTGCCATCCTTCCTTTAATTAAGTGTTGTGCATTCTGTGACTGTAATCAAGAGCAATAGAATTGTTGATTGAGAGGAGGTTTGGTGTGAGATTGAACAGACCGGTTTCAGGAAGCAGACAGGTAAGCTGGGTATTTGAGTGAAACCGGCACCCTGTTAAAGCTGCAACATGAACTGAAGTATATAAGGTGGTTGTGATCTTTGCTCTGCACAGTTATACAACTAACTCTGCAATCCAGCTACATGTTATACCTCCATAATGTAGTGCAGTGAGTATTTCTCTATTCAAGGTGCAGTGTGCGGTTCCCCTGTTGACGGGGAGGGAGGCTGGAGTGAGACATACCTGAGGCCAGCTGTCCACATATGGGATGAGCATCCTCAGTCGGGCCTCTACTGCGTATCTCAGGAACTCCGCAGTGTCCTTCGGTCTGAAACAGTTAAACACTCCCATCTCAGCTAATGTCTGTGAGCAGTCATCAATGGCAGTTATTGTGCAAATAGGCCGGTGGAAAACTTAGCGTGGACATAGATCCCAGTGCGACAGAGAGAACAGGGGGATACCACCCCCCCCCCCATCTTAGGGAAACATCAAATGATTCCCCCGGAAAACAATAATGTTAGAAGGAAAGGTACCAATGTTCCAACGCCCCTCCATCCAAAATAAAACTTCATCAATATGTGCATCCATGCAAGTAAAGGGTGCCTATGTATACAACCATATAAAAATGTACACTGCATATCTGTGTGCATGCGCACGCGTACATTCCTAAGTATATGGAGTATGTTTGTGGATGTATTGTACCTGTACCTATAAGAGAGGTTATATGGAGAGGTTAGAGTAGGTACTCACTCTTCCTGGCCCTGCTGTACTTGGCTGTGATGTTCTGCCAGCATCTTGGCCAGCTGGGTGTTACTCTGAGAGATGAAGTGAAGGACCAGGTCTCCTGCCCCGTTGGTGAACATCCCAGCAGCAGCTGGAGAGAGACCCAGGGTCTGTCGCAAAGGAGAGGAGCGAAACACACACGAGAAACACAAAGGCTAAACTCCAGCATGTAAAATGCCAGCAGGCCATCTCCCCACCCTTTGCTTGGGGCGACTCATAGATGCAGGCCTACAGTGCTAGTCAGGAGGGCTTGGTGATATTCCGCAACAAGAATTAACAGATGCAACAGTGAACATTATCACTAAGTCGATAACGCCATTGGACCCTGAAGATAACTAGAACGGGCACTCGGTAGAGCGCATACCTTCGCCGACGCCACTGAATCCCTCGCCACTGGCGTTGGTTTCATGCCGATCGGATAAAAATTGACCGAGATATGGCCGAAAGTCGGTTTTGACCTTTTCGTGGCCTTGACCTTTGACCCGATCACTCCCAAAATCTAATCGATTGATCCTCAGGTCATGCCAAATCAACCCACCAAATTTTATGAAATTCCGTTTGGTACTTTTTGAGTTATTCGATACACATACAGACAGACACACAAACAAATAAATACACGGGGATCAAAACATTACCTTCATCAGCGAAGTCGCTGGCGAAGGTAAAAATACACTTAAGCCCAGGCCCCAACATAAGCACTTAGACATTTAAAATGGCTTATTTGCCATTCATTCATTCCTTTTTTTCCTTTAGTCATACAGTCAGACTGTACAATTAGTCTTCCATGGACAGTTAAAATACTCCTGGTGTAAAAATATGATTGTTGGTTTTTGGAGCTGATAAGATGAATGCATTAAGCAACAGCAACATCATGCAGCTTCCATGTAATTAACAAAAATACATCACATGATCACACAGATGCTGTACAACCTTACAGCCGATTGGCCTTTTCATCAACTTTCCGTATTGGATTTGAATAGTGAGCAGATGCAGAAGTTGGAGCCTTACACTAGTATTTCCTAAGCAGAGCGTGCACTACTCCAGTGCTTAAAAAAAAAAACTAAATGAATTTCAAAACCTTCAATGAACAAATAACATTCACGAAAATCTGAAAAATGTCACCAAAATAAGTCCTACTAAACGAAAACCTAAGACTGTTTATGTTGAAGGCTGATGTCACTATGAAGCTAGTGCATCATTTCCTTTGAAGAGAGCATTGCACTATCTGAGCTTCAGTAAATTTCTAAAGTGTGCCTCAGAAGGTAAATACACTGCCCGGTCAAAAAAAAATTTGCAGACTCAAATATTTAGTTGGAACCCCTGTAGCTTTGATTACAGTGCATATTCGTCTTGCCATTGTTTTGACAACTATATGCAATGCCAGAACATTTATTTTCGATCAGAAATGCCATAATTTTTGGCTGAGATCTTGTCTTCTCGACATAGTGGTTGAACCACTCGGTGGTCTTTCTTGTGCACATCCCAGTAACTTTTAATGCGATTAAGGTCAGGAATTTGTGGTGGCAAATTTGTTTGTGAAAATGATTCCTCATACTTACTTTTGTCTTTCATGGTTTTCTTTAATAAATACAGGCCAATAATTTGCCCGTTCTGAAATTATGTAACATCTTTTCAACCATCAAAGGATGCGTCTTCCGACATGATTTTTTAAGAAATAACTAGCGACGTGCTTCATCATTCAGGGTTAAAATGATTATTGCCATCTGAAACATATAAATAACCGCAATAATTATCCAATTATAGAATTTTTTCAATAATTTCCAAACGGTGACTTTTTTTTTGGCCGGGCAGTGTAGATGGGAAGAGCTTCACAGCACAAATTTATATGATATCAGTGGTTCCCAAACTCTATGTGAGTAACCCTGGCCGATCACCAGGAATGCAAGATGTGGAACCTGTGAATTACCTGCATTGAGCCAGCGGTACTCAGAGGGATTAAGGGACTCACTGTAACAGATTAACCTGTACGAGTACAAGTTTGTCAACAATCTTTTTAGACCGTTCTTACACCTTTTCTGAAGTCAAATTCAAACACTTTTCAAGTATCTTCAAGGTCAAGCTTCAAGCTTTTGCAGCTCCCAAACAGCTGTGGTTAATGACAAATTTAACAAACTACTAGGTCAGATAGCACTTTATTATGAAAGTAATGCAAGTATTGCTAAAATTGTAAGCAGGTTCAACCATTTCATTCGAAATCCTTGCACTTTTCAAACCTGAACACTCTATTAAAATTAATGCATTTAATTTCCAGCACCCATAGTAATCCTGGAGCTGAATCTGCACAGAGCTACGCCCTGTAAAGGCAGAGGGGGTCTCACCTGTGCCGCATCAGCGATGGCCTCCACAGTCCAGCCGTGCAGCGGGACAAACTCCAGCGCAGCGGAGAGGATGCGCGCCTGCAGCTCCTCCTCTGTCTCGTACGCATCGCTCTCCTCCTCATCCTGATCCGAGCAGCTGTGCAGTCAGGAGAGGCCCGTTAGAGCAGAGCAGCGACAACCAACCAACCCAAGTCCTCAACATCTACATCCTGTAGTTTTATTTTTATTTCAATCCATATCAACAACACTTCACAATATAAAGACACAGGCTTACAGAACCTTGTAATGATCTGCCTACAAGGTCTGATGAATTCACGGTGCACCTGAAAGGAAAATGATGCCACCACTTTCGCGCAAAGCTGCAACTAGGAGCACAAACCTGAGGCTTCAACATAATAGACTACAGTAGCGATTCAGACAGTAAAGCTCTGATATTTTGCAATTTTACTTGCAGTGCAATGATACCATCCAAAATAACTTGAGGCAGTAAAAGGCAATCTCCATATAATCAATCTAACTATCCAGTAATAGAAAACAAATAGAACCAAAATGTTGGTATGAGTGAAAAATCTTCCTGAGTTTATGGTCAGCACCAGGCTAAATGGCACTAACACTGGTGTTGCTCAGTCTGAGACTGGAATGTTAACAGCGAATTTGGCGATGCTGCAGGAGAGCAAACCGCTTAAAATTGCGTACCAATGCATAACATGGATCAAACTTATACGCAAGCACAAATGATTCATTTACTTTGAAACCAGAACACCAATTTCAAGATTGTAACATGAAAGTTACCCAGGAGCTGACCTCTGATCCGCCTCAGGAGCCTCCTGCTCTGCAGCAGTCATTGTCTGTGCTGACAACTCTCCCTCGGGTGGAGATTCCACCTCTGCAGTCAACACTTCCTCCGGCACAGACTCAGAGGCCTCCACCTGAGATGAAGGCTCAGACACCGTCTCATGCGGAGGGGCAGATACTGTCACCTCAGGTGTAAGGGCAGGTGTCTTCAAACCGCTTGCAGACTCTGATATCTCCTGCACAGGAGCAGACACAGGACTCTGAACAGATTCAGGCACGACTTGCTCCAGCTCAGGAACAACTTGTTCTGGCACAGACATGGAAGCCTCAAACTCATGTGTAGCTGCAGACTCCGATTCAGACGGGGTTTCTTCAGACACAGGTGGAGAAATCTTTATGTCAGGTGTATGTGCAGTCGCATCAACTGCAGGTTCGGCTGGGGACTCAGATTCAGGCACTTTGTGTTGAGATGCATCCGTTTCTTGCAGACATGGCTGGGGCTGCTGGTGAGTCGGGGAGGATGGCGAGGATGCAGTCGCGCGTAGTTGGTCTGATTTGGAGTCCTCCTGCAAACGGAGTCGAGCAGCTTGACGGAGACCACGCTGCAGGCGGCTGCACGGAGGCGTCACCATAACTGGAGGCGGGGCCACTGAAGAAAACAGTTATATAATTGGAATTATTCAGAAGAATTTTTTTTCCCCCCCATTCTAAATCATTGGATGGGAAAGCATTTAAGAACAACTCGTATATTAGAAATTTAATTACGTAAAGTTCAAAGCCTTCCCGACCAGATAAGAGCTGCTTTCCATGGCAGGAAAGTTTAGCCTATGGTGACCGGAGAAAACTTACAACGATTATTACAACGAGCCCTTAAACTTAACGTGTAAACTGAGATTGCAAGAAGGAAACATGCCATTTTTGCATCGGCGTGGGTGGATGTAAGACATGCGTACTTCGCATGCCTTTACACGAATGTAAATTACTGAAAACCCTGGTATAAATCAGAGCAAATGGCAAATTTAACACATCCGTGAACTGATGACAATTCTCTTAATTTGTGTCTACTCCATGGAAAACCGTCACCAACACATGCCCTGTAAACAGCATCCAGCTGCACGTTAAATGTTTTGACATTAGTTAGCAACTAATGCTGGAATGTTGAACCGCCCTTCGCAATCACCTCGCCCCACAAAAAAGTTCGCGATTTTGTCAAGTGAAATAATTTCCCTGACAAGCATGTACCATTATTAAGCAGCACAGTGGCACAGACGTGAAAAGTTTCGTCGTGATACTACATTCAACTGCATAAAGCCCAACTCACTGCAGCCAACAGCCCGCAGGACCCTCCCAACACGCAGCCCTCTCAGCAGCGCCGCCATATCCAGCTGCTCGCCTGCTACTGCTTCTCGCTGCGTATCTCTACGTCACTTTTCCGCGACTGGCTCTCCGTGGGAAGTGTCTGTTAATAATGTCGTCAATGTTGTGATATATAAGATATTTGGTGATAGTTACAGTCCTTGGTTAAGACCATCAGACGAGTGTTCAGTTTTCCGTTAACCTCCTCGTTCCTGAGATTGATTAGGAAATAACTGTATCTGACTTTTTCGGAATTATAACTTCTGGAGTCAGGTCTGCCGCGTTCTGTTTAGTTTTATGATAAATCCCGTATCTTCTCACGCGGCTTGCGCCGATCTGCGTCACTCCGAGTTGGCCTTGGCTTGTTCGTCAGGTGCTTGCGAACAAATAGCAAAAAGCAAAGCTGAGGATCCGGTAAGTTAAAAGCCGTAACACTAGCAAAGTTTTACCAGGTAGTAAAATTAAAATTCACATTGCTGTGAATTTGAATGCCATGTATGGAGGAAAGCTAACATTAACAATAACGCGCTAGCCAGCTTACTAGCAGGATCATCCAAGGATACGCAAGCATTCGCACTCCGGGTGTGCGGCCGTCTATCAAGGTGATCAAAGGTGACTTTTTTTGGGTCTCAGAATTCCGAGTTGGCTCGCTATGAGGCCAAGAACTAAATATTATTTATTTTTTTAGTTTGATTGAAGTTTTCATGGCATACAGTAAATGTGTGACATGGCGAAAACGGTCGTCGAGTGTATTTTCGTTATAATTTATTACTTGTAATTTAGCTGATTGTTGATGTTTTGGTATTGAAGATTTCAATGAATCTCTGTCACCCCCAGTAGCTCCCAGGCCTCCTAGTGTAAACCACTAGGGTGTGATACCTACGGCAGATGTATGCAAAGATGCTCACTCTTTGCGTCGGTCATGAGCCTGAGATAATTTTGTGGGAAGACTGTGAGGAGAGGTGTTTCATCTAGGTTTTTTTTTTTTTTTGCCACATTTGATCTACATTTGCTTGTTGGTGTTTAGCCAGGGTTTTGCGCAAAATGTCAGTGCAGCGCTTCTGAAATGCACTGTGCGAATAATTTTAATAAATAAATAAATAAATAAATAATCTTAGTTAAAGCTATGTAGATAAGAATTGGTGACCCTGATTTGCTTGCAGAACCTGTGTGCTACAGCTTGGAGAAATATTTTCTGCGTAGAAAACATCCGGGAGGCGATGGCAGACCTTGGAGTACAGGAGGGGCAGGAGGTGCTGCTGGTGTGGTCCCTGCCCTGTTCCCCTCCTGCAGTGAAGGAGTTGGCTGAGAGTCTGGGAGCCGCAGTGGGGAGCACAGGCCACGTCTCTGTGGAGAACATGGAGAGACTGCAGCTCTGTGAGTTTCCCTGATCAGAGATGTGTGATGGAGTGTGAGGGCTGGGCTCCCTATGTATGAAAAGGCGGAGCAGAGCTTTGTGTGTGAAGATGCAGGGAGTGAGGTTTGTGGAAGATGCTCCTAATGAACTAGTGGTTCTCTTCTCCCGTCCCAGCTTCTCATAAGCCGTCCAGCTTTGACTGGGTTCTGTCTGGGCTGATGTCTGGGAGCTGTGGTATCCACAGCCTGGATACATTAGCCGAGTTCGCCAAAGTGGCCAAGCCTGGCGGAAAAGTGATTCTGCAGGAGCCAGTCACAGGTGGGTCAGGAGGAGGGAGGAGGAGGGGGGGGGGGGGGGGGGGAGGAGAGGAGGGAGGAGGGGGGGGGAGGAGAGGAGGGAGGAGGGGGGGGGAGGAGAGGAGGGAGGAGGGGGGGGGGGGGGGAGGAGAGGAGGGGGAGGGGGAGGGGGGGGTCGCGCACTGGTGCTTGAAGGCTGTGGCATGTCCAGCCTAATGTAAGCTTAAAAAATGTAGGTAATTATTCTGACTTTATATCATGTGGGTGTGACTGAAATTAAAATGTTTTGAAGGGAAAACCCTTTCCTATGCAAGTGCAGAAAAAAACCTTTTTAACCTCTTGCATGTGCTTCTAAGTTAGAAAAATGGGACCTTTTGAACGCTTTGCTGTCAGACCTGAATGTGAAAAAGAAAGTCTTTGTGACTGGGAATGTTGACAAAAGGCTCTGCATTATGCATTAGTCTTGCTCATGACTGCATTGTGGCTAACCTAATGAGCGCGCATGTGAGTGCTACCATGTTAGAGCAGATTCGGCTCCTGATCATCTCACTTTCTCCTAGTCGATGTGAATGCATAAGCAATTACCTTGTTTCTGACTTCTAAACTTGACCTTTGTTTTCAGACAGTGAAGACGGCAAGGTGAGGACCGGCTCGAAGTTGATATCAGCGATGAAGCTGTCTGGTCTAGTGTCCGTCACAGAGGTGAGCTTCATGACTCTGCCCCGGCAGCGAGCCTATACCCCTCCAGCCAGCAGGGGGCATTTCAGGCTGACTGTTCTCCAACCCCCTACCCACACACGCAGGTGAGCTCCGGCCCCCTCAACCCCGAGGAGGTGAATGTCCTGCGGGAGGTGACAGGGTACCAGGGGAACTCCCTCACGAGGGTAAGAGTGTGCGGCTCCAAGCCCAGCTACGAAGTGGGCTCCTTGACCCAGCTGAAGCTCTCCTTCGCCAAGAAGACTCCAAAACCAGGTGTGTTGTGCTGTCATTCCTTCCTTCCTTCCTTCCTTCCTTCTATAAACCTCCTGCTCTGACCTGCCATTTCTTTTTCTCTCTCCTGTCCTTGGTTTCTCACAGTAGAGAAACCAGCACTAGATCCTGACAAAGCCAGCATGTGGACCCTGTCGGCCAATGACATGGAGGACGAGGATGTGGTGAGTGGGCGGACAAGGTTACAGTGACTCTTCTTTGACTCGCTCAAGAGCTTTTTGATTGCTTTCATGGAAAGGGATGAGCAAGAACATGAGCGAATCTTCTGCGCTGCTCCACGGAAAATTTTTATCTGGAATGTAATTGGTTTAGTGCATAATTTTTGACGAAAATGCTATAATTTTGCCCGAGTGAGTCATCGTCTTCTAAGCTCTTGACCACCTGCCCACCAGGACCTGATTGACTCCGATGCTCTTCTGGATGCCGATGACCTCAAAAAGCCTGACCCCGCCTCCCTTAAGGCTCCCAAGTGTGGAGAGGGAGCCCCTAAAAAGAAGAAAGCCTGCAAGAACTGGTGAGAGGGGGAGTGTGAGGGAGCGTGTGCATACTGGGGCCTGTGGTGGTGCTCCTGCATCGACTCTATGCTTGTATCTGTTGTGTGGCGTCGGCAGAAGTTGAGGTGTGTGAATAACATGACTTTCTCTGGGCAGCACATGTGGTCTCGCTGAGGAGCTGGATCAGGAAAATGCGTCGGCGAAGAAGGGAAGTCAGCCGAAGTCCGCCTGTGGGAGTGTGAGTAATGCCCAGTTCCCTCTTGCCTGCCAGCCAATGGTTCATTACACTCTGGTGTAAATTAACTGAGAATCTGATTTTTATCCATAATGGGGTAATGCCTGGTAATGTGAGCACTCTGGGAAATGCCATCTGCAGATCTTTGTATCGTCAAAACCACGAGTGTCAAACTGATCTGCAAAAGGGCCAAAGGGCCGCAGGTTTGAAATCCGACCGAGCAGAAGCTCATGTGATACAACCAATCAACCGTGCAGGTGGAGATCAGCTGATTATACTTGTTGTATCAGCTGAGCTTCTGCTTGGTCAGATTGAAAACCTGCTGCTGCTCAGCCCATGTGCAGACCAGTCTGAAACCCTGATCAAAACTATACAAAATAGGCTCTCTGCTCTGCCTCGCATCTATACTCAACAAAAAGTTAGACCACTGAATCTTTTCACTATTATTTTCTCTTGCTCTGAGCTTACCAAGACGCTGTCAAGCTGTGGTGAGAACACGTGGTTTTCACAAAATTTGAAATGACCTTTGACTTTATTTGACATTTTGATTGAATGGTCAGAACTTACATTCTGATTTGCGTTCAGTTCATACATTTCACATTCTCGGCTTAAAATATGGTGGTCCTTTACTATTTTTTTTTTTTTTTGATGAGTATAATTGCGAAGTGGGGTAGTGTGCTGCTCTCAAAAAATAAAAGGATTTCCTGCATAGCCTTACTGAACAGGTGTACTCAGTCAGTCATCTGACCGTGAGCCCTGTCTGTCTCCTCACCCATCCTGCAGTGTTACCTGGGCGATGCCTTCCGTTGTGCCAGCTGCCCGTACTTGGGGATGCCCGCTTTCAAACCTGGAGAGAAGATCTACGTGCCCACCTCGCAGCTCACCGATGCCTGAGACGGTCCTTCCTCCTGTTTGCAGTGGATTCCCCTTCAGTACCGTCCCACACATTCCACCCCACGTCCCTGTCCCGCCTACCCCGGGCCTTCATTAATCTCCTCACCACCCCCCGCCCCGCCTGCGCTTGGCTGTATGACAGCAGGGTTCTGTAGGTGTGGTTGGACCTGATAAGGTTGCTGCACTGAGCCCTAGTTGTTCCTGCTCAGCTACAGGTCACCCACATGTCTCCTGAGCGAGGGTGTGGAATCAACATCGCCAGAATGGGCAAACTCCTCTCATTATTCACGTGAAATGTATCCAAGTATTAATTAAAAATGGGAAGCTCAAATCAAAACCTGGAATGGTATGTGATTTTAAAATGTATGAACTAGGGTTTGGGTGGAGATTTTCTTTTAAATGACAATAAATGATAAAAAGATGACCTTGAGAACTTGTGTTCTTACACCTTTTTAAGATCTAGGTTCTCTGGCTCACTACTTAGAGCTTCGGCACAGTTTTTTTGTTTTGTTTTTTCAAATAAAACATTATTTAAAAATTATTTGCGATTACAAGTCTGTGTATTTGATACATTTATTGTATAACAGTTTGTCATCAACAAATTTACAAATTAATGGAACACAGGAATGGCACAGAATATTCCAGAAGACATTCTTAGAGCTGTCATTTCATTACAAATCATTAAGGTGGCTCACTTTACAATACTCATCTGCTATATTTACTGCATCTTGTTTCCTGTTAGAGATGCATGTTTAATACCTGTTCTGAGCCCAGAAGGCTTCGTTCAGTAGTTCAGTCCTTCAGTTGTGCATTCAAGAACTTTTTTTTTTTTAATGATATGGGCAATTGAAATGGAGTTCCAGAATAATTACTTTTTTCTTTCAAACTTCTTTCTTAAAAAAACCTACTCTCCTAAAGTTAAAATTTCATTGGCTCCTCCAATTCCCAAATAATGGAGTAAACCTCAGTGAATTAATCTCTTACCCTCCATTGACCCCAGATGCCTCTGTAAACATGATGGATGGGGGGGTCCATTTTACTGGTGCAGCGACAGGTTTAGGTGCACTTGGTGGTGGACAGGCAGAAGGGCATGCTGGGAAGTGGAACCAGGATGTCGGAGAACACTGGGCGGTACCCTGGAGGCAGGGGTGGGGTACTTTGCTCGAGCACTTCCAGAACTGCTGCCCTGACCTCCCTCGGGACATCCCCTCTCACATCCAGCAAGACGGAAACATGCTCCTCACTGACGGATGGATGGACACACTCAGGAACTGATGACGTTCAAAATCTGCTAAATCAGTGTAACCAGCCCTGTGCCTCCTTTAAAACCATCCTGTAGATTCACTTCAACTCCAATACCTGACAAGTTATTACTACTACTAATAACTAAAATGACTAATTTGCTGTTCAATGCAGCATTAAGGGACGCCCTGTATGGTTAAATAGAAATCCGACAGGACGAAACAAATCTCAGAATACAATTGATTTCCACTGCTAAAAAAACAAAAACTGGATTGAGACGGTGAAATGGATTTGTTGGTTAAGACTGGTTGCATCAGACTAGTCCCACTGTGTCTGGATTTTACGGTTTTTCAGCACGAATGATTTACCGAAGTCTGAAAGTGCCTCGTCAACATGTGCTTTCCTCAAGGCCTTAGTGGACTGCTGACTGTATGGAAACCCCCAAAAAAATCTGTTGATACTGCTGAAGTCGGACTGGAGTCTGACCCTCCTGCTTTAGGCTGATAAAACAAGTACATGCCTGCAGGAATCACTGCGATTCCACTCACCTGAGGGGTGTACTATGAAGCTGGCTTTGTGACTAAGCCTGACTATAAGCTTAAATAAAGCCCAGAGCAGCTCCTTTTACTTCAGTCCTTGTTCCAGATTTGAAGAGGATCCTTGTTTTATTAAGTACTGAAGTCAGGCTTAATCACAAAGCCAGCTTCGTGGTGTACACCCCTGGTGTATGAGTTATAATTTGGATTCCATTGGGAAGGAAAGGAAAGCAACAGCTCCGTTCGTCCTGAAGGCTGGATTTTAGTCACTTATTTCTAGCATTTACGGTCACTTTACCTTTTATGAGGAGGGAAATATACCCTGGAAAGGAGTCTCGTATAATATAACTGGAGTGTGTGAGGTGACATGGGAAATCGACCTTGTTCAGGTTGTTGGGTTATTACCTAATATCCGGGTACTTGGCCACAAGACTAGAGACTTCCAGTGTCAACATGCTGAGGTCCCTCAGCCGGATGAAGTCCGCAAGAACGGGCAGGAGAGCTGTGGGGTTAACGGCTGCTACAGCCCCATCTCCCTCCTTCACACAGATGAAAACACAGGCACAGCCAGAGTCAAGGAATGGTAATATTATTTTATCAATTTTGGGGCATTAGGTCAGTTAGGGCCTCCGGGCAGAGCAGGCTACAGATGGGTTGGAGTAGGTTTGAAGAATAAAGTGTGCGGTAAGTTAGGACAGTGGTAAGCAAATCTGTTACTGGAGGTGCATCATCTTTCATGTTCTGAAGGCAGCACCAGCAAGGCATGCTTCATTCAATAGCTCAAGGTATTTTTCTGCTGATTTGTAGAATCAGGAGTGCTGTCTTACAGTTGAAATTGAAAATAAGAGGATGGTAGATATTCAGGGACAAGGCTGAGAACCACATTCGTACGGTTGACAGATGGGGAAGGATGTGGTTTAAATCATGTGGGCAGGGTAGGACATGGTCTCAGGTTCTTTAGGTGGGGTTGCATGTGGATTGCGTTACGGTCGGTGGGCACGAAGGCCAAACTCACCGCGCCCTGGAAGAGCTCCCGCAGCTGCTGTGTGTCCTCTATTACGCGCTGGCCAAGCAGACTCCGTTCCTCCACTCCCCGGCACACCATCCTCTTCTGCATGAGCGCTCGAGCGTACTCCACCACCACCACCCACTCACACTCTTCCTGCAGGAGCTGAGAGCAAATGACATTCAGCCAAACATATATATTCCCTTTAAAACAACAAACAAGTATGAATATAAACTAACATTGGTTGATTGGCCTCCAGCATTTAGCATTTCAAACCAGAGCTAAAAACATAAAGTTAGATCAATGTTTGTGTGCTAACAAATTACATTATGTGTATCAGAATTTGACTAACTTTCCGGCTTTGTCTGCAAGACGGTAAAGACATGAGACAACTAGCAAGCAGAGTTGTCTAGCACAGTGTTCTAAATGTACAGCACATTCAATTCACGGCGTTATGGCCCTTGATAATGGCCGGGGAAGGTGAGGACCATGTTATCTTGTTATATAACTTTCAGTTTTGGTAGATTTAGCAACATCTGGGGTCACTGGGAGTTTTTCCACACCATTAACCAGAAATTTTAATTGAAACAAAGATTTTGTGGATGACAGGGGGTGTAGCGATGATCTCCAGAGAGGAAACACTCGCTAACCAACATTGCTAGTAGTATCTATGCCTCGTCTGTTATCTTACAAAGGCAAGGGGGAGGCGAAAGACATTCTGGGTAACAGCAAAATAATACACTAAAGCAGAGGCCTGACAGGCTAGGAAGTGAAAAATTGGAAATAACGGCGAAGCGCAATATTACGCATATCGGAAAAGATATCCTGGAATGAATTGTACACCGACGTCGGGCGTTTTATGGCAATTTAAAAGCATACAAGCCTGTATTTTTCCTTTAACAAACAGAAATACATTAAATAGATATTGCAAAAAAAAAAAAAAACAAACATACTGTACATTTTTTTAAATCAAATAAAATTCAAATTGACATTTTATTGGGTCAAACAATTTGATTAATGTGATTAGAAGGAAATAATGATATTGATGGGTAATTTACAGAAGCGTTAAATTGAAAAAGTAGGTGGAGGCAGTGCCTGCACACAGCGAGGCTCTTGGTACAGGGTGTGTCTTGGGGAAGGCAGTGATGGAGCTGTGGGCCCCAGGGCTGGGTCAGCAGAGGGGGGAGCAGGGGGAGCTGACCTGTTGGCAGGGGGGCCGTGCGCGGGCGTACAGGTCGCAGTGCTGCTCCAGGACTGCGCAGAGCATCTGGGAGGCCTCCTCACTGGACAGCCAGGTCCGGGTGAGCAGTCTTAGGGTGGCAGGCTGCAGGTCCTGCAGCAGCTCGTCCATCGCTAACCGGCACGCCTTCCTCACTGCCCGGTCGAGAGCCGCCAGCGGGCCGGGGGGAGTCCGAGGGAGCTGAGTCGCCGGGCACAGGCCCCTCTGCTGCTGCAAGCTCTCCGTGGAACTCCTGGGGCAGGAGGAGGAGGTAAGAGTAACTGTCAGGGTATCATACAGGAGTAAACCCTTTCAGCGCCATAGGCAACTACAGTTGCCCAGTGATGTAAGTTATCAAAATCAGATGCTGTTGAAAACCTATCATGTGGCAACTTGTTTAAAAGAGCTCCCACAAGGGAGCTCTAGGTAATAACATTCTTAATTCCTTGAAAATGTATTCGGCGCTCAAAGGATTAAAATGTACAATGGTTCCACACAATAAAATTTGTCTTGATTTGGCTCTGTATTCCAGAAATGTTGTAAAACACATGCCAAGAACAGACTGCAAAGACGATAAAAAGCCCAAAATCAGGATTACTAGATCCTGAAAGCTTTCTTATCCTATTACAAAGGAATCAGACGAGAATCTGAATACTCAAACGTACACAGCAGTAAAGCCAACTGTCCAAAGTATAACGGTACAAATAATGTAGAAGACAGTATAGAAAATGCTACTGTATCTTGAAACCAAAGTGAAAAAAAACAAGAGCAATCAGAGATTTCTGACGTCTGCCGACTCGTGCTCCGGATTCGGATCAACACCAAAATTTAATGGGGTCTTCTGAGTTATGAGATATTTATATAAGCGAATTTTCATGGAAATCGGTTCATCAGTTTTTATGTTATCCTGTTCACAGACAGACACACAGACAGACAAAAAACCAAGGCGACTTTATTACGACCGCCAAGCTGAGAAAATGCATTTTAACATCATGTTAATGATCACAAATCTAAAATCGTGGGGCACAGGGTACAAAGTTTTATATTTATCTTCCATTCATTTTGGTCAAGAAGGTTTTTGACATCCATGACTATAGTACACTGGTGTGACTATATTTGCTGTTCATATTCATTAGAAAGTGGTGTGTTTTGTTTCCAAAAAGATGCTCTATTTTAGTACTCTGAAATAATAAAATTTAATGCTGTTAATTTTTTAAATCGAGTTCAATTTTCATTATTTTGAGGCATTTGCTTCTAAAAGTACTCAAGTCCATAGACTGGTGTTTGAAATTTCTGCGTGAGGAACAAAGATAGAGGCTAGAAGGTCTCCTAGTATGTTTTAAGTCATCTTATCTGATATTTCATTACGTCTACATCAGCTTCACACACGTAACATGATCCCCACAAGTTGTCAAATTCTTATAATCTTGCTTCTCTAAAAAGACAAAAATGGACTTGCGCACTTATGGAAATCACCCCTTCAGTTGCTTTTAATGGTAACACACACTGACTCACTTCAAGATAATGCAGTTGCTGATGGCAGCAAGCAGGTAATGGAGGTAGAATTTGTTTCGATTGCGATCCTTTCGGTGATCCTTCCCAAACTCCACAAGAGCTTCTCGAAACCTAGGACAAACCGAGAAGAGAACAGGATCAGAGCTTGATGTCAGAATACCACATCAAGATGCAGATTCATCCGATTATAGTTGGAATAAATGGTTTCAGACAAATATTATAAAAATCCCTATGGGTACTTAGACATGCTCAAAATATGTTATATAATGCTAGACAGCTGGGAATATTTCAGTTAATCAGTCCACAAAAAGAGAAATATAGCAGAACAGATCCTGTTATGAAGAACCACTGTATCGGCTGATATTTGAGGTCCTCAGAGAACCTGTGTTCATTTAAGTCAGTGACTAGTTCAGCAATAAATACACATTTTCCACTGGGCAACACCGAGCAGGTTACTGAAAGTAAACTACAACAGATCAACAGATCAGAAGATGCTGTAACCCCTTGGGAATTTAGTTTATATTGATTCATCATCTGAATTTAGCGTGCGGCACTTTAAAAAGGAAGTGGCTGAATGAGAAGGTGGAGGTCGGACTGAGAGGGACACACACCTCAGCTGCATACCTGTTGAGGAAGCTCTCCAGCTCATACAAGCCCATTTGAATGGTCTGATCCCGCAGAGAATGGCTGATCATCAGAGCCACTCGCGCATTCTCCTCCAACATCTAACACAATCATAATGTTAGCACACCACATTCTCCTCCAACATCTAACACAATCATAATGTTAGCACACCACACTCTCCTCCACATCTAACACAATCATAATGTAGGCACACCACACTCTCCTCCACATCTAACACAATCATAATGTTAGCACACCGCTTTCTCCTCCAATACTAACTCAACCGCCATGTTAGCACTCCACAATCTTTTCCACATCTAACACAGCCATAATGTTAGCACACCGCATTCTCCTCCACATCTCTCACAATCATAATGTTAGCACACTGCACTCTCCTCCAACATTTAATACAACCAGTGTTAGCACAGCACAATGTCCCATCGAAGAGCTTACACATCCATAATCTTAACACACCGCATTCTCCATCATCTAACATAACCATAGTGTTAGTACATCACTACACCACAATCTTCTCCAGCATCTCACACACCCATAAGAATAACACTACAGCACAAAAACATATCATTAAGAGGACCACAAGACAACCACAACATAATCACTGCATGGGTTGGTTTACTGTACCTGGAATACACACTCACACACACTACCTATTAAATGTTTATTTTTAATCTGAAATGTATTTTAATGTTTTAGTTTGATGTAATTTATGTTCCTCCAATTATTAAATACGTATTTTTTTATTTCTGTTTTGCAGGCCTCACAATGTAATTGCAGCTTATTGTCAATTAAAAAAAAATTGCAGAACTATTTATTTCTTAATGTAATGATTGAAATCATTTATTGAATGCGATCTACCTCACCAGAAATTCCCCAAGCAAAAAGCTATTCATAACTATTCAGTACCTGTGTGATAATATTAGGCAGACTGGTGTGGTAGAATCCCTCATGGTCAATGTCAGGCTCTTGATCTCTGTGCCAGTCTGTTAGCTCCACCTCCAGGGCTTTCTGCATCCACTCAGACACACTGTTCTGCAGCAGAGACGCAGCAAACACAACCAGTCTAACAAGCTGCTCTGCAGCGCAGATATACAGCTGAAAAAAAAAAAACAACCCAGCAGGCTGTTCGACAGCAAAAAGGCACAGCTGACAAAACCACTCCAACACACCGTTCTACATCACAAATGCACAGCAAAAACAACGATTTGAACGCACTGTACTGTAGCACAGAGACACAGTTAACCCTTTCAGCGCCTATCCTACAATGATGTAGGATATCAAAGTCAGATGCGGTTGAAAACCTATCATGGTTAAACCTATCAACCTATCAAAACCTCCCGCAGGAGAGCTCTTTTAAACAAGTTGCCACATGATAGGTTTTCAACAGCTCGGGATAACCACATCTTTAATTCCTTGAAAATGTATTCGGCGCTCAAAGGGTTAATGTAATCAGCCGAACAGACTGTTCTACAACACAGAAACACAGTTAACACAACCATTCTAACCCACAAAGACAAAGACACCACTAGCACAACTATTCTAACATGCTGCTTTGTAGCACAGACACAACCAAGATAACTTGTCTAACGCACTATTCTACAGCAAAAAGCTGTAGCAAACACAACCACAACCACAACTCTGTACTTCAGCACAGTCACGTCTGTGGTGTCAAATTGCCAAAAATGCCCATTATGAACAGAAATGAACACACATGCACTCATAAAAATATGCGGACACTTTCTCTTAGAACCAAACTCACGCGCGCAAAGAATCTGCGCTCTCACCCGGACACTGTGCACATATTTGTTCTGGAGTTGGTCCAGGGCCTCCTGGGAAATGAGGGGTCCCAGTTCTTCAGGGCTGATGACTGAAACCAACTCAGGGTCCCCCATCATCTCTGGGCTGCCGAATAACAGAGCGAGGTCTATACATATTTTAAAGGGCTGTGGTATCATTCCCAAAAACTTCACTCCATATGCATCTAAATACCCTCATATTAAAGAAGACAGTCTGCCAGTAGCAGCCCATCACTGACAACAAAGGCAGTTGGTAGCCTCTCCTTTCCTTACTTAATTGTCTAATCCTCTTGCAGTTTACTTTGCCTGATTAGCCACAGTTGCTAAGACTAATTGGTAGAATGACAATCAAATTTATTTTCCATTGCACAGTATCACATTCCATCACATGGACATGGAGCATTTTCTTCTGCAAATAAATGACTAAAAATGTTAATATCTCTTTATAAAATTCTGAACTCATGTTGCTCATGAAACAGCACAGATTTAAATAAATTAGTTTACAAGGCACATTAAGCAATAAGGTGTAATAATCCACACTATATTCTGCATATTGTCTTGGCTTGGGGCGTTGTTATGCACAATGCAAAGCAGAGTAATATTGCGAGGATGGCGATAATTTGAGTAAATGCAAAGAATCCAAGAGAAATTGAAGTTAGCATAAATTTTGGATTTTTTTGCATTTATTCAGATTATTGCCATCCTTGCAATTTCACATCCATCATATAAATGTAGGCTATAGGCAACCACTTTTTAATTTACATTCCTTAATCATTGCAGGTCAAGTATAGGTCTTAGTTGTGCAGTCAATACTTTTTTATTGTTAATCAGATGAATTTTAACAGGAACAGTTTGAATGCAACCATGCATTAAAGGTTGAAGGTACTGAAGGCTCTCTGAACATCTGACGGCATGACATGGCAATCTGCACGTCCATAAACATCCATATGAAGCAAAATTGAGTCATTAGGCAAATACTTATAGACCTCGCTGTAGAGAAACACTCTTTTCATGTTCATGTGATCCAGATAAGCGCTTCTGCATAAGTATTCACATACAAACAAAAACACTTGTGGACAAATATAGTCAAGTACACACAGTCTTTCTCAAAAACATGCACACAAACCCTGGCACATGCAAACATACAAACTTACTCACTTTTTTCTGACAATACACTAATAAGCCCATACTACTTCACACACACTGTCTGTAATTCCCAAGCAAAATCATCCGTGGGCAAATGTACTCATGTACACGCACACAGGCTTTCTTGAAAGCACTCGCGCAAACACAGGCACATGCAAACATACAAACTTACTTTGTTCTGAGTATGCTGGAATAAGCTCTCATTACTACACACAGACAGGCTGTAGTACTCACGCAGAAACAATTGTGGAGAAACATACTCAAGTGCACACAGATGCATGCATGCCAACTCCATCACTCCTGGCGGTAGACTACCTCTTTTGGGGCGTTTTTTTAGGAATGAAATGCCCCGAAAGCGGTAGTTTACCGCCAAAAGCGGTAGAGTTGGCATGTATGCAGATGCACAGACTTTCCTGAAGGCACATACACAAAAGAAGATATAGGCAAACCGACAAACTCACTCACTTTGTTCTGAGTACACGCCAATAGGCTCTTATTACAACAAACAATCATTCTGTAATACCCATGCAGAAACACATGCTGTCTTTGGCACAGAGATACTTAAAAATACTTTTCATTTCTTCAGAAAAGGAAAGTCATATATACAGACAAAAGAGTAATATTCTCATATGTATGGTAAAACAAGCATTTTTCATTTTTATTTTTTCGTATGCCAGTAAGCTCTCACTTTGCTTCCATCAACTTTTTCAGATGAAAAGGCAGACTTCTCGCCAGTCAGAGCAAACACACAAAAGCAAGCTCACTGACATAAGCATACAAAATTATACCAGAGAACCGAAAGAATATCTCTGGTAGTCTTTTGCACACACATGCATACACACCTACCCCTAAACATCTACACATACATGATCACAGACATACACACAGCTCACCTGTTATACACGTGTAAAACCCAGTTGAGGACAGTGAAGATCTCTCCACTCTCCAGCTCCCAGCTGCACACCTGCGCCAGATGAGCCCGCAGACAGCGGTGACAGGCCTGCACATATGCCCTCGCCAGGCGGTAATGCGGCGGCACGCAGTGCTCCAGCAGGTGGCGCACCGTGTTCAGGTCTCCCATGATGCCATGCTGCAGGGCGGCCAGGTGGCTGGCCAAGCCGGGGCCGCGGGTGTGCAGGTACGAGACGCTCCGCACGCGAGCGCACGCTGCCTCTTCCATCACCGTAAAGAAGCGATCCCGCCATCCCCGTGGACGGCCCGGGGGGAGAGGCCTCCCTGACCCCGCCCCCCGCTCCTCCATCAGGGCCCGGTCCAGCGCCTCTTCACGCTCCACTATCCGTACCGCCGATACGAAGGGGATGGGGTTCTGACCCGCTAACACCAGCCCGCTGCCCACGACCGACCACAGCTCCCGGGCCAGGGCTTCCACCAGGCGGCCCACCCCTGAGAAATACCTCCGCACCAGCGCCTCGTCCTCGGGCGCCAGCTGTGCCCCCTGGCGCACCTGCCACAGGACCTCATCCTGCCACTGCTCCAGCTCCATGAGCCGCGCGTGAGCCTCCAACAGCCGCCGCGACTCCACCAGCTTCTCAGTCTCCAGCACCACCCCCGGAACTGCGCCACACACAGAGAGAAGGGGGGGTGAGGGTCATACATTATTCTCTTATGCCCTTGAATAATAGGTTTTTTGGAATGTCTGAGCAAGACGAGCAACGTACAATCACAGGATCCTGTAATACAGCATGTTTTTGGATATTAATTAAGTACGATGCAATGAGGCTGGAGTTCCGCTTGTAAACTCTGGATCTGTTCAGGGAATGTAGCAAGCTAGTGAAGGTAATGCCCAAATTACACCTACCTATCAGCATAATTTGACATCTACAGTAGCCAGCTAGTCAGCAACCGAGCTACATGAAAAACGGGCTGCTCAACACCACAGTTTTCAAGTAGCTCTGTAGCTCGCAAGCTGGCCACCGTCAATGTCAAATTAAGTTATGCGCAAATAACATAAGTGCAGTACTCTTCGACTTAGCCAGAAACATAAAACAAACATCCCTATACCTATTGGGTGAAACCAAGCCTTTATCAGGCTTTGAGTGAATCACTAATAATTTTATTGACACTCAAGCTAGCTTAGTTTGCAAGCTGATAGAAGCAATGTGCAGTCCTACTGAATTGTACTGGACCATATGATGTGGTGTATTTTTGCATATTAATTTAGTATGACACAACCTCATAGATACAACCAAATTTTAATCAGCTCATCTGCCACGCCATTCCTGTTAATGCGCAAAGTTAAAAGGTTATGACTGGTACCATTCTTGAGATACTTCCGCCTTAAGACGTCAAGGGGAGCGATGATTAAAGCCGCTTTTGCACTGGTCGCGAAACAAATTTTTTGCACAACAGATTACATTCAAAGTCAATGCAAAGAATTTGCATCTGCCATGCAAAACATTTGTTTCGCGTCCGGTGTGAAAGCAGCTTTAAAGTATCAAATCCATTATTTGTACTGGTACCATGAGGACTCTTGAAGTTAGTTTGGTCTAATGTGTCTTATGTTTGCTTATTTATTTTTTTAAATTTAGCATCTCCAATTCCACCTGAATCTGGAATGCCCAATTAGCAAACTATGTACAAAACCTTGCTCGTATGTGACCCCACGTAATCATCTCAGGAGAGCGAAGACTGTTTGCGACTCTCCTCCTACGCACGCGCCTGTCAGCCACTGCTTCTCATTGCTGGAAACTCTGCGAGCTCAGAAGGGCGGAGGACACCTGAATATTAGAAAGCTTAGAATCTTACTGACGAGCACCAAGCTGGCCAACAGGAGGCACTTAAGCAACAAACAAAGCCAAGACCTCTTCAAATATCCCAACGCGGCACTCCCACCCAATTCACTTCCCTGCAGCACAAAGCCAATTCTGCGCTGCTCTGAAAAGGCTGCCGACCACCGCGGGCTGGTACGACCGGGGATCGAACCCGTGATGAGGTGATCACAACTGCTCCGCAATGTGGTGCCTTAACCTAGTAAGCCAACCCAGCAGCCTTTATATATTTCTGATGTGTCACAGTCCAATGAATTATGAGGCTCTTCGTATGTACTGTAAAACATGCCGTATCGTTGAACCATTTAAGTCCAATTATCGCTTCATTTTCTCCTTCAAGAGAGTGGGGGGGAGAGAAAACAACATGTGGAGTGGAGGAGAGGGAATGACAGATCATGTCAGAAAAAGAATGATAGAGGAAGTGAATGTAAGAGAGAGAGAGGAGAGAGAGATGGAGTGACATCTCAGAAAGCAGGAGACGGACTGTGACAGCTCACCTGAGTAGAGGTGGGGCAGATTACTGACGGCAGCGAAGAGTTGGCGGTAGTCTGCGGCGTTCTCCTGCAGTGTGGCCAGCGCTTGAATCCCCTCGGCGTTCTGCCGGGACTCCACCCTCGCCTCCCTCAGGTTTCGAGACACCTCCCTGAGCTCCACCCGCGCTCCCCTCAGCTGCTCCAGTCCCCACCCCACACCCTCCAGGTAGGACTGCACCACAGACTGGAGGCAACCAATGACAACAACACTACCATCAGTTTACACTAATATAGGTGTCTGTAGGGGAGACCACATGTGCCTTTGTTCAACTTGGGCCTTCACATGTGTGAAATTTATAAGGTGTGTCTAATTTTGCACCAAATAGAACATTAGCCCTCCTGTGTAAAAATGTGTGAAAGCATTTGTGAGGACCAGGTAAGCACAGCTGTAGCCCGAAGGAGTGTGTCCTCAGGGAAGTGGGATACGTGAAATTGTGTGAGCCTCATGTCCTGGAACTGAATGATGAAAGGGATAGTCTTTTGTGAAATTTATTTTGGCGGTAAAATTATGAGGAAATAATTGCGTGACAGTTGCGCACAAAAAGACTGCTAATGTCTGTGGCCCCCCTGCTACCAGAAAAGAGGGCCCCGAATGGGCACTTGTAAATTTATACCCAAAGAGGGCTGTTCTTTATAGTACAGAGTATAAAATAAATGGAGGGGGAAACGAAAGGCCTACTGGGGATTTTGGAGGGAAATTTAAATGATAACAATGGAAGGCGGTAGTGTGGACAGCCAGCTATAGATTCAGTGGGATGGGGAGGGGAGGTGAGAAATGCTTCCTCCACAGTGGACTTAGAGTTGGGTAAGCACTGTTGTAACTGGAGAAATTAGCTCATAAAATGTGTCCGTAAAAAACTGGGTTACATGAAAGTGTATGTACATGTGTAGTAGGTGCTGATAGGCAGCGGTATTGTTGGTGTCATTAGAAGAGTGTGACTCCTAAGAAGTGAAGAATATGTGAAAGTGTGTGTAAACGTTAAGAGCTGAATAAGCTCAGGTGTGACCCGGACCTTCAGTCTGGAGTGAATAGAGGAGGTCCGCTGGCTCTCTCTCTTCCGGTACTGTCCGAGTCTCTCCAGCTGATCCGGGCGGCAGAACACGCCCGACGCCCACTTTAGGGCTGCTCCTCGGGCGAAACTCTCCGCCCTCTCCAGCTCTGGCCACACCTCCACTTTCTGCAGGGCATCATCTGTCAATCAAACAACCAACATTCTATCCAATTCACATATTTGCCAACCTCACTGCCAGGCAATTTCCCAGTTAAATCAGAAACGAATGGGAAAGACAAAGACAACTTTGTACGAGGTCAGGAAGCACAGATGAGTCAGTGTTTCTCTTGTCATGAGATCCTGGTTTCCCATCTTAATCCAGTATGAAGGAATCCCGAGAAAGTATTGCCATACATATGAAGTTAGGGTCTGTTAGCTTTAATTTGTTGGCATTTACATCCGTACCATAACATGTTTGATGAACTCAGCGAATAGCACAGACAGACAAACACAGACCCATCATTGCAGCTTCTGAATCCTCAATACTGATCACTGTTTGCATAAAATCATTTGTAGCTCCAACAGATTAGTCAGTGGTCATCAATGTAAACTGTAATCTCATTGGCCGCTACCCTTGTTGAATGTTGGAAGGTTCCAGTTTCCGAATCTCCATTGCAAAAGACGTCAGGTCAATAACACAGACTGAGTGATATATAAACACCATTAGATCCCGCGGCCATGTTCTGTAAACAGAATCACCCTCAAAGAAACAATAACAACAACAACCTCGTTCCAACAACCGCAACTGCAGTAAATTAGGACTGGTTTGGTGGCCAGTGAACTGTGCTTTCGCACGGCTTTTGTTGCATGTTGTCAAAAATATTTGATCGCTAATAGTATCTAGGTGGTTCTAGTAGGACAGATCAGAATGTTCCACATGCATCACACACATTAATGTGTAAGTACGCATAAGTCACTAAGGACTGTGGATCATTAGTGCACAGAGGGTCTGTTGGCCAGTTTGTAGATTATTAGCATGCCGTAACTCAGTTTGCAAATTCTTAGGGTGCAACGTTGGCCAGTGTGTCTGTGGAGATAGTAAGAGTACAGAAGGTGAGTGAGAAGATTAGTATGCAGCAGGTAAGAGTGTAAATTCTTAGTAGGTCAACGTGCAATTTTAGATACCAGCAGGTCAATGCTTAGATTAATGTGTAGTGGGCCAGTGTGTAGATTGTTTGTGTCCAGTCAGTCAATGCGCAGATTGTTAGGGTGCAGTAAGTCAATGAGTAGTTGTTCGCGAGTAGTCGGTCAGTGTTTAGAGTAGTGTGCAGCTGGCATGTGTGTAGATTGTTGGAGTGCAGTCGGTCAGATTGTACCTCCAGGGTTCTGATCGCCGTTATCTTCCTCCCCTGCAGACATTCGTTTGGAGTTCAGCTGTTCGACAGCCCGTCGCCAAGAGAGCCAGGACTCCTGCCGGCGCACAGTACAGCGGGAGAGAAACAGACAGGGAAGAAGAGAGACAGTAATACAGGAAAAAAACAGAGGAGGGGGTGGGTAAGAGAGGGCAGATAGAGACCAACTGCCTTCCTCTTCCTGACTCCAGAACATATCCTCCACGGAGAGAGTGGCAGGAGGGGAGGGAGGGAGAGGGTGGGGGTTTCGCAGGGAAGAAATAATCCAGCAAAACAGATGGGGAGAAAAAGGAGGGGGGCAGGAGGGTCACGGTCCCTCTTTCTCAAATCGCTTCTCTGGCCTTGGAGCCGCTGTTTCTTTCCTTGTAAGCTGAACATTGAATGGCTGCACTGAAGGGAACTAAGAACAAGTTCCAGTTTGCAGAAAGAAATCAGATGTAACTTGAAATAAAATACATACAAAGTGTGTGTTCCCAGTACATGGTAAAGATTTAAATAAAATTTTAATTCCACCCTCACCATGAGCAGTCTAGACTGTGTACGTCAGACCACAATCCAGCGCGACTGGTTTGCCCGCCTTAATTTAATACAGAAACTGGAATAAGCTAACTCACTGATACAGCAATTAACCTGAGGCCAGAACTTTCAAATGTCTCATGGTTAAGGGACTGCAGTAAACACTCGTTTTTTTTCAAAGGCGTTCCCAGCTTTCCAAATTCAAGAAGGATGTGCAGCTGCACACAGCAATGACTCGTCCGAGCCGAACTGCACAGCTGGGCTTAAATCACCAGGACGGTGACCAAAATGACCACATAACCAATTCACTCTCAGACATGTACAACTGCTCACAGCCCACCCAAGTGCAGACAGTAAGGCATAATGGCAAATTTTCTGCAAATTTAGAATACGTCAATTCCCTACATATAAATATATTTCAAGGGGCCTACTGAGTGCATGCAGAAACAAGTTCTTCAGGAAGTAAACAATTCTTTTTTGGAGATCGCACAGACAGGAAGAAGCCAGGCCAGCTTTGGGCCTCGTGAAGCGAGAGGTGGGAAATTTTTATTACGGGGGCAGGCATTTGGCATCAAATCAGCAGTCACTGGGAAATGATTCGGAGAATCTTTCAGGAAAGTCGGCAGTTTGATGAATATATACCACAAATTCTTGGGACACAATAGTTCAATGTACAGCCGCATATTATGGAAAAGACAGGGAATATGTGCATCATTTGGAGATTTCAAGAATGTTTTGGTTATGCTCATATTCTCTCAGCTCAATACATGGGAGCAATAGAGCGCTAGCAAGCTGCTTTGAACTTGGCCACAGCTTGGAAAAGTGCTAAATCGTGATGTCATAAGAGCAAGGAAGGCGTCTGGACCGAATTCCTGCATCACTGCAGGTGGTCTCAGACACGACCCGACTCGGTGTGGGGGGCCGATCTGCACGAGCACCATCAGGATATGAAGTGTGTATCTGTTTCTGGCAGTGTGCCAGTATATTGTGTGTGGTGGGAGTTCTCAAACATCTGTACGTTTGCCACAGGCCATAAACAAGCTGTTGACACAGAAGAGAAACCCTCAATGTCAGTGCAGTGCAGTTGGCTGCAATGAATTGAAACTTTCAAGTTTATAAAACCCTGCCGCGTTCCATCGTGTGGTACCTGGCAAAGCTATTAGGTTGATAAACTCATTTGAAAGCATTTTATAGTGAAGTGCAATGCAGTCAATTTATTTTTACCACACGCAAAGTGGAGGCACAGGAAAACGGGTCTCAGAAACAGGAAGTGGATTTCCTCATCCTGTCACTGATTTCCCTGAGCAATCATGTTTATGATGGCAGCCTGAAGCAACCACCTGCGATGCCCAATTATCATGCCTCCATACCAGCAGGTGAGGGGTTAAGTAAATATACAGTAGCAACTAAATGCACACGCAAGAGCTGGCACACAAATACCTGAAGGTAGAGGTGTCCAAACCGAAGAAACGGCAGTGTGGATGAAAGGTTTCGTTTCCGCCCATCATTAAGAAACCTAATTCAATAAATTAACCCTCCATTAACCAAACCCATTTCCATTGGTGTAAAAATGATTTCCTTATGCAAAAATTTTATTTTGGGCCATTATTTGGCCCAAAACAAAATTTTTGAATAGGGAAATAATTAAAAAAAAAAAAAAAACAAGCTGTGTTCCTGGAACACTGATGCCCCCGGCGGCAGGTTAAAGTATTGCAGGTTAAAGTTTTTTCCCCCGCTGCAGACAAACAGACAGACAGGTAAAAAACTAAAAACAGTTGACCAAAAAAATTGAGAGATTTGTCCCACCTTTCCAAATTTTAGCAAATCTGCTACATTGGGCAATAATGCTAATGAAAAAATGTAAGTGACATATCATTCAAGTTATTCTCAAATGTTTATTTGCCAATGAGAAACGAAACCAACAGGGTGTCCAGGCTGTTAACCCTTTTACTTCATGTAGCAGATATGCTATGCTGGATAATAGAGGGTTAACTTATCTTGATCTTCAGTCTCACTGAGTGAAATCACAGGTTCGCTCAAAGCTAATAACAGCCACACTGACCCTTTTCAGATCAGATGGGACACCTCAGCAGGTCTGACATGTCATCTCACAATGTGAAATGAGACTTGCAGTAGAAATCTGTTCAAATCAGGTTCTATGAGGGTCATTACCATCGCCACCAATCCACTAAAACAGTCAAAAAAAAAGCCTGACTGGCAGAGCTCAAGTAACACATTACTCATTTCTAATCCAAAACTGCAAGTGTTCCCCACCCGTCCCTTGGGGGCTATGGGGAACAGGAAGTCTATTTCTGTACCTCCTTCGGTCCAGCGCCCTTAATACAGGGAGTACTTCCTGTCTGACATTCCTAACCTGGGCTGATTTCCTGTCTCTCGCCCTCACAGACTCCTGAACACAACACACCCGTCAGTCTGCTTATTCTTAATTATCCACACGTGCACGCGCACACACACACACGCTTTTGCGCAGTTCTTAGTTCAAATTCTCCTGATTCCGAGGATCAGAATAGCCTGATTGCGAGCAGCTCCTTCTCCGTCCACTGAGATCCGTCACTTCGCTGTTGGAATCTGGAGGAAGCAAAAATTTCTCTCGCAGGGGAAACAAGGCAAATTACCCACTTGAACCCACTGATGGACAGAAGTCTTGTCCAACTGGTTCTTGATTTAAGAGAAAGCTCACACCAACTGACATACGGATCTACATTCTGAATTAAGTGAAAGTGCCAATCAGTGGATCTTTCTGTAAGGGCCGGTTCATACTCAACGCAAGGTACGCGAGCGCGAACACAAGGTAACGCATTGAGCAACGCAAGGTGTCCATCTTGCGTCCTTGCGTAGCAAAGTGTGTCGTCCAAATTTTTGTAACGCGACGCGTCGACGCGTGTATTTCCGTGAGATTCCAATAGGGGAGATAAAGCAAATAATGCACCATATGATGTCTTCAACACACCAAAAAGAAAAAAGGAGGAGGAGGAGGAGACTTTGCTACCCCCTATTGTATGAGCAGTGTACTGCTTTTTAACGAGGCACAACGCAGCAAGGGACGCGCGCTCAGGCTTCTCTGTGAACGGAATGGAACGGACCTGTGGTCGCGTTCGCTCGCGTGCCTTGCGTTAAGTATGAACCGGCCCTAAGGAATTGCAAGTACTGTGTTGGAAACCAGAACATATGTTCATAAAAATCCTGGACCACTTGTGATTTCCATAATTCACTGCTTATCTGACAAGACAGTTTCCTTCAAGCGTCACTCATATGTGTAATGTGAAAAGAAGCCACTAGATGGCAATATTGACCTTTTATTTGATAAGCCCAGTTTGGAGCTAGGTTTGGACATGTCCTGGGCATGTCTGAGACGGAAAGTCCCACAGAATTAAAAAAAAGTCTAAAAGGTGGGAGGGGTCTGCAAATGAGTATATAAGGAGAAAAATTGAGAGAGTAAATTAGGAGGAGAAATTGCAAGGAGAAGGATACATGTGACCAGACCTGTCACTCTTTTCAAGACCTCTGAAGCTTTTTGTGGATTTTTGCCTGTTGGAACATTTTCCTCACCCGGAACATCACCAAGCAACCCCATCTCAAGGGACTGTAAATTTTTTTTTCTTGTATATTATCAATCTTGGTCAGTAGTATAAATTGTCGGTTAGATTTAAAATTTTGTCTGTCATCCCTTTCGGTCATAAATGTCGTAGCAAATTGGGGCCATAACAAATTGGGGCCATAACATATGAAAGTGAGATCCAGGACCTGGCTTTTCAGAGAGATAATAAAGAGTTTAATTAAATTCAAATTTAACACTAGTGTACTCAGCCTTACAATTACATCAATGCAAAATAAAACAAAAAAAACGTAGCTGATCAAATCAGTATTTATTGTTTTGTGCAATCACAGACATCTGCATAGATATTACAGACATATACCCGATTGCTGTAGATATAAAATAGTAAATAGCCAGGTGCTACACAGGCACTCAATAGATTTACACTGTCATATACCAACCATAGTCCTGAATTACTCACCAGTAAATAATCAGAGTAAATATAAACGCATACATGCAATCAAAGCCCTAGAGCAGGGGTTCCCAAACTCAATGGCATCCACCCCCTTTATCCAAAAACAAATTAAATTCCTTACTAAATTATAACCTGAAAATGTTCCGAAGCATTTTTCCACAAATGCCAAGCAAACTACTGCATACATTGGTTACAGTGCTAAAATTTGCCTGTGGCTGCAATGCAAGAGGAAGTGCATGCATAGTTTTTTTTCTTCTTCAAAAGTAACACAGATTAGTTGATACTAACCCAGAATTTGGGAACCAGTGGTGTAAACTAAGTCCAGCAGGTTTCTCAGTCCAACGCCAGCTGCTGCTAATGAGAATGGGGGCGTTAAGGCAGTTATGCCTTACAGCAAGTGCTGATGTGTTCTGGTTGAGTTGATGCCTGGATATCAACCGAACAAGACCAAGCACTCCAAACTTCAACAGAGCGCTGGAAATACAGCTAATAGGATCCTGAAGCAGCCTGAAGACAGAGCTGCATTCTTGGATGCTGACGGGCCTGACATCAGCTCCTTCATTGCATTAAGCGTTAAACCTTCAGGATCAATGACAATGAGACTGGAATGACTTTGGGATTATTGCGATTTAGCCCCCCCCTCGGAATTCTAGAATAGTTCCCAAGCAGCCAATCACAGTTGATCAGACATGTAACAAACTCCCCTAGGAAGAGCAGCAAAGCAACATATACAGGCCTACTAAAGAATATGGCCTAGCTGTGACAAAAGTTTGTAAGATGTCTACCTTTTTCAAATAGCCAGCAAGACAAAATCTACAACATTCGATTCGATTCCCGCAAAACTTCACACCACGACACTTTGAAGTCAACATTTTCACCAGAATCAAACTCATAAAATCGCACGGCCTGTAACAAACCCAGAGACAAACCAAATGAGTTTTTGATTGTGTGTTCCTGGTTCTTTGAAAAATGTAGACATCTGAAACAGCTTGGCTGTTTTCTTTGGAGGGCCTGATATACAAATGACAGGCGTTAAACCCGTTATTCTAACGATACCTTTTATGATGCATCGAATATTCATGCAAATTAAACTCGCCATTTTGAAATAGGGCTAAAATGATATTAAGCATGAATTTTGCAGGTGGATAGCCAATAGGCCATTTATGTAGTTGTTTAAAACTGGTTAAAAACAGATCTGTGAATCTAAGAAGATTTAAGACATTTGAGGCTTAACTTTCAAATTAGCCTGAGAGGCAGATTCACAGTCCATTCAAAGACTTCATTTATCACTAAATGCCCACACCTAAGCTGAATATAGGCACATGATAAACAGCATGACATCAGCATCTAACCTGATGTGAGGAAATACAAGCAGCTGGACCTGAAGCAGGCAGCTTCAGGGCACATTATCTGAAACATCCCGAAATCCCAAGAGGAGCACTACAGCATGACCCCGGTCACAGTCAATCATCACCCAATGTCACACATCCCAGGGCAGTGAGTCTGCGGCCTTCTTCCATCGATAATATCCTTCATCGTCCTCAATTTCGCGAGCGAGAATAGTGCAACTTAAGAAACCTGCCGGCACAGCTGATCACTTCAATAAAATAAAATTAAAACCATTAAATACAAACTAAAACTAGTTATTCATAAACATTAATTCCCTTCCACTCATATGGCAGCAGAATTCAAGGTTTTTTTCGCAGCTCATTAAATGTATACCCTTCACAAATAAAGAAGAATTATCCAGAAGTGTACACGTGTATACTCATTATTGCACCATTAAACATCTTACTCCCATAAACATTTGTACCAGAGCCAAGAAAAAAAAGAAAATCACAGCATCATGCAGTTTCATTAACCCTTATGCTCTACAATCTCAGATGGCACTTACAGTCCCAAGATCTTCTGGGTAACCTCTAATACTTGGCGAATGATTCATAAATTACCAGTGTAGAGGACATCCAGGTCTGATGACAAAATAGGTTCCAGTTTTAAAACACAGAGTGTGCCCTGGTCAGTGTGATTGTACTACACAGTACTTTGTGCTAACAGTAATATGTACGGCAGTGTATTGCAGAAATATAAGTTGAGAGTAAGCTTATAGAATTAGTCTCCAAGAGGCAAAAAATCCCTCATACCACTTAGAGTAAACCATGTCCTGTCCACCAATCTCGAAACTAGCCACCAGTCATCCACAATGCTTAATTAGCTTAGCAGTTTCTAACTGTCAAGCTCAGAACAGGTGTTGGAAGTTTTGACACAAAATGGCCGCGCATCGGTGGTTACCGAGACGAGCGCCCGTGACTGTAAAGTGCTTTCAGGTTGCAGTAGGTTGGTATACGATTATCGCCCATCACTGAATGTAGTGCAGCATAGCGAATAGTTAAAAGGGACAAGGCCTCTCGTTACAATGTACATTTTTGTATCAGACCAATGGAGTAGGCCCGTGTATTAACCGCTGAATGCATTTTCAAGGAATTAAAAATGTTGTTATCCTGAGCTGTTGAAAACCTATCATCATGTGGCTCCCACAAGGGAGCTCTTTTCAACAAGTTGCCAAATGATAGGTTTTCAACAGCTCCTGATTTTGATATCTTGCATCATTGGGCAACTCTAGTCGCCCACGACGCTGAAAGGGTTAAAGTAGCAGACATTTTTGGACAGCGAGGCATGTATTATTGTTAGCGTAGTGCAGATTTATGTAGCCAAGGCCTGTAACATTGTCAGTATAGTCCTGAACAATAGTGTATAGGCTGTAGTAGTATTGTGCTGTAGGTCAGTGATGAAGTACCTATATAGTACCCCTTTATTATAAATGTATGGCACTGGGTGTCCAGGATTGGGTGTCCAGGATTAACCCGGTGCAGTTGAGGGATGAACAGAGGGGGGGAGGGGGGTTAGGATAGAGAGGGTGGGGTGGATGCTGGAGGCAGCTGGCTCTCCTGGGGGGGCTTGCGCAGGGTTTGGCAGTCGGGGGTCCTGGGGTCGTTGCTCCAGGTGTGGAGGTCAAGCAGGGCCTGACTCAGCTTCTCGACCCACACGCGCCTCTCCTCGCGCGTGTCCGCCGAGAACCAGCACCTGCTGCTGAAACACAAACGCACACCGACACACGAGTCTCCTCCATGCCAAACAGCTGCCACCGTCTGAGTCTGTCTGACTACATTCAGAAACAAACCCAATCATTTAAACTTTCACTGGTTTAACCCTTTGAGCGCCAAATACATTTTCAAGGAATTAAAAAACGTAGTGATCCTGAGCTGTTGAAAACCTATCATGTGGCAACTTGTTTAAAAGAGCTCCCCTGCGGGAGCTCTTTTAAACAAGTTGCCACATGATTGGTTTTCAACAGCCACTGACTTTGATGTCTGACAGAATTGGGCAACTATAGTTGCTCACGGTGCTGAAAGGGTTAAATTTAGATATGTTCAGAATTGAGCCAAGAGCATTGTAAAAGCAAAAGCAATGAATGAGAGTTCAAAATTCTGGTACATGTCAATTGGTTCCATTCCCAATCTCAAAGAAATGAAAGTAAACAAAAATGAATTGTAAGCGCGAGTACACAGGTAAACTCAGGTGTCCCTCGTCATCAGTTAGATGATGAAAATCAGCTTTCAGTGACATGCAGAGGGAACCGAGGAAAAACAGAACCCAAAGAGCGTCTTACTTGTCCATGGTCTGGTCACTGCCCTGCTCTGCAGCGCTGGCCAGCTCAAAGGTGTTTGGGCGAGCGCAGGAGTTCCGGTTCAACAGCCGCACGCGAAGACTACTGCTGCCCAGCAAGGAGATGCTGCCCTCTGGTGGCTGGAGGGGGGGAGTGCAGAGGAGGAGGCAGAGAGTGTCATTGCCTGTTCAGCTCAGTACAGAAGAGCCCTGACGACAAATTAGGAAATATAAAACTGGACTGTATTCAACTGGCATAATTTTTTTAAAACTATGTCCAGTGCAAGGCGGCAGAGTCTATGGGAAGGAACTCCCAGCATGCACTATCAGCATGCTGTCAGAGAGGGACACCAATTACATCAATACAGTTATACACTATGCCAGTGGTTCTAAACCTCAGTTGTAAGAGCCCACTGTGTAAGCTGGTTCTTGTTCTAACTAAATTTGCAATTGTAGGATTTTAACAAGTGGTCAATTTAATTGTGATTAGGTGTATTTTGTGTATTAGGTTGCTGAACACAAGTTCTTTCAAAATACTTTGCTTAAAAGGAAATACTTAAACATGATGCAAAAGAGATTAGACCACGACTTCCTTCTGGCATAAATGACTAGTTTTTGCAAATATGTCTCAATTAGTTCACACACATTTGGAAACGACAAATTCTTGAATTTGATCACTTCAATTTTTCCCTCTGTATAGCCGTTTCCAATAATATCACAATGCAGATTATTTTTCATTGGCATGCATGGATATTCCTCTCCACATGTGGCTAATAAGGGTACCTAAGCGCTCCAAATATGGAGTACAGCTTAAAATCCTGCAACTAAGATGGTGGTAACAAAACCCAGCAAACACAAGGGGTCCCCAGAACTGGCACTGAGGACGACTGCACTGCTATTCCAGGTGGGGATCAAGGCTGTACTCCATTTAATAAAGGGAAATTAACCCTTAGAGCGCTAAATGCAACTAGTGTTACTCAGTGACGTAAGATATCAAAATCAAAGCTGTTGAAAACCTATCATGTGGTGACTTGTTTAAAAGAGCTCTCGCGGGGGACCTCTTTTAAACACGTCGCCAAATGATAGGTTTTCAACAGCACAGGATGATTACATTTACTGGTTTTTTTATTCGTTTCATGCGCTCTTAGGGCTAAAATCAATGAGACTTTGGCCAGGTGAATGAAAAGAGGAAGACACAGGTGTGCTGCCGTTAGAGGAGCCCTGTGCTGCCATTAGAGGAACCCTGTGCTGCCGTTTGAGGAGCTCTGCGCTGTCGTTTGAGGAACCCTGTGCAGCCGTTAGAGGAGCCCTGTGCTGCCGTTAGAGGAGCCAGTTAGAGGAGCCTTGTGCTGCCGTTAGAGGAGCCCTGTGCTCACCTTGCTGTGCTCGTCACCCGGGTAGCTCCAGAAGCACAGCCGGCTCCCGTCCAGGCAGAACCAGCGCCGGTGCCACGCTCCGAACCCGCTCACATCCTCAAACACGGTCTGCAACAGAGACGCAGCCCGAGGAACCATCAACACTGCTGCACCTACACACCATCTCGGGCCTAACACGCGCACACTCACACTCACCAGGAAGCCGCTGTGCTGGGTGTGGCAGTGGCCCTCGCAGAGCAGCTGCAGGTAGATGCTCCCCTCCAGCGGAGACAGGAAGGGCACCTACAGAACACAGGGGTTTCCATGGACACCAGTCACCCCACACGCCAGTACAGCACTACAGCAGCTTCAGCACTACTGACAGTCATCAGTAAAGACTGGAACCTGTGTCTCCCAAGTCTTAATAACCAAACTGAGATCCATCAGTGAAACCACAGCATCTCATCAGAGGGCGTGACTCCAAACAGGCCACTGCTGATCTCAGTGTGACCACACCCCTGCACCCCAATCTCACCTTCTCCTGAAACTCGTCTCCCAGCAGCTTCCGCACCTTCCCTTCAAACTTCATCTACAGCAGGAGGAGGAGGGAATGAAGCAGGGTCAGCAATAATGCAGGGACAGAACAGGAGACCAAACTGAGTCAAATCTGGTAGAGCAGCTTTACACCTCCATCAGCAATGAGGGAGTGTGGTTTTGTGTGTGTGTGTGTGTGTGTGTGTGTGTGTGTGTGTGTGTGTGTGTTGGAGAAAGAGTATGATGCAGATAAAGGAGAGTGCAGGTTAGGCATGAGAGTTTTAGATCAGATGCAGGCATGTGAAAGTGTGCTGTAGATAAGGCGGAGGCACGTGCAGTTTCGGTCAGTGACCGATGCGGTGTAAGAGATGTGTTCAGTTTCGGTCAGTGACTGAGGCGGTGTAAGAGACGTGTTCAGGTTCGGTCAGTGACCGATCCGTTGTAATAGATGTGTTCAGGTTCGGTCAGTGACCGATGCGGTGTAAGAGATGTGTTCAGGTTCGGTCAGTGACCGATGCGGTGTAAGAGATGTGTTCAGTTTCGGTCAGTGACTGAGGTGGTGTAAGAGACGTGTTCAGGTTCGGTCAGTGACCGATGCGTTGTAATAGATGTGTTCAGGTTCGGTCAGTGACCGATGCGGTGTATGAGACGTGTTCAGTTTCGGTCAGTGACCGATGCGGTGTATGAGACGTGTTCAGTTTCGGTCAGTGACCGCTGCGGTGTAAGAGACGTGTTTAGCGTAGGCGCAGTGCAGAGGAGCTCCAGACCTTGTCCAGGGGGAATCTGCTCTGTCCCAGAGACTGCAGGGTGACTCTGTAGCAGCCCACCAGGGTGAAGTTACTGGACCTGCGGGGCCCCACTGTGGACAAAGTGGAGGCTGCAGGAGGGAAAAAGAGCCAATCAGAATGCCTGTATCCAGGCCATTCAAGCCAATCGCTCACTGAACACACAAACAAATAGCACATTACATGGGAGAGCGAGAAACTCACACGTCACACTGTGGTTGGTTCTCTGTGAAAAATGGGGAGAGAAGAAGAAGAAAAAAAAAAAAACTGCTGTTAGTCAGAAGGACACTGGTGCAAGGTTTCGACACAGGAAACATACAAAAGTCACCGGCCAATAAACATGTTGCTCAGGCAACTAGACTAGATCGGCAGGGTTTACTCACAGAAATGGTGCTCAGGAACTTCTTAGGAGTCACCTGTCAAAAACACATCAGCACGTCTGTGACACATCCCTTCGTGAAAAACTTTTAATTAATGGACACTCATATTGACAACACACACATGTAACCAACAGTAATGAGGTACCTTGGACTTCGTTGAGCGCCTGACGGAGTTCAGGTTATTTCCTGGGCGGTGTGACTGAGACACAGAGCAAAATATCAATCACAAAAAACACATCAAAACCGCAGGAAAGTCACCAAATGCCAGCAATCAGCACAAATAAAGCAAAGGACTGTTATAAACAGCAAGCAGACTGCAACAATTTTATACACCGTACGAATCAGTCAAACATTGGGGAAAAAAAAACGAAAAGTAACAAAACTGTAACAAGTAGTCCAAATTGATTGATAACATACCGTCCCATGAATAACAAAAAATCGCAAGTGACATTTCCGGTGAAAACTTTTCTGCACCAGTGGAGCAGAAAGACAGGTTTCATCAGGAATGTCACTTGCGACCTTTTGTTATTCATGGGACGAATGCAGTTAGCTTGTCAAACTGCATCACAACATAAAACTATCGTTGAAGCCAAATGCAGACTGCATGAGGGGTTACAGCAGGGCCGTATTCTCCCTCACCAGACTGAAGACCTCCACATCGATCTCAAAGCTGGAGGGAACATCCCGTCTGAAAGAGAGGAAGGAGGGCGGAGCCTATGAGCACTGGCGATAAACGCACAGGAAACACACTGATGCAGGCACACTGCACATACCATATTACCATAACAAGGGGACTTACAGGGTGACCGAGGTGGGGAAGGAGATGGTGTCACCCTTTAGGGCGTCGGCTGCGGTGGCCAGGGGCGTGGCTACAATGTTGTGGGCTCCATAGCGAATCAGAACAAAGAAGTAGTGAGTGGGCAGACCTGAGGGAGGCAAGAGGTAGAGTCTGATGTCACATCCTGTCCAGTGGGGCAGCCATATGACTTCACTTCCTACTGCACACTCTTACCACTGGATTCCACCGGACACGTATTTGCAGCGTGACATGAGCGAGGCCACTTTGCTGCATCTTGCATGCGACTCCATGTTCCACTGAACACGGAAGGTCAGCGCAGCGTCCAGCCAGCTGATACAATCGACTTGCTCAGCTTTCGCACATTTCGTCATTTTTACCAGCATATTTGTGCAAGGACCTTAAATGCTTTCTGTTATTTTTTTCTGCTTTAATTACATTTAATGTCATTTCAGTCTTTGTTGTGCTGTAGAACTCACTACAGTCCTGCCGTGAACGCCATAGGTTTTAAAACTGTTCCTGTGTTTTAGTTAAAACAAAATCACAACTTTGAAAAGTTAAACAACTTTTATATAGAAGATTTGTGGCTGGTTTCTTTTAGCGTATTCCCCTTGATAGTTACTTCCTGCCTGGCACGATCTGGTGTGCGATTCCCATTAGCACAAACGCTAAAGTATTTGGATCCAATAAATGTATGCGGTCGAACTTTGGGAAACGTATCCCTGCTATATTCAGATCAGCGCGACTGTGGCTCGCCAGCGGCAGAAATAAACTCGGTGCATATTTTCGGCAGAGCAGCGCGGAGTCTCGCTTCGGGGACGCTGCCGAGATGTGCCGTGGCGCGGCTGGAGGAATCACAACTATTGTCTAGAATGGCCGTGGATCAACTCCGGTACCCGCGTCGCGCCAGTAACGCGGCCAAGACGCTCCCGGTGGAATCAAGCCTTTATGCGTCATTATGAAACCCACCAAGGTTCTTGCAAAGACACGCCCCCCCAGAGCATTCAAGCGCGAGGATTGGCCAGCCGTTCAAGGGGCAGGATTCTAATCCTAGAGCTGAATGGCTGGCTTATCCTGGCGCTTGGATGCTCCAAAAGGGCGCATCTTTGCAAGAACCTCGGTGGGTAATGTGACTCTTACCGGGGTGCGAGCGGACGGAAGTGACGAAATCGGTCTTGAGCGGCAGCTTGACGTTGTTGATGGTGACTGTTCCCACGCAGGGAGTCAGGGCGGAGCATTCAGGGGCAGGGTCATCAGGAGTGGGGTCATCAAGGGGGGAGCCAGCACTCCCTCCCTCCTCTCTCAGTCGTGTGATCTCGGACAGTAGCGCAGAGCGCTTCTCACCTGGGATAGAGGCCCGGACAGGAACAGCAGGTGTTACGCTCACAACACACTGATGAGCGCTCAGCCAACAATGCAGTAAACATGAAGGAGAGTGATGGACGGAGAGAGGGAGAGACAGAAGACTGAGGTGACGAGCGGTACAGCACAAACACAAAGAGAGAAAACAGATGAGGCTCAGAGGATGGAATAAATCACTGTCCCCAACAGAGACTGAACACAGGCAAGGAATCGGGCTCACTAAGGGCTGGTTTCACAAAAATGGATTAAATGTAGTCCTGGACTAACCAGAGTTTTGTATGGAGATTCTCTATTGAAAATTGAATTCAGTCGAGGATTAAGCTTAACCTGCGTTTACGAAACCAGCCCAAAGGAGATTAACCATCTAGTTACTGTAGGTCCTCATTGCAACCCACATGAGTCACAGCTGATTCTATTGATAGACATTTCTTTACTGAATCTGCTTTGATGAGGTTGGGTTTGTGTTTATTTCCAGCAACAGGACAGATTATTGCTGATGGGTAGAAACGGCAAGAGGAAGGAGTGGGATGACGCACAAATATGTGCGAGATACAGACTGCGAGACCGCGAAAGATAGTGAAAAACTGAGCGGGTGGATGAAGAACAGGCGAGCGAGGGAATGAGTAAGTGGCCGACTCGGGCGAGTCTGTAAGCGCGCGACTCACAGGACACCAGCAGCAGTTTCTCGGCCTCGGCCTCTTCCAGCGAGCCCTGGCCGTGACCGGGGTCGGTGCAGCAGCTCAGTGCCTGCAGGGTCTGAGTGATGATGCTCTGCAGACGCCCCGCCTCCTCATTTAGGAGCTGCGGGAGGAGAGCATGTCACTCACAGCTATGCCCCACCCCCATAGATTCACCCGGCCCGGGGCCCACCACCTCAGCTATTCTGCTCACCATGATTCGCTCCTTGGTGTTGACAGGTGGCTGGGCAAGGAGGCGGGGCTTTTCCGGGGCAAGGCTGCGTCCCGCTAGGGTCCCACTCTGTGTGGGCTTCTGGGAGCTCTGTCGCTGTGTGCGGTAAGCATCGATGCTGGGAAACAAAACCAGGCATTAGCCTCACTCTTCAATTGGAAACGAGGGATGGCGAATCTGTACCATAAATTATTTACTATTACAGCAGAAATACAGTAAATAACAGCAGACACTGCTGTCGTCCTGGACTTGAGTTTTACACACCTGCTATAGAGGTACAGTAAAGTCCATCTGTGCGTTTTCTTACCTGTAGAGAGGTGCAGGGTCTTTAGGTGGGGAGTTTGTCTCTTTAAGGGTCAGTGTGGGCTGAGCTTCATTCTGATTGTTGGAGGGCAGTCTCTGTTAGGATGCAAAACACCCACAGTGAGGGGAACAGGAAATGGGCACAATCATGCAGACAGACATGCCACAGCCAATAAGGGTAAGAGGCGCAAGTGACATTAACAGAGGTATGACCACACCGATGGCAACAGTAAAGGTCACACACACATGAGAGAAAAGCCACACAGACAGGAAAAGGCTAAGCAAACTAACAGAGAGGAAAAGGCCACATCAGCATTAACAAAGAGGGTAAGAGGCCACACCGACATAAACAGAGGCAGGAGAAAGCCAAGCCACACAGACATTAAAAGGGGAAAAGGCCACACCAAAATGAACAGACAGAAAAAGGCTAAACAAACATTAATAGGGAGGACTAAAGGCCAGACCGACATTAACAGGGAGGGTTAAAGACCACACCGACATTAACAGAGAGGGCTAAAGGCCACACCGACATTAACAGAGAGGGTTAAAGGCCACACCGACATTAACAGAGAGGGTTAAAGGCCACACCGACATTAACAGAGAGGGTTAAAGGCCACACCGACATTAAGAGAGGGCTAAAGGCCACACCGACATTAAGAGAGAGGGTTAAAGGCAACACTGACATTAACAGAGCGGGCTGAAGGCCACACCGACATTAACAGAGAGGGTTAAAGGCCACACCGACATTAACAGAGAGGGTTAAAGGCCACACCGACATTAACAGAGAGGGCTAAAGGCCACACCGACATTAAGAGAGGGCTAAAGGCCACACCGACATTAAGAGAGAGGGTTAAAGGCCACAGCCACACTGACATTAACAGAGCGGGCTAAAGGCCACACCGACATTAACAGAGAGGGTAAAAGGCCACACCGACATTAACAGAGAGGGTAAAACGCCACACCGACATTAACAGAGAGGGTAAAACGCCACACCGACATTAACAGAGAGGGCTAAAGGCCACACCGACATTAACAGAGAGGGTTAAAGGCCACACTGACATTAACGGAGCGGGCTAAAGGCCACACCGACATTAACAGAGAGGGTTAAAGGCCACACCGACATTAACAGAGAGGGTAAAATGCCACACCGACATTAACAGAGAGGGTAAAATGCCACACCGACAAGAACAAAGTCAGGAAAAGAGCACGTCTGTTGTAACAGAGTCAGAGCAGGTCGACGGGCTGGACTCTCACCAGAGGGGTGACCACTGCCTCCACCGCCTTACTGAGAGGGGAGAGGAGGCAGCCCGGCAGGGGATCGAGGAGAGCGTCCTCACTGCTCTCCAGCAGCCCCTCCCCTTCTTCCTCTTCACTCTCCTCCTCCTCCTCGCTCATTCTCTCTTCCCCCTGCCCTTCATCCTCATCCTGCCCCTCATCTTCCTCCTCCGTGTCGTCCAGCACCCCCTCGAACATCTGGTCGATCATCTTGGAGGTGCTAAGCTCCTCGGGAGGACTCGGCTCGGCGTCTGCGGAGAGGAAAATGCGTACTGCAGCTGAGCAAGGCATGCTGGGAAACTGCAGCTGGAGGCAGAGCCAGTGAGAGAGATCGTTTATTTGAGATCAATGCTGACAATTCCTGGCTGATTCATCCACGTGGGTGGGCTTAAGAGATGGTCTTGGCAGAATGAACACTGTTGAGTTTACTTAAAGCAGGGTAACTATGGCAACGGCCACAGAATTGACCAAAAAAAAAAAGAGAAAAAAAATTGCACATGGTCTCAACCTGGCACCTTTAGGCTCTCCTCCAGAGGTCCCTGCTGTACGGTGGTTAAGGGGTCTTCAGGGTAGAAATAACCATAATAATGTAAAAACTTGTCAATAAACATACATCAACATATCAACCCGATAAAATGCAGCATTTTGATAAAAATTTACATGGTTGCCACAGAAAAGGCACCTTAATGACAAATTCTGAAAATATTTTGTGGCACTGATAATTCAATAACCCAGGGTCAGATTTTACTCAAATTAGACTCAAATGAAAGTTTTAAGATAAATCCTATGTCATTTCATAGAACTTTCTGTTTGGAACATTTATGAATATTTAATGAGCTCTGTTATGTAAGCATAACCAAAATCGCCATCATCAACTTGCTTCATTTTCAAAATTAGCCCTCGAGGGACGCACCCACCTAGAAAATCCTATGTCATTTCATAGATCTCCAGCAGATACAACTTCACTCCAAATTTCCAGTCAATCAGATGAATAATAACGATTTTATGAATGGCACAATGTTGGAAATCTGATTTTCGGCAATTTGCATTTACAGCCACAAGTAACACTTGAGGCAGAGGAAAAACAGATTCTTGGTGTTGACTGGCACCTCACTGCATTCCTTTATTTATTTTATGTGAAAATCAAAAATATTGAAATTTTCGAAGAAGATTGAAATTTTCACCCCGAAGACCCCTTAAGGGTTACTTTAAGCCACTGCAATTCAGCTCCTCGATGGAGAAACGGTATAACTGGGAAGCCTTGCATTAATTTCCCTACAGCACACGAGTATAATAACCCAGCCTTATTTCAGGAGCACAGCGAGCCGGTCTGGGTCAGTCCTGAAGTGTAAGGTCATGTGTTACTCTCTTTGGTTGGGGTCTCACCAGTAGCCCTCGTCTGAGGGCTGGGCTCCTCCGTAAAAGCGGGCGTTAAGTCGAAGGAAGGACTCGCACCCGCGCTGCTATCCTCGAGCTGAGTGCCGCTGCTAACACAGATACTGCCATCTTCCGCCTGCAAGCTGGACTCTGCCTGTTAACACATGCGATAAAGTGGGCTACATCACTGACCGCAAACACAAAAGCTACAACCAGACTGCAACCTTAGCTTTTAACTGCCAAAGCACACAAACCAATCACTGAGCAGGGAAGAGAAGGGGGAGAGGGTGCACACCCGGCAGTGATGAAGCATGTTGGCCAATCTGATTCTTCCAAAAAACCTGCACACGCGCAACACTTCATGGCACATGAGGACACCACAGTTGTAGCATGCGCGAAAGCTTTTAGCACATTCTAAACCAACATGACAAATTACTGGTCGTGAAGGGCACCAATCACAAGTGCTGAAAGATCTAAAAAAAATCAGCCCGCTTTATGCAAGGTCTTTGAGTAGGGATGTTTATAGGCCAACTCAAAACCCCAGTCACGTGACCCGTGTGCAGACCCCAGTCATGTGACCCGTGTGCAGACCCCCAGGACACTGCAATAGGCAGACTCACTTCCCGCGGGTACAGGAGCCGCCAGCGCAGATGACCCCTGATGCAGGAGGTCAGCGGAGAGGATGCGGACAGAGGCGGACAGCGAAACTGGGATTTGATTTTGGCCACAATTCAAAAGCAGCGAAATGACCATCTCTTCGATCAATCACAACTTGACATGCAAGAGGGTCGGAGCATTTGAACAGGCGACGCCACTAAATAACTGACTAATACATAGCAGGCTAGATCCATGCAAACTGAAGCGATAATAGGGACCGTCACAGCACCCATGCCGCACCCTGAACATTTGAAAGTTTGAAAACCATTCAAGTGACTCTGCTCTTTGAATCTTTGAAGGGGTGACAATTCATGTAAATGTTTTAAATGGGCCAAGGCCATGTCTCTGCGTGATGACGGATAAGCTGAAATGCTAAGTAAATGCTTAAATGCTAACTCTGAGATAGATAATGCTGCAGACATGCCTGCAATGCCCATGTAACACAGTGACCATAGCAAAACACAAAAAACCTCAGCCGACTCAAAACCACGTCTTAAATAAATACCAGAAATTAAACAACCATTTCAAAAGACAGACCCCGAGCATAAGAAAAGCACCATATAAAACACAGAGTGACCTTCCTCCGGCCAAAGCAGTTTCCCGACCGTTACCTCAGAGGAGTTGTCAGACGAGCTCGTCTTCAGCCAGGCGTTGTTTGCGATTGGTTGGGTCCTCAGCAGCAGCAGCTCCTGTTCACGCTCCTGAACACAAACTGACATGAGTTGCAATGCAGTGCTACTGCGAGGACAACGAGAGAGACAATTAATTGCAGGTCAAGCAGACAAGCACAGACAGGTGAGTGCAGGCTGCCGCGAGCTGACCTGACGGATGCGTTTCGCTCGGCCTGTGCTGGGGGTCTCTGCTTTCTGCAGTTTCTCCTGGATGATGCGGGCGAAGCCGGATTGGACGCCGGGCCTGAGAGGGGTCAGGGTGGGACCTTCCTGTGCAGGGCCCTGTTCAAAGCGCTCCACTCGGGAACGAAACTCTGCATCACCTGGGGAAAAAGGGTGAGTTCCGGTCAAAAGTTACCAATATAACCACCACCCAAAGATGGAAGAGAACACAATCTGAATTGGAGGGTACGAAATGGTGAGCATATCGGAGTGACTTGGAGTCGGCATTCTACACCTTTTCCAATCTAGGGACCCTCCCACCTGGGCTCAAAGGTATCCAGCTGATCCATCGCAAAACAAAAAAGGGGTTCCATTAAATAATTCTTGGGAAAATTTTCCAAAAATTTTAAAAAACTCATCCCAGAGAACATGAAAAACTCTCACAATTTTGCAACCATGTAGAGGCAAAATAATAACCTCGATAAGACATTCCAGAAACACTGCGAGAACATTCTGCTAGCAGGGATGACGTGGCTAGTCTAGGCTGGGACTCCACACAGTGCCTTCGACATTCCCTATTCAAGGCCTGAGAATGAGTGTGTTTGCGGCAGTAATACAGTGTGAGTGCTCACACGCGTGTGTGTGTGTGTGTGTGTGTGTGTGTGTGTGTGTGTGTGTGTGTGTGTGTGTGTGTGTGTGTGTGTGTGTGTGTGTGTGTGTGTGCGCTACAGTATTCACTCACCGAGCAGGTGAAACTCTGGTCTGAGTTCCACCTCCCTCGATCCTGACTGGATTTTCAGGTTCAGCGGAGTCACTCCCTCTCCAGAGAGAACAGCACCACCTGCTGGCAAAATTACGACACTACAATGAACCTGAACACAGTCATGCAACAAATCAGCACACAGGGCACAGGCGGCAATCAGACGTGTGTGTATGAGAGATCACAGGTTTATATGCCATAGCTCTCACCCTCCTTTTTTTCGGCCAGCAGCTTCAGTCTCGACTTCACCGAGGCGATCGCAGGGGTGTCTGGCTTCACCTCCAGCTCCGCCCTGCGGGGGTGAGGCTTTGGGGATGACTCCACCCTCCTCTGGCAGGGGTTGAGGTTTTGGTCTCCCGCCGGATCGATGCAGCGCCGCTTCAGCCTGCCTGTGTGACCTGCTGAGGTTCCGTGCATAGTGTCAGGAGCACAGCTGCAATGCATAATCACGCACTGCACAGCAGATGTGGTTAAGCCCTGGGGTCAGACACCAAAAGCCCCAGAATGTTCCTTCCACCGTCAACTCAGCCGGTTCATGTCACTGAACTGCTCTACCACCCAGCTGAAGAAACTGTAAAAATAATTTAAGCCAGGAGCTGGAAACACAATTCTGATGTGGACTTATTGAAGCAGGATTTTAAAACTCCAATTATGTGAAAGTTGGTATATTATGGAAAATGCTTTAAAAAAAAGGCAATTTCATTCCTTGTGAATTACCTTAATTAATAATTAACTTGTGAATTTAAATTTTGGAAATATATCCTCATGTCAAATCTGATGGACTCAAATTCCAAAAAAGTGGGCATTGAAGCAATTTAGGACATAATAACGATGTGACAAATTGTGCAAATAAAGTGATGTGAAACAAGTGCTAAACAGTCATGGGTCGAGATTCACCAGCAACAGATAAAAAAGCTCAGAAAGATTATACGGCATATTATGAAGCAAACTATATGGCAATGATGGTCCCATTCAAATGCGGAGGGAACAACCAGCATGATGGGGGAAAGTTAGCTTGCTTTATCTGACCAAATGGCATCTGCAGTGCCCAAACACTCGAGTGGGATTAAAATGCATTGTGATCTTACTCAATGATGAATAGTTGACTGTGCGCTGTGCCAACATTTTTTTTAACTGTTGTAGTTACCATATTGTATATTTACAATAAATGGAGGCACATGCAATTAAGTTCAAACATTAGAACATCAAACAAAGTGTAATACTGGTCTCAGTATATTACGCAGTGAATGGACATTTCAAATCAGCCCTTTTCAGTTTCATTCGCACCATCCCATAGGTGCCACTGTCGCAGTTTCCATTCAGAAATATCTCCATATTTCCGAGGTTCCCCCTTCCTCAAACACTTGGAGAGAGACAGATTCTTCAGGCAATTAGGCTTTCTTTTGAGGCATAATGACCAATACAAAGCAGAGTTCTTTTAGCGCAAGAAGAACTGACATTCTACTTTTCACACCGAATTTTTATACCTCCACCACCGGAAATTTCTTTCAAATACGGTTTTTCCACCATCTCATGCTAGAATTGTCCAATAATGTATTGTCTCCCTTGTAGGCCGTGGGCCAAAATCTGTAGCTTCCCTGGAAAATGAAGTCCGTGGTCACTCTGGTGGCAACTTGTTAAAAATATATTTTACCTAATTCGAGGTCGCTGAATCTGCAAAGTTCCCACGCCTAGACTTGCACATTAGAGCAGTAGGAGCCGTTAAAGATAGCGGGTACCTACGCATCAACAGCCATCACGTTGTGAGTCATCATCTCACTCATGAAGCTCGAGTGCGTTCGAAACTGCTGCCACTGTATTCTCTCTGTATTCTGTGATTGTATATCGGCTTTTAAAAGGTACACATTCCACTTAAAGATAACAATAAAAATACTATAATATATAAACACATGTGTATACACACACACTGCTCAAAAAAATAAACGGAACACTTGGAGTTATATATATGTTAAAAAAAATCGAGAGTTGGTATGCTCTAAAATAGTGGATAGAAACCGTATTACGTTTTCAAATCTGGCCTGAAAATCATTCACATGCTGAACAATTGTGGTTGGCCTTCACAATTTATCATTATTGCCATAAACCACTTTTTTACGATCAAGCAGTGATGACATCACAAGCATTATTCTCATTAATAACTGCACTGTGGATGCATGGAGGTTACTTGTGGTCCACAGTCCCCTTGAAGATAAGTGCAATTACGCCCATATGTGTTTACATGAAAAAGGATAATCTCATGGAAGGAAAAAGGATCATGTCATGGAAGGATATGCAACATCCTGGCACACATCACACGCTTTGCAGCGAAGCCACTATACATAAAACATTTTTGAGCCCGCAATAGTCATTAAAAGTGCCATTTTGTGTTTAATTTGGAGAAGACAAGCAATATTTGTTGTATTGAGCTATTTAAGTTGTTCTTGTTTGATTTGTTCATTGCAAACAGCTGAAAGTTTGTAAATTTTGCCAGTAAACCTAATTTGCAGGGAGGTTTGAATAATTTTGATTGCAACTGTATGTCAAAAAAAGTTGACACTGAAGTATTTACCACTTTGTGATGTGGCCTCTCCTTTTCACAGCACTAAATAAACGTACAAGAATTGAAGACACCGGTCTGTTGCATTTTGGATTTCAAAATGTGCCTCATGTTCTCTTATAGGGAAAGTCAGGACTGCAAGTTGGCCAGTCCAGCACTCGCACGCTCTTATCACGCAGCCTTGCCTTTTTAATCCATGCTAAGTAGAGGAAGTAGAGGTTACTCATGCCAAGGGAAATAACATAACCCTATACCATTACATGGCGTGGCTTTTGAATTAGCTGCTGGATACAGTCTGGATAGACCTTTTCTTTTTTGACTGAGAACACACAGTGGCCATTTCTTCCAAAAAAAAAAAAAAAAAATCTGAAGTAGAGAGTCTTCTGACCGCAATACACGTTTCCATTGTGAGATGGTCCATTATACAAAAGATGTCTCCGAGCCCAGAAGAATCGACAATTCCTCAGGACATTGTTAACATACGGCTTACTGTTTACAGGGAGAAGTTTGAAGTGGCATTCATGGATGGAATTGATGACCACAAAGGAAAAATGATCAGAGTCCAAATGTAGCATTTTTGTATATTTACATAAAATATTATAATATTTATAATAATATCATAAAATAATATTACATATAATGATTATATTTTATGTATTGAATATTTTGCGCATATTTTTTTCAGTGCTTTGTTTCTAAGATTCTTAAGAATTTTTAATTCATAATTTCTCCACAACGTGAAAATGTGACACCAATCATGTTTCCATAGTGGTTGTTTTTCTCTTTTCTCATTGGTCAGCATCCGTTGCAAAAAAAACTACTTCAAGGCTACTTCATTGCTTAAGAGGACTTTTAAATGGGCCATAGGTCGTCCCAGACACAGGCAAACCAAAACACTGCCAACTTCCCTTGAAAACTGCAACAAAAAGCTCTTCCAGTGTAATACTGGTTATACACATTTCTAAATTATGTAACACATTTAGCTGTGCTACTGTAAACAAAACTACTAACATGAAGCAAGCATGAATAACTATATGATTACTGATGAACAATGCTGAACAGATGTCAATCAAAACTCCAGAAACGAACTGCTTGTGTGCATGTGTGTGTGTGAACTGCTTATGCGCATGTGTGTGTATATATATATATATATATATATGTGTGTGTGTGTGTTACGCGTGTTACTGCTGTTCACATAATATTACCGATTATGATTATTGATCATGGTTATTAATTATGGTCATTGATTTACTGATGAATAAGATGGGAAATATTGAAATATGATCCTCAACACCACCTACAGAACTGGGGCTGCACAGCCCTGCTACAAAGGCAGAAGGCAGCCACTCACTAGAAGACAGGAGGTTCCCGTTGTCACAGAGGGGCTCCCTCTGCCTCTTGAGGGGTCCTGGAGTCCCACCGATTCCGTCAGAACTGGTCTTGTTCACACTCGGTACAGATGGCTGCTCCGAGCTCGCCTGTCTAGCCTGAGTGCGGGCCGCCATCTGCTGTACAAAGAGCAAGGGCCGGTGCGCGTAAGCAGGCTGCGCTGGAGATGAAGGCATTGTAATTTTCCTATCATGTGGAGGGTCAATCTGACCCCAAACAATGTTCACCATCTAAAAATGTGGTTAACATACTTTTTTCAGCTATTTTTTTTCCTTGGAGAAAACATAACATTAAGTTTTAAATAAAATTATTTTATGCTCTGCATACGTTGCATACGTCAGGTTGTCGTAGTCATTTCGATCCCAAGCTCTATCATTTTGTAAAACCAGTGTTTCGATCTTGCTTTTGCTGGCTAATAGTGAAAGCATGTAAAAAGCACGTCCATTTCCAAATTCATATATAAAATCAATACGGGAAAGGCTGAATGAGTCATGTTAAATTTACTGGGCAAATAAGTAAAGAGTTTGCTGGAGAGAAGGCCAAAGTATCTCTTTCAGTTATAATCATTTCCTGAAGCGAGTTTCTCTAACGGGTGTCAAACTCATCCCAAACCAACAACAAAAAAAAAAAAAGCCAGATGACAGTCAATTTCAAGATCATAATACAACTTGGATTTCCACCTCGACTTGGATGTAAAAGAATGCTTTCTAGGACGAGAGTTATCGCTAGATTGTGAGGACAGACCCCAAAGAGCCAATGTTTTGTTCGTCAAACAAATGACAGGAGACCAGAGTTCTCTCAGGAAACCAGATATGGGCTGTTTCACCATCAGGGTACATAAATTCTCTCACACATGGGTGAAAATAAAGTTTGAAATGGGTCCTAAGTTTCTATGTGAGTTTATTGTATACCATTTCACAATCAGATTTCTAAAATTTCAGAGCATAGGGATATTTAGGTTGGAAAATATTTGGGAGTTAATTTTGTAAAATGATGAATATTTTATAGACTCAGACAGAAAATTCATTTTGTAGCATACATAAATATATGGAGCCATTTCTGAAAAAATGTTGTTCCAGTTGCAAGGCAAGTGTTGGGTAATAACAGATGTACTGATTAGAACATTTTGAAAATGCCAAAAATGAAAAACAGTACTGTTTAATATGCAAAACCTTACTGCAAATCATGGCAAGTTCATATTTAAATTATTACTGTGCATGAATATTCTTGATGGTCTTACATTTAATACCAATGCTTTGAATAATAAACTATTTCCAGCCTGCCCTGAAAAAATCAGGGTCATATCTGGTATAGACACAATTTGGCGGACTACAGAAAAGTGTAAAAATAATAATTTGACAGTTGACACTCAACTGCTTCAAGTTATTTCAAAAAACTTCAGGTGAACTTAATTAGACCAACATAACAAAACTGGTTTGACTCTCTACCATTTGCATGTCGAATAAATTTTTCATGATGTGCCAATTAGTTTTCACCAATTAGAAGCAAACAACATCTTTAATTTGATTGGTTACATTGTTTCTCTTATTTTATGCTTTCATTTCCAATGCATCTCAATGTGGGTATAGCATTTTTTTTTTAAATTCTTGATTGCAAACAAAGCCATTTCTGTTATCTTGTGAGTTAGGAGGGCAAATAACTGCTCTATACATTGAATACACTTAAAACAAATTAACAGCTTGTTAAAATTCTGCGATTGCAACTGTGGTTGGAACAAAAGCAAGTATACGCAGTAGGTCCCCAGGAACAATGCTGAAGACCACTGTTCTAAACCATTAATCTAACAGAAAAAAAAAAAATGTATGTAGTCCAAAACATCAATACACATTCATCTATATTCATGAGGCTCATGGTGATGTGCATGGGAAAGTTACATAGCATACAAATATTCTGAATTGCATTAGAGGCTAATATTGCATGAAAACTAGAGAGGACTTTTACAGAGTCATAAACTATTGCCCGAATTCATAAAGGGTGATGATCACCCGATTATTTTTGTCACGTACAACTACTGTACGGTGACTAAAACAGAGAAGTACGCGTGTGGATAAACTCCTGTGACGAGTGCAATTCAGGTAGAACATAATCAGGTGTTTACTCATCCGTGTACAAGTCCCCGCTTAGCTGATGTGTAGTGGGGTCATGTGACGCTCTGCATGGCAGGAAGTGGTTTTTCTTGGCACGTATTGCTTCGGTAAAACACGAAGAACTACTGGACAGCAGGTAGCCTGTGATAGGCTACAGCACACGTGCCACCAACAACCATTTGTAATGCACCACATGCATAAAAGCGCATGTTGGTACTGGATGAAGGGCATGGTTTCGTCTTGTGGGATGGTCAACGTCTGCTTCGATTAGGTCTAGAATATAATGTGATGACTCTTTGGAAATTCTGTATCTCTTGACAAATTTCGTGTCACTATACTCTTCTAAAGGATTCGTCCAGTCTTTGAAAATCATCAATTCGGCACCTTGCCTTTGGCCAGCCATCTCATCCTGTGCTATTTCAATTATGCGCAAGAGATCCATGGTCATACGTCCAGCCACACAAGCAAGCCAACAGAGAATTGGTAGCTTGTCCTCGAGATAAACAAGCCCCTTGGGACAATTAGAATTTCTTTTGTTACTTAGGCAGGTGTGACTAACCATGTACGTTGGATAAACAGCAGCTGATCTGATCTCTCTTTATGAATTCGGGCCTAAATTTGTCCGCTCGATCATCACCTGTTTATACACTGTTAAGCCAAGTTAACCGTGATCAAGGGAAAAACACCCTTAATGAATTCGGGGGTATATGTTTAAAGTACATGAAATTTATCAAGCAAATTTCAGGTCAGAGTAACTTCAGTCCAGGGGAAGTCCTAGATTAAATGAAAATAGCTTCAATAGATATAGCTTGATTCCAATCTATCAGGTGAAATGAGCATTCCGGAGCGGACATACTTTGGACGAACAAATATTCTGCCTTTTCTCTGACCAATGAACAGCTTTTTATTATATCACATCATCAACAAAACTGTATACACTTTGAGAGAATATATAATACAAACAGAAATACCCTGAACAGATCACCCATTTGTATTTATATGGGAGTTAACTCATCACAATCATTTTATTTTCGGAGAGGAAATATGTCCAGGTTAGTTCATTGCTCATATTTATTCCATTTATTTTTTCACAGTGTGTCTGTGCTGACTGATAATGCCAAACACGTGAATATGAATTCAGAAACATGTTTTACACCTGCATTAAATGATATATTGCACACAGATGTATAATTTATTCTTGATTTCAAAAATGAGGAAAAAATGTCCAAAAAATGCCATTTTACGCCATTCGAAGGAAAATAAAGCTTTCTTTGTGGAAAAATACAACATTTTTAGTTGCATTATATTTCTCAGTGATGTTGCTGCGAATGCGTCCTGCGTCCCTGACGCATTAAAATCTGAAAGGACGCAGGAAATGCACGATCCACGCCTCCCAGGGACGCACCTAATTTTTCCCATGAAAAACGATACATTAGGCCGATTTCACAAAAGCCTTTTAGAGTTTACACGCGGATAAGTTTCTTAATCACGCGTTTAGCAGGAGTTTAATTTTAATCACCATGAGCAACTGTCCGCGTGCATCTGAATATTTTAAAGGCCTGCGGTCAAATAACAGAAGAAAACACCTTCACGAGCGTTAGTTTAACTCGCGAAAACTACTTCCACAGATTTATTTAGGTGCAAATCAGTGACGCTGACCTGCCTTCATCTGGTTGCCTGGTAGATTTTGAGCAGCTTGCCCCTTTTCTGGAAAGGAAAGGCATAAATAAAACTAGAAAAGCACTCAGAGAGCGCAGACCTCCGCCAGGGAGCAGCAAAACCCAAAAGCACGGCGATTGGAACTCTGGCCCATTAGAAAGACTTGAAATCTTGAACTTTGGCGTATATCTCAGCAGTACTTTGGCCTAGATATGCCAACATTTGATCACCTGTTCCTTGACTTAATACCCACTTTCTCTGGAAATTTCATCAAAATCTGTCCATAACTTTTTGAGTTATTTTGGAAACCAACAGACAAACTAACAGACAGACAAACCCAGGCAAAAAAATAACCTCCTCGGCGGAGGTAATAAATGAAATGAAGGCATATATTAGTTGCCTTCTTCAGTTTCCTATTCATTTAATAGAGGGGTTTTGCACGGCCACGTTTTTCGTTTACATTTTCTAAAAAGGCAACTGAATGAAGTCCAAACTGCATTTTTACCCTTCACTGATAAGGAATGCGAATTGAGTGTATGAAATCGCCACGAATGCCGAGGATGAAACAGTTTCGGAGAAGGATGCGTCTGACGTCAGTATCTTGCTCAGATCCACAGGACACGCAAAGAAAGTTTGACCTCCTCTGAAGCGAAGATAAATTCTCGCCACGTTTACTTTGCTGACATCTCTGTGCGAAACGCGTGTCCACAACCCAACTGCCCTTACACACGGGGTTACTAACCGGGAACGACAATTGGAAATGCCCATTATGCAATAGCAGGTTGTCATAATTTGACCGCACCTGTTTAGTCTGCGGGCTAAACGCAAGGTTATCCGCGTGCAGTTAAAGGTGCAATGACCCCATCTTGTGAAATGGTGTTTAAACGTTCGTTTAGCTGTCCACGTACAATGGCATTTTAACATGCGTTTAAAACTTAAACGCATGTTAGTTATACCCACTCTAAAATGCTTTTGTGAAATCAGCCCATAGTGAACAACAACTCATGTTTAAAATCAGAGACTAGCAAAAGAAACCTTGCTGTCAGCAGACCAGACAAGCGCCGTTTCAACCCTCTCACTACAAACATATCTGCATCACTTTATATTTCTCAACAGACTTTCCACTGAGTTAGTCCAAGTTTAATTTTTGTGCTAAAAGTTTCAGTGATTGACTCAGTTCATTTGATTAAGTAAATGTTCAGACAAGATGATTTTGGTGACAATTTATTTGTTGACTCTGTCATGGTGAGGAGTATGTTTTGTTTATGTGTTAAAATCAGCTTTTATTGTTAATTTATTTTGGTAAAACAGACACCATTTTGTTTTCATTTGAATTTTAGTAATTTATTTTGGTGCCATTTATGTTGGTACAAAAATGCCATTTTATTTGAATTTTGTATGTCATCCCACTGTGACTGTTGTTTTGCGATAAACTTTTCAGATTTGGAATTTTATTTGTTTAATTTCAGATACATTTTGAACATACATGATTATATCTGTTAATTATAACCATATCATACCACCATCAAAGAAGTTTAACACTACAATTTAAGAAATAGAAATTTTTTTTTTTAACTGGGGACCCATTGAATTTCCCAGGGACCCACTCAAATCACCACCTGTGGGTCCCAGGGACTCACTAATTGAAAACCTATCAACATCACTGATTTCTTGCACATAATTTTATAGAATAAAACACTTCTATATTTTGGCAAATTTCACTCAAAGGCTCACAAATCTCATGCGTACCATGATTGCGAAACAGCCCATATACGGGTCATTCCATGTCAATTCAACAAATTTCAGAAAATTTCCCAACCAGATTTATTTTTAAAAATTCTCACACCAAGGCCAAAAGATCAAAGATCTCCACAGTGTAGCATCTATGCCCAGTACACTTGTGAAACACATTTTCAATGGCAAATATGTTTTATCAGAGAGCTGTGGCTGTTTGAAATTTCCAATTTATTTGACGAAGTTGTCTGTGACACCAACTTTGAAGGCCAATTATGACCAAAGTTATGCAGGTAGACAGCTAATTTTTTTCTGGGCAAGCTCTCCTCACATAGTGCTATTGATACAATAAACAGCAAGTATGCGAATTCCGCCGAATTCTGTATCGATACCAGACGCTTCAGACAAATTCCGTTTGCGGAACCGGTCAACGTCCTGTAAAATTACAGTATTTTACAGTAAATGATTGGCTGGCGCTTGAGAGCGGTCTCTCAAGCGTCAGCCAATCAGCGTGCGTGTCACAATTTCATGGCTGTGCTGTGAACGATTCTGGACAGGAAGTTAGATTTCAGGGGTGAAGTTTTACCTTTTCCAGACTTATTTTTCGGAACAAGAGGGGGTTACAATGAATGGTTGGTGCCGAAAGAATCTTTAATATGTCATTGTTACGCCGATACCAGACACAAGGCAAGACAAAAGAAAGTTTTGACCCTAGCAGCGGTAGAAGACAAATGGTTTCTGGCGATTTCCATTTCTGCAGGTTGTGTCAATGGCGCAGCATGTGACTCCGCTGGGCCACTACATGTCAGAATGTTAAAACAGGCCCTCGGAGGCACGATTGGGGCCACTGTAAAATCTAATCAGTCAGTGTAGTAGCATTAACATTAGGCAACTTAAAACACCACTAGAATATTGGCTATGGGCAACACTAGATAAAGACAACTAGCCACAATTTAAACTCGCAGTTAGCTAATCTAACAGCCTAGTTAACGGGCAACCATAAAAACGACATGCTGCATTCGGCTTGCGCTCTTTTGACCTCACTGTCTGAATAGGAAAACGTTATGGGTGAAACCACCCATAACCCTAACAGGTTAATTTATGAAAGCGGTCTTACCCCATGGGTGTTTATGGGGACGGTTTGGCTTTCAACATTGATCGTGGTAGAGTTTCTGGTTTCATTTTGGGTTGGGTGCGCACATCCAAAGTCAGTTTTTGCAGGTGCCAGACAATAGTGTCAAACAGTTGAAGAGTTTGGTTGGTCCGGTAGGTCTGCACTCTGCCAAATGAGCTCCAAAACATAAACTTTATTTAAAAAAAACAAGCATATGCCTGACGAAGATCCAGGGTGATCGAAACGTTGCTCGTTTTAATGAAATAAAGTTTCTTTTTTGGAGCCCATTTGGCAGAGCGCAGACCTACCTTTTTCAGGAGTTTCTGGTTTCACCCATTGGGATATAGTGCTTTCCGTCCCAATGATCCTTTCCGTACCTTCGACTTATTAATTCACGACACGACTCGTGTTTACGAGTGTTGCCGAATGCAGCAGAACTTGTCCATCTCAGCTAAAGCACGTTCGTCTGCAGGAAAACATAGCATCAGCTGTTACCTATTGCTAGCGATTGTTCACTTCAGAGTGAACGAAGCGCTTACTTACCTCTACAAATGGGTCCATATTAATGGTCGCAAAAGCAGGGTAAAGTGTCGCTAGCCTGCGTTTCCTGATGTACCGTCAATATGACCAACGTCGGCTAAATGAATTGATTTTCCAGTACACGTTAGCTAACCTTTGCTATCTTGAAGGATCCAATGTCAGCAAGTAGTTAATCCTAATCGGATGGCTAATTTAATGTTACTGACAGACAGCTCACGGTGACGTTAAATCGACAATTGCAATTTATATGCAAATCTAATTTTGATAATAATGAGGAGAAAACCCACCCTGTCTGAATTTACCAACTGGATCGTGGCTGAACGTAAAGCCCGTTCTAATGCGCCTAGTTCCTCGCCAGCAAAGCAAACCGCTTCGCTCCAGAGTTTCAAAGTTTGAATTTCAGCGCGCTCACGGCGTGCGCGCTCACTGCACGTAGCGTCGTTGAGCACGAGCCCGACGCATTCGCGTTTCAATCGTCTCTGGAGAACGGTATGTATTTTGATAAACGCACGAATAAATTTTCGTCGTGTCGGTTATTGCATTGTAAGCCACAATTCTGCTGCTAATGTCGTGGAATTATGCGGTAGTCTTCAATCAATCGTACTTTGTTCTAGGAGGTTGTCTGTACGGCTGGCCGGCGGACGTTGGAAGAGGCACAAAAAATTCCCTCATCTAATAAGTAGTCTTGACCTGCAATTAATAATTTTCCTTAATTGAAAAGTTTTCCACTGATCAGAAAATCAATAGGCAAATAAACACACAGCTTTCATCTTAATAAGATGTTGTGGAGATTAAATAGGCTAGAAAATTCAATTCAGAAAAAAATATATATTTTATTCATTTTGCATAAATAAATAAATTAAATTAATAAATAAATCATGATGACAATAATAATAATCAAGACCAAGCATTAGTTTAAAGGGGTATTTTTTGCCTCCTCTGTTTGCTGCTTACAGCCCACCACTGTTCATCGTTGTTCATCACAGTGTAAGTTCAGGGCGGAGATTGCATGCACCATTATTGTTGTTGATTGTCGGAGACTACTGACAACAACCACCATCAATTTACAGCAATGCAAAACAAAAATATCAAACGCATCTACATTCATGTAAAACCTAAAAGTGATTTTAGTTTAGTTATAATGATGATGCGTCACACTTTTTAAGTCTGACCATCAAGCACCCGATGAGGAAGCGGTAGGTGAGTGAGCGTTGTGCATGGGCTGAATGACATTCAAAGAGCTCGTTTCCATATCTGTAGAGCAGCACGTGTGGGTGACAGTGTAGGAAGGGTTTGTACAACAGGCTCTGAACTGTATTAATGATATTTCCATCTTGTCTCAGGCCTTGTACAATACAGGAGGCCTGTCTTTTTCAAAGGTGTAGCTCGTTGGCCCATCTATGCCGTTTTAATTTCTGATAGGACACTTTGTCAAAGAGAATATTTATTAAAAGCGTACAAGCATACATTGAGTTTGGCGGTATGGCTCTGTTCGAGAGATCCCTGCCTGTCCAGCGTGGAACCGAAGGCAGGGAGCTGCTATTAACCCCCCCTCCATAGAACAGAGCCAACAGCAACAATGACCTCAAACAGAAGAGACATTGTTATTGAACAACAGTTTAGTCATGTAAGAACAGGATTACAGAATGCTAAAAACGACGGGAAGAGCTGGAGAGGAGGAGGGATGTTAAGCGTACATCCTGCAGAGTCTCTTCTCAGAATGCGAGCTGAAGTAAACTAGCATATCAATCAAGCAATCTTGTGACAGTAAATCAGATTGCATCCATGAGCACTCTGGCCATTCTCAAGCTCGAGAAGCGGCTCCTATAGTTAGCAAGCTTGACTCCATGCCTATCAGAATTTACCCAACATTACCAATTAAAAGTTTGTCCACTCACGTTTCGTTGATTTAATGGCATATGACTGATTTTCAGCTACTTTTGTAAGTAACCTCAACTGGCAAGTTAAGAAGTATATCAAGTTTCAAGTTCAAGTTCAAGACTTTTATTGTCATTGAGCAGTTGCCTGTTCAACGAAAATTTGCTAGCAAGGCCACGAAGGTGCAAAAGAAAGTTTTAAAAAGTATTTGTTCTTAACATCATCTTTAACACAGTTCTTGAATTCTTCAACTAACACCATCTCTTTTAGTGAGTTGAAATCATCCTTGACCTCCATAGAAGTACACCAGCGCTCAAAGCAAACCTGCTTTTCATTAGCAAATTCAACATAAGTCTGATTTTCAGATTTCTTCTGACCTCTGAATTTCTGTCGGTAAGCCTCTGGAACCAACTCATAAGCTCTCAAAATAACCTTTTTGACAACTTCATAATCAGAGGAATCATCTGCAGACAAAGCCGAATAGGCTTGTTGAGCTTTACCCTTGAGGACAGTTTGCAACATCAGAGGCCAGTGTTCCTTTGGCCACTGGCAACTCTTTGCTACCTTTTCAAAACACTGGAAATAGTTGTCAATATCCTTTTCCGAAAATGGAGGCACCAGTTTTACCTCCTGACTGGCACAAAATTTATTTTTAGTTTCAATTTTAATTTTTAGTTGCTCCATTTGGAGTCTTTCTTCTCTATCGAATTTCTCTAATTCAAAATCTCTCTGTCTCTGTCTCTCTCTTTCTGCTCTTTCCTCTTTCTCTCTCTCAAATTCTCTGTTTTTCTTTTTCTTCCCTCTCAATTTTCTCTTCTCTTGCTAATTTTTCTAACTCAAACTGCCTTTGTTTTTCTTTTTCTTCCCTTTCTTTCTCTCTTTCTTCCCTCTCAAATTCTCTTTGTTTTTCTTTTTCCTCCCTTTCAATCTCTAGCATTTTTAATTTAAGTTCCATTTCTATATTTGGATTTTCCACTGGAAACTGTTCTAGATCTCCTGGTGCAAACACATTTTCATCAATGTAATATTCAACTATCTCTCTAGCCAGTCTTGCTTTTCGCATGGCTGGTTTTACCTCTGTCAGCTCCAACTGTCTGCAAATTTCTAGCAGTTCTGTCTTTTTAAAAGACTTCAAAACCCCTACGGTTGGTGATGCCAAGAAATCATCCATTGCTGTTGTCAATATATATCTAGGAAAATTCACAAAAACAATTTCACAATTTGAAATGTTAGATTTTCAATAAATTACTCACACAATGGTCTATCCCGGACCTTGAGCCCCCAATTTGTTATCTAGTGGCCTATATTCACATTACATTGTAATAAATACAAGGGCATAATAAATAGCGTAATAATAATTATAAAAAAAGGATAAAAATATCCCTAGAGGTAGGCAAGTAGATATTGCACATTAGCGGTAGTTATTGCACAGATAGGTATGATGATCAGTAGCAACAGTATGTGTTTTTTTTTTTTTTCATTTAAAATTCTGACTGCCCAAGGGTAGAAGCTGTTCTTGAATCTGTTTGTTTTCCATCTGAAAGATCTGAACCTTTTCCCAGAGGGCAGCATACTAAACAGATGATGGTCGAGGTGAAAGTGGTCTTTTATAATTGCCTTTGCTCTGGTGAGACACCTGAAGTTGGCGATTGCGTCCAGGGAGGGGAGTGGACAGCCAATCACCCTCTCTGCAGTTCTGATGACCCGTTGGTCTTTCTGGTGTTGAGGGTGAGATTGTTACTGTCACACCACTCTGTCAGTCTCTGGACCTCATCTCTGTAAGCTGTGTCATCACCCTTTGTGATGAGTCCTACCAGAGTGGTGTCATCAGCAAATTTTATGGTGGTATTGCAGGGGTGTGTGGGTGTGCAGTTATATGTGTATATGGTGTACAGGAGAGGGCTCAGCACACAGCCCTATAATCAGAAGAAGTATAAAAAAAGAGACAGATTTAATTTATGGACATGTAGGATAGCCTCATAGCATAATTAGCAATAACATAGCATAAGTCATATTTTTGCCAGATTGAGATATTTGCTGCTTCTTCTTTCACGTTAACAAAAAAGCTTTTTTTCCCTTTTTTTCCTCAGGACCTTAAGAAAATCAAAAATAAAAATAAAATCCATTCTCTGACATAATAAAAAATAATTTCTAAATTAATAAAACCTTAAAAAATGAGATAGGCAATTTTGCCATGAGGATAATGATATTTTGAAATTCACTACTGTTTTTATCATATTCTAATAATTATAAAGGGACAGTATCTTTCAGTTTCCCAAATATTGAATTAAAATCAAGTTAGTTTGGTTGTTGTTGGACAGAAAAGCTGAGAGAAGAAGCCAACAGCCGGCGCCACACTTAGGAGGGGACTTCCGCAGCCGAGATTGTGTGAGTGCTCAGAATTGATAACTGCCCTTGCAGAGAAAGATATGAGCATGCTCTGAGATCATTTTTACAAATGGTGTTTATTTTGAGTAGCAAAAAAAGTTGGCAATTTATTGTGAAATGAAAGTTTTTTATGTCTTTATTATTCTTATATTTGTAGAAAAAATGGGTTGTATCAAACGATTGACTGGTTTTAGACATGAACATAAGCAAATCGTCGGCCTGCTAATAAAACCTCTTATCTCCAAATTTGATAAGACACAAAAACTGGTATGTCCAATAAACATTGCAAAATACAAAATTTTATTTATTTGATACATTCTTGAAAGAAATATAGTCATTCCTCTCGAACACAGCTCAACCGCATTCTTACGTGCAAACGTAAACATTTTCTATGCTCTGCTGCAAAGGCAGATACGAGGTTTTATCGGCAGGCCGACGAAATGTAAGATTTGGACTGTGGTAATTGATGGTGTAACTGATGCCGTAAAAGGTGTTATTATCGGTTCTTTCCTTTCTGCATGTGCACAACCCCAGATGACTTGTCAAGCTTTCAAAATACCACATATACTGTACATGTCTGCTGATTTAATCCTTTAAATTCTGTAATAAACAGTATAGGATTGGAAAGTTCTTCGTTGATCACAGAAAAATGAAAAATATATGAAAAGCCTACAGTTCAGTCCTCGAAGTCTATCGTTTATATATTTTTTGTTGCTCTCAAAAGAAAGTTGCTGGAACCTCCCTCTACTTTTGGAGTCTTCGCCCAGACATAAATAACTCGGCAGTGAGGGACAGTTCCCTTCAGTGGTATTCACAGCCTTGTTTATTAATAGCTAAAAAGGCAATAAAAATATGATTGCTGTTAGCCCACCTCATCCTTTTTTCAAAGTATGAGCAAAAATAAAACAAACTGAAAATTCATTTCTAAGAGTAACAAGCAGTACCAGCCATGGCAAACCCCACCTCTCGCGCTTACAGTATTTTAGCTGTTCCAAGAGTTGATCCACTTCTTGGGTAAATGTGCTCTTTGGTTTTATCTGTCAAGGTCAAATATCATGGCACTGCTGAGATTTCCAAATATGAGTTCCTTTCAGTATTCAGTAGTAACCGAGTGTTAATCTACAATATTTTTTGAGAAATAGCCTTCTGAAATGTCCAAATCTCAGGTTTGACCCTTGAGGGTCACCTGAAATGTTAAGTCATGGGGCTCTAAATTCGTAGACCAGGCGCAGGCGCGGCGAATGGGTGGTGCGCCGCGCCAACGGGGTGTGTCCAGGCGTATGTTGCAATTTCGTACCCCGCGTAACCTGGTGCAAGTACTCCTCTGTCCTGCCTCTGTCCCTCCTTCCAGCGCAAGTGGCAAAGAAGGCATGTTTGGGTATAATACAGTCGAGTCAAATCTTCACCAATCAAATGAGCTCCTCTCCTCACCTTTAATGTGTTGGAATATAGAAGCCTCAGTCCTATATCTGCATGATATGTTAATGTTGCATTTTACTTTGCTGCTTCAGGCATGTTTTCTGCGCCGCTTACATCTATATTAAGCATTATGAATGTGAGTTCGCTGGCTATTTAGGCCATTTGCAAATCGTTACCATTAGCGAACTTGAATGGAATTTCAAACCAAAACTACGTCAGATCATTCAAACTTATGAAGTTGGAATGAAATACGACGGTTGCTCATTGGGAAGAGAAACGATAGATAGCGTGTTCCTATTATTACACCCTGTTGCTGCTTTAAATTTTGGGATTAACATGCATGGACAACAATGCAAGATATGTTACACATTTATTTTCAATATGTGATCTTAACTCAGTACTACATCATAGCAATCCGGCTGTATTCCTTTCCCCCACTAAAAACGATAAAACCTAAGTGACAATAATAATAGCCTAGTATTAAGCTGCTTGCACACTGGACGCGAAACTAATTTTTCGCATGACAGATTGCGTTGAACGCAGTGTCTCCTGTCCGAAAGTCTGACAGGGTTTTAATATATCTCCGTGTCCGACAGTCGATTATTGTTTTTAATTTATTCAAACCTACTGACCCCTTTATATATTAAACGTGAGTGTTTTGATAAGAGGGCTCAGTTCTTCAAGAAGATTACCGAGAATTTCGATCAATGTTTCTGTTTAAGCTCTGCTCAGTGGGTGAATCGACATTGGCGCGGGACAATGCACAATGCCTCCGTGTCTGACAGCCAAAAAAATAATAATAATAAAAGAGGACGATTACAAAAGATTGATAATGCAATAAAGAATAAAAAGAAACATTTTAACAACAGAACATCCAGTAAACACTACGATTTATTTATTTGCGGGTAATCTTTGCTGGATGTCCCGTTCGTTGGTGATATATTTTCATTCTTTATTTCGTTATAAATCTGCTCACATATCAATACTTTTTGCTGGCTGCTGGACATGGAGTATTTTGCATCTCGCGTCGGACAGTCTTGATCATGCATGCGATAATTTATTCACACTGTCAATGGTCATGAAATTGATTTGCTCACGCATTATTTTACCTCTGCTGTGGAAATACAGCTTGAATCTGTTTGATCCATCTGACTAATTTTCAAAAGAAAGACCGAATAAAGACTGTTGTCTATCTTCAATGGAAGAAAACAGACGAATAGGCTAAAAAGACCAAGAAAAGTCAATAGCTATCAATTTGAATTTTGTGAAGGTCAAACACAAACTTGGCTAAGTTTGCACGTCTAATAATTCCTGGAATACTCGGAAAAATTAGAACTTTTATGACTTTCGGACACGGAGCTGTATTAAATCCCTGACTGTCTATCGCGTCTTTGCACTGACTTTGTCTGTAATCAGTCGTGCGAAAAAAAGATAACCAGGTTGGAGCTGGTGAGCTTTCTGCACAACTCCAGCGGAGACTTTTTCTACTAAATTGTCACTGCGTCTTGATGAATATGTGACACCTCCCCCTGGGCACGGTGTTGCACCTCACAAAATTACCACTGAGCGGGCTGCGCCGGACGAAATTACCACTGCATGGGCTGCGCCACGCTACGCCACGCTGTGTCACCCTGCGCTGCGCCAAGAAATTAGAGCCCCATGATGTCATTATACTCACTATACATGAGTTCCTAACATTTGATTCATTGTACCCAATTGCTACCTACAGTAGTTTTTGAAATACAGCCTTCTGAAATCTCATCACCTTTGGTTTGACTTTTCAAGGTCACTCAAGGGCAAAGGTCATGGTGTCATTTTCATCTCCATTTATGATTTGATATGTGTTCAGGAGTAACAACGAGGCTATCTACAGTGGCTTTTGTGATATAATGTAAATGAGGCGATTCAAATCAATGACATTGACCCCCTGAACTTTCAGTCCAGCTGATCTTTTTAAAACTATGCACTTTTCACAGCAAGAATAGATAGAGTTAAATTTTACAATTTGAAAGAGAAAACTGCTGGTATTTGTTTGATGTAAATCAGACATTTTTGACAGAGTTATGGCCAAAAAGGATTTTGACCTTTTCAATGACCTTGCCCTTGACCCAATACATTCCAAAATTTACTGGGATCTATTCTGGGTTATTTCCCGACTTTTGGGCAAATTTGGAACAAACTGAGGAAGTGGTTTTCTCGCGATCTTACTAACAAACAAACAAATAAATAAACTAACAAACCCACACAATTAGAATATCCTCGCCCTACCCTCTTTGGGGGGCCAGGGTAAATATTTTTCCCCAAAAAACCTGTGCCACAATTATTGGCAACCCTGGGAAATCTGAAGGGAAAAATCTAATTGAAGTATCTCCCTTTTCTTATTTTACGTCCTTAAGTTCACCATAAGGCTTTGGAAACTTGGACATCCATATCATGTTTTCCTGGTTTTCAAATACGAGGTTAAACACAGAGCAGTTTCCCGTAGCCGTCCATCACCATGGTTATGACAAAAATGACATGACGGAAAGTTTTTGAACATCACAAATGAGAAAATACCAAAAAAGCTTAAGAGTGGACAGCGAGTGAGACGTATGGGCATGTGACAATGTTAAAAATCTGCCAGGATGAAAACATGCCCTTATATTGAATGCATGCACTGTGAGGAGGATAGCTGTTCTGAAGAAAAATCCAAGGAACTTCTGCAAAAAAACAACCAGGCCATGATTAGAGCTTCCCGTGGCGCAGTGATCTGAGGCATGTAATTAAATCAGCACAAAGATGATTTACCCATCGCAGGATAAAGGTTTTGCCATGGCTATCCCTGTCCCCTGACCTCGAACCATCGAAAACCTGTGGGATGAGCTGGAGAGGACAGTCCATAAATATGAAGCTAGTAAGAAACTCGGAATGGAGGAATATTCTCAAATCCCTGGCTCTTATGATCCAGACATGGAACCAGATGCAGGTTCAGGGTACAGTCCAGAAGCTAGTATTTATTGATTGGAATTCAGAAATGGTACATGGAAGAGCCCTGTAGCCCAAAATAGAGGAGACGGCAGTCCAGTCAAGTTGGCAGTGACAGGAAAGGGCGGGGCATGTCCGCACCCAGGCCAGTGGTAGTGCTGGACCAGGGGGTGAATTCTCCTCATCAAAGCAGGGCTGCTTTACAGTAGAACTGAAGGGTTTAGCAGGACTGCATTCCCAATCCAATGAAGGCTTTGGAGGTATTCCTAATAATAGATTAACAAGAAGGATTAACAAGAAAGCAGTCCTGTAAAGTTTGTTCTTCGTGCAGAGGATAGATGCACAGAGGACAGGAAGTTGAGGACTGGACTCAAGTGCACGGATAGCTTTGGATATGTTTATAACCAACCGCACTGCAGAAGACACAAACATAGAAATACAACAACAAGGAACAGAGGTTCCTGAAATATCACACTATGAGTTATACAAAGTCTGGGCTACGCTACCGTGACATTGTATTACAAATAGGAAAGAAAACAGGAATCGAGGTTCCTTAAATATAGAGGCGCTGACGAATAAGAAACAGCACGGATTCTAGGTTTTAGAATAAAGTTTGCGAATGTGGAAAATAAGCCAATACAAGACTACTATGTCAAACAGACATGAGGTTACGCAGACTTCACAATGAAACTGAAGCAAGATCAGCCTTAAATACACACAGCTACCACTCAATGCAAACAAGACACAGCTGCTGATGATAATCGAATAATGACTGGAATGTCAGTAAGTAGGTAAAATGTATTTACTATTCCACCTTTCACAGAGGACATAAAACTCACAAGGTGCTTCACAGTATAAAAAACATGCAAAAAAATGTATATGTGCATCATATCGCCTTGTACTGATGTGACCCATTGGGGAAAACTGAATCGGTACGACTCCAGCTGTGAGCTAGAGGGACTTGGGAGAGTCTGTTGGGAGATGAAAATGAGTTTAATCAAATTATTCATCAGGCAAGACGACAGATATTAAAGAATTAATTCTTAATGATCACAATATGAATTTAATCATTTATTTCACAGAGTATCATAAGCGTTACATCAACCTCTAAGTTTCAGAAAGTTTCTCCTAAATAGTTCATCATGTGCTTAATGTTTTCATAGTGTTCTGATGATGCTCTCATGACATTCTCATAATGCTCTCCAACTGCTCTCATAATAATAATGCTCACGGTGCTCTCATAATTCTTTCATAGCGCTCTCATGATGCCCTCACAATACTCTCATAATGCGCTCATAATACTGTGAAAGTGCTCTTAAAATGCTTTCAAAACGCTGTCATACCACTCTCAAAGGTATCTAGTAATGCTCCCATTGTGCTCTCACAAAGTCCTCATTAGACTCACAAAAATTAATTAAAAACACAGCATAGTATTTTTTCCTTGGTAACTAGGTCAGCTGTAGTGTAGAGACCAAGCTCCTTTTCTTGTGACTTATCACCTTAATCGTGCTTGCATATCAGACTGCTGGTGCATCTTCTCACATTGTCTTATCTTTACCATAACTGAGAGAGCTTCCTCTCGTACGTGGGACCCAAGATATTACTAGCAATCTGTTTTTTTAGATAATTAGTGTCATACCATATAAGCTCACCAGACGACGCAACCTGCGGTAAGGGGGAGTGAGATGAGAAACTAGAGATGATAATTTTTTTGATCATCATTTGCATGTGTCAATCAGCCCCCAACGTTTCCCCTCACTGACAGCATATAAAGAGGACATAGTCTGCGATCTCTTGAAGCAAGTGCGTTGCTAGGACACTCTCGGACTCACACACACTCCCTCTGCAAGTCCTCGGGATGATGAAGATCGTCTGCCTCACCCTCTTGCTGTTTGCGGTCATTATGCATCATACCGATGCCCAGCGTAAGTCAAATTCACCAGAGTCACAACTCCGCATATGAATGTTTATTATTGGAACAATTAATACAATGCTAATCCATCATTGTAATGGATATGCACATATTTTACTGCACTGCAAAAAATGAAAAATAAGAATACTTGGTTAAATGAATTTACTAATTTTAATAGAAAGTTGTTTTAAGTTTAATATTTGTTTGACAAGTGAAATTTACTCACCCCATTGGCAACTTTGTCAAAATTACTTAAAAACAAGGAGACATTTTTTTTGTCTTACTAAGAAAAACTGTGATAGAAATAAGTGTTTTAAGTCTTATAAAGTAAATTCATCTTTAGCTTGTATTCTTATATTTCATTTTTTTGCAGTGTGGAAAATATTGCATACAATTAATTTTAAGAGGATGAATACATACATTTTTAACATAACTTATTATTCTTTTAATTTGTAAGACACTGGACAACCAGCCAATTGTAACAGTCACTTCGAAAGACAACAGAGTATTGTTTTCAATGTCCCTACATCTTTCTGCTATGCTGACATTCCTTCTGTGTATGCTACAGCGCTCGGAATCTCCAGTCCGAAAAGATGCTGCTTCAAATTCTTTGATGGAAGCATTCCGAGCGCCAATGTTGCGTCAATCGAGAAGATTTACTCCAGCTGTCCTCACAAAGGATACATGTAAGTCATTGCAAGGCTGTGTGTAGGTTTCTGGAATCACTGTGGAACTGTGAGTAGTATTTGTGAAGTATTCTAACTGACGCTGATGCGCTGCTCTCAATTATCCGTCCCCACAGAGTTACGACCATCAAAGGGAAGTCATTTTGCATGGGGCCGAACTTCAAAGTCGAAACAGCAACAAAAGACTAAGGCTGCCGGCAGATGGTGCAATGTTTTTGAGTTTATGGCTTAAAATCTTACAAAATAAATATTTTCTCATGAACTTGAGAGCATACCATGATTTTACCTAAGCTTATTTGCGAATAGAATCTAATTTGCAACAATTGCAGTTAAACAAAAACAGGAATAATATGAGTTTATGTAATAAATGCAGCAACACATTTAACGTCATATTTTATTTTGTTCGCCATTCAGCAAATCTACTAAGCTCAGCCTAAAGCAATGAAGTGGTACTGCTGCAGCTAAGTTCGAGGACCTCATATAATGCCAGTGTGAGTTTCAGGGTTTGTAAGGTTGAGAATGGACTGTTCAATCAGGGGAAATAGTTGAAAACGTTTGAAACCAAAAATTCTTGTTGTTTTCAGTGACAACAGTTTCACAGCTTTAGGTGTACGCACTGCTGCTAGCATATGTTAAACTGCTTCAGTCTTGGGAAGAGCTACTGTATATTTCAGCAAATAAATTACTTTCACACCAACAACCTCAAGTATGAAAAGTTATTTCAAGAGATTGTATTATTGAAACTTAAAACGCATTCTTCACAACAGGTAGTCGCCCAATAAAGGCGGTGTCTCTGGGTGTCTGCTGCATATCAGGTTCATTGTAAACACACTCATGTACTCAAAGGTTTGACGTTTTGCCAACAAAACCTCCAACGTTTTTCAATTTTTCCAAAGCATGGGTTTTTGAATTTCTGACAACCTCGCCACAACTCCCGCCTCCAGAAAGTCCTCAAAAAACCAGTGAGCTGTGGGACTGGCCAAGTATTTCCATGTTTAATGCTAATAATGTTCAGTTAGACATAGAAAACACGATGCATGAATACATCAAAAAAGAATACAAGTTGAAAACAGTATAGATGCATTAAAAAGACAAAAACTGTTGTATCCACCATGAGAAAGGATGGTTTGGTCTCAAAAGGTTCCGAAGAGGAGAGAGTGGCCATGACAATATCAATACTGTACGGAGCAGAATGGGCCCTGACAACCATGTCTTAACTTCTAGCAACATGAGATGTTCATACTGGAGTATTTTAGATATGGTTGTGAGTCAACCTGCGGGTGTGTGCATGTATATGAGTGAGTGAGAGAGTGAGTATGAATGTTATAAGCAATGGCTAAGCTCACCATATCAGAGGAACCTTTAGTTTAATTACATTTATACAATAGAGACGCAAACATATATACACAAACAAAGAGGTTAACTGTCCTCATAGTGTCCAAGTCCCAATGTTTAAAATCTGCGCCACTGTTTATCGCAGTCATACGCACCATCATTACGACCATTCAACCAAGAATCATTGTCCATTTGCACTTGTATGACATCATACAGTCAACAGGTCAAATATTATCATCCTGCTGAGCCATCGTAGCCCGCTTAAACACTAGGCAGAACACCGAAATCGTAAATTTGCAAAAGCTGAATTGAAGTTTATTACTGCTCTGAGAGGCAGTAACCCCGCCCCCAGCTTGCATAGGAAACATGCGCATTTACGCACAGACGCAGCAATCTCCTGCATTCTACACTTTATGTACTTCCACGTACTGTAAATTAATACTAAAAATAAATTTAAAATATACTGACGTCTTGAAAATACAGATTTGCTATATAAATTCACGAAATTCAGACCTCAAAGCATCAAAAAAGAAGACTTCTCTGCACCGCTGATCTTCCCCGTGGTTGGAAATTCCATTACCTACTGATTCAGAGCTGCCTTTGCTCACTAAACTCACACCATAAGTACACTTCCACGCTCTTCACCCTGAGACACAGGCGAATGTGTGTGCGTATGTGTGCGTGCATGTGAATGTGTGAATGCTTGTGCATGCTTGAGAGTGTCTAGATGCTACAGGAGATTAGGAGAGCGAGAGATGGCGTGTATGTCTGCGTTTTTGAGGTCTGACAGTCCTTTTCGCATGAATACAGACGACAGAGCAGCAGCGTCTCAATATATTTATGGCGACTCCACACACCAAAAGGGAAACAATCCCTTTTTGTCAAACACACTGTGTATGCGAGCAATTGTGGGTACGTATGTTTGTACGTATTAATGTGTGCGTGTATGCATGCATGTGCGGGTGTGCGTGTGGCAAATGGGGATCTGGTTGAGGTCTCAAAAGATTTTTCCTTTCTTCTTGTTTTTCTCCATGGTCCTGCCGGGAAAGAGGGGAGGACAGTGAGAGTCTGTTAGACGTGTCCATGACAAGCAGATGTGTGTAACAAAACCTTGCTGCAACCAAAACCATTAATGCATTTATCCCATATCACATTAACTGTATTGCCCATGTTGAATTTTAAAGGGACAAGGAGTTGAGTAGCAGAGATGTAATAATAGATCTGAAACATATACAGTAAGATGATGGAAAAGAAAAATGGAAATTGATATGTATCGATAAGAACTGAATACAAACACACTGCAAAGGCCAAAAAACATTATATTAAATCAATCACCCCTGGGACTAGCATTAATATCAGTCAGCTCTTCATAAATGCATATGCTGTTCATATACTTTCCAGTTCTATTGTACATGATTATAATGCAGCACAAATTAAGGAGTTATCAGTTAGTCAACATAGTTTGGGGATTGATATCAAAACTCGCAAACGTATTGTACACAGCGCTGCTCAGGGTATGATTTAGGCTCTTCGATAAAAAGCCTGAATCGTAAGCTATTTGCCCAGTGGAGAACCTTTTTGCTGCTTTAAGTTCAGCAGACATACAGGCCGGTAACATGGCAGTAATCACCTTGAATAAGCACTGATAAGCACTGATAAATGTAAGTACCTGTTTTTGAGCCTAGGAAATTTCAATTAAAACTTAAAATGTGCGCAGTACTAGGAAAGGGGGCCACTCTGGATTTTTTTACATTCTGAGATTACCGGGGTATCTCAGTGACATCCCAGTGATGGTGAGATCCCAGCACTACTGTACTGTCAATTTACAACACTTTGCTGTGCACAAATTCACCCAATTTTTTCTTTTCTCAAAATGAAAAACTTGGATCACTCTTTGACTTTGATGGAAAATCTCAATTTTCATAAAATGACCCAAGTGACCCCCTTGCCTTGTCCTGCACACAAATAACACTAAAGATTGTTTTTAAGGTAAAAAAACAAATGTCACCCCCATAGACTGTATAAAAAGACGGACGCGGCACCCGGGTCTGAAAAGTGAAGCCAATGCAGAAAACTCTTAAAATTGCGTTCTATTTAATGGCCAGCAGATGGCCAGCGAATTTTCATGGAAATATATCAAACGGTTTCTGAGTGATGTTCTGGAAGTGGTGGGAACGCCGGCGTGGACACGCACAGGAAACCGGACAAAAACAATATGTCCCCCCTCCCTTCAGGGGGAGACATAATAAAACTTTTTAGTCCCGATTGAGACAGACTAAAGTTTTTGGGCCAGTTTTACAGGCATATTAAGTTTAATCCTGGACCAACCCGAGATTTTGCTGAACACAAACATTCAAAATAACGCAGCCAATGACATGGCCGAATCAATGCAAGTGGCACTAGCCCTTATATCTGCATGAGTATGTGTGTGGACATCTCTTACTTTGAAGCTTCTAGTTTCTGTTGCTCCAATATCCTCTGTTGTGCCTCCCAGTGGGATTTCTCCTCCTCAAACTGCTTTCTCCTCTCCTCCAACTCCTTGTACTGCGCTTCCAGAGTCTTCTTCATCTGCTCGTGACGCCTCTCCAGCTGCAGAAAAGGAGAAACGGTCACACAGGGACACACTCACTCGCTCACTCTCATTCGCTCGACCGTATAAAAAGATGGACAAAGCACCCGGATCTGAAAACTGAAGCCGATGCGGAAAAATCTCTAAATTTTGCATTATATTTAATGGCCGGCAGATGGCGACGTAGGTGGTTGCAGAAAGAAGTTCAGTGCTGATGAAGTCTTAGAGAAAATGACCCTACTTTGCCACCTGATTTATTATTTCAATAATCATTTTCCACATCATTTTATGGTATCTATCGCAAGTTTCAAGTCTCCTTCGATATATTGTTATGTTCATTTTCGTAAATTATGGTCTCAAGTAGATTAAATGAAAGGATAAAGCCAGAATATGCTTTAGGGGCAGGGATATCCTCTGGTCCTCGTCCAATATGGTCAGATCCTGAGCCACGTTCCTCCCCAGATCTTCAATTCACGCTCTCGTCCAATAGGAATCACATACGGTTTCAAAATAACAAAATGGCGCTGTTCAAATTGCCAAAATCGAGGCTTCCTAAATGGTATGCTGAAACCAATGGGTGACGTCACGGTTGCTTTGTCCATCTTTATACAGTCTATGGCTTTGTATAATTCACTTTGTCATTTAACCCTTTTACCAAGCCAGCTTCCAAATACTGTAAATTAGCTGCGCATTTCCCAACCTTGCTGGCAGTGTGACTCCATTATCACTTGCAATCACCGACCGAACTGCTTTTGTCAGCACCATCCAGCAACAATAAGACTGAGATGGCTGCAACAAAAGGCCACCCCTCGTCCCACATGCGCAAACACGCGCACACACATACACACGCACGCACACACACACACACACGCAAACACGCACACACACGAACGCACACAAACACACACACACACACACACGCACACGCATGCACACACACACGCAAACACGCACACACACGCACGCACACACGCACACACACACACACACACACACAAACACACTCGCACCCACACATACACAAACACACATACACACACACACACACACGCTCGCACACACATACACACACGCGCGCGCGCACACACAAACACACATACACACACACACACGCGCGCGCACACACATACACACACGCGCGGGCACGCACACACAAACACACACACGCACACATACACACACACACACACACACACACACGCACCTCTGCTTCCGAATCCTTCAGCTTCTGCTTCTTTTCTTTGACCTTCATCTCAAACACCTGCTCCATCTCAGTCTCCATCTTCTTCATCTTCGTCACATGTTCCCGCCTCTCTTCCTCCATCTGAGCCAATGGGCTCCTGTGGGCGGGGCAAGGGCAGAGGAGATGCATGTCAAAGGAAAAAAGAACCATCCAATAGCTGAAATCTAATGTGAATATCGGTGCCACTCTTGAATATTTCACACGAAACACAGTCAATACACAAGGCCAATATGAGATACACAGTTCGGTTCAAAATAACACTGCAAAATTGATAAAATAAGTCAGTCTAAACGGATATTTTATCCTAACGTTTTGATTTAAAATCTGACTCTGTCACTGGGTAAGACAATTGCAATATTGCCAGTTAAGCGAAACATTTTGAGTCAAGATTTTCAAATGGGGTCAGTAAAAGTAACCAGCAAATAGAAACATAAAGGTGGTTCACCCCAGTATGAAATTACCATACGTTTCAACTTACCATTAGTATCTGTTCATCCAGATATTTCTACTGAAATGCATTGGGATTTACAAACACTCACTAATGAAGTGGACCCAATTTGGCCCTCAACCAGTGGCTTTTAAGTGCCAGATATGAACATTCAAAAAAAATTCAATGAAGGTGGCTCTTCACAAATACTGTATAATCCAAAGGCTACTAAAAGGTGCCAAAAAAACTAAATTTTTCACAAAAAAGCTACTTACTTCCTGAACAATGCCAACGACCTATCCACAAAATACCTCCGCCTTAACATGTCATTTAATTAAAGTGACATGCGGCAAAACACATATAGAAATAAGGGCGACACTTTGCCGCACCTTAATTCTGAGGTACTTTGGTAGATACAGTATGTTGACAGTGCGTTTCAGCAAAACTAAGGGGATGTAAGATACTACTTTGGGTGGAAATGGAATCATACAAAATATTAAGTTTTTGATGAACAAAGCAAGTTGATATTTTCAACTTGTAAAAAAAATATTAAGATACATTAAAATACTAATAAACTTGTTTCAGTATTTCACTGTGAAAAACCAGAGCTTTGCTTTGATGATGAGAGCATATGTGTGTTCCAGTGTGTCTCTGCCATCCGGATAGGGGCCCGTACTTGGTGAGCTGGCCCCTGGCTTTGGTTATGTCCACTCCGTTACAGGTGACGGCTGCCAGCTTCCTGCTGCGGTAGTTCTCATAATGCACATTATTAGTCATGTCCTTCAGGTCCTGCATGTGGGTCCTTGGGGGAAGCGGGAGAGACAGTTTCAGTTATTTGCTGTTCGATTTTTCTGGAGGGGTTGCTTCAGCCTTTTGGCGATTCCTCACAGAGGTTACGGTGAGATTGGTTGTTGTTTGTTCAACATAAAGTGCAACAATAAGACTCATTGAATATTGATGTGCCCGGAGGAGAACTGTGTCATAGCGTTTGGAGGGGCGCCAAAGGAGAAGTGTGATTGATAGCTGGGTTGTCACCTGATCAGCATGTTCCGCAAGATGGTGAAGTCACAATGATCTCCGTTCTCCACTGAAACAGGAAGAGGAAGAGGGCAATGATGGGGCATGTGAAGGGTGGGGCTCTCACCACATGACTGGGGCACACGGAACACCGACAACACAAGTCGCATGAGATTCTGGAAAAGGACCCAAATGACCTCACCCTCCTGAGGGAGGTCTTGTACTCCGAGCGCACAGTCATCAGCCACAGGCTCTCAAAACGGCTCAATGTTAAGTGGGCGTGTCTATCTCTGTGTGTCAGCTCTCCTGTCGGTGGACAGGTGCGTGTCTGTGCCCACACGTCTGCTATTGCTCTCTTGCATGAGGAGGGCCAGAGAGAGAGGGAGGCTCTTCCTGGTCCTCCTCCAATCAGCTCCTATCTATCTAAACTGGTTCAGAATAACAACTACTGGCAGGATGGAAATGGAAGCATAAGGGGTCATGGGTCAAAGGTCACATGAGGCCTGGAGGAATCAGCGACATGACGTAATAATGGTTCAAAGCCAGATGATGCATGCGTGTGTGTGTGTGTGTGTGTGTGTGTGTGGATGTCCCCCGTGTATACACCTGTGTGCATACGTGCGTGCAGTTGCACGCGTTAGCCTACAGCAGTGTGTGTGGCAGCAGATCTGTTCGTCTGTGTCCTCGCACGCCTATCGGGGTGTATGTGTACGATTCTTGAGTGCGGTAGCCTATGAGGGCGTTTGGGCTTGTTGGTCTGTGTGTCTGACGCATAAAAACAGGTATAGCTTTAATGGTGACATCACCTCTGGCAATGCCCACATTTAGCAGCAACATTGCTCTCTGAGCTCTGCTCAGTTGTCATGGAAACTGTGGCGAGGACGTCATCAGCGAGTGCGTGCCAGCCTGGATGATAATGCACTCAGTTTGGCGAGAATCGGAGTGAAACGCCTGAGGCCAGACAGCTCCTCGTGACTCACTGTGAGAATCTACAGCACCCCCATCTGGACTCACAGTGTAACTGCAGGCGAAAGCTGTGAGTGAGGCCAAGTACTGACCACAGACCCACAGGGGCAATGCCTGTATGTGTGTTATATATGTAAATGTGTGTGTGGCTACATGTGAGTGTGTCCATGACATGAATGTTCGTGTATGCATGTCTCCTTGTCTCTGAGGGTCAGTATATGACTGTGTATCTCCGTGCACAGTGCTGTGCTCCGTGGAGGCAGTGTGCAGGTTTGGGGTGAAACCTTGCAGGCCCGAACACGCAGTTCTGAGGCGACACGGAGCCTGGACATAAAAACCAGGTCAAAACCGACATGTACGGCTACGTCTGAAGCAGCTTCTCTTCACTCCTTTGACCTTTGACCCATTGTCATGGGAGCAGAGCAGTGAAAAGAACAAGGTAAGGCAGAGAGAGGGGAAGATATGCAAGATTTTTTATGCTTTACCAAAAATGCCCTCTGTACCATCGGCAATGACGTGAAAGAAGATAAAAGGAAAGAAAGGAATGGAGAAAATGGATAAATGTCTGCTTAATTGTCAGAGTAATTATAAAAAAAATCTTTTATATGCAAGCAGAGATAAATGCCTGCAGACAGGGGGCACAGGGAGAACCTGTTAAAGAACTACAATATCCATAATCCACTCTATACTCTGTTCCAGAATCCCTGCATCACACTTTGGTAAGGGGTGGAGCCACAGAGCACCGCTGGAACAGTCACAGATGCTAATGCGCCAACCGGCGCTACTATACACCGCCTCCCTCCTAATACTCTCTACAGATCGCGCACAAGCTCCGCCTACCTTCCGCCACACCCCAGGGGTACTGTCGACCTCTGACCTTTCGGCCGTTCACCTCGATCACAGCGTTGCTTCCGACTACCGCCAGGGGCATCTTCTCCTGTTAGGGGGGAGGTGGAGGTTGAAATGTGTGATCTGCTTCTGCCTTCGTCATGTGACGGTATCGATCCTGTGTTTGTGTCCAAAGTAGTACATTCACAGTCATCCTCACAATGTGATAAAAGTAAGTGTGTGTGTGTGTGTGTGTGTGTGTGTGTGTTCCTTTTTGCAGTACCTTGCATTAGGAAATACAGAGACTGTACCTTGATCTTTCGGATCAGCTTGTTGTCTTCATCGTCTTCCACATCAGGAAACTCATATATTTTAATCTGATTTTCTTGGATCTCCTTCATTACCTGAGAAGGAGACAGTTAAACTGGAATTAGACACAAATACATGCTTTCATGTATATGCGCAATCACTAAAACAGCACATTAACATTAGTTACAAGTATACTCAAGCTTACAACTGCATTCCGGCATGATCAGAGAGGGGGAGAGATATACTTAAAATAAATTAACACACTCACACACGCACTTGCACAATCATATACATATTAACACAACTAAAAACACACACACACACATAGACACTGACCTGCTTTTTGAAGAGCTGGCATTCCTCAGGAGTGAGTGTATCGGCCTTGGCGATGAGGGGGATGACGTTGACCTTGTCGTGCAGGCGCTTCATGAACTCGATGTCCAGCGGCTTCAGCCTGGACGCACATTTACAGTCATCCAATCTAATTACCCACAATTCCTACAAACTACAGCAGTGATATCTGTATGAGCTCCAGTATGCGACATGCATGCGTACATGCGATTCCATTCTCACAGCCATGAGCAAAGCCTGAGTCGTGTGCATAACTGCAAATGCACATTAATGCGCTCAAGCATACATGTAGACTACATTCATGCACGGTGCTAAATTATTGGCACCACTCGTATGGTATGTGTATGTGAGTAGCAAAAAAGCTATGATTACCAATGATAGAAAAAAAAACCTTTTTAATGCATCATCTTGACCTTAAACTCAAAATGTAAGATAAATATATATATTTGTTATTCATAATTTAACTGATATGAATGTGGAGACAAGTCCAACTTAGAGGTTAGAGGATTCAAAAATGAAATCCCACAACTACAGACCAACAACCAAACAGAGATAAACCTGTGACAGGGCAGAATTTAGATTTTTTTTTCTTCTCTAATAAACATAAATTTGACTAGTACCTGCCAGCCTTATGAGGACAATAATGGACCACAATTCCCATGATTCCTCATGAATTTCAGGAACTTCAGAGTAAAAGCTTTGGGATATTGGTTCATGAGGGGGCTGCAGAACCCTGAGCCAATACAATTAATAGGTTTATCACAGAAAAATGACGAAGAGCTTTACTACTGGACACAAGCCTCGAAAGGGGCCCTATTCTAAAAAGCATTTTTTTCTTTGCCATTCCATGTATACTTGGGCCTTCCCTCGACCGAACACGTGACAAAATGTGAAACCAGTTTGTGTCAGTGCTGTCGCTTCAGCACTGTTGTTAAAATATCATGAAAGGCTTGTTTTGATTCAGGGTGTCGTGGGTCAATGTCATTCAATGAAGGGAGAGACCAGCTGTGATTGCCAAATTTGTCTTTTTTTGCTGCAAAATTCAAAACAGTGTATTTAAAATTTTGAAAAGTGAGCCCTTAAAAAGGATAAGTGAGTTCTTCGCATGCATTTTGTTTGAGGAAGGTCTGCTAAGCTAAAAGCTTTGACTCAGTTTAGTTTGCTTTTTCAGCACAATGTTGAGTGGTAATTAGAATTTGTAATTGAACAAACACACAGTGAAAGGACTTCAAAGAACTGGGTGTTAAAATAGCCTGCAGCAGAGCCCCCTTGTGTGATTGGCTGGCTGAAAAGTAAGGTCACTGATGACGTTTGGCAAAACCAGTTAATGAGAGCTAATGCCCAGGATCTGATCAATTTCCCATAGAGCACCAAGCTCAATACCAATTACAGCACATAGCATCTGTCTCCAAGCAGCCAGGATCATACATACAAATGAGCACACAGACAAAAGTACATGCGCGCACACTCACGTACAAATACCCACACACACACACACACACACACACACACACACACACAGACTGCACTTTACTCTGCTGCCCACAGCTAACATAAATGTACCAACACAGGGACTGGTCTACGGAAATATCTACCCATTTGCATGACAACAAATGCATGTACGCATTATATATGCACACAAATATGTGTGTTTGTAAGTGTGCAAACATCTTAAGAATTAGTTATTTCAGGGATGTGCATCACTACATGTAGGAGAAGTGTTTGCAAAAATTAATTTTCTACGGTGCAATACTCACCCATGACCAGAGGGGGCAATAAAGTACAGGCAGCAGTGCACCCGGTTGTCTGGCATTAGGCGACGGTTAACCCTGGACTCCGCATTCAGGAAGTCCTCACATTTACTGTCAATAAAGTTGATGACAGGCTGCCAGCTGGAGAGGGAGAGAGGGAGAGGACGGGAGAGAAAAAACAGGAAGGCGAGAGAGAAGAGACAGACCCAGAGTAATACAAACATGTGGTTTTGTTTTAACAGTGCAGTGTCTATCTTCTGAGTGACACTATTTTAACATCCTAAAGCAAAAAAGAGGAAATAAAATACCAGCACACAAAAATAGGCATACACAAAAAACACATTCTGCACAGAGCCATTTTAAAAACTCTTCAACCGAATTCGCAGAATTTCCCATATTTGGAAAACCCCATTCATGAACCTTATGCAGAGTTTTCCATCAAGTAGAGTGTGAAGGCTCATTCTGCTAAACTGACTGAAACCATACCCTCTCTTTGTAATGCTGAAGCTCATTCTGCATTTCCGTTTCTCGGCCCCAGACACTATGTGCATGGTCAATATATTCAATACTGGACCAAAGAGCACTCATCTGCTTTGCTTTGGACACCCAGGGACTTTTCTGTCACATTTTTGTGTCTCAGACACATTAACTCACCAGTTACTGTTGTCCACAGCATCTCCAAACCCCGGCGTGTCCACTATAGTGAGAGTCAGCTGAACTCCGCCCTCTTTCACCAGCACTTTGGACTGTTCCACCTATAAATGGATGGGGGGGCGGGGGGTGAGGTTTGTGAGGTGCAAGCGGGTGTGCACAGGGGGGAGAGAGTGGTGATTTGGCGCTGAGTTCCAGGCTTCTCGGTTCAGGAAGCTTTGATGTGATCATACGCATCACTTCCTGCTGCTGTTTCAGCTGTGTTCGATTAAACTGCGCGTTCCCATGCAGCTATTTCAGGATGACCTCATTCGCTAAACTTCACAGCCACACACACACACACACACACACACACACACATGCAACACAAACGCCTACACACACACACACACACACATAACCAGTAAGCAATCAGCAAACACTCAATCCATTTCAACAAGCATAAATGTATAAGGGGGACACTATAAATTTAACTCTATTCCCCATAGACTCCCCCCTCCCTCTCCCCATAATGACTATAAATGATGACTCTAGGGGAGGCTGGGGAGAAGGTCCATTGAAATACATATAGGTGTTATATGTAGTCATTATGGGGAAAAGAGTCAAGTCCTGTAATATCTGTGTGATGAAACCACTAAAAAAATACCCTTAAATACTTTGTATAAGCTGAGATTTTTCTCTCTTCAGAGAGAATGGTTTCAATACAAATCTAAAATAGTGAGGAACAGAACCAAATTAGGAAAAACTACGCGGTGTGTGTCCCATACATTCTGGAGCTAACTGTATTGACTCCTATTCACTATCCCATTGGTAGCTTCCACATGAACACATATATACAGAATGCATACAAACATGCTCAAGGGGATGATACTGTATAAATGGGTAACAGCAGACAGATGCGCTTGAAGCTGTGTGAGCATATGCGCACAGTATGGTAAAAAGCAACAGCCATTTCCATCTGATGGGGTGACGGAGTTAGCGATTGATGTCATGGTAGGGGCCAAACTCTGTGGGAACATTCCTGACCCAGACCCCCACACCCTCCCTCACCCCGTCTGTCCTGCGTCTCCGATCTCACTGATACCGTCTCGCGGTCTGTCACCCTCCTGTTTATAAAGACCTTATATGGCCATTCTGCTATGAGCTGCAGTTGTCTGCGCTCTCCGAGTAGCCTGAGCAACTGTCTCTCTGTTTGACACAGCCTGTACACTGCACTCATTGTGGTCCGAGACACCAGTGTTTGTTTGGAAAAGCAATTAGCACGCTCAGGGTTAACTTTGCTCAGTGTGTGGATGGGTTTGAGTTTTGTGTGCGAGCAGACAGTTGTGAAGGGTTTTGGGCTGATGTAGGGGTGGGTGGGGTGTGGGAGTACCTGCACAGTCTTCTTGATGCGCTGGGAGGGCCCAGGGTAGTCTTTAGAGTACAGGTCAGTCAGGAACAGAGAGTTGATGAGCGTGGATTTTCCCAAACCAGACTCACCTGCAGCGAAGCGATGCAGAAAAAGAAAATGTCAGTAAAACACAAACACACTCATTTGAAGACCACAATGGAAAAATGATGACATCTTCACGCTGTGGAGAAATGATGAATTAAAAATTCAAAACAATCTTAGAAACAAAGCACTGAAAAAATATGTAAAATATATAAAATATTCTAATAATATTTAATATTATTATATGTTATTGTACATATTGTAATAATATATAATGCATAAAAAATGTTACATTTATACTAGGTAAGATGAATTTACTTATTTTAAGACTTAAAACACATTTCTATCACCATTTTTCTTACTAGGACAAAAAAATTCTTATTTTGAGGTATTGAGGTATTTTTGAGGTTTTGAGGTATTTTTGCTAGCTTGCCGATGGGGTAAGTAAATTATACTTGTCAATCCAAATAGTAACTTGTTTTAAGTTATTTTTTCATAAAACAAGTTCCTATTCGACTTGAAAAGTGAAATTTACTTACCCCGTTGGCAAGTAAAAATTACATCAGAAAAATAATTTTTTTTTGTCTAACTAAGAAAATGATGATAGAAATAAGTGTTTCAAGTCTAACTAGTGTTCAGGTGAACAAATGTGTCGCCTGCGAACCTTATGTGAAAGCGTGACTACCAACTGAAAGTGTGACTATCGGACAGACAGACAGACGGACAGACAGACAGACGCCAGACAAAGTGATCCCTATGTGCCGCTATGCTTCGCAGGCGACACAAAAATAAGTTAATTCATCTTACCTTGTATTTTTATCTTATCATATTTTGCAGTGTACAAAGGGCAGAATTCTACAGCACAACACCTGGTTATTTTGTTCAGATTGGGATGCAGTGCAAGACATGAATGAAAAAAAATCATAAACTTCATCAATATTGACTGCACATGGCAAATCAAAAGCTAAAAGGCCAACCGCAATTAATATTAATAACTGCAGCTTCATCTTTGAGAGGGCAACTCAAACGAGCTGAAGTCTCGATCTGCCTTCCTGTTACACTGAGAGCACTTTTTCAGCGTGTATGGGGATGAGTCAGGGCGCATGAGCACATTCGCAAAGCGTATGTACACGTTTCCCTTACAGTGTGTGTGAACATTACCAATGAGTATGTGTATATGTCAGTGCATGTGTGCTCGTTTTCAGAGCGTGTGTGCACATGCTCAATGCGTGCCTGCATGTTTTCAGTGCTTATGTGCACATTATCCATGTGTGTATGTTAGCGCACATGTGCACATTGTCAATGCGCGTGCGCACGCAATGCTTTCGTCCTAATCGGCCTCCAATGTGCATGTGCACGTACACATGCGCATAGACTCACACACAAAGAACACAACAAAATGTACAAACATGCACAAATACACACACATCTGTATGTCCGTTCATATGCACGCACAACATACGTGCTAAAACACACAAAACGATACACCCGCACACGCACGCTCACATAAACGCACAGCATGGGCACATACACTATAACACAGATATAAAGAAGACAAGAAGACACACACACACGACACAAAGTTACGCACACACACACACACACACACACACACATAAAACACAAACAGAGGCTCTCAGTGGCTCAGGCGCGCAGCACGAGAGAGCGGATATCGTGCCTCAGGACTGCAGCTCAGGAAATGAGCCGGACTCTTTGTTTCATTAGGAAAGGTCAAAATCACATCAGCCACAGGGCAGAGCAAATAAAACACTCTCACTCTCTCCCTCGCTCTCTCTCTGCCTCTCTCTCTCTCCCCCTCTCTCCTTCTTCCTGTGCCTCAGTCTCTCCCTCTCTTTCCCTCGCTCTGCTTCTTCCAACAAACCCCTCCCACAGTCATCCTCCATTTCTGCAGTCATTCCTCTGACTGAACTCTATCCAGACATTAAAATAACACACACACACTCACTCACACGCACGCAAACAACACAAAGGGGCAAGCACAAACACACACACACACACACACACAGACAAACATACACACATACTCTATACTATATAGAAATAAACAGAAGGGCTCACGCAGACATACACACACAAACATACACAGTGTTGCCCTGTCTGCCACATGCCACTGTGTTTAATAATTGAGTGTATAAACAGTATCACAACTTTCAAAGGCTGAGGACAATGTGTGTGCATGTGTGTGAGCCTTGTGATCATTGTGTGTCTAAGAGCGGACCGTGTGTGTGCGAGAGTGTGTGTGCACGAGCGCATATGTGGCAGTTTTGGCGAGGGGTTTAAACAGCAGCAGCTGTGCCGTAGTAATACTAGCACAGGGAGGGTGCCAAAACAAACGCTTAATCACACATATCACACAAAAAACTAAAGCAGTGACTCCATAGGCAAGAGTGTGCATCTCAGTGAGTCGAATGAGGAGAGCGAATAGAGAGAGTTTCGAAGGCAGTGGGTCAGAGGAGAGCGAATAGAGAGAGTGTCGAAGGCAGAGGGTCAGAGGAGAGTGAATAGAGAGAGTGTCGAAGGCAGAGGGTGAGAGGAGAGTGAATAGAGAGAGTGTCGAAGGCAGAGGGTCAGAGGAGAGCGAATAGAGAGAGTGTCGAAGGCAGAGGGTCAGAGGAGAGCGAATAGAGAGAGTGTCGAAGGCAGAGGGTCAGAGGAGAGCGAATAGAGAGAGTGTCGAAGGCAGAGGGTTGAAGGGGAGCGAACAGAGAGAGTGTCGAAGGCAGAGGGTGAGAGGAGAGCGAATAGAGAGAGTGTCGAAGGCAGAGGGTTGGAGGAGAGCGAACAGAGAGAGTGTCGAAGACAGAGGGTCAGTGGAGAGCGAATAGAGAGAGTGTCGAAGGCAGAGGGTCAGAGGAGAGCGAGTAGAGAGAGTGTCGAAGGCAGAGGGTCAGAGGAGAGCGAATAGAGAGAGTGTCGAAGGCAGAGGGTGAGAGGAGAGCGAATAGAGAGAGTGTCGAGGGCAGAGGGTCAGAGGAGAGCGAATAGAGAGAGTGTCGAAGGCAGAGGGTGAGAGGAGAGCGAATAGAGAGAGTGTCGAAGGCAGAGGGTGAGAGGAGAGCGAATAGAGAGAGTGTCGAAGGCAGAGGGTCAGAGAAGAGCGAATAGAGAGAGTGTCGAAGGCAGAGGGTGAGAGGAGAGCGAATAGAGAGAGTGTCGAAGGCAGAGGGTCAGAGGAGAGTGAATAGAGAGAGTGTCGAAGGCAGAGGGTGAGAGGAGAGCGAATAGAGAGAGTGTTGAAGGCAGAGGGTCAGAGGAGAGCGAATAGAGAGAGTGTCGAAGGCAGAGGGTCAGAGGAGAGCGAATAGAGAGAGTGTCGAAGGCAGAGGGCCAGAGGAGAGCGAATAGAGAGAGTTTCGAAGGCAGAGGGTCAGTGGAGAGCGAATAGAGAGAGTGTCGAAGGCAGAGGGTCAGTGGAGAGCGAATAGAGAGAGTGTCGAAGGCAGAGGGTCAGAGGAGAGCGAATAGAGAGAGTGTCGAAGGCAGAGGGTCAGAGGAGAGCGAATAGAGAGAGTGTCGAAGGCAGAGGGTCAGAGGAGAGCGAAAAGAGAGAGTGTCGAAGGCAGAGGGTCAGAGGAGAGCGAATAGAGAGAGTGTCGAAGGCAGAGGGTCAGAGGAGAGCGAAAAGAGAGAGTGTCGAAGGCAGAGGGTCAGAGGAGAGCGAATAGAGAGAGTGTCGAAGGCAGAGGGTCAGAGGAGAGCGAATAGAGAGAGTGTCGAAGGCAGAGGGTCAGAGGAGAGCGAATAGAGAGAGTGTTGAAGGCAGAGGGTCAGAGGAGAGCGAAAAGAGGGAGTGGGGAAGGGAGAGGGGCAGAGGAGAGCGAATAGAGAGAGTGTCGAAGGCAGAGGGTCAGAGGAGAGCGAATAGAGAGAGTGTCGAAGGCAGAGGGTCAGAGAAGAGCGAATAGAGAGAGTGTCGAAGGCAGAGGGTCAGAGAAGAGCGAATAGAGAGAGTGTCGAAGGCAGAGGGTCAGAGAAGAGCGAATAGAGAGGGTGCCGAAGGCAAAGGGTCAGAGAAGAGCGAATAGAGAGAGTTTCGAAGGCAGAGGGTCAGAGAAGAGCGAATAGAGAGAGTGTCGAAGGCAGAGGGTCAGAGGAGAGCGAATAGAGAGAGTGTCGAAGGCAGAGGGTTGAAGGGGAGCGAACAGAGAGAGTGTCGAAGACAGAGGGTCAGAGAAGAGCGAATAGAGAGAGTGTCGAAGGCAGAGGGTCAGAGGAGAGCGAATAGAGAGAGTGTCGAAGGCAGAGGGTCAGAGGAGAGCGAATAGAGAGAGTGTCGAAGGCAGAGGGTTGGAGGGGAGCGAACAGAGAGAGTGCCGAACTCAGCAGATTGAAAGAGTGAATGATGGACCTGATTTTCTACAGACGAAGCTGATTCTGGCTCATGATCAAGGCATTTTAATCAAATCCAGAGCAGCAGATTCTGCGGTGCTCTCTGTCTCTACAGCAGCCGCAACCGATGGGACCCAACACCCCTCAGATCGGCACAGGTCTCCCCGCTACGCCCTGGGGAAGCCTCCCGGTTCCCACGGAGACTGACACGCACCCCTCCCACACTGCCAACTGACGTAAACGACGCCCGAGAGAGGAAACATGAGAAACTCCCTCAGCAGAGCATTCTGGGACAGTGAGACACCGGGGTCCCTGGAGAGAAGGCCAAAGAACGCAAATTCTGAACATACTGGCATTTATTTACAGTCGGCTCCATCAGATTACAGAGACTGCCTCTCCCACGACACCACACACTACCCCACCCCACCCCACCCAACTCCTCACAACCCACCCATCTGAGCTGCTCACTGCCTGTGAAAAAGTCAAACAACCACCACAGAAACACCACCAGGATTGCCAGGTCAAATATGACAGAGCAGGTAGCATAAACACACACGCACACACACACGCACCAGGCCACATACCACAGAAACATTGGCTGACGCTTGAGATGCAACGTTGGAGACATACGCACACGCACTCAAAAACCCACTCGGGATACACAAATACAGTCTTGTTCCAACTCTCTCTGCTCTATATCCCGAAGGCATGTGGCCTGTATTATCTTTTTTTTTTTGGGTGACTGATATTTTGGCTCCGTCTTGGCCTTCTGTTCTCCGCAGTCAGGCGCTGTGAGTGATCTGAATTTGACGTTTCTCTCCAAAGTATTTCAATCCAAGTGCAAAGCCAGCACAATGTATGAAAGCCAAGTACTGCCTAAGTGGAAAAACAATCAATATTCATTCACTGATTGCACGACTGCCCGGTTACCATCCCCTCCTTAAACAGACAGACAGATGGAAGGACAGACGGACACTGTAGTTTCCCAGCGGATTCCTGGAATTCCAGCCCATCCCCCGACCCTCCTACCCACACTATGTAAACTCTTTCTGTCAACTCAGTGATTACCCTGAAATTACCCCCCGGGCAACAGCTGGGCCTGGATCTGACCCTCGATCCTCATCTACCCCTCCTCCTTCATCTCTCTCTCTCTCTCTCTGTCTCTCTCTCTCTCTCTGTTGCAGACAAGGGGGTGCGAAGGGGTGTTTTCTGTTCCTATCCATATACAGTAGTGTCCAATATATAACACAAAAACACACTTCTTCAGTGTTTGTGACGGGTCGGTACCAATTTCCAGTGAAAGAATCGTTTTCAAGAAGAGACTAAATATGAAAGCAGCACAGACAAGTATCAGAAAAGAGATGGAACATGGATGAGGAGTGAACAGGGATAGACTGATAGAACACGGATGAGGAGTGAACAGGGATAGACTGATAGAACATGAGGAGTGAACAGGGATAGACTGATAGAACATGGATGAGGAGTGAACAGGGATAGACTGATAGAACATGGATGAGGAGTGAACAGGGATAGACTGATAGAACATGGATGAGGAGTGAACAGGGATAGACTGATAGAACATGAGGAGTGAACAGGGATAGACTGATAGAACATGGATGAGGAGTGAACAGGGATAGACTGATAGAACATGAGGAGTGAACAGGGATAGACTGATAGAACACGAATGAGGAGTGAACAGGGATAGACTGATAGAACATGAGGAGTGAACAGGGATAGACTGATAGAACATGGATGAGGAGTGAACAGGGATAGACTGATAGAACATGGATGAGGAGTGAACAGGGATAGACTGATAGAACATGGATGAGGAGTGAACAGGGATAGACTGATAGAACATGAGGAGTGAACAGGGATAGACTGATAGAACACGGATGAGGAGTGAACAGGGATAGACTGATAGAACATGGATGAGGAGTGAACAGGGATAGACTGATAGAACATGAGGAGTGAACAGGGATAGACTGATAGAACACGAATGAGGAGTGAACAGGGATAGACTGATAGAACATGAGGAGTGAACAGGGATAGACTGATAGAACATGGATGAGGAGTGAACAGGGATAGACTGATAGAACATGGATGAGGAGTGAACAGGGATAGACTGATAGAACATGGATGAGGAGTGAACAGGGATAGACTGATAGAACATGAGGAGTGAACAGGGATAGACTGATAGAACACGGATGAGGAGTGAACAGGGATAGACTGATAGAACATGAGGAGTGAACAGGGATAGACTGATAGAACATGGATGAAAAGTGAACAGGGATAGACTGATAGAACACGAATGAGGAGTGAACAGGGATAGACTGATAGAACACGGATGAGGAGTGAACAGGGATAGACTGATAGAACACGAATGAGGAGTGAACAAGGATAGACTGATAGAACATGAGGAGTGAACAGGGATAGACTGATAGAACATGGATGAGGAGTGAACAGGGATAGACTGATAGAACATGGATGAGGAGTGAACAGGGATAGACTGATAGAACATGGATGAAAAGTGAACAGGGATAGACTGATAGAACATGGATGAGGAGTGAACAGGGATAGACTGATAGAACATGGATGAGGAGTGAACAGGGATAGACTGATAGAACATGACTGTGGCGTGAACAGGGATAGACTGATAGAGCATGAGGAGTGAACAGGGATAGACTGATAGAGCATGAGGAGTGAACAGGGATAGACTGATAGAACATGGATGAGGAGTGAACAGGGATAGACCGATAGAGCATGGATGAGGAGTGAACAGGGATAGACTGATAGAACATGGATGAGGAGTGAACAGGGATAGACTGATAGAACATGGATGAGGAGTGAACAGGGATAGACTGATAGAACATGGATGAGGAGTGAACAGGGATAGACTGATAGAACATGGATGAGGAGTGAACAGGGATAGACTGATAGCACATGGATGAGGAGTGAACAGGGATAGACTGATAGAACATGGATGAGGAGTGAACAGGGATAGACTGATAGAACATGACTGTGGCGTGAACAGGGATAGACTGATAGAGCATGAGGAGTGAACAGGGATAGACTGATAGAGCATGACTGTGGCGTGAACAGGGATAGACTGATAGAGCATGACTGAGGAGTGAACAGCAGCGATTCTAACCACAGATATCATAGAACCAAGGGAGAGCAGGATAAAAATTGTAACAGTAGAGAGATGGACTGTTATGATTGGTGGACAAATACTGCAGGGTAACGAGTGTCGGAGGTGATGCTGTACGGTATGGCGTCACATGTTGCAAGTGCGTCAGTGATGTACCACTTGCGTGTGACGTCAGGACTGTGTGTGTATGGTAGCAGCACAATCTCCACTCACAAACTGCAACAGGATGCATAATCCCACAGGATTAACCTGGAAAGGCCTCTCATACACTGGTGTGACACACCTTGTTGACACTACAACTCATTACACACATGCATTTTTTTACACCGTAACTCACGATGCTCACACACACTTTATCCATACAATAACTCCCCTTATTACACATGCCTTTAAACACGACTGCTCCAAATATACAGGACACACACTGTATCTACACCATGACTTATTACACACGCACCATATTTACTCTACCTTACTCTCCTTGCCACATGCCATAACTACATGACACCTCCCACTTATACACATGCCCTATCTACAGTATAACTCCCATTACATACAGTGCACACATCTTATCGAAACTAAAACTATTGCACTCACCATCAACTCTGTAAATAGATGTGTCCCTTATTTGTGTTACGACTACATTTATACACGGAGCACATCTACACCACAGCTCCTACGGCTTAGGTCAAGCATTCTGCTGCTAATGCTGAAACAATGTTTTTAAAATGGTACCAGTGGCAAAACGAAATCTTTTATATAATAAAGAGCATACAAAATTAATACAGAGCATCTTTTTGAATACAAAGGCTGGGACATAAATCAATTTAATTGGTTTCATTCCATTGTTTTAATTATTCTGCATGCTTATAAATTATACAGATTGGCACTTGTTGTTTTGAATTATTTTCATCCTTCGTTGCACAGTGATTACTAATCTAACCAAACCCACCTATCACTCTGAATAGGCAAAGTGTCAGGTAACATGGGGTTAATGAAAGCCAGCTTAAAATGGTGCTGCCCGGAACTGCTTCCGACTGAGTTGACTAAGTCAGTGTCACTGGAGTCAGGGGAAGAATTTGGTACAAAATGAAGCGCCAAAATGTCGAAATACTATTTAGTCAAGCAGGAAGCAAATGAATGGGAGTCAGTGGCAGTGGATTTCAGCACTGAACCCTACGCCTGAGCCACAGATTCACACACACACACACACACACACACACGCACACACACACGAACCCTGCAGGAGAGGAGGACAGAAACACTCACCGACCACCATCAGCGTGAACTCGAATCCTCTCTTCACAGACTTGCGGTAGACCTGGCTGGGGAGGTTCGCAAACCCCACATAACCTTCCAGATTCCTCTGCTGAAACAGAAAGTCAATCACATCAATACAAACTCAAACTAATGCATATCACTCAGTGTGTACTGACCACCCAACCCACCAATCAGAGCCAAGCTCACAGCAACAACGAGACAAGAGCAGCGACAGGAGTCTCACACAAAACTCGGGGCTCTCCCGATGCAAAAACAGACGCAGAAACACAAACGCAATCTCCAACACACACACTCGCACACACAACCTCTTACACACTCAAACTTACATACCAGTTCTCACACATTTTAACACATCAAATAAAATATGCTGGAATACAAGAGAAAAACTGTCAAAAGACAGATTCCATTGTAAACATATGGCTCTGTGGGAAATCTTTCTACCTCCAGAGAGAAGTGAGCAACCACTGTACTGACAAGGCAGAAAATATTCCTGCAAACCAAAATTATACTTTCAGTTTTCGAGCTCAAAGACTCGTAGCAACAGCAAATAAAATATCATTTGAAGAATGATTTTTCAAACCATGCTTTTCCCAAAGGAACATTGTGTATTGTTAAGCAAAATAATTGGCCTAAAAAAGAGATGTCAAAAATGCGCGTTCACAAGCACAAGGTTTTAAAATCCTGGTTCAGACAGTAAGAGTCATTCCCAATATTTCCTTTCAACCAGCAATATTAGCTAATCAGCACCACATTTCTGACAGAATGTAGCGCAAATAAGTTAATTGGAGAGAGTTAATTGGGAGAGTAAACCTATGGCAGTTCACGTTCACTTCCTGACCCAGGACTTAAATTTGCAACAGCATAAAAACCTGTGGCTTGAGATGCATTGTTGAAATACATTGTGAGTTGAGGAGCATAATGGCTTTACCATCTTTTACAAAGGCCCTGCTGTTGACATTCTGTGATTGGCCAATCTTGCAGGTCAAGATCACATGTGCTTGTCACACCACGGACACCACGGGTGTTAACCAACAGTACCCTTTTTCAGTGCAGTTGCAGTCTCGACAGGATTCATTGTATAATTTAAGGCACAGCAGAAAGTTTGAAGTGTATGTTCTACTCAAACTGTATGGTGAGAGGATCATAGCATCTTGCTGGAAGTGTCTGATGTGGAAAGCAGGCATGCTAAGAAAAACCTTGTCCTCCTTCTGGCCCGGGCTAGACAGTGGAGCACATCATGTGTAACTCTGTAAGAGGGCCCTAACATAACGTTTAGAAACAACGACAACTAACTGTTCCTTTTCTTGAACTGGTCCAGTCAGCAGAGCATATCATATAGAACTCCATGAGAGGGCCCTGGCTGACGTTGCGACATGGATGACGCCTGTTCGGAAGCTCATGACATGTAAAAGGGAGGCCAAGGATAGCAAAAAAAAAAAGAAAGAAAGAAAAAAGAAAAAAAGCACTTGTGAAGCTGGACGCGCGTTTTCTTAATCAGAACGGCAACGGAGGCCAGACAGATGTGGTTTGCGCTGACTGCGCGACCACTTAAACAATTTCCTGTGGGAAAATTCAGACGCGTGCAGTCACGGTGTATTTAGTTTTTACACCGTTAAGATTCGAACATAGCACTTAGATAATAAAGAAAAAACAGAAAAATAAATATTTTCGATAGCTTAAAGATGGCATAACCTATACAGCGGTAGTTATTTGGCGAATGCAAAGATATGGGTTGAGAAGCACTCTCGCTGCGAATCTTAATGACGTCACGTGAAGCCCGACTGGGAGGCATGCTTTCAGGTGTGACTTTGTATCTCATATTTAAAAAAACATAAAAATTACGTCATCCATAGGATGTTGCTTCCTTTCGTGTCGCTTCATCAGGCAAAGACTGCACATACAATCGCTGGTGCGAGTTCTTAGAATGACATACATTTTGAGATTCCGAACAGACGTGATATGTCGTTACAGATGCTCATGCAAAGGTGTTGGGAGAGTGGCATCCTGTGGATTTGTATGCGGAGCATGCATTCAGCTGTTCTCTGTCCATTTTTTTCCCGTGCCAGCCCACACTGCACAGTCTCTGACACTCGTGCTTTGGATACCACTGCGACGTCTCGTATTCGCAATATGGATCCTACTTTCCATAAATACATCATGTGACCAAAGATAAAAGGCCGAAATCGACAATAGGCTGAAATTCAAGGTCAGCAAGTTTGATGCCTTTGAGAGAAAGATGCTACCATAAGATGTGATCAAGAGGCCATCACAGGTCAAATTTTCAAATGCGCAAAAACAAACGTTGTGGCCGGAGAGTTGTCCTCTGTCACCATCTAATAGGCAATGAATGGCCGGGGATCTGCGGAAGACTGTCCCGCACCGACAGATCGACTCATCCCCGCGTTCTCACAAATCGAAGCCTATGTCACGTTTTGACAGTCAATCCAGGACACGCATTCACCTTATACGCAGCAATATAAAACTAAGACAGCCACACAAACTGACGCTCCGTAAAGATTTGGTTTATTCCGGTAACGTTACAACAATGTCTCGGAGATCTATAGCACATGCAAAAGCAGCTATTGATTTGAATTGTATACCAACTGGTACTTACAGCTATGCTGGGAGCTGCAGATTCAGGTCTCTCGATCATTTTACTCTGGCGATATTTGCACAGAAACCGAACAAATCAGGCATTAAAAGACGGCCAAATATGCGAAAATAAAATTGTAGACTTCAGTAGCTTTGAACAAAGCTGCAGTGCCGCGACGTGTCATACACTACGCCTTGAAAACCAAGGCAGTACGAACGAGTGCCTCCTGTGCACAGTTAAATGAATGAAATCGAGTCGCAAATACGCACTTTAACTACCAGAACGGCTCAGCGAATGCGGTTTCTGGGATTAAAAAAATGCAGTCACAATCTTGGAAGACGATTGTCCCCTCCCTTAGAGCCGCACGCTGATTGGTCAATGCAAAGTGTATTCGTTTTGGTAGTCCGACGTTCATGCATGTAGATCCGCCTCTTGAATTCTATTGGTTCAATGAAAAATACCACACGCGATAAAATTGTTTTGTTGGCTACTGTAGTTTGAGATATCAGTGTTAAACACCGGAGAGTTTGTTTATGTAAAATAAGTAAATAAATAAACAAATAAATAAATAAATGTTTTCTTACTTCTGTAAAAAGAGAGAATTTTGAGTAGGCACATAGGTATATTTGGCCTCATGATGATGATGATGTTAAGAAATCTCTTACACTCAGCTAAAAAATGCAACTGTTAAAAAATTATACTTTAACAATCATTCGACTACCCAGCCTCACTGGTTAAAAAAGCAATCTTTAATGATACTTTTAATCTTATGACACATGCCAAAATGTATCATTATAATTTTTTTAAAGCTGTGTCTACTGATTTTCACCAATATATCCAAGAAATCCAAAGAAGTGCTATCCTGTGAACTCATCAAGTAAAGGCCTAATTCAAATGGGTTTGCATTGCGTGAGTGATATAGAGATCTGAAGGTTGAATTGTTTTTGTTTTTTTTCTTTGGGTAATTTGCTGTGGGCTGAGCACAGAGCTGTTTGCAATTATTTGGGTTAATGACGGTTTCCATAGTGTGGTCTGTTGGAAGCTGATGCACCTCGCCATTTTCATCTTATGTAAACTTCACGAAAGTTTCTCAGCTTGACAGTTTAGCCTGAGGAGCCATTGCCCTGGTCCTTGGTGAGATGCCCAAAGACATTTTTCATCACTATGCGGCTGAGGGAAATACTGTGAGGGATAAAAATCTTCGCCCTGATCCAGGATGTACTTTGAATTAAGTTTTTTATAACCACACAGTTAAAAAGATAAAACACAATCAGCTGCAGCAGGTTTCTTTTCTTTATTTTTTACTACATGTCAGTAAAAAAAAATACAAAAAAATCCACCAAATATTATAGACCAGTATAACTGATTAATGAGGAAATAGCCAGCCATTACTCTTTTCCACTGTGTGCCAGTTTCATCGCAGCTGACCACATGGCTGATGAGCAATCAGAGCAAATGTAATCAATTATTGTAATTGATATTTAAAAAAACTATGTTATTTGAAGACAAATTCTGTCTGGATTTTGCTGTCAGAAGCTGGGCTGATGTGAGTGAACAGTGTGAGGGGGCCGTGTGGGTGAAAATCCTTGAGAGCATTACACAGCCATAACCAGTGTTGGGTTAGTTACTTCAAAAAAGTAATGCATTACCCATTACTAGTTACTTTTTTGAAAAGTAATCCCTCGCTTTACTTAATTACTGACTGCTGAAAATAAATAGTTACACTACTAGTTACATCACTTTTGGATTACACAGCACCATCATCTGAAATTCACCATAACTTAGTTAACCATATCATGCTAAAAACTGACATATGCCCAGATCAGCACAAATCTTTATTCTAGTGAGGGGGGCCCATACAAGATCTCTTTCATGATCTAAAATCAGCTCATCCAGAAAAGTGAGTCAAGTGCAAGGCTACAGTTCTGGCATAAACACACAAAAAAGGAAATTTGATAGTTGAAGAATTTAAAGTAATGCAAGTAACTAGACAATAATTTATTTGTTAATAACTGTAATGCCATTACTTAAGTCATCAAAGTAATGCCTTACGTTACTGCGTTACTGATAAATGTAATCGAATTACAATAATGAGTTACTTTGTCATGCGTTATCCCCAACACTGGCCATAACATTAGGTAACATTACGACCATCTGCTGAATATTGTGAGGGTCTCCTTTCCATTGTCAAAACAGCCCTGACTCATTGAGGTATGGACTTCACCACACCTTTGAAGAGGAGTTGTTGTATCTGGCACCAAGATGTTAGCAGCAGATCCTTTAAGTCCTGTAAGTTGCAGGGTGGGACCTCCATCGGACTTCCTTCTTCTGCACATCCCACAGATGCTGTATTGGATTGAGATCTGGGGGATATGGGGGCCAAGTCAATATCTTGAACTCATTATTGTGTTCCTCAAACCATTCCTGAACAAGTTTTGCAATGTGGCAGGCCACATTATCTCACAGAAAGAGGCCACAGCCATTGAGGAATACCGTTTCTGTGAAGTGGTGTACTTGGTCTGCAACAATGTTTAGGTGGGTGGTGCGCATCAAAGTAACATCCACGTGAATGGCAAGGCCCATGATTTACCAGCAGAACATCACTCAAAGCATCACCCTGCCTCCGCTGCTGATGCCATGATGCCATGTCTCGCCAAGGTAAGTGACATACACGCATCTGGCCATCCGCATGATGGAGAAGAGAACATGGTTCATCAGACCTAGTCACTTTTGGCCACTGCTCCGTGGTCCAGTTCTGATTGTAAGCACTTTCGGCAGTAGACAGGGGTCAGCATGCCACGGGCACCCTGACTGATTTGTGGCTACACAGCCCCGTACACAAACTGCACTGCACTTCTGACACTTTTCCATCAAGACCAGCATGAACTTTTTCAGCTATGTGAGCTACAGAACCTCTTCTGTTGGATTGGACCACATGGGCCAACCTTCGCACCCCACACGCATCAATGAGCCTTGGTCGCTCATAAGCCTGTTTTCGATTCTCCGGTTTTCCTTTGTAGGACTACTTTTGGTGGTACTGACCGCTGCTGACGGGGAACAACACACAAGAGCTGCAGTTTTGGAAATGTTCTGACCCAGAACTAGCTATTAGCCTACAATGTAACCCTTGTCAAAGTCGCTCACATCCTTACGCCTGCCCATTTTTCAAGCTTCCAACACATCAGCATCGAGGGAAAAATATCCACTCACTGCCTATTATATCCCATTTACTGACAGGTGCCACTGTCATGAAATAACCAATGGTATTCACTTCACGTATCAGTGGTCACGATATTATGGCTGATGGATGTATCTGCCATTGCCTGCATGATCACGGTCAGTTAAGGCAAGCACTTGAAAATTCTGAACAACACGTCTTCAGTGTTTCAAGATAAATTAAGGCTCAAGGAAGATTTCTAGGACTGAATTAACGACATATGACCCAAACAAAACGGGCCGGATTTGAAAAAAAAAAAAAAATCTGGGTATAGGCCTAAAAGAAATTATCTCAAGGAAATAAATTTGCAGAGGTCCATCGCAAAAGATCGTTATATCGCACATCCTGCCATTAGTAAGCTTGTTGGCCTTGCGTGCTTTTTTCATCAGTGAACGTTCATTTAAGCGTGCTTGCGCATTAGGAACACAGGCCTACAAATGATACAAATATGATGAATATTAATTCATTGTTTCTGTGGGTTTTTCTTAAAAATGTTCCCAAGAAACTCTACGTGTACGAAATCGGAAAACGAAAAGAAGTTGCTCGCGTGGCCTGTGCTAAAATGGTTATGGAGAAGCACAATAGTGATATGCATCGGTGGCGATTACTGGATAGAAAATGGGGGGCTAAAACACAAATAGTAGATATTAAAAAACATAGATATAAAGACATTTTTTTAAATCTACGAGTAAAAATAGCCCCCTAAACCTATCGTATGATTAGTTTTGCTCGGTTTCAATCATTTTCCTTGATTTACAATAAGTTAACTCAGCTCTCTCAGATGTGACCAATTTTCTTCGTCAAGGCATGACGACAGATTGAAGGCTTTATTTGGATGCGACATTTTGCGCATTTTGTTATCATTTACTTGGGCAAATTTATGAATCTTTTCAAAACACGTAATTCTAGTCCTAATTTCATCGTCTTAACATTGTGTTAAAACGAAAGCTGTGTGTTCTGCGGCAAATGGGTTGCACGTATCATCGAAAAACTTGTAAATAAAAAACTGAAAACAGATCATGATACGTTTTAAGTTTAAAGGGTTGTTGAATTCCCGCTGTTGCTTTCTTTTCAGCAGCCGCTATTTTCGCTTACTTCAGTTTTGCCTTTGAACGTATCCAATCAGTGAAACACTGCCGGACTGCGCCCTCTAGTGTCGTTTTTGATTGAATGCCCCATGCGTCCCCAACAGAGGATATGAACACATAAAAGTAGATGTCCTGGGTTCTCAGTGATTTTTTTGAAGTTGTAATCAACACAAGCTGAGACGTGTTCTTCTTTTTAAATCATGATTTTTTTTATTCTATTTTTTTTAAAACAAATGATCTGCATTCGCTTTACCCCGCCAATTCCGAAGAAGTTGGCCAATAATAGGAAACGTGAATAAAAAAAGGAGTGATTCAAAAAGATCACCCTCTTGTATATTGAAAACACAACAACACATGATGTCTTGACCTGTGCGACGACTTTCTAAAAAATATAATATATGATTATTTCAGATCTGAGAACTCCAACAGGCTCAAAAAAGTTGGTGCAGGTGCAATTTGGGACTCAATGACGATGTGATATAAAACAGGTGATGTTAAGCAGGTAAGATATTAGACTTCCTAAAGACCTCCTAAAAGGCATAGACCCTTAAAAGCAAAGAAAGGCTGACTCTCATCAACTAGCGAACGGAGGACAAAAAAGTTATTTGATTTCATTATTCCATTTTCATTCCTATTTTCGACACTATGTTTGCGAGATGAAAGGGAATTTATTGAATAATACATATTTAAGTTTTTTGATTGAGTATTGAGTATCCTTAATATGGATTTTATTATGGATACCTTTCATTTAAATGACAGTACTATGACACTGCATGTGAAAATCCTCATTCTGTACACGTGACTCTGCATGACCAAACGAATTTCTTACGCAAGTACATTTTAATAGACTGAATGCACTGAGTCAAATAATTCTTGAAGTAAAATGGTTACATATATCTTGCAATAGAACAGAGGGATAATTATCATATGACGTTTATTGTAGTGGCGAATTATGTGTGGAATTGTACAAGCCATAACCTAGAATAAGCAAGGCTCCATTCTTGATACATGGTAATTGTTCCAGCTTTACCTTCCTTTTCAGATTTAGAAATTTCTTCCAGTTTAAAAAGAGATTAAACACACAGAACCAATCCTCAAACAGCAAACCTAAACTTGCACACATTCGCACACACATTAATACAGTTTGACATTAAAGAAAAGAAAGCAAAACGTATTATTGAGAGACTTTTATTTTGACCGTCATATTGTGCCATGAAGATGCACAATATGCAAGGGCTAACAAAATAACTTCAACCACAAAACCAGTTGTATTTGAAACCATACAAAACTATATTCAACATACACAAAAAGTGTTCAGATAGTTCACAGTGTTTCAGAGAAGATACATCTAATAGATTAGTCATAATATTTCATTCCAGACTTACTGGAAAAGGTCATAGTGAATGTCAGCACAAAGCTCTCAAAGAGAAAGATTTGGGTTAACAAGAAGTAAAGAAGTCAGACCACTTATTAGTAAAAATTTGACTGATTATGAAATTATGTTCTTCATTGATTTTTTTGTATATATCTGCAGTAACATTTCACAAGGAGAATTGATTATGCAAGTGAGAACATACAACAACAGTGCACATGAGTGAAACGGACAAAATCGACCAAAAGTAAAGTTGCATTTCAACATTCCTCCCCACATTGTCTCTCTTTGCTCGACCAATACAAATGAGAGAGGATTTCAGAAACACAGGCAGAAGTAGAGAGCCACTGGCATGTGCGCACGCAAGCAAACTAAAATAGCTCACAGTTGAAGAGTCACACTTATAGCTTTGTTGGTCTGTTAGCGACCGTGTGAAAACAGAAATGCAGCAGCTTCTTCGGTTCAGAGGGAAGATATTTCAGTGTTTCCACAATTTCACAGAGGCAGCCCACTGAACTCTTGCAGTGGAATGTCTTGGTGGATGGATATTGCCATGGTTACAGCGGCACCTGTTTCCCAGCATTCTTCTGATCGAAATAGCGCATGTATTCCTGCACCCAGGGGTCCGAGACTCTTGCACACACCAGCTTACCTGTGTGAGTCTTGAACCTGGAAAAAAACAAAGACCCAGATTCACAATTCAAGTTTATTTCTCTCGATTCCTTTCTCTCACTCACTATTGTCTCTCTCTCTCATACACACACACACACACACACACACACACACACACGCACACACTAATTCAACACTTAATACATGTGCATGTAGCCTACTCATATTAATATGTGTATGTATGAGTGTAAATGCAAGCTGTGGCCTGTAAACTCACATCACTGCCTGGTTGGAGCACAGCTGGCTAGTCAGTTTGTAGCTTTGCAGGCGTTTGAGGGGAAATTGACGGCCCACAAAGTCAAAACAGCACTTTCTGGGCTTGCTTTCCATTCGCAGACCTGGAAAAAACACAGGCGTGCATTCAGCAAATGAGAAAAAAAATGCTCTTTTAGAAAGCTGTTGGAGCTTTCAAATAACAGTTTGATCTTCAAGCACAGTACAGCCACCTCAAAATAAAGCTTTGTTTATGATGTTTGTTTGAATGGGTTTAACATGAACACATCTTATATCACCTATGTGGATGATAAAAATAAAAATGAATCAGTGTACAATGTACAGCAATGCATTATACATTTGAGGACATACTGTTGCACATAAAGTTGGAATAAAATATTTCTCACCTCTTCTCATTAAAATGATTGTGTCAATTTGATTTATTCTTGATAAATATAGTGTCTGAATACAAAATTATTATACAAAATTCCACATTAATGGGCTACAGTGTACTTTTCATGAACCTGTCAAGCAGAACACCTCAAGCCTTCATTTCTCAGGCTAAGTAAGTCTTTTTAACCCTTAGAGCGCTGAAATAGATTTTTTAAAATATATAAATGTAATCACCTTACGCGTTTGAAAACCTATCACGTGGCAAGTTGTTTAAAAGGAGGTCTTTTAAACAAGTTACCACATGATAGGTTTTCAACAGCTTTGATTTTGATATCTTAAATCATTGAGGAACAACAGCTGCACTTAACGCTCTAAGGGTTAATCAGGTTAAAACCCCCCATATTCTCGCTGTCTCTCTCTGAGAATAAAATCACATAATTTCTGTCTCTCCAATTTGCATCAACAATTCTTATTCACTGAATTATTATTATTATTATTATTATTATTATTATTATTATTATTATTATTGTGAAGCACTCATAAGGTCTCTTACCTTCAGTGAGTGTAGCAGCGCAAGCGAGCAGCAGCACGGCTGCAGACAGCAGGGTCAGGCGAGAGGCAGTCATTTTGACACCGGTGAGATGGAGCCTTTAGCTTAAGCTAGCTGGTGAGGAGCTGTTAGCTGGATGTTGGCTGTTAGCTGCGGCGTGCTGTAGACATGAGGAGTGAACTGGCCTTTATATCTCTCACTTGGGCTTGTGGGGGAGCCCCTATTTGACGGGGCAGCACAGGGGGGAATCCTTGCCGTCGCACTCATCTCAGCAAAACTCCAAACATTCACAGCACCTCCTCGCATCTGTGTACTCGATGTTGACAAGGAAGGAGGCGGGTGGAGAATGTGAGCGCGTCCTCTCGGCTGTCAGAGCCAAATCCTTTCACTTCCCTCTTTGACTCTTGTTTTCTAATGACAATTTCAAATGATCTTTTGAGCCATGAACTTCTAAAATGTACGCAAGCTATTAATAGGAAACTTTATTTTCCAGCGTGGACATGCACATGCGATTGTGAACTCCTGCAAATGGCCTGTTTTTCTGAATTTTGAATGGAGATTGACACAGACCTCAGCGAAGGCCAGGAATAAACTTAGTGTGAGTGTTGGAAACAAGCCCATAATATCAGTTTACTTAATTCTCCAGACTTGGAAAAGGTGTTTTTCTAATAAAGACTATAAAAACAAAGCGCACAATCACTGTTGTTATTAATCCCTTGCAGCAATTAGAAAGGTCATGTAAGGTTATACATCCATATATAACCAGAGGTACTGATGATATTGTGGAATACTATTACAATTACAATTATTGACTTCAGTTGAGGTGAATGTCACTTGTTCAAGGTGGATAAATCAGTGGACTCACCAATAACTGAAGTCAATAACTGCTTTATTATATGACCCAACTTGAGAAACATGAAATTAATGATCTTCTCTGTCCCTTGTAGGGAGTCATCGTGTGGATTCGTAAAGCTCCTCACAGGGATGAAGAGACTGGCAATACGGACGCCGTCAGGAGCTCCTGCGGGGAAGCCTAATCTATTTTTAGCTCCAGGTCATCAGATTGTTATATTCACCTCTGGCGCCCTTTGCCGCGGTGAATATCACTGATTACACTGACCAGCGGAGCTCGCTTTGACCAATCAGGCAAGAGCGAATCCATAACTCATATAATAATCTGTGTTATGTATATACTGTATGTCTTTCGGCAGAGCACCTTCAGAATAATGTGAACAGCCACCACTCTTAAATTAGCAGAATAGCAGCTCAATCAAAGCACGGTGAATGGGAATGTTTTGAGTTTCTCTAGGAGTAAATTTTTCTTTAAACTGGTCATGTTGGCTTATTTTTTTCAGTGAAAGAGCCTGTTTGGTTGCCAATGGATTATTTTGAGCCTATGACATGTGGTGGACAAACTCAAACCAGTTTAAACGAGAAGGCACTCAGAGAGCGCATATCTCTGCAAGCAGGTTTCCATCCACTAAAACCAATAATCAGCTGCAGAATCTGGATCTTTATCCGGATTGGTCTTCCCATTCATGCAGTCCAACTTCCCATCAAATTTCACAGTGATCCATTGGATAGTTTTTGAGCAATCCTGCTAATAAACACACACACACACACACACACACACAGGTAATCACAGTACTCTCAGGCAGGGACAGAAAATAGAAGGATTACATGTGACCACGGAAAGGCAGCTCTAAAAAATGTCCACAGAATTGAATCGATACAGATCTGAACCAGTCTAAACAGAGACAGTATATTTCCGCAATGGAGATAAGTATCATCATCTAATCTGTCAATTTGATATTTTAAAAATACATCTTAGCAGGTTTATGATTGACCTAATGCACAATGTCGATTGCATTAAGAATAGTGTTAAGAATAGTGGTCACCCTGTGATGGCTTGGACAGTCATCTCATGAGATCCACTGCGCCCAATGAGTGCTTTGAATAAACAATATGAAGTCATTTTAGAGGTCCAGGGGCAAACAGGTACAAGCGTGATGTGCTCACATTACAACATAACACCCAGACTGCCGAAACATTAAAGAATGGTAAAAAAAAAACAAAAAAAACACAAGGTTTAAGTCTAATTGTGTCAAATGTCTGCAAAATCACCCCAAGATCGAAACAAAAATTGTACCTTTATGGGGAATTCTAAAATGCCAAGTTAGAACTAGATTTCTACCTACTTTGACACATTAAAGAAGATGAGACTGTCCTTCTTGAATAAACCGATTTTTCATCCTGTGCAGTTCAAAAATTGGAGGAAAGAATTACCAAAAGGATTGAAACTGTTTTAACTCTTTTCCTCATAATGACTACACGTGAGGCCTATATGTACAATGCTGAACAAATTTATTAGACCACCACCCAATGTAAGGTTTATGCCACAGCTGCACAGCTGCCCTAAATTAACAGTATTGGTAATTACCAAAATCATTTTTATGTTCTGTAATGGTTAATTCACCAGTATGCGCAAGCTCTGTACCTGAAATGATATTTTCAGTGCTAAAATATAATTATTGTTGTTATCCATGAATTTTTGAAAGTACTTTTCATACATTTACAAAAAAGCAGAAAAAAATTACAAAACACGTTATTATTTTTTGATTAAGATGCCAATTCAGTTTTTTTTTGCATTCCTGAACTTAAAATTTAGTTTTAGTGGTTAAATGCAAGAATGCAAGCTGTTATCCAAGCCAAAGGAGGCCATAGAATAGTTTTTATTATATGGTTATATAGTTTTTTTTTGTTTGTATGTGTGAATAAGGACTATTTAGTGGTTTCAGTTCATTATTTACCAAAGAAATAAAAAACTATTTTTTGTTTTAAACCAATTTTTGTCAAATTTTTGAAATATTTGTGTTTTCTTGTTTTTTTATGACAGGTGGTCTGATAAATTTCTCAAGCATTGAATATCAATGGCCTTTTCCCCTAGCCTCCCCATTGATTGAAAACAGGGGATCCCCGATGCGTGAAATGTCGTCTTTATTGGTTTGGCTGGGGTCAACATTTGGTAGTCAGTACGGGGAAATGGGGGGGGGGGGGGAGTTGACGGGAAAAGAGTTAACGGCAAAAGTTGAGCCTAGACATAGTTACTAGATGTTGTAAAGCAATAAGAGTTTCCAAAATTTTTTATTTTATATGAAATTTCTCAGTTAATTTCCTATCGAAAACTTAAAAGTTAAAGTGGGAATCCGTGCAGGGGTGTTACACTGAACATTTGATCAAGATGCTGAACTTAAACTGGTTTAGTAAGCTTTACGAACAAATTGGATGCAAAAACAGTTATGGACTGGGCAGGGTGGACGACAAACTGCAGGGTCAACAATGAGCCCCTCAGTCACTTTATAATGAGGAGGATGAGTAGAAATGGAAGGAGTGGAGAACTAGCCTCACCTGATCATTTGCTAATAATTTAACTCTTTGAAAAAAACATCACCACAGAGGAAGATCAGAATTTAGAGTAAGAGATAGAGTAACCCCCTCTGGTAACATAATCCAGCCCTGACTGATAGAAAATCAAGAACCTATATTTGTGGCACAATCAGGGAGACTCGAGCTGATTGCACTTAGATAAAAACAAGCCAACCAATGAATTAACAGGAACAGCCCGCCAGACCAGCGGTTCTCAAACTCGATCCTCAGGGACCCCTGCGTATGCTGGTTTTCATTCCAACTGATAGAAGTGGTTCAGATTAATTAATTTGGCGATTTCGATGCTTATAAGCATTATTTACCTTTCTACTATAGGTACTATAGGTTGACTATAGGTAACTAACAAATGAATGAGGGTAATTGGGCAAGTTTATGAATTAACAGGTAAGGAGGTTAACTTAATTGCTGAGCACATGATAATCTGCCATTTTTAAAATTATGTGTCATTATAGTGCAGGCGGGAATTATTATTATTTGCGGTGTCATGAAATTCATTATCTTCCATAAGGTTCGGATTGGTGGCCAGGTGTACATAGCAGTTAAGAGCTTACTGATTAGCCTCAGTCTTTAATTTCATTGGTTATATATTATTTTCTTCTTTTGTTGTAATTACAAGCAAATAAAAATTTACAGTTGGAAATCCAAAAGGTACTACATCCCCAGAGAGCATATATTTTAAATTGCATACATCGCTATTCCTGGCAGAAGGTGATTTAAGTTGTTAATTAATCCCACAGTATAAGATTCTAGTTTTGAAAAATTAACCGCTTGTAAAAATTTTGGGATTACGTACCATTGTGGTTGGAACAAAAACCAGCGGGAACTGGTCCCCCAGGACTGAGTTTGTGAATCCCAGCGCTAAACTGCCGGAGCAGGGAAGAACCAATTTAGCAGATGCATGGGTTGTAACAAAAGACACATAATCAAGAGTCTTGCTTGACAACTGCGTCTGAATGTTGAAATTGAATCCATAACACTTTTTGAATTGAAATGTGACCATGTGATCTTAAGCCTGGTTTTCACGGCAGGAACGTATTAAAATTCGAATCTGGGTCGGATTTTCCGGTCTTGTCTTTTTCCCTGTGTTTATCTTTATTTCTCAAATTAGGATTCTCCTGTTCCTACTACTCATCACAACCTCCATTGTAGATATTGGTAGAATAGAGCAGGCAGTGTTCTCCTGTGGGGGAGGGGATGTCAACTATTGCCTTGCATCACTCAGACCCTCAAAAGTCAGGCACACAAATGAGTTATAGGGAGGCCATATCAAACAAAACTGTGCAAGAGGTCGTCTCCTCAGGTGCCTGAAATCTTCCCGTTCCTGGGCAGAATAGGGCTCCTCTGTGCTCTAGAAACAAGAACTTGGGCTTTCGATTGCAACCCACGTGCAATGTGATCTATCCCTGCTGCACCTGAACTGCCGTGCTTGCTACCTGAATGGCGTCATTGTTAGGGCTCGAGTTTGACATCACAGTTTGACATCGCAGTAAGTTTGTGCACTCCAAAACTTTTCAACTCTATGGTGTTTAAAAAGCATCATAAAGCATGAAGTGGATCAAAAATATGCAAAGTAGATAAAAAAGTGTTTGCCACTAACATGGCAATATCCCCTGCCGCCTCAATTTTATGTGTCCGTATGTATGGATGGATGGAGGGAGCTCAATGCTATATCCCCCGCTTCGCGCTAATCGCGGGGCGGGGGATAATGATGCAAAAGTACCTCTGTGGTATATTTAAATGGGAATAACTGGCGAATTGTGGCAATTCTGCCCACGAATCGCTATTAAGACAAAATTAGTCGGATCCAGAATCCACAAGACCTTAGAGAGCATTTGAGCACAACTTGGATTGTACGTGCGCAGTCAATCCGTGTGATGTCATATTCATGGAACTCAGAAGATGTAAAGTTAACCATCTGAACTAAGCCTTGATGGATGAGCCACTCTATTTTTTACTCAGTCAGTTAGTTGGTCCACAATATTTTTCTGCCATTTGGTGGCTGCAGTTTTCACCCTTGGCCTAACGGACTAAAATTCGCCTGTGAGGGCAAGCATTTGTGTGTGTGTGTGTGTGTTTGAGTGATGGTTGTATGTTTGTGTTCATGCCAAATGGCTAAAAGGAGGCGTGGCAATAAGAGTGGCCTATTGCAATGAGATGCATAACTACAAAACAGATTAATAGACAGGCACAAAATTTTGTGCAAAGGCAGTTCATGAACCAAAAGCCAGCTGATTAATCATTCATGCAAAGTGAGGGTGTGACAGTGGGAGTGGCCAACAACAGAAAGGTGCATTGCCTAACTTATAAACAGATTCGCACCACATGACCAACACACACACATACGCAAATAGATGGACATACATATGCACACACATACACACACAAAAAATTTTGCCTCGCCCCTATTAAGAACTCAGATCGGTTGTCATAAGCTCTTGTCAGAGGCATCATTTACTTTGGCAGTGATCCTTTTTCATTGGTGGTGGTGTCCCCGCCTATACAGTTTAACCACGCCCCCTTACAAAACTCATGTTCCGTTTGTCATAATCTCTCGAGGGAGGCATCAGTACACTCAGTAAAGGGCTTCTCTTTCATTATTTAAGTTAGTCCCGCCCCCTAAATTTTAATCACCCCCTTTAGACACTTGCGGGAGGAATCAAGGATCTCCTACTACAGAATGTTTGTATTTATTTGCAGTTTAGAGGCATGTCTTTGGACTGTGGGATGAAACTGGAGTACCCTGAGTAAACCCACATGAACATGGGAAGAACATGCAAACTCCACACAGAAAGGCCCCAGGCAGGATTCAAACCAAGCTCCAAACAAGCCTTTTTAAATATAAACTTTTCAGCTGCCGGATAGCTCACTCGTTTAAAGCACCACATTGCAGAGTAGAAGAGACTATCACTGCGCGGATTCAAGCCCCGGTTGTACCAACCGGCAGTGGTCGGCAGCTTTTTCAGAAGTAGCGCACAACTGGCCATTGCGCTACAGGGATGCAAATTGGGAAGGGGCTGCCGGGAAGTGTAACATGAAATGGTTGGTTTGTTCGTTGCTCAAGTGCCTCCTGCTGGCCAGCCGGGTGCTCGTCAGGAAGATTCTAAGCTTGTTCATGTTTGGGTATCCTCCGCCCTCATTCTGAACTTGCAAGGAATTCAGCCAATAAGTGTCAAGAAGCAGTTTCGATGGGCAAGTGCTTCGGAGGAGAGCTGTGAACTGTCCGTCTCTCCTGAATTGGCAACAGGAGGTCGCATATGCAAAAGCCTTGTACATAGTTCCTCAATTGGTTATTCCAAATTGGGATGGGAGTGGAGATGCCAAATTAAAAAAAAAAAACAAAACTTTTCATCACTGAAAATATCTTTATATCAATGAATATTTCCATTTTCATGACATCAGTGCAATTCCAGAGTGCAAATATGATTTTTTAAAATAGACTGTATTGTGAAAAACTCTGGTTGATAAGGGTTTCGCTGAGAAGTGGGCACCAATCGATGGATTAGTAGTGCGCCAAAACCTTTTTGTTTTGTGCAGAGAGACAATGTGTAGAATTCTATAATTGGAGCAGACAGACATAGCAAGTTCCTTATTAGGAGCAGAGAGACAGAGAGAGTGCTGTGATTGGAGCAGACAGAGATGGCTCTCTAACTGAACAGTTCTGTTACTAGAAGCTGATTCTATGACCTGTTTCAATCGTGTCACGGCTCAGTGGAGGGCCTTTTGGGGTCCCAGGAGATCTGGTAGCTACCTTTACAATGACTCATTTTCAGCATATTAACCATCCCTGTACGTGGGAATTTTACCCCATTAAGAATAACTCTAGTTTTAAGGAAAGCTACTGAAATTAGGCTGTAGTTTGAGATGAGGCTATAAATTTGAAGACCACAAAGGAAAAATAATCAGAGTCATTATTATGTTATTGTTATTATTATTATTATTATTATTATATTTAAAATTTTTTGCATCTTTAATCAGTGTTTTGTTTCCAAGATCGTTTTGAATTTTTAATTCATCATTTCTCCACAATGTGAAAATGTGACTGATCATTTTTCCACTGTGGTCTTCATTAATGTTAAAAGTTTGGGTGTTTTAGGCGATGTGTTGGTTAGGATTAAGGTTAGCTTTAAGAATAAGATTTGGGTTGGGATGAGGGAAGGGGTAAGAGATAGGGTGAGGTTTAGGACTTAGGGGTATGGCAATAGGATTTTTGAGCAAAACAAATTTTTTTGTCCGCATGAAGATAAAAAAAAAAAACATTGTTGTGCGTGTGTTTCCAAGTCTCTTTTTGTGTATGTAAATGTAGATGGTTGTGTGTTTACATGTGTGTGTGTGTGTGTGTGTGTATGTGTTTGTTTCACTACGTGCATCTGTGGGGGCTATGTTTCAACTCCTGGGCCTGGATAGAGCTCTTGTATAGATCCACCAAGGAAATTGGATGGAGGTTATGTTTTTGTCCCCTGTGTCGCTGTTAGTCTGACCGTCTGTTTGGAAGCAGGATTGATGAAAATGTTCTAGACCAAATTTGATAAAACTTTGTGGGAACGTTATACATGACAACAGTAAGAAGTGATTCAATTTTCGGAAGCAAAGGTCAAAGGCCCTGGTCAACATCACAGAAAAGCTAAAAAATGATGGTGCATGAGGAGGTAAGCTCTCTACCAAGTGCCTCTCTGGCGTGCTCACATTTTTTACTTCTTTCAGATCATCTAATTGATGAATAAAATCTACCATCACTGTGAATCGACGAGAAATATCATTGTCTGTGAATAGTTTTTCTGTTGTGTTTACAGATATGTATACCTTCATAAGTACATAACTAGTTTTTTCTCTGTTTAACTGTCATTTCAACTAAGGAATTAACATTTACATTTTCGTGCATCCATGTGCGCACGATATGCATTTTACATTTGCATTTCGATGACCAAGTCAGGCCTCATGAGGCAGAGCTGTTTCATGACATTTAGCCGTCCGTGGCATTTACGCTCTCGGTTTAACTCAGGGGGCGTTTAGCATGGTTAGCCTTCTGTGACATCAGAGTGACTGTTAACCGCTGACCCTTGGCAAGATCTGAATGTGCTGTAACACCACAGTATTATTCACATGCACACACACACACACAGACACAGACACAGACACACACACACACACACACACACAAAAAAAACAAACAGCAGAACACAGATGCCCCCACATGCACACAGATACCCATGCATATGCAACACCACAGTGTCCACACTATCTACACAACCCATGCGTAGTATATGAATCAAAATAAAGTAATAACTAGATGATGCGCACTCTATAGAGATGCTAACCCACGCCTCTTGTTGACCTTGACCTTTGACCTTTCGACCTCAAAATGCCAATTTGGACAGGGTACCCTAGGATCATCTACCCGACAAAGTTTGGTCACCCTAGCTTTAGTGGTAGAGCTGTCGCGCGGACACACACACACACACACACACACACACACACACACACACACACACACACACACACACACACACACACAGACGGTGCTAAACTGTATACCCACGCCGCCTCGTCGGGCGTGGGTAATAATGCATAATCTTATGATGTTATTGTAACAATGTTATACATCAGTGAGACTCAGATTCGTCTAAGGAATGCGCTGTTTTACTGACCTCCACTGGCAGGCTGACCAGCGTTCCACCTGACCCACTACAGAGGGCTAATAGCTGAGCTGTGCTTCAGAGCTTTTCTCACACCAAGCAGGGACATCTTGGGAGACAATCTCACAGATATGTAATGTTATGAGCCACACAAATAAAATTAGCATTTTCACCAGTCCCCGCAGAGCCACGTAACACAAAGGAGCATCGACGTTATCTCCCCGCCAAGCTTTCACAACTATCTCAGCAACACAGTTTTTTTTTTCCCTTATCTTCTCAGACAATTAACACATGACTCACACCATTGACAATGCATAAGACGAAATCGATAAGATCGAAAAGATATCTAAATCGTGGGTGAACTCCTCCGAACGCTGAAAAGGGCACAACATCATGCACATGACGAGCGGAGTCAGACCTGCGAGTTCACCGCGGTTATCAATAGAAAGCAGAAGCATGACTCACGTCAGGAAATTACCCTGAAGTTTCTCTCTGGTTTCATTAGCAGATACCAATAGCCCCATTGCCCTTTTCACAAATGACACAGGGGGCTGTTCATGTCATCTTTTAATACAGTCAGTCCAAATTTCCACAGCAATCATGTCACAGGAAATCACACTCTCTCCAGCTGTCTATCTCTCTGTCACACGCATTCATCTTATGAGGCCTATTCAGTGCACAGTCCAGCGTTGCTACAGATGTTTCAAAAAAGCTAATCCTGACTGATCTAAGATTTAAGAGTGTCACCAGGGCTCAAATCTGGAGCCTTAGGATAGTAATCAGCGCTTTACAGTCTTAATCACCAAACAGTTTGTATGAGACAGATACTAGCAGTAAAGAGAGTTGAGGAGTAAATTTTGAAGCGTTGAAGGATGATTTTTGAAAAATGGACTCCGAGGTTCAGTGTTATTAGCATTAGCATCCAGAGCTAACTTACGTATGGGAATTACGTGAGGGCAGCCAAACCATTCCATTATCATTTCAAGTCTAATTTAGTCGAACTCAGTCGAAAGAAATCTCCTGTTGTATGAGGTGTGCTTTGCTATATTTGAAGTGAAAACCTATAGAAAGCTGCTGGAACACGACAGCCCTGAATTAGATCATAATTCTGAGGCACCTGAAAAAAAATCGCTGTTATTTGGACCAATTTAGACCAATGATATTCCTGAATTTATGAACAATTATGGGGTCACCCAATTATAGAGAGGAGTACTCATCAAAAAGATGTATACGCCACTTTCCTTGCAGATTTCAGACTGATGAAAACCCACTAGATAAAAAAATAATTTGCTAAAATAATAGTAGGCCTACTGTTCACAGGAGCAGTAGTTCAAGTTGATTGTAATTTGTCATGCAAAAATTGGATGCAGCTTACCTTTAGTTTCATAAATTTGCATATTTTTGAAAAATGTTATTATTTGTTTGCACGCAACAAAATTTTACACAGGGGGTGCCTGGTGCTTTTTGGTGCAATCTTTCCAGACCAACCAGTCCAGCATGTCATGAAACATCTGTGCTTTTTCAATAAATCCAAACAAAGAGAAATCATACAGTGTAAAAATACCTGGTCCTCATGGGTAGATTGCCAGAAAGTTTATAGTCAGTTCTTGTGGTTTAAGGAAAAAAAAACAGGATTAAAATAATAAACAGAATGAAACAAGTGGGATTTCTTTACTGTCTAAAAAGAAAATAGTTCTCTGGAAGCTTTCCTGCTTGGACCCTTAAAAATATCACTACATCAGAATCACATAACATGATGTGCAATTCAGCGTGCAATTGCCTGGTAATGTGTAATTGATAAAGTAATTGAATAATAACTCATTATCCTAAAACATTTTTTGGCATTGCTGTCAGTGATCTGTCAATGGGGTATGTCAGAGTTGGTCAAATACCCATCTTTTAACAAACGATTTCTCCCAACTTGCATTTGTTCACACTGCTTGATAAGCCATTAACCAATATATTCACACAGTAATTAAGAATTATCAGTAGAATGAAAAAGCATTATTTTTCATTGACTCAAAATATGGAAACTATTTTCCCTTTCAGATTACAGTTGGGATGAAATATAAATAGGTGCCTGAAGGGAACTAAAAGATTTTAAATGCTCATGCATTTAGCATTAGTTTGTTTTCCATCCCGATTGTAAGCAAAGAAGTTTCACACAAATGTGTAAATCTTGCATGTGTTGCATTAATTGCTGGTTTCACAGATCTAAAGTCAGGTTTTCGCTTCAAATTTACGCTTTGAAATACTGAATTTACTATAACCACCAAAATCACAGGCGAAGTATATTCATAATTTTTGTCATTTAAGGCATTCAGATGTAAAATGAAAAGATTAACATGCGACAACATGTACAGATAATCAGCTTCTATTTCTTGGCACTTTCGTGTGACTATTTTGATGCTTTTTGAGTTAATTCACCAATTTCAGCTGTGCAAAAGACAGTAGACAGACACATACACCTGACGAAGACTGTGTGAGGTCGAAACGTTGTATTTAATAAATCGGTGAGCAGCAACAGTGTGCGGATTTTCTTCTCTCTCAAAAGACAGTAACTGATAGCTGTTAACTGTTACTAATGTGTTTTTCTTTAATGTGGCTTGTTTACTCATAAAGGAGCTGAGAGGGCCGAGCCTTCGTATCAGCCATCGTATCAGCACTGAAGTGAGGCCAGAGGAATGCACCATCAGGAGTACTGGGGAAGGCAGGACAAAAACTGAGTATATCAGGCGCAGCAGTCGAAGAAAGAGACGCAGAATTAGTTGTATGAAAAAACGAGAGCAAAACAGCCCCCCCCCCCCCCCACTCTATCTAAAATATGAAGGAGGTAGAATCGAGGACGCACAGCAGTTTATTGCGCAGGATTGCACAATAATTTATTTTTGATGCAATGGAGAATGCAGATTTTTATTTCTCCAGCCAAGAACAGAAAAATTCTGACTTCCTCCGCAGGCACATCATCTTAAGGGGAAGCAATACACCCCACAAACTCGCTATGCAACCAAGGCATTTATGAAATGGGAACAGTGAACTAATATGGGAGGGCTACGTCAGTCCCTTGACTTTTTACTTGTTGAAGACAAGACTGCAGATAGACAGTCACTGAAACACAAACCAACTGAGAGCAACTCTGCGGAATTTTTTTTCTAAAAAAAAACACCAAATGTTAGGTGATGTCAGTGGGTCGAAGATTATAAGCAGTCATTTTTGGGCTATAGTACCAAGCATTAGACTTTATCATCTTAATACGCTTTTTAGTGCATCCATAATCTTAATTTTGTGCCGCAGTAAAACGGGGGATTGATCACAAAATCTGTTTTATTCCCCCGTAATATGGTAAATGCATGGAAATAGAGTACAACAGAAGTTAACAATTTTACCTTATATGCATCCTTTGACGTCTCTAATTTGAAATTTTGGTTTTCTATGGCAAATCTTTATTATAACTGCTGGGCCCCAGGACTGGCAGCACTGTTTCTGAAGAGCATATCTGCTGTGGATATGGCCCGCTGTTTTCCATACCAGACCACAGAAGCAGGTCATCAGAATAGAGCTGCATCTGACTTATGCGCCATGTGGAGGAAGCCCAGGGGAAACTGTTTCAACTGTCCACTAATTAATTGATGCAAATATTGAACTATGTAGAACCCCTTTCACATCATGACCACCTATAAAGAATCCAGGTAGAACTTGTTATATCTGGCTGAGCATTTTATGCCAGTCTTGTAGCCGACATTAGCTCTGTCTGAGCTAGCAACGGTTTCGAAATTTGCAGTCAATTTAGTAGCTAGCAAGCTAATAAACCACACAATGCTTACAAAAAGGTAATGCGTGGTAATCCTAGCTAAGTTGGTTTTGAGATTAGCACTTTGCTAGCTAGTTACATCGATAACAAAGCCATTCACATTTGCCTAAGGTGACACTTGAAATTCAGTTTGAATTTAGACAGAAATTAGAAACACTTGGCAGCCTAGCTGGGTAGCTTCTTAGCTACAGATTGTCCTTGATAATAAATAAAAAGTACCGCTTCTTTTTATCTTCCGAAAAGCATAATCGGTCCCCTTTACTATAAATTTTGTTGCCAGTCCTGCTTTGTACTGATCCAGGTTAGTAATATAGAGCAGCATCTTGGGGTCGCCAAGTCTCCAGAACTACCCTTAGCAAAAAGTAGTATACTTGAAGTTCATTTTATTAAGTATACTTGAGTATAAGTGTAAGTATAGCAAGTACACTACGGACCATGTACTTGTAGAGTACTAGAAAGTATACTAATTTAATACTTCTTCGGACTAAATTGGAACATTTTAAGTTTATAAAAGTATACTTTTAAGTATACTTCAAGTTTAAGCAAAGTAAACTGAAAGTACCCATCTAGTTTACATCTCAGTTTTATTCTATACTGCAAGAACACTACAAGTGAACTTTTTGGATGTTGTGAGTGAACTTGTTGTATACTTCTAGCATACTTTTCAGCTCATGAAAGTATACTGTGGCGTATACTGCCAGGAAACTTAAAGAGTGTCATTGGATGTTTAATAACCACAGTGAGTCAGGACTTCAGGTTCAAATCTCATCAGACAGACAACATCCTTATCACTACACTGGAGTATTGTATATTATTCCACCAGACGGTAGATCCCAACCTACCTGCCCACCTATGTCCACTCCAGCAGCAACTTATTTTCCAAGGTGGTTACCCATCCAAGAGCTAACCAAGGCTACACCTGCTTAGCTTCAGCCCCACAGCTGGTGCTGATCAAGCTGTGGTAGGGTTGCTCATCTTAGAACTGTTTTTCATGTTTGAAAATACTGTGTACATTTATCTGTGAATCTGCACACAATAGCCAGCTAGATTGAACTGATTTCTCAACTCAAACACAGCAATGTTTAGTATAGGTATAATATGCAGGGCTTTGATGTCCACACTGTTGTTTAAAAATGATTAAATCATTACCATCTTTCAAGGATTTCAGCACTGCTGCATCTTTTCTTTAGTTGTCATATTTTTGACTGTGATACAGAACTCCAGTAACCAAAAAATAGCTCATCGTTGTCTTCATTTGGAATATTTCATCAGCCCTTGCTTGAGTCCTTCAGCCTACTGGTCAGGCTGAAGGCTTTGCTAATTAATATTTTATATATATTTCTGGTTCCATATAAGAGAAAGAGGTATTTTTTGGTTTTGAATTGGGATTTCAATAAGAGTTGCCATTGCTGTGTTCTTATACTTTGGCATCCAATACAATATTGTGTTTGAAAATTTGATTTATAAAGGAATCAATTTTGTTCTCAATCCTGAGTATGTGTTTCACTGTAAATTCTTCTAAGTACCTTCATCTGTGAATAAAAGCAGAATGCACTTAAGCATTGCCTACTAGTAGAGTAGATGAGGTTACCTCTCGTCTACTTAAGTTAAATTATATCTGAATAGCACCAGTAATATACTCCAATATAATCAAAAGTGTAGGTACAAGTATTAGCCAAATATATTTCTGTGTACTTTTTAGTATAAGCTAAGTATACTTAAGTATTACTTTGCTAAGAATATCTCTGATAAGTACATCAAAAGTAAACTGAAAGTATACTCTCTTATTTTCAGTTGAGAAGAAGTATACTAATAGCACACCTGAATAAACTACTTTTTCGTAAGGGTAGCTATACTTATAAGAAGCTGATCCTCTCAGTTAACAGTGGTACATATTCAGTTATATTCTATTATATTATGCGGCTGTTGTTCTTCCAAAAGCTGTGCAAATGTTTTTAGAGTCCATGGAATCATGGACTCGATGAAATTCCAGGATATTTTAAAACTAAATCTGGCTGCTTCTGGCAGGAAACTGGGTTGTCTGGCAGCCTGCTGGCCCGCAGTCCGCGAATCTTCTAGCAGGACAATTTTCCAAAACATCCGGTCAGATCAACATGAAAATGGTTAACTGAATACAAAATCAAATTTTTACCCCATGCCTCGAATTCCCCTGACCTAAACCCAATAGAAAACCTGCACATGAGTTATAGAGGTGAGTACGCAAGAGAGGAAATTGGACCCTAGATCATCTGGAGAGGTTCTGCACAAAATAGTGGTTTCAAATTCCCAGCTGTCAGCGCTTGAGACCTCCTGAGGCCATTTTTTCTGTTTGTTGTTTTATTTTCTGTATATTTTCTATTTTATTAGTTTCATTTCAGTTATTGTGCTTGTTTTCTGGTTTGTATTTCCATCCCCCTTTTAGATTAGGCTTCCCTCTCCTTCTCACTCCTGCACTCACCTTCCCTTTTCTGGGGTGCATTTCCCAAAATTACATAGTTCATCCATTCGCAGTCAATGGGCCTGACTATGTAAGTTAGCATCTGTGATTTCGGTGAACACACCCGTTTGATAATAACTTCCAATTAGTTGCCTTGTTTGTGGCCACACCCCCAGTCATGCTTCCAAGCTCCACACACCTGAAGCCACTTCCCCGTTTTTAATTTTCTTCCTTTATATAGACCCTGTTTTCTTGTTTTACTTAGTGAGTTTGTAGCCATCATACGAGCCTTGCATCCTCTGGTGTGTTTATGCCAGTTCTGATTTTGTCACATGGTTTTTGAGATTGCCTGATACCTGGCTTGGACTGTTCCCTTGGTTTGTTCCTTCTGTGCTGCATGTCTACTGATTGGCTTTGAACTGTATTGTTGAACCTGAGACACCAATGAACTTGTGGAACTGAATCTCTTTATCTGCCTGAGACCTGAGTTTGACCCCGGTCACCTGCTCTGCACTCTCTAACGTTATAATATGTTGCGGGAGAAGACTCAGTGCTCCTTGATTGTCAAATGGAGGTTGTTCAAATTATCAAATGCAGGGCTGCCAATAATTGTTGAACACGTGGTTTCATGAAAAATATTTCTTGATTAGAGATTTCAATTCTCAGGATGAATTGACTCCTCATTTTGCTGTGTGAGGTCAAGCTAATTCACCCTAACCCTATCATTCATCTTACCAGGGGCGTCAATCATGGTTAAGATTAACTGCATTTAAAGGGGCTTTCCACCAATAAGTAAACCTTACATAGCAGTATAGAGTAAGCTCTGTAAAAATAAGTTACATGCAAGCTACACACATTTTCCCCCAGCGGCTCTTGATATTTGTGTATTTTTCACTCCCATGGGGCGTATTGACTCTTTTTTTGAACAGAGAACAGTGTTCTTGAGCAAGTCTAACAGATGGGATTGTGCTATTGGTGGTGTGACAAGAACAATCTGGGTCAAACATGTCAGAAGATGGAACAGTTTCAAACCCATATCCCTCGTAAGTGCACTGTAATTTCTCAGCGACTTTCAAATAATAACATGTAATGGAGGGAAATAACCTCAATTTCTGAACAATCTCCTCTTTTTCCCCATTGTCATCATGGATAAAATCTAGAATTTCTGTGGTTAAAGGATGGAAATAATTCAAATCCTCAGCCACAGAGTACTGAGGTGGCTACTTCACCCTGGTGTCTAAAGTATAAAACAATACCCATTTATTTTACCAATAAAGTTTTTTCAAAATTCACTTTTGAAGCACTTCCTACTGTTTTTAAGATTTTGCATCATATTCCTGAGTAACTACCTGTGCTTTTTTTGTGCTGCCCATAGTTAACTGAAACGTACACAGTTTTAATTTTCTAAAAAGCTAACCCCCTTATTCGTCTAAAAACATCATGTCCCATGTCCCAAGTTATGTGGGTTGCTTGTTTCAATGTACAGACTTGGCCAAAGTTAGTCAGTGAGAAAACCTAGTAGCCAATAATCTAGCTTGCCAGTTAACATATGCATCACTGCAAGCAAGCAAGCTGGCCAGCTACTTAACTAATAATCACTACTTGCTGAGCTAACATGAGTTAACTAGTGAAACTAGAGGCACTTCTAGAGTGCAAACCTCTGCCAAGGCAGCACAGTCCAAATCCTGCGGAGTGGGAGCGAAGTTCAGTTACCGCGTGTCATTCGATTTCAAGAAGGCTGCCGTGGTGGCCATATTGTTTGACTGATTGTGGTGAAAATCATGTAATAGCGACCCACCCACAAAATTTCAGAGATATCCGTTCATCACTTTTTGAGTTATCCTGTTCACAATCAAACAGACAAACAAATGGCACCGATCACATAACCCCCTTGGCGGAGGTAATAATCACTATTCATAGTTCTCTACTAATTTACATGCAATACATTTAGCTAGCTAATAGTACTTTGCAAACTAGCTGTTATGATTCTGCCTTTTGTGTGTTGTCTCGTGCTTATATTTGCTTGTGCTTTACTTTCGTTTTATTTTTCAGCTTTCAGTTCAGCCGTCTGACGATCCACTCCCAATCTGCCTTCAGTGATGTTACGTGACTGCTTTCAGCATGCTGGCGTCTCGTCGTCCAATCATGTTTCCTCTTTCGGTTTCGGCTCTGGTATTTCATTCATTGCTTCCAGCTGTGTTTAATTCTGGGTCTCACGAAACTCTGAGTGAATGCGTTCTCTGATAGGATATTACTAACCCGTACTAACCAGCACTTATTTGAGGGCGATTGTAAATATTTCGTCACGTAGTATTAACCTTAATTAACTCATTAGCGAGTGCATGCGATTCTGGCTTTCGTGAATTCTGACTAAGCTGTCCCTGATTAATTACTGCATTTAAAACCCTATGCTTTCCTTCGCTTCTCTTGTGGTGCTTTTTCCTCGTCACGTTTAGATTACCTTAATCTTAACTGTCTAGCCTGATTGATGGTCTCAGCGCCTTGTCTCGAGTCATTATTGTTAACCCGGTTTTCGTGTGATTGTTTATTAATCCCATGTGTTTCTGTTTCCTTCCGAGATTGTATTTCGAGTCCCCGCCTCCTCTAGTGACTATATGTGGGAGAGTTGGGAGATCGGATGTCAGACGGATCCTTGTATTGACTCAGTCTACTTTTTTTGATATCTCAGTTCTTTGTGCCTTCCGAGTTTCTCCTTGTATGATTCCCGAGTCTGATTTTCTGCTGCGCCCTTGTCTCGTCTGCCCCATGTTAAAGTCTCCCAGTGTTATCAGTTAGTTAGGGTCAGTTTTTGTTTTCTTAGTTTTTCCACTCTTGGAGTGAGTATCTCTGTTTCCCCCTGCCTTTGGCAGTGTACTTCAGTTCTCCCATTTGTTCAGTGCTTGTGCACGGTGTTTTGTTTCTGGCGTGTCTGCCAATTTCCCCTTAGTGTTTTGTGTTTAATAAACACTTCTGGATCCTGCAACTGGTGTTCCTCTGACCTCTCCTTACACTAGCTCGACAATCAATTTTGCCAACACACCACTGATCTGTCTAGCAAGTGAAATAATCAAAAGTTGCGGCCTTGCTTTTTTCCATTGATTCCTATGCACCACATGCTCACTTTTCTCTGTAGCCGGTTCCACTGCTTTCTGGAGGTAGCCAACGGCTTGTAAACAAACATCAACTTCGTCTTCTCCAATTTATGTCTCTGATTGACCTCCGTCAAGTTACAATTGTACACCTTTGCTGAAACTGAGGTACCTGATTTGCTAGGAATGAATTTTCAGCTATTTGTGCGTTTGCAAAGTAGATAAGTAGTTTGCATGCAAGGTCTACAAATTGGACTACTACAGTAATAGCATTACATTTTCGGCAATAAAATACAAATTTGATGTGCTCACTTTCATTCGTACACCCCAAATTGGATTCTTGAAGCTCGCAAGCTCATGAAAATTAATTCTAATTCGAGTAATGCCGGAAATTGTCCAAACCCCTTATAAATTTCCTTATAGAATTTACTTCCAAGTTCCAACACCAAAACCTAAGTAGCAGTGATGTAGTCACCTCATTACTCTGCGGTTGGATGTCCAGATGGTTGTAGACCGAAGTGAATCCTTAGTGACTGCACTTAATGACACTCACTTGTTTGAGACTTCGGATCTCATGTTCTCGGCCAGTTCCAGACTCATGGGGAACAGGGAGTCAAATAGCCTCATGGCTTCCCTATACATTAAAACAACTACCACAATGCACTGTGCTAGCTCACAACTCCAGACACGCCCCCCAACCCTGTAAGGGTCTGCGACAATCAGATGTCAGATCGTAAATTGGAGCATCATTCACATTACTGCGAGGAGGACTAGTAGTGGTAATTATAATGACAGTCCATTCTGTTCCCGGGTAGGGTACACGGGCTGCAAAAAGGCTAATGCTAGAAATGTAATTTTTCCTCTATTTACCTGAAAATGCAGTACGGAAAACAGAATAGCAACGAGCCATTGCAAACAAGACATATAAAGTAGACATGCTGGCAAAAATGTAATTTCACAGTGAACATTTTCTTGAAGACTATGACAGAGATTTCCAATCAGAGTTACTTGGTTGTCCTCTGAAACAAATTCAGTTCACTGTACATGTTAAATGGCAGCACTGAAGGGGGAGGTAGACATATTTTGCTGCTAATTTCCATACAAAAAAATGAAAAAATCTGTTTGCATTTTTCACACCAGATATGGTTAAAAATAGGAGAAGTGTCCCTTTAATCGTGGGCAGGTATTTTTTTCCTACGTGTATAAGGGCGTGAGTTATTTTTACTGTATTCCATTACACTCAAAGAGAAAAGATAGATATGCTTTGGAACGTTACTCTTGCACTTTCAAGAAATTATAGACAGGATATTAGTCATAACATAATCAGCCTTCAGCATCTTCGCGAGATCATTTCATTACAGTAAACGTGCTAAAGGCGAATGCAACCCCAATTCTGAAATAGTTGGGACAAAGTGTAAATTGTGAATAAAATCAAAATGCAATGACTTTCAGCTCACATCAGCCAATATGTTATTTACAGTAGAACATAGATAACATTTCAAATGTTGAAACTGAGACATTTTACATTTTTATCCACAAAATTAACTTTTTTCAAATTATCTGGCTGCAACAGGTCTCAAAAAAGTTGGGACAGAGGCAAAAAAGGGCTGAAAAAGCAGTTAATATTTCAGTGAATCAGCTGAAAGAACATTTAGCAGGTAATAGAGTTAACTGGCATCAGATGTGTAATATGATTATGCTATATTATGCTATAAAAGGGATGTCTTAGAGAGGCTGAGTCTCTCAGAAGTAAAGATGGCCAGATGCTCTCCAACCTGTGAAAGCTTGAGTAAAAAAATGTGGAGTACTTTACAAACAATGCTCTTCAACGTCAAATTGCAAAGGCTTTGAAGGTCATCGACAGTGCATAACATCATAAAAAGATTCAGAGAAACTGGAAAAATATTTGTGCGTATGACATTACTGGGCCCAGGGATACTTCAAGAAACCACTGTCTGTAAACACAGTCTGCCGTGCCATCCACAGATGCCACCTAACACTCTAACATGGAAAAAGGAAGCCATTGTTGAGCGTGATCCAGAACCACCGCTGTGTTCTGTCTTTAAACTGGACTGTAGCAAAGTGGCAAAGTGTCCTGTGGTCAGACAAGTCCAAATTTGACATTCTTGTTGGAAATCATGGGCGTCGTGTCCGTTAAAGGAGACCCAAAACGCTCCAGCAGCTGGAAGCCTGTATTAAACAAGAGTGGGATCAAATTCCAATGGCTAAACTCAAGAAACTCGTCTCCTCAATGCCCAGACGCCTCCACTCTGTGTTAAAAAGAAGAGGGGATGCAACACCTTTGTAAATAGGCCCCTGTCCCAACTTTTTTGAGACCTGTGGCAGTTATCAAATTTGAAATGAGCTAATTTTGAGAAAAAAATAGTCAATTTTTCAGTTTCAACATTTGCTTTTTTTCTCTGTTCTATTGTGAATAAAATACTGGCTGGTGTGATCTGAAAGTCATTGCATTTTGATTTCATTCACAATTTACACTTTGTCCCAACTATTTCGGAATTGGGGCCATCCTTATTTTAGTCTGTGAAGTAAGATTATATTTTCTATGTTTTTATCTGCATTTCAAACATTCATTGAATAATCAGAAATGCCTTTGCCCGATTGTTCATCTTCAGCTTTTTGACCTCCTGACAACTGCGGTGTGGTGGAAGTGTTAAACTTGAGTAATGACAGAATGCAATGGTTGCAGGTTATTGCAGTTCCCTCTCATTGGCATCGAGGTATAACCACTCTTTAGCCAGCAAATCACTTAAGAGATGGAACGCTCCCAAAACTGAGCTGACACTGAGGTCCTTCAGCACTGCAGTCTTTAATCATTGCTTTCGACTGTAAGTGGATATTAGCATTTAGAATAATAGCTGTTAGCATATGAACCCAGTACCTGCGGAGCAGAAAACAACTCAGAACTTGGAGCGCTTTTACGTAGGAGTGAGGAATTCAGAAATGGGTCTGACTAGTGACAATCAGACAAAATACGCCCACACACAATGTTGGAGAAAGGATTTCAAAATTTTTCCATGTAAATAGAAATATGCTGTCAATACTGTTACTCCTCGCTGGTTTATGCGGTGAATTCCACGACGGCTCTGGGCGGTTCTGAGAGGAGGAATGACAAATGATGACACAAGGACTCAGTAATTCAAAGAGAGAGTATGTTTTAAATTGAAGAAAGAAGCCATTGTAGAAGCTGTGATAAATCGGAGAAACCCTTCTCTGCTGCTTTTGTCAGTAAAACAGGCCAGCCCTGAGTCAGCAGCAGTCTGTCGCTCATCACAGACTTACAAATAAAAATGAAAAGAACAACAATTGTAATAATAATAATAATAATAACAATGAAAGAGGAGATCACATGAAGAGAAACTAGCAGTTTGTGAAGCATCATTTTATACAAAGCATGCAGCTACATCACTTTCCATGAGTGAACTCCGACCTCCAATCCCCCTTCTTGATCCTCAGAAGTCCCCAGCCTTCTGTGGACCCCTGAATGAATCCTTTGGCTGTGATGTCTCCAGGTGAGAGTGACACAGTGAGGCACCAAGACAATCCTGGCTGAGCTTTTTATCAATATCACCAGCGGTTAACCCAGGGCACTGGGCCTGAGCTCTGCACTGCGATGGAGCGCTGCATCTGTGCACCGCACTAAAGAACTTCGGACTGATGTGAAAACATACGGAAATGTCTGTAGGGATTCTTTCTTTAAAATAAAAAACACAAATGTCTATCTAAAATTACACAAGCTACTCCGACAGCAACAATAATAATCATAAACATCGTAAAATAGCAGGAATCTAATAATAATAATAATAATAATAATAATAATAATGATGTGTATAAAAAAACAGATAGGTGGCAAGAAAACAGAAGTAGTGGGGAATTATTAACTGTAAAATTTCTGTACAGGGGTAAATGAGGCCCGAGGTGAGTAGCCGGGGGTGTAAACATTGGCTCCTGCCGTGGCTGAGTAGAGGAGAAGTAAACTTGGTGTAAAATTCTCCGCAGAAACTCCTGCCCCTCCTGTAGTGCCCCAACACAACCAACAGCAGTCTGAACGAGGAGCTCGGAGGAGCAAGTGAGAGAGTTAGGAGGAGAGTGGCGAGACCTGGCAGGGTGTCGCAAGGCGTAAGAGGTCCGCAAGTGGTTGCTATGGCAACAAGGGAGGTAACATTCTAAGTACAAAGGAGAACATGCTGATCATTCAGGGGGAAAAAAGTCAGCGGACTACATCTCTCCCCAGTATATGTATGTAAACAGATTCGTGTGCGCACTCACACGTACACATACGCGCAAACACGCACACACGCGCGCAGGCATTCACAAGCACATGCATGCACACGCACACGCAAACACGCACACACCAATGACTGTGGCCAGGAATTCTCAAAATGATCCGCATCTCTACTTGGAAAGGGGAGGGACGGACAGAAGAAATTTGAAAAAAAAAATAAAATAGTTTCATACTTCACTGCTATTCTTATCCTCCACATATTTAGCAAAAAAATCCTTAATTTTAAACTGCTGATAACCCTTTCGCTACGTCACTGACACACATGCACACGTACGGTCGTGAGCTGTGGCTACAGTTAAGCGATGACAAGGAACGGCCGTCTTGTACCCTATTTCGGTTACACAGAGCATTCCAAAAGAAATGCAGACCATGTATTGCAACTTCCCACAGAGACTGTGAGGTAATAGTATAAACTTTTAGAAATACTTTAGAAAAGAAGACACTTTGCACTAAGTTTTAGTATCCATGGGAGATGCCCTGGTTGTGTGTGTTTGAGTGGGGGTGGGGGAGGATGACAAGCATGCTAAACAGGAAACGGAAGGCATTCTGGGACCTTCTCATGCACCTTTCCCCTCAGCTCCATTCGTGCCCCTAGTCCCTCATCGTGGCATTAAACACTAAGCTCCATCAGACAGTCAGAGCTTCACTTGAATAATAAAAAAAAAAATCACTCAAGTCCATTCATAAAATAAGCCTCATTTGGTGCATTCATGAGGTGTTTCCAGGCAAACGGCGAGAGCGAAAAATAGGGATATAGATTCAGTTTCCCAAAATCTGCAGAATGCCATAAAGTCTCTGTCTTCCACATACACACACACACACATACACACACACTCCCTCTCTCTCTCTCTTGTTCTTCTGTCTTTTTCCGTGGCGGTGTCGATGTGTTCGGGTTGGGTGTGGTCATTGATTATGGCTCCTCCTCCCCGGTGGAGACGGCGAGGCGCATGGCGACGGGCAGGTGGTCCGTTAGTCCTGCCAGCTGCGTGATGAAGCTGAACTCCTCCACGTCCTGTAGAGGGCAGCAGAGCATCAGCTCACATGGTTCCATGTAAATGGAGAGCCCCGGCCTTGCTTTCGTTTTGAATGCGTTTTCGTTACCATTTTCTCAGTTCCTGTTCCGTCACTTCAGTGCCTTTGTGAAAAATGAGTGGGGTTTTTGAATGTCAAAAAAAATAAAAAAATCTGAAAAAAAGTCTGTGAGTAAAAGTGTCGCCCGAGATGTTGTTCACATTTCCAAAAAACCACATTGGAAATGTTCTTCTAGTCCATAAAATGCGAATGATGCAAACGATGTGCTACCATGAACGAGTGAACTACAAGCAGATGCCAGTCTCCACGAACAAACACAACTCATTTGAATGAGCTGATGACCCGGAACCAACGGGTGATGTAGTTCCAGATTACTTAAAACTTGGCAGGTGGATAGCAGCATTCACCAGAGAGGGTCTTAAAGCATTTCATTATTAAAAATGGTATGGAGTATTCAACCCCATCATCACAAAAAGGGGTAACACATCACACGTTTTAATTTAATCTGGGTCTTATCTTTGCCGACTGCAGAAAACCCCATTCATTTTTCAGGCAGACATTGGACTGATTGAACATGAGTTGAAAAATGTACCAACAAAGCCAATACAAAATGTACCTCACACTGTGACTCCATCGGCTCCCTGGGCAATATGATGACTCAGTGTAAAAAGTATGTTTCAGGGAGATTAGGGAGTGAATGTTGACACAACATTTGTGACCCTTCAGCACCAAACCAGTCACGTGGGTCAATTTTTCAAATATGAGTTTTTGGGCTCATCTGAAAGGGCATTTAAGGGCTCAAGCCTGGGTTCACTCAATTTAAGTACTTCTAAACACTAAAAACACATTAAAATTGTGTCAACTGCAAAAGCTCAAAATGGAGTTTGATTTTAATCAAATTTAATAAGTTTGTTACCGTGAAAACCGTACATTATTGGCGAAAAAGTCTTGTGGCAACAATATCTCAGAAGCTATACCATATTTTCCTGTAAGTCTTTTTTTGTTTTGAAGCCAATGTCACCAGCTATACCATGACATACTCATTCTGGGTATTTTCATTGGAAAATATTTTGAAAAATTATTTTGTCATAGAATTTTAGAAATTGGTGGCGGAACCTGCCTGGCAGATGGATCATAAATACACCATGTATCTACCTGCCGAAAAATGGCTATGTCATTGTATAGAACATAACAAACTGATGCTATGGTGAGAATTTCAGAGCAATACCTTGAAAAATGTGGATTTTATGCCCGCCACAATCCTGATAAACTATGAAATTTTGCGATGCGAGAAAATCACGTTTTTGTCGCGAAACGAATGCAGGAAGCGCTCACATGATAAAAATCCACTTAAAAGATAGTTTTTTTTGGTCTTAAAATCACCTTTTATTAATGTTTTGAAAGATTTTTTACAAAATGAAAAAAAAAAAAAATTCATGTCTGAGCCTAGTCTTGACCCCTTAATTTGAGCCCAAAAAGTCATATTTGAAAAACTGACCCATGTGACTAGTTTGGTACTGGAGGGTCACATTTAACCTGTTTAAAAACCGAACACTGTAAAAAAAAAAGTTGTCGCAACTGAAAAAAGTTAGTGTCCAGGCTGCCTTAAAATTTCAAGTTAACTGAATTTAAGATTATAAGTTGAATATTACCTCAACTTGTCATCTCAAGTTCAATGAGCTTAAAATTTTAAGGCAGCCTGGACACTAACTTTTTTCAGTTGAGACAACTTTAGTTTTTTTACAGTGAATGCTATCATATGATAATGGTATATTAATCAGCACAGCACCGGGTAACTCTGTTGCCCTATTTGACTTTGACCAGCGCTTCTCTGCATGCAGGAAGCATATCCTCCCCGTGTTTGCAATGCTTTTTCCCAGGCGATCCCATTTCCTTGCACAGTCTAAACATATAAATGTCAGGTTAATTGGAAACTCTACATTACCCGTAGGTATGAGAGTGTGTAATGGTGTGAGCGCCCTACGATGGATTGGCAAACTTTTTCAAGTGTATGCCTGCTGGTCGCCCTTCGATACAGCGACCCTGACCAGTAAAAAGCAAGATAGAAAATGAACGGATGCAGTAAAAATAATAGTGGAAAAACCCGTCCAGCTATAAACCCTGTAAAATGTGCGGACAAATCTGGACTGAACAAGTGCCTTCTAAAAGTCACACTTACATGCCGAGAATGCAGGTTAGAAAATTAAATAATGTGTGAAATTGCAGAGATTGTGACTGTGCACAGAACTTGCATTCACAGACGGGAACTTATATCTGATGTGAACTTATTTTTCCAGACGCAAGCATCAAGCCATCCAACGTGCGGCTCTCATCGCATCCACCGAAAACATCAAGACGGCTTTGCTTCTAATGATGCCATTTGTTGTGGAGATTGAGAGCGTAAAAATGCTTACTCCTCATGGAAGATAATTTGGCCTCCTTTGTGTTGGTTTAAGTAAATCATGTAAAGCACTTACACTGATTAAATCACTGCAGAAACCTGGGCCTTCATGCATAATGCTGCGCATAATTACCGTTAAGAATAGTCTCAAACTGACTAAGGAGTTAAACCATTGTGGTCAAAATGTAGGACCTAAATCCTATGCCAAACAATGTTCAGACCGCTCTTTAGCCCAGAATGAGTCATATTCTTTGCAGCTGGTCTCAGTTTCGCTCACAACACATACAGGTATTGTAAAGAGGAACTACAATGATCTCATCTTGAAAGTCCTCTCAGCTATTGGAGCTGGACAACAGCAAACATTCATGGCCCCATTAGCTTATTGCCTAAACTGGAAAAATTATAATCGGCACATTCCTGCATTTATCTTTTTTAAAGGAAGCTATTTACGAATATTTTTTTGTAACTGCTTCTTTATAAACATTATATATTTTTTTGAGCTAAGAATTTCAAATTGGCACCGAAACATGAATTATCAATTAGCAATGCCCTCCGAACCAACATAAAATTTATATCAAAACGAACAAAAGGACGGTGTCATCACTTTCCCCCTCCACGATCAAGGGCCACTTGCTACTCCGTAATAAAATATGCTTCAACATCCATTTTCAAACTCAACGTAGATCATGAGTAGCTTATTAAACATATAAAACTTCACACATCTAGGTGCGATAGTTTCAGAGAAATCTTGTCCCCATTGTGGCCTGGACGGATGGACGCATGGACGGACGGACCCCAATCCGATATCTCCTGTCCCGCTTCGTGGCGAGGGATCATAATAAAAAGTTGGGACAACTTAAGGAGGGACAACTTAGCAGTTGGATGGACGTCTCTCTGTCCCCCTCATTAAGGTCTGAGGTGAGATGATGCCGAATTACTCCTGGACCTCTGATGGCGAGATGAATACTGCGGTTGGGATCTTGAAAGTAATTCTCTTTTATTGATTACACAAATTTGTGGGAAGTACTAAACCCAGAAATGTCAGGATCTGATGATTAATATGTATTTAGAGACCATAGGCTTGATTTTTAATCTGTAGGTGGATGTCCTGCCTAAGCCTAACTGTGAAACTGCAGAGATTGTGGATGGAATAAATAATTATGCATAAATACTGCAGTGAGACCTCTCCAGTCTAACATTCTTAAACTGCGCATCCATCCCTACCACTTAAGCTGAAGGACCATTATTCTCTATCTATATCAAAACCCACTGACACATTGATACTGTGGTACTTTCTCTGTTTGACAGACTATAAATTTCCTCATTATTGCAGCAAGCTCATGCACATTGTGTTCTGTCAATTACTCCAAAATCCCCTGGAAAGCCCTCAGTTCTCTGAAAAGCTACATTGTTCTGAGGGATAGTTTGAAAAACCTTAGAGCATCAATAGGCTGCCTGACGATGTTAAGAGGAGTTAGAGCCTTGATAATGGCTCTGATGAATGGCTGTTGTGATGGGTCATCACTGGTGCGTTATTACACTTTAACAGCTGCCAAGAACCGAGGCATCACAGTTACTTTCATTTCTGCTATGATGGCGTAAATGGGTACAGAGGAAAATCTCGCATCTCTAACGAGGTCTGAGCCCTAACGAGCACGGTCATGCGACCTCTTCTACAATTCTGTGTCATCAAACGTTTACAAGATGTACTTTCCTTGAGAAATGTTGCCTCCGAGCACAGACCACAGCCATGTGTGGGCAAATCGGAACCGAGTCAAGACATCTCCTTATATCGCGGAAATAATTTACACTCGCACTTTAGCATTTTATCACAGTCTACTTATTTTACATCACCGATTTAGATCAAAATACAGCAGTTTCAATACCAAAATTTTGATGCATCTATAAATGAACTTGTTGTCAGAGTGGCTTCCTACATACAGACCCCAATTCCACAATGCACTGCACCAGAACAGTTTGACCACAGGGTGGCAGCACTAGGCCACACCGTGACTAGAGATATATTTTATGAGATGGAGGCTTGAGAGAGAAACGGAGAGAGCGAGCAAACAAGGCAGAATAAAGAGAGAAACTGAGAGCGACTGAGTGAGAGCACCACTTTGACAGTACAGACTTCCTCCCAAACACTTGCTCGTGATTGGTGAGGCGATGATGCCATGAGACTTTATCTGACCTGCAGCAGTGCTAACACTACATCCTTGAGCTATTTACTTCATCAATATCGCTTCTGAAAATATCCAACATTCTGCTGGTGGTTCACTATGTTCTGGCAAAGTTAGGAATGTTTTTTACTTTCTGTGTGAGTCTACGCTAAGCTAGCTACATTAATATGCACTTTTCACACAGAACACCTTAACACACTCTCAGGATTCAACTATTGATATTATGATAATGCCCTCATTGGCATTGGGTCGATCCCATTTCAGTTTATTTCAGTTTAGATAAAACACAAAATATATTGAAATTCCTGTTTGGAAAAGGACATAATTTTATTCAATCTTTTTGAACACAATAGCCAAGCTTATTGAGGAATCCCTTGTCTGACCGTGAATTCGCGTTCGGAACATAACGAGTTTAAGGAGAAGCGACCCAAAGCACAAGAAGTACAGGAAACCATCCCACTCGTATTCCTGAAAGCTCTCCTGCAGATGGATGACTGAGACGGGAGAGAAAGGAACGTACCACTTTCCAGTCTTCCTGCAGCCCCTCCTCACTGTACAGGATGTAGTCGACCCTCCTGCCGTTACCCTTGAGTGGTATCTTCCGGCCTTTCTGGCTAGAGCACTGGTTTTTACTGGCGGGATAAACCAAGTATTCTTTCCTCCCCTCCTCATTCTCCATCACCCTGCCGAGACACAGAGAGACGTGAATCTGAATGTGCGCGTGTGCTGAGTGTGCGTAGCCTACATGTGGGCACGTACTTTACCCCAGGGGTCCACAGTATTACCCAGTGTGGGTGCAGCTTTCATTTCAACCAAGCAGTTACTCCACTGATTCCACTAATCAACCCCAAGAGTCTTTGCTTAAGAGCTTGATTTATAGTATCGGGTATGTAAGCGCAAGCCTGCACCCACACTGGCCCTTTCTGAACAAGATTGAGGACTCCTGCTTGATGCATCCTTTTATGAGATTTAGCAAAATGGTAGCTATTTTCTTCATAATACATGTGACAAGATGGCAAGAAGAGTAGCAGTGCAAATATTTTCACTAGCAGCATATGTTTCAACAGTACAATAGGTTCTTGCAGTTAAATCCAGAAATTCTGGATGAAAATGAACATCAGCGATATTTTGTGGGACGGTATATATGAGTGTAGGTGGAGTCGAGCGAGCATGAGTGTGTAAGAGTGTGTGCGCATGTGTGTGTAAGAAGGTGTGCGCGTGCATGTAACACCAGTGGTGGTCCGTCAGCAGAAACACAGGGCCAGCAATAACCTCACATTTCACTGCTTAATGACCTAAACCTCTGGCAGTTTACCTCTCCCGATTAGCAACAATTGTTCAGACTAATTGGTAGAACTGCCGAGAGTCTAATTTATTTTTGAAAGCCTTGTCATACATTGCCCTTCAAAATTATACAGCGTTTTCTTCTAGACATCAATGACTACGAAAAATATCAATATGTCTTTATAATTTCTGCACTCATGTAGCTCGTGAAACAGCACAGATTTGTGTAAATTAGTTAGTGAGGCTCATTGAGCAATAAGCCACGAGAATCCGTTCTACAGTCTGAATGTAGTGACAGCTAAAGGGCATTAGGTACGATTAGGTACGAGGTACGTCAGGTACGATGCACAGCTGAGTGATGGCAAAATTAACTGCTGCGAAGCCAGCGAAAGTTTCAGATTCTTTGCATTAATGTTTCCATCCTAACAATGTTGTATAAATTATATAAATGTTGGCTATAGGCATTTATTTTTTTCATTGTCATTTCTTATTATGGAAAATGGATGGGTCTTGGTCGTTCAGTCGATAAATTGTTTGTTAATCAGGCGAAGTTGACTGAGAGCAGCGAGAGGACAGTCGAGCGGTGAAGGGTTAGGTTACTGAAGTCCCTCTGAACGTGTGACCGCACGCCACTGTGTAACACTCACTTCTGCAGGCTCTCTGGAGAGCTGACCTCCTCATCGTACAGTCCACTGGAGTCCAGCAGTGTACCTGCCAATGAGAGTAAGGGAGTCAGAGGTCAGGGGTCACAAGAACTCTAACTGTATTTGAGTTAAACTCAAAGGATGCATTTCGATTGGTTTTCTTTTCTTTCTTTCATGTTTTTTTTTTGCTTAGGAGAGTTCCTAACTCCTTAGAAGTGACCTAGAATTATTTGCATGGCAGCCATGATAAGTGCTGTTTGAATTCTCTAAATGCTAAATGAGCTAGCGCCGTCACACAATATTTAAAGCAAAACTCCATCCATCAGGCCATTCACAAAGACAAACATGATGGCGAGGGACACACAATGACTTCACCTAGTGTTAGAGAAGTCACATTCCCTTAGCAACACTGTTGTCTCTTTCCTAAGTCCTTATCACCAAGAGACCCTGGTGCTAAAAGCACTTAAGTCACAAAATGTCTATTTTGAGAAACAAGGGTCCGATTATATCTCAGAACTGTAAAATCTGCTGATTGAAGACCCCAGTGCTAAAAGAACTTAATTCAGAAAATATCGAGAAAATCGATATAGACAACAATTCGAGACATTTACTGTCCTTTTCCCATGGTGAGTGAAAATGTGACTCGAGTACTTTTAGCTCTATGCTCTTCAATTGCGATTTACATATTTCCTCAATCTCATGACATTTCCCGCAGAGATTAAGGACAAAAGTAATCTGAGAGCGCAACATCCCCCGCTGGAGTCATGACTGCGATATGTGTATCATCAGTCTATACGCAGCATATGTGCAAAGTTTCAGGGATGTCCTATGAAAACTGTAGACGGAGTTGATTTCACCAGCTAAGCACCTTGGAATATGGAGAGGCGGACGAATAGATGGACTGCGCAATGACATAATTCCCCTTTTGGGCTTTCGTCCGGCGGGGGATAAAAACTGATCAGAACCTGGACAATAGGAATTAATTTCTGGATTATTTGAATGCAGCCCCGGGCTTGGGTTCGAACAAAAATGACTGTTTCGGCTCAAAAGTCAAAGGATATTTGACGCATTCAAACATGGACGTGTACAGACATCACTAAAGCATATGGTACAGATATTGTGTAGGAAATACTTTGGGCAATATCGTGCACCACATAATGTCTATCATAAACTCGGTCTTACATGTCAGATAGTTGAAGCTCTTATGGACAATGTCCACTCCACACTCAACCAAAATCTGTCCAAACACTGCAAACAGTATGCTCCCCACACAGATCCTGTCTCAAGCCCCACCTTTTTACAGCCCATGAATTGCAATATGTGCCCCCACACACATATTGCATTAGGCCTCACATACTTCTTCTCTAAGCCCCTCCCACTTCTCACCCAGAGCCCAAGGTTTATCCTCCCCGGGTCCCAGGCGGCACGGGTCCTTATAATGAGTAAAGAGAACATGCTGCTGCTCCAGTTTATCCTCTGAGGGAGAGACAGAGAGAGAGAGAGAGAGAGAGAGAGAGAGAGAGAGAGAGAGAGGAAATGCATCTTCAGAGAGTGACAGACAGGAAGTGGGAGTGGTATTCTCACAGCTCTGCTCCGTTCAGGTGAGAGGAGAGAGTCTCAGTCTGACGGTTTGTCACCTTCTGCTCATGCAGCGACACTACGCAGAGCATCACACCTCCTACACGCTCATGTCAAAAGTCATCACAAAAACAAATCCTGTCCATATTTATCTGAGTACCTGAGGAGCAGTTGTCAAAATTCAGGTCCCCAAGGATCACGTCGAAAGCCACCTGGTCCTCCAGGCCTTTGTCACCGTCGGGGCGTGAGGTTGCTTTCCGAAACTCGGTGCCCCACTCCAGCAGGAGGTCAAGCTGCTCACAACGCACGGCCGAATCTCCTAAGACATACGAGTTTCATTTTGTTAACACACAAAAGCCTCATCTGATACATTTCAAACAACAATTATTGGTACATTTTTTCAGCTCATACTATGCAGCAACCCCCCCCCCCAACACACACACACACACACACACACACACACACACACAAACAAATAAATGGATGAAACCCATATAAAACTCAATCCAATGACATCTCTATGTCAGCTTCGTCAGTTGCATCGGCAGCCTCCCCAGCAAACTGCTTCATTTTATATATCCTCACATCCATAAAATGTAAATAAAAACACAATGCACATCTGTGAAGACACCATTACATGCTGAACAATATATACAGGTTTCAGACGATGCCTTTTTTAGTTTAGGCCTCGCTTATCTCTGCAAGACATTACTAAACTATATTCTACTGATATTACAACAACATGGCTTTGGAGTAAAAGAGTCAGGGTGCTAAACTGGCCTGCCTGCAGTCTATACCTGTCACCCACTGAAAACATTTGGTGCATTATGAAATGGAAATATCACAAAGGAGGTCATGAATTGTTGAGCTACTGAAATCTAACATCAAGCAAAAAACTAGAAAACGTTCTGCTTTCAGAACGAAAGCAGTTGGTCTTCTAAGTTCCAAAACACTTATAGTGTTGTTTAATGAGAAGATGATGCAACGCTGTGGTAAAATGCCCCGTCTTGTCTTTTGAAACATTTTGCTGGCATCAAATTAAAAATAAGCAGATATTTTTCAAAAAACAAAAAAATTTCTCAGTTTCATCATTTGATATGTTGTCTTTGTGCTGTATTCAAATAAATATTGGGTTTAAATGATTTGCAAATCATTGCATTATATTTTGAATTTAATTTTTTTTTTACACAGCGTCCCAACTTTTCTGGAAACAGAGTTGTACAAAGTTCAATTGTACTTCAAGTATTTTTAGTAAAAATTGTATTCTGCAGTCTATTATTCCACATGGTATATTATTTTAATATCATCAGAAAAATTAATGCAACTCTGGTCAGAAATAAATGTAGTTAACATTGTATAAGATTGTTGAAATAATGCTACGAGGAATGTGCACCGTGATCAAAGCTGAAGACGGTCCAAATAATATTAGAGTGACTTTTTTTGGCAGGGGAGTGTATAATGATCATAAATTATAAACCTACATAGTCAAAGTACTTGCATCCATTGCTAGTATACATAAAAATGGTATTTTGCTGCTATTCAAAGACATTTTGCATTGCAGATAATATTACATATAATACATTCATGAATCTTTAGATAGGTACAGGTATATATGGAAATATCACATGCCGGTAAAGCATTAAGGACTTTCTTGAATTGAATAAATGAAATGAGATAAACATGGAAAAAGAAAGCGAGAGGGTGTGCGCATGTGTGTGAAAGAGAGAGAGAGAGAGAGAGAGAGAGAGAGGTGTGTGGACTGTTACAGGCCCCTGTGGAAGGGTTGCAGGTGTACAGTGAGGCTGATCGAACTGTTTGTCCAGGAGACCCGGAAGAACAGCTCGCTTACAATCAATTATTTATGTCTGGACAGGGCTGGGGTTTAAACAGAGTAATGAATGAGGGCAGTAATGTAACCCCAAAGGGCTGCACCCATCCAATGAAACACACAGCATGGGGGAGGGCGGGGCAATGAAGGGGAAGAAAGGGTCATCAAGGGAAAGAATGAGGCAGTGGGGGGGAAATTAGTGCAGTGTGGGGCGGTCCGGAGCAGTATTTGGGCAGTATGAAACCTGATGGGTAAGCGTGACGTAGTGTGGAGCAGCGTTTGGGTGGTACGGGGAAGGGTGGAGCAGTATGGAGCAGGATGGGGCTGTGCGGAGCTGGGTGGGTTAGTTTGGAGCATGTTGGGGCAGAGTGGGGCAGGGTGGAGCAGTATGGAACAGGGTGGGGCAGTATGGAGGAGGGTGGAGCAGGGTGGAGCACCGTGGAACAGGGCGGAGCAGTATGGAGCATGGTGGAGCACTGTGGAACAGGGTGGAGCAGTATGGAGCAGGGTGGGGCACAGTGGAAAGGGTGGAGCAGTATGGAGCAGAATGGGGCACTGTGGAACAGGGTGGAGCAGTGTGGAGCAGGGTGGGGCACTGTGGAACAGGGTGGGGCAGTATGGAGCAGGGTGGGGCACTGTGGAACAGGGTGGGGCAGTATGGAGCAGGGTGGGGCACTGTGCAACAGGGTGGAGCAGTATGGAGCAGGGTGGGGCACTGTGGAACAGGGTGGGGCAGTATGGAGCAGGGTGGGGCAGCGTGAAAAAGGGTGGGGCAGTAAGGAATAGGGTGGGGCAGTATGAAGGTGGGTGGGGCAGTGTAAAACAGGGTGGGGCAACGTAATCAGGTCTCTCTCTTCTCCTCCCCCCTTCATTTATCTTCAGGAGTAGCGGCGAGTGTAAATTTAGCCCCGGAGCGGGTGCACGGCTACGTGGCTCGGTCCAGAAATAGCAGTCGATCCATCTTTCTCAAACACACAACGCAGACTCCCCGCTCAAAATAGCAGAGGCGCATCACCATGGCGACCGAGGAGTGTGTGCTGTCCTTAATTTATTTATTTTACAGCAGAAGGGAGTGTCTGCCTGCGGCGAGAAGGGAGGGAGAAAAGCCTATATTCCGCACATGGAAAATTACAGCTGTACAGATGCGTCCTCACTGCCTCCTGCAGGCGCACAAATGCACTGAAACATACATTCACAGAGTACCCACATGGAAACGTACACATATACACAAACGCGCAGAGACATACATGCCTATGCACACACACAGATACTCGAGCACATACTTTCCACACAGGTACCCACACACTCTGAGACACACCCACAGACACACACACACACACACACACACACACATACACAAACACAGGTCAGACAGAAGATTGATTAGACTGTCGAACCCATTCAGCCTTATAAGGGCTCAGGCTTATATAACCCAACTAGATTGTGTCAGCGGATCAGCTGCCTGGGGTTTCGTGATGAGTGTGCGTGTGTGTGCGTGTGTGTGTGTGTGTGCGTGTATGTCTGTGTTTGCATGTGTGCACAATGTGCTGTGTGTGTCTGCTCACGACTGTGCGTGCGCGCGCGTGTGTGTGTGTGTTTCTGCTATGTGCGCGGGCGCGCGTGTGTGTGTGCATGTGTGTGCAGTGTGTGCATGTGTGAGAGAGCACATGCATACCTTCAGTGGCATGGAGGTGAGTGCAGGTGAGGTATCCCACAATCCTCTGCTCCTGAAGCGAGGTGCCAACCTGTACCTATATTGGAAAAAGAAAAACTCAGGCACAGCACTTTTGAAAAATGCTTTAGCTAAGAGCCTCAGCTAAATTACTAAATGCTCATTTAATTAAATTGCAAGCGAATTTGGAGAGAGATTTGGATATTGCAAGCGAATTTGGAGAGAGATTTGGATGAGTGTCTTCATCCTGACCTTTCGTCCTCTCAGGTTCCAGATCAAACGTGACTGAGCCTCATATTCAGGAGAAGAGAACTTTGTCGTAAGCACAGAAAATACGCAGTATATTATGTCTGCAAAAAACTATGACAGAATGAACTCGAGGGCCTCTTTCAGTCTATAAGCCTCAGTGGGTTTTTCTCTCTCTCTCTCTCTCTCTCTCTCTCTCTCTCTCCGTTCGTTTGGTGAAATGCACTTGGGTGGACCTGTCAGCTGTGTGTTTTATAGACTTTTATCCCTGAATTAGCTGCATAAATGTTGATGAGCCAGAAGCAGCCAGAGAAAAGAGATAAAGTGCTCAGCAGGCTTTTACTACAAATTAGACTGAGAGAGCCCACTGGATCCCAGATGTCTGCAGGGAGGAATGGGAGTCACTGGAGAATGCGGGGAACGGGTGGTGCGGGGGGTGGTGCGGGGGGTAGGGGGTAGAATTAACCTCACCAACCCAACTGGCAATATTCTCAAAGTGAAAAAAACTTTCGTCACAAAACCAAAGCTGCAGATTTCGGTTACCTCACCTGCACGCACAGGTGATATGCATGCACACATACAGTATCCTGAAATACTTAACTACGAAACTAAACCCAGAGCCAATCGAAGATGTGGCTTTGTTTCACCACGACGCAGTCTGGGAGGGACTAATGAGCATTAAATTTGCTTGCCAGAGTGCAGAGTGCACGATTAGAACAGCTTACAGTAGAAAAAAAGAGAGAAATGCATGCTAATGTAACAGAAACCAGAAAATCTCCAACAGAAGTCTGGCACTCGCCGCACTGCTCGCAGGATGAGGCTCAATGTGTCTTGTAACTGACTCCTGATCACAGCCTGCCCATGGTTAAAGCAATAGCTTCATGACTTTGAATATGTAGCTGTCACCAATGTGTACAGAACAATACATTTTCCGATGAAAACACGATGATTCAATGCCTCTATGATGAAGAAGAGGCGTTTGACATTTGCCTCCACATTCACTTGCATTGTGGCTACGATTATCGCAGAATATGCAATTTGTATTCTTTAAACAAACAACCCAATACTGTGTGTATGTCATTTCATTATTTCCTCAAAACAGACTGTTTAATTTTTACCATAAAGTGTTTTGTTGGATTGATCCTATTTTTATAATTTTTTAAATTGAATTTTCGCAAACTATACTTACATAATCTCCCCACAGAACTTCTGAGTTTGTTTACTCTGGAACAAATCCAACCTCGCTAGGCGGTCGGGCAAATGAAAGAATAACTTCCTGTTCAAAAGACTGGTTGTGATTGAAACAGCATAAAAATGATATTTACACAAAAAGCAAGCACTAAAGTGACAAACAGAAACAGACCTTTTCATTATTTATTATATTTAGAATAAATATCACGGTATATTGGAGATTCTGGATTTGAAATGCACACCTCCTCTTCGTCACAGTGGTATGGAATCTCGGTGAGACAATTCCAAAATGTATTGCACACACTGATTACTGCATATTGAGCCCTATACTCAAAGTCATGAAAACATTGCTCTAAGGTTTCTTGGCAACAGATCCCAGCATGCACTTGCGGGAAGTTTCTTTACGGCCTGCCTCAGCCAAATGAAAAAATCCAATTTCCGAAAAGGTGCGGACGCTATGGAAATTACGTGTAAAAAAAAAGAGAGAAATCAGTGATTTGTGAATGATCTTTGACCTGTATTAAATTTGATATAGTACAGGATAAAATATTCCATGTTAAACCTTATCAGCTGAATTGTTTTTTTTTTTGGAAATACATACTCATTCTGAGTCTGATGTCTGCAACACTTTCCAAAATAGAGAGGATCAGAGGCAAAATAAGTCTCAAAAACAGTTGTAATTTGGAGTGAAAAAAATTTGGAGTGTTCGCAAGCCCAGTCTCATCCCAACGCATCATATAGTGACGCTATCTGACTAAGTGTTGATATATACGACACAAAAGGACACCTTTGGCATTCTTATTTGACGCCAGATAAAAAAAAAAAACTTTATCCCCCTAATCTCTAACCCTTGACCCAAACCCTAACACTAAGCATCAAATAAAGATGGCAAAAGCTTCCTTCTATATAAGCAATGAGCGGTGATGACTCCTCACTTACTGAAAAAACTGCAGGACTATTCAGCTGTAAGAACTTAAGTGTATAATTTTAAAAGATTCAGGGCATCTGGATAAATCTCTATGTAAAAGATTCAGTTAAAATCAATATGGAGTGATCCTTTCTACTGCACAGCATTAAAAAAATACATGCTTTTGTGATGGACATCACCGCATGGGCAGGGACTACTTTGGGACACCTTAGCGAAGGAGGTAGAAGTCAAGGCAAAGCGTTGATCGAACTGCCTCCGCCTGTCGTAGCTTTATACATTCTAGATGTTGATCTTTGCTCCCCAAGTACAGCTGAATTTATGTGACCTTACCCTTTGACTTGATGACCTCCAAAACCTAATCAGTTAATTTACCCTCAGTGGAGAGTTACCATGTCTGATTCGGTCAAAATCTGTCCACTCCCTCTGTAGATACAGCGCAAACAAGATATGTCTGACAGATGATGGATGGATGGATGGACAGACGATCAGGAAACAGTATGCTTCCCACCCACTGTATAGGAAGGAGGCATAATAAACCAGTCATCATTGAATCCACAAATTCAAGTAAGGATTGTACAGTCACACTTTAGATGACACTTTAGATATACAGCATGTATAATGCCTTCATAAATGAGACATAATGTCTTCATAAATCACGCAAAAGCAAATGTCAAGCTTTGTAAAAGGTTAAATAATTCATCCTTATTCAGCATGTGATGCCAGATGTGACAATGACAATGTCACTTAGCTGACAATGTCACCCTTAATGACATTTAGCCACTAGCTAAGTGACATTGTCAGTTATATCACATTTGGCATCAGATCCTGAATAAGGATGTGTTATTTCACCTGTTACAAAGCATGACATTTGCTTATGTATGATTTATAAATACAGTATGTCTCATTTATGAAGGCATTGTGCATGCTGTATAACGCCTTTATGAGCAATACTTCATCTAATGTGTGACCAATTGTACTATACACCAAGGAATAGACGTTAATAATGTCTAGAAATGCCCCCATATTCTCTGGGCTTAAGCTCATTGGAAGACTCCGAACGTCTGAGCAGCTGAAGATGAATATCAAAGAAGACCGGGGAAAACAACTTCGAACAATTAGTGTCCTCCATTCCACAAACGATTACTTGGAGGGCTTTTTAAAGGAAAGGTGATGAAACAGTAGTCAACACACCCTTACCCCTACTGGAACGTGCTGCAAGTGTAAAATTCAAACTAAGAATTCAATTTCAAAAAACAACAGAGCAGAGAAGGATAACTTTACATTTCCTGTTTTTAAATTAGTATAGGTCAAGGATGATTTGCAAAGCACTGTTTTCTTTTTTATTTGCAGATTCCCAATTGTCCCAACTTTTTTCGAAAGCAGGGTTGCATTCTCCCTCCCTTAACAGTAGACGAGTGACGTCTGTGTGTTTGCTGATGCAATTATGTCACGGGCAGTAATCGTAAAACAAGTGCGTTCGTCTGTTCTTTTCTGGGAGAGACCACAACGCAAGCATCACACCTGCAGGCAGGCGGCACCTGGCAGACTAGTGCAGTCTGTATGAGATACACTGCAGGCCATGAACAGGTGATAAGGGTCAGTGTAACAGCAGTGGAACTGAATTTTAAGATCAAACATCTAACATTTTCACCTTAACCATTGGCGAATGCAATTTGTAAATGACCCAAAACCCAACACATGAACTTTCTACATCACAGGGGGGCAGCTCAGTAATACACTATTGCTGAAAAGTTTGGAATCAGTTCTCGCTAAAGTAAATCTCTCCATTTCATTCAATACAGCATCTTGTATGATCTTTATTTAAATGAAATTATATGAAATAAATACCAAAAGCATTAAAGGACCTATGCTAAAGTATTTTTTAAAACAATTCAGACAATTCTCTTGTGTCTGTAAAAAAACATTTTGAGGTTTGTAGGAAAGAAAGCATTAATTCAGCATTTGCAGCCAGTGACAAGTCACCAGTTTTATCACGTCATTAACAATGTGCTGTTTCGAGATGGAGGTGAGTCTGTGACATTGAACATTGTTGACTGGACGTATCACCTTGGTGCAAAATGACCAATGGCTTCCAATATGAAAGCATGCTTATTCTGGACAGCACTATGCAGATGACTCCCCTTGTGACATCAAAAAGGGCACAAAAGGGCTGTTGTAATATGTGCAGATAATTACTCAATTCGGCAGCTACTGCTAAAGTCATATAGGTGACATTAGTTTGCTTGCTTGGCTGATATACGGCCTTGTTTCCTTATCAACTTTTGACTACCAAGCACCATTACAGCGACTTTGAGATGGTGGTGTGGTATGTCTGTGATTAACATGTAAATGTTTAAAGTTTAATTTTTGTAATTACCAGTGTTTCTTACTACGCAATTAGACATACTGGAGCTCTTCATGTATTTCAGTTAACTGTTTAGTGAGTTGAACTCCTGAATGACCTTAGTGGGAGGGGCTACAGGAGGGCGAGAGGGAGCAGAAAGGGAGGGGCGTTGGTGTTCATTAAAGTCTCACTCCCTATAGCGCTTTTCTCCAAAGTTAAGCGCTGCAGCTTTAAGAGCCAGCATTCAGAAATGTACAGTGAGGAATCAAACATTTCTAAACCTGAGAAAGAACTGAACATATTAAAAAAATGGGGAAAAAAGCAATAAGAAAGAGATTGTGATTGTAATGTAACAAATCTTTCACTCACAACTGACTCAAAGGGATCACAAAGTCGGCTGAACCATCATGGTATCCGAAGACCCTAAATACAGCTCTCATGCTTTCCTTCCGAAAGGCAACAGTTGACTCAGAACTTGAGGTGAAAATTTACATCGGTTTCTTGCTGAATCATTTTGAAGAGTAAGCCACCATACTAAAATGAAGTGGAAACAATTACCACCATAATATTCCTTTAAGGACATACTAATCACATATTTGTGACCTCATGGGCTCATAGAGTTTTAGCTTTGTCTCTGTCAATGAAACAGTGACACCAAACAAATTGGCTGAGACAGACAGCAGACTATCGCAGGTAATTCTTCTGAGACTCCAGGCTTCCGTACACTGAAAAAAGTGATTTTGACCCCTAGTAAATGTTCCATATATTAATTAAGCATATTTCAATAGAAATAGGTGTGTTATTTAACTCCACTTAAAAAATATAAGTAATTTCAAATAGTGAACATAATAAAAATATCTAGCTTCAGATAAAAATATTTTGTGCAACCACTTACCTTAAAAAAATTATGTTCATTTAACAAAACATTTTTTTCAGTGTAACAGTGTAATGCAAACTCTGTATGGGAGCACAATGGAGCAGACATGATGACTGGAGCTAGAGTGTGTGTAACTGTGTTTTGGGGACATGGTGTTGCTAGACGAGAGGTGTGATATCTGTCCCCATGAGCAGGATACAGGAAAGAATCTGGCGCCTAAAATTACTACTTAATTCCCATTAGAGGCACGGGTGAACAGAGCAGTCCGCAAGGAGTCCTCTTAATGTAGGAAAATATGATGAATGAATGTAACCCGGCTTAACCCTACTGCAAGATAAACATGAAGAACCCAGAGACATGAGCTGCTTGTACGTGGTCGATTGTTCTCTCGTGTGTGTGGGCGCCTGCCTGTTTGACAGTGTTTACACAACACTCATATCTGCACACAGAAAAAAAGATACGCCCATAAAGTTCAAATCAGCAAATCTATCGGGTTATCTTTTAAATGAGAGAGCACAGCAGGTTTTTCTTTGAGATAATAATAAGAGAGGGATTACTGTGGAGTAAAGAAGATTTAATTATGTGGGCGTTCGTTCTTTAGGGGAAACGTTTTAAACTGAAATTCTCATTCAGGTGTTAATTAGAGCTGAGAGCAGTCTGACCTCCGCCGCATCGCCGCAACGGCTGTAGCCGCGCCTCTCCACCCTCTCATACTCCCCTACTGCCAACACCCCGCCCACATTTTGTTAATCTGCCAACCCCTTGCTTCACCCACCCACTACCAATCTGTAAGCCAGCCCAACAACGATTCCACATTCTGTCCAAAGGACCTCTCAGTCTAATTTCAAAAGCAATCGCACAAGTTGATTAAGAACACCTGTGACAATCCTCCTCATCCCGAAGACGCAATGTGCTGAATACTGAAGATGGGCGATTCATCAGAGGCCTTACGACAATCATCTGATGAGTGAGTGTATTTACTGTAGCTCTCTAGTCCAAGAAAACTGCCACATGAGACATTCTTAAGCCTCATTTCTGAGTTTTTATGAGAGGCACTGCTCATTATACCGCTGTGGCCGTGTCGAGGGTAAGTCAAGACACCCCATTCTCCATTCAAGCCGATGGTAATGACGATGAGAAAAAAGTAATTGCACCCTTACGGATCTCTTCGATTTTCGCTAAATTTGTCATATCTAAATAAGAAAAAGACAGCATGTGTCAACACAAAATTTAGCTTTCAGATGATCATTTCATTTATTGAAGGTAAAGATTCATTCACAACCTATTTCACCCCTATGGGGAGAAAAAAAAAAAAATCACTTTTAAAACTGTTTGAGCTGCCGTTGGTGGCAACAACTGCAATCAGAAATGTGCAATAACTGCCAATGAGTCTTTGACATGATCAATGTAGAGGAATTTTGGCCCACTATGCTTGGTAGAATGGTTTTATTTCAGCCATATTGGACAGTTTAAGGTCATGCCACAGTATCGCAAGTCAGTACTTTGATTGGGCCACTCCAATAACATAATTTTGTTTCTTTTGAGCCATTCAGAAGTGGACTTGCTTGAGTGTTTCAGATCATTGCCCTGCTGCATAACACAACTGTACTTGAGCTTTAGGTCACAATCTGATGGCTGGAATTTCTCCTTCAGGATATTCTGGTGAAGAGCATAATTCATGATTCCAGCAATTACGGTAAGTCGCCAGATCCTGAAACAGCAAGAAAGCCCCAGACTATTACATGACCACCACCCTGTTTGACTGTTGGTATGAAGTTCTTGCTGCGGAGTGCTGTCTAAGCTTTATGTTGGATGTAACAGAACCCATATCTTCCAAAAATTGACTGATCTGAGAGTGTCAGCAAAAACAGCCCGTTGACATCTACCTACAGAGGGATATCGCCATCAAGCTTCAGTTTTATTAATGCCTTAACACAAAGCTCAACGCAGATTGGCAGAGTACAAAAGCAATAGACGCTGCCAGTTAACTCAGAAAAAGGGGAGGAGGTCAGAGTCATTCCTCACAATATTTCTGACGAGTGCGTGAGTGCGTGAGAGGGGAGGGATCTAGTCAAATGGCTGTAATGCTGTGGGGACCATTTTCCTGGCAAAGGTTAAATGCATCAGTCCCTCTTGAGGAAATGGTTACTGCTAATCAAGACAAAGATCTAGTGAGTGATCCTCTATCTGAAACATTTCCATTCGGAGGATGGTGGCCACTTCCACAAAGAAAATGCCCCCATCCATATAGTACATGGAGTCAATGAATGATTTGATGAGAAAAGATGTCAGTCATACGCTATGGAGTTTGCAGTCACCAGAACTCAACCCACAGGAAAGTGGACTTTCAGACAGTGCTCTCCAACACCATTATAAAGACGGGGGAATATAGCATCTACACTGAACCTATTCTGGCTGCTCTTGGCTGCCCAACATCACCTCAGCAACGTTAAGTTGGTTTTTCCATTAATTTATCAACTATCCGTATTGACTAACGCCCTATAAATTTTGATAACAGAGGGAACTGGTGTAACTCTACCTCCCAGTGGCAAACATAGATACATTGTGAGCACAACTCTACTTTTGGTAGATTACTGACTTAGTGAAATACAAACCCTATTTATGGCTCTACAGCACAGCAGACTGAAGATCCAATATACACTTGGGAACAGTGCTATTACACCACCCGCTACAGAATGTTTTCCAGTATGTATAGGAGACTGATGTTTCCTTCTCTATCAGATTTGGCAAAGGCAGAAATAGGCTATGCAGTTTGTACACATGCTGTACATAACAAATTTAACAATGATAAACTAACCCAAAGTCAAACAAACAAAAAAGAAGAAAAAAAAAAACAAAGGCTCAAACTAATGGAGCTTGCACACAGCACATGCAAACACATTCAAAATTAGCCTCTGAAACTAGGCCAATGCTCCTGCAGATATAGCACACGGTATGATGTCATCTTTCGCCCAAAAGACAGGATGATGGACATCTAAAGATTAATTACAATCACGAATGCCTTTCGCAATGTTTGTTTTGGAAAAAGCTAAATTGCAGGCCTCTTACTGCAGTAATATGACAGAGGAAACACAAACATCGCCTTTTCTTCTCATATCAGCCATTTCAACGTCAAAAGGTGCTCAATGAATTTGATGTTATGCTTCGAATTAAAAGAACTAACGCAGGCCATAACCATTGGCTTTTATAATCACACAAACAGATGGGGCACCACACTGTTCAAATAATTCTTCAACATGAGCACAGAAGGAAAAAGCATCTAATGAGCACAAACTACTCATTGTGGGTACGGTAGTCTTTTCGCCAAGAGCCAAGATAATTTACAGCGCTTGAGTCTCTCCGTGTATTAAAGATATTTGTACTAAAATCAAGGGTTCTTAAAGGTATATGACGTAGGATTTTCCTTAAAAAAACAATGCATGGACTCATTAAAACAAATTCCTCTCAATTATCTCTTATGACCCAGTAGAAGTGTGAGGCAGTGTCTATATCAACAGAGACCCAGCCGCCCACCAGAGTTTTCTTCTTCTATGCACAGGATGTTTCTGGGCGGCGGTCTGAGGGCAGAAGGTGTGTAGCCCCCAGCCAATAACAGCGCGCAGGGTGTGGGGGCAGGACATGGCGCTGCACTGCAGGGAAGGGGTTCTAGTATCATTTGAGCTTGGGATGAGGGGCCGACTTTGAATGTTGCATTTATAAGCCACAGCCGAAAAATCACATCTGTAACCTCGGTCTGAGAGATTGTATCCCTTGAACATTTTGTTTTGGTTAAAAAGAATCACTGGAAAGATTCAGGTTTCATAACTGCTGATGGAAACAAATTTAAAAAAAGGCAGGTCAGACTCCTTCTCTCTGCCAATATGCCTTAGAGCTGCCTGTTCCAAATCACAATTAAGAAACGTAAATCCAGTGACAGTACCGATGTGCTAACATGGTGTCACAACCCTCGTATGTCATTCCTTTGTTCCAGCAGCTAGCATATGTTTTTGCAGTTTGACTCCATCAATTGATTTATTGTCTTTTCTCCTCCCTTGGTCCCCAGACTTATCATTCATATGCCTCGCCCCTTTTTGTGAATGTCCCAACTATATAGGTTCATTGTGGTGTCCGAGTGGTTGCTGGATTGTCACAGTACATACCCGACTAAACCTTCCAATCAGGTTTTGTCATCTCGTATTGAGCCAAGATCTTCTTGCATGTGCTTGGGTATATTAATGATAAAGAAAAACTGAATTGCTGATCTGAGTCTAATTAAAAGGAACAAACTCCCAAGCCTAAAAGTCGGTCTCCAGGATTGAGACTGCATTTTTATGAATCCTCTGTTCCTCCCAGTTCCTCTGAGTCAGTTTATTAGGAACACCTCCAAAGCCTTGACTGGTCTCAGGGATTGGGACTGTCTTACTGCTAAACCCTTTGGTTCTACTGTCAAGCAGACTTGCTTGAGCAAGGGGGATTCACTACCCGGCGTCTGCCCTGGGACAGACACGGCCCTGCTCTCTCCAGTCATTACTAACTTAGCTGGGCTGCCCCTCGACAGTTATGGGTGACAGATTTCCCCTCTTCTATGACCATATTCCTGTTAATAACTATGCCCTTGTGGATTGCAACCTGAATCTGCCTCTGGTTCCTTATCTGGATTGTAACACTGCGGTAACAAAGGCATGCATTTTCTTTGTGAATGAAAAATGTTTTACCTAACACTTGCATTGCTTTTTGTGAAGTAAAACTCTCAAAGTGTTTGTGACTGCGCCCTGAGGACATCACGTGAGGTGATTATGTGACACATGCGTCACAGCTGTTGGCTCTGCCGCATTTATATTCAGAAAGCAGAATTGGTTTTCTTTGCCAATTCAAGCATGCTATTATTGTATTGCACTCAGCCTTCTAAAGATATTTTATAAAATTGTGAATCAGCCATTTAAAAAAATGTTAAAGACTTTTTTTTACATGAATCATTGACTTCTAAAAAGCATTAAATTCAATTTGGCCAGACGAGACTGCACTTTGTCATACTCTAAAGTGGCGTGAGGGACAGAGGAAGCGGTATGATTGGATTAACGCACTAGAGAAATGAGAGCGTCAGTGTCGGCCGATGCTGCAGCACAGTTCACATCCCGAGCCCCGGCTCAAACCTTTGAATAGCGGCACCGTTGGAACCGCCCGCCGCGGCTGGTCCTCATTCAGTTTCCAGGCACAGAGTCAGAATCGCGCGCGCTGTGCAGATGACCTGGTTCTGCCATCCGAAAACCAGAGTGCAAAAGTGATGCTCCAAAAAGAGGCCGTAAAATCGAGGAAACGGACACCGCTTCGCTCGCATAACGTTATGGGAGCCACTATGGTTCCCCTCTCCTCAGATTTCAGGCCAGAGTGACAGTTGGTCAGCTCAGGTCCAGAATGAGGCTGGCGCAGTGGGTAGAGGGTTTGAATCAGACTTGAGTTCGCCCGCTGTGTTTGGGTCAGGTTCATCTGGGTACTCAGGATTCCTACCATGGTTCGAAGACATCCATGGCAGGCTAATTTCTGACTCTAAACTGCCCATAGGTATCAGTGAGTGAGTAAATGTTGTGTGATCCCATAGGTATGTGTGTGTGTGTGTGTGTGTGTGTGAATGTTGTGTGTTGTCTTGCTCACTGTCGGCAGGGATACACTCCAGCTTCCCTGCTACCTCATGAAGTAAGCAGGTTAGATAATAGCTAGATGGTTGGTTCAGGATGAAGCCTAAATGAGCCAAATGTGAGCCAGTTTCTATCTCACTCATAATCTCATGAGTACAGAAGATGCGCCCATAAAAATTCCCAGGAAAGATCACTCAGGTGCGCAAACACAAAAAGATCACTTCATCGGAGTCCCATATGCAACCGAACATTCTGGGAATAAATGCGATTTGCGATGTTCAAAACACATGAGGAATCACAACTACTGAAGCAACATACTGAGAGATATTGATAAATACAACTGATATTTGGCAACAAATGTGTCTGAAAAGCAATTCTTTAATTCTGCCTATTTTCAGCAACACTGGCTGTAAAGGGTTGATTTCCTCCATACTTGGCAAGTAAGAAGCCAGAACTCAGGTCTGTTATTATGCAGTTTTGAAAACCAATGAACTCAAATTGCATCGGTAAAATACCCTCCTCTATTAAAGGACAGAATGTAAAGTCTGCATACAGCACTATGCAAAATTTTTAGGCATATTTAAAATTATTCAGTGGAGCTTTCAAAAATCACGAAAGGAGAGATTTCTGAATAGACTTACTGAAGAATGTACTATTAAGAGTCATGAATTGTGAAAACCTAGATCATATAAATGATTGGTAAGACTACCCTTAAGCTAAAAATTAGGTAAAATGTACCGTAGTCCTGTAGTTTTCAAAGATAATTGGATTTTTGCCAGCTCAAACCATACGGGAGAAGTTGCCACAATCCTTAAGCCGCTTTCACACCGGACGCGAAACAAATTTTTCGCACGGCAGATTACATTCAAAGTCAATGCAAAGACGGAAATACACGCATTTTGCATGTATTCGCGTCTTTGCATTGACTTTGAAAGTAATCTGTCGTGCGAAAAATTTGTTTCGCGTCCGGTGTGAAAGCAGCTTAAAGCAGACAAACTGTCTCAGGTGCTTCTGTCCCTCCATGTGACCCCAGACAGCCATGACAATGTTGAGATCAGGGCTCTGACAAGGCTATACAAACTATATTGGCCATATTTAATGAAATGTAAGCATTATGTGTGAAAATATGCATAATTTTTAATATTCCATATCTCAAATCTGCATTTTATCTTTAGCAACACTGACATGAAACCAAAAAAAAAAAAACCCAATGTCTAAGACCAAATTCAAAAAAGATAAGAAAACAGAGGGTTCCCAAAACTTTTGCACAGTACTGTCATTTGTTTATTTAAATCCAATTGGATGCAGGGGCACAGAACATCTTAATATTCCTGTAAATATGAAAAAATTCACATTTCCCTCAGGGGCAGGAATGAGCTTAAGGGAATGATGGTTTTTACAAATTTCTATTTATTTATCTGCCTGTAGAGTTATGCAAAGGATTCATGCAGTATAACACAGTAACACATAGTGCGTTTGTGCTTGTGTGGTTGCGTGTGTGAGTGAGTGAGCCAGTGTGTGCATGCCTGCAAAGATTAATGAGCCCATTTCAATGGAATGGATACCGCGACAGACACGCACACACTGTCAGAGTTGCAAATTCGAAATGTGCACGTGGTCCCCACTACCCAAGAGAAATAATTGACCCCTAGAGGGACAGACACTGTTTTTAATGGCCGTGGTCTCGTGTCAGCACAATCCTGTGCAATCAAAGCATATACAGGAAGGGATGTGAAAATTCATTGAGATTTTAGCCAGATTGAAGAAGGTTCTTGTATGCTGTAGATGCACCAGGTTAGTTTACAGTCCTACCGACTGACATGGTTGACCAACTAAAGCAAGCATTGAAATTTCCAAGTTTTTATCAGACACAGCTGTATCTTTGTATTTGTTAAAATCTTCTGCATTTTACTGATTTGGGAATAGAATGAATCAGAGATAATATGAACACACTGACGAAAACGCAACTGAACTTCAAACCTGTACTTAAAAATAATTAATAATAAAACCTGTACTTAAAATAGTTCAGAAACACTGCTTCATGCGAACTTCGAGGGACAGAATTGATAGTCATTAACGATTATATAATCGAAAAGAAAAAAAAAAAACAGGGGCAAGATTCAAACTACATATTCAGCATTAGAGAGCAAAGGCAAAATAGAGTCTCTGTTGAGAACTGCAGGCAGGCAGTGGTCAGACATACAGTTCAGTTTTTACCAGGATACTGAGTCATCTGGAAAACACCCAGTAATCAACCGAAGTCGGATTTCAGCCTGTCACCAAGTTTTCCGCGAAAAAAACATTCCCTGGGAAAGGACTTTGAACAATGGGAAGAACCGCTAATGACTGATTGGGCAGTAAAACACACTGCACTTGACAGCGGAAGGATTTGATTACTGGGTTACGACCCCCCTGCCACTACAATAGGCTGTGTGCTGCTTTAACCTTATAACTTCGGCTGAGGTTTTAGCTGAATTTTCCCTCCAAAGTATCATCCGCCATGAGTGGCTCACTGGACTGGGCTCAGTGTGCAGGGGCCCCATCCTGCTCAGTGACATCAATCACCCTCCCTGTCAGGTCACTGCTGTTACGCCTGGAACAAGGCTCCTGCCCCGAGCTGTTCCTATAAAATATCCTGCAGAGCAGCAGGATCAATGAATGGGTCTGAAACATGGGAATGGAATTACATCATCCAAGGCAGGGGTAACCAATGTGTTCCCAGAAACCTACCATCCTGTACGTATTCCTTTTAATCCCAGTTTGCCATGACTGACCAAGCAGCGGCTCAATGTAGATCTGCAGATGTTGACTATAGTGATCTGTTTAAGGGTTGGAGTGAAAATCTATAGGTCGGTAGATCGCCAGGAATAGGATTTGATATCACTAATCGAAGCGTAAATGAATAGGGACAAAACTCATGAATACTTGCTTTGTGAGGTGGAGACTGATCTTTCTGTACCTCAATACCTGATTATGCAGGGCTATCCATACACCCACCGTTCTGCAGGAGAACATTTCATATTAATACTCGTCAAAAGAGACATTTTCTGCAACTGATTTATTCTGTTATCTACATCTTTGTTTCCATCTTTGTAGTTCAAAAGTGAACCGTGGTGGTTCACGATTTTGCTTGCGAGTGTAAGATGTCGCTGTGACGTCCCGTGAAAAAATGCTGGAGTGAGTTTATCGAGTTCCTGCCTCAGAAAACCGTGACAACACCCAACGAGCGCCACATTTTTCAAACAATGCAAAACATTTCAACTGCTCTGGCTCAGTTTAACCAAAACAGCTCACGAAATCGAAGAACTATGCAGGCATACGCACGCGCGCGCACACACACACACACACGCGCGCGCGCGCACACACACACATGCACACACACACACATGCAAACGTATACACACACATACGCACAAATGTACACACACACACACAAGGACCACATGTCTTGGGCTTTGGGTTTTCATGTCTTGTGGGGACATTCCATAGACTTGCATTCGTTGCCTAACCGCTTTCCCTGACCTTAATCCTCAACAGTACACAGCAAACCCGAACCCTAACCCCAACCTTACCTTGATAACCTTCACCTAATCCTTAACCTTCAACTAATCCTAAATAGCTCAATTTCCTCATTGGGACATGAAAAGTCCCCTTAAAATGATGAAGGAATCTGGTATTCCATTACTTATGGAGACATTTTGATCCCACAAGGGTAGGTAAACATGACCACACACATGCGCACACACACACACGTGCGCGCGCGCACACACACACACACACACACACACATGCACACGAACACAATCCAAACACATGCACGCACATACACACACACGCACGCAGACACACACACGCGTGCGCGCATACACACACACACACACCTATGCGCTGCAACCAGAGGCTCCTCTACTCGGTGCTGAGACAAACACACACACACACACACACACACAAACAAACAATCCATTGATAAATACAAAATTGTAACCCCTTCCCTGTGTATAATTGCAGCAGTAACACTAGCATTAGGGCACTGATTAAAACAGATCAGATCCTTATTGCCAAAACAACAGCTTTAGACAAAAATGAGACCACATTCATTAAATTTGTCTTAATCTATCAAATAACATACAGTATAAATTGCCCTGAATTGAAAAGAATGCAAATAAAAACACCATTTTGCCTATTTATCTTTTTTAAACTGCCATGATCTGCCCCATAAGAAGAGTGCATTTTGCCAGTGATTCAATTCTATTACTCAGTAATGCCGAGGAGCAAATGGAGCAGAAAAGGTGTGAATTTCTTATTTTATCTTCTGAAGCTACGCAGCATTAGCTTATGCTTTAATGAGCCGACCACCTGCTGCCTTCCCAAATGCACCTTCTTCCTCATCGGTCTCTGCTCATAACACTGTCAAAGGCCAGTCAAAATAAGGGCAGCGAGTATCGAAGGGTTATGAAAGAAAAATACGACAGAATCCTCAGAAATCATGCACACAAAAAAAAAACATGAGTCTGGCTACAAATTCAGCCATTTCATTCACTCAAATGAGGCAGACAGGAATAGACATTAAGAGAAAAAATTAAAATACCCTGGGAAGCTTTAGACACCTTTCCAAGTCTGTCACTCTGTCTACATGGCTACCATTTCAAACCAATTACCGCAACTCCCAGAAACGGATGAAAGTCAGCGAGCAAAAATGCAATGTCCACACTTCTACAAATGTAATTCCGAAGCATCGTCATTCGCAGGCAAACAGACGCGCGACAGATGGGGACTGAGCTCAATCATTATTACGACACGCATTCTGTAAGAATATCTCAGCAAGCGATGGCTCCAATTCCAATAGCTTATTTTTAACGGTATTTCTACTTTTTATTTCGTCCTTGTCTCGCTCTTTGCTCCAGCCATCGGGAAGAGAAAGAAGAAAAAGACAAAACGGGAGAGGAGACGAGGGGGCTGAAGGAACAAGCTTTTACAAAACGTCGCTTTGAAGTCACTTCAACGGCAGACAGTTACATGGCAACTGTGCAGACAATAAGGGCGAGGAAGATTCACAGTTAAGTCATTTCATGATGTCACATTCAGGAAAAAAAAAAAAACCAGCAAAGAATCTCTCAACACTCCTGAAATTAAGTATAGTTACTTTAACTTATTCCCGACGGAATACTTTTATATAAAATTGTCGCTTCTGTATGGAATACTTCTCCCGAAAATTACACAATATAAAGTATTACATAAGTACATAATATATAAGTACAGGTGGCCCATGACCGCGATCGTCAACTGATTTCGTGTTTTCATCGAACTGCAAATGGTCATCCATGCGGCTGGCACCGGCTTACCGTAGGGAACGGTAGAATTCGCCGCGCCGTTGGCAGCGGCTTGCCGTAGGCAATGAGTGAAATCAGTCTTTTTTCCTGTTTCCGAACTTATTTACAGAATGTAATCCTCAATGAGGACAGACCACAGATTCGAGTCAAATGAAAGGAAGGACCAAAGGACTGAAAAATGACTAACTGGAAAGGGCCCATGATGTAATTATTCCTAGTTCACAAAATCCTGAGGAAACCGCTAATTCTTAATTTTCTTTTTGTTAATTCCTTAGCTGCATAAGGCTTTGGAATTACCTGAGGAGAAGATAACAAACGGTAGAACTACTACAGAAACAGTATGACCTGGAGTTTTAAAACTGACCAACAATTAATTTCAGGCATGTTTCCCCACGGATTTATGAGGATGAGAAATTACATTGTAAGACATTGAGTGACGCCATTTGGGCTGCTTGTGGCTGTTAGTATGACACAGAATGGGCCCCACTGCTGTCTGATGCAGCGAAGCAGATAACTCGCCAAGGCTTGAAAAAATGCGAATGACTGCCGTCTGTCCGCCCGTTGGGTCGACTCAGGTCTGCCTTTATAGTTTGGTTAAGTAAAAATAAAACTGTATACATCCAGATATATTTCCTTTAATGCTCTCCTCCTGTTCCTAGTTAAGAATTGCACAATTAATTTACCGAATAATGGGCTAAATACCAACATGTTGTCAATAAACATTCAGATTTGATAGCAGCAAAGAGGAAGGGTAAATATGGTATGAATAATTAAATAACACAAAATCTAGACTCTTTCTGAATTCCATAGTTGCATTTCTTTATCAGTTGTGTTTCTTGCTATTTACATTAATGGTGGACCTTGATTGATTTTCTGGTCAGGTTCAAGGAAGAAATTATGTACTGTAGGCTACATTAGGAAATGGAATATGCCCAACGTGTTTATATCAGTCATTACAAAAATTATGATGATGATCATGTGTCTTGGAAGACTTTCCTGTTACACGATAAAACAGCAACTGGCATTAAGAGTACATTTGCACACAAAATGAGAAGTAATGCTGCCCTCAACTGTTTTCAGATAGGCAGAACTCTTCATCTATGCTGTTAGATAGGCAAAACTCTTCACCTATATTTTAAGTAGGCAAAACTCTACACTTATATTTATAGATAGGCAAAACTCTTAACCTATATTTTTAGATAGACAAAATTCTTCACCTATGTTTTTTAGATAGGCAAAACTCTTCACTGATATTTTTAGATAGGCAAAACTCTTCACCTACATTTTTAGATAGGCAAAACTCTTCATCTGTATTTTTTTAGATAGGCAAAACTCTTCACCAGTGTTACTAGATAAAGATAGTTGCGCAGGAAACCTGAGAGTAAAATGAAACCAGAATTAAGTTATGACTTTCTCGAACACTGGACCTCAGTTGAGCTCAGGCATCCATATTTGCATGGTTGTCAGATTAATATTTTTACCGCCTGGTCAGATAAATCACAGCTTTCGGAAGACAAACAAATTCCGACAGTCACAATTAACAGCTGGATGTTGACTTCAGCCGTATTTATGTAGTCAGAAGACTGTAATTGCAGAAAATACCATTTGACCTGAACACCCCAGGAGGGCCGCGCATAAGCTTAATAAGAGCCGGCTAATCATAACTCCAGTGTAATTAATCGCACTACGAGGATCAGCACAGCCGCACAAGTGCAGGCCTCGACCCTGGATTGGGCGCACAGCCTTCACTTAATCCACACCGGTGACCTACAGGGAAGTGTTTAGTGGCCCTTGTCACATTCACTGATCTGTGGGGCCGTGTCGGGCCCTCCTGGACCCCGGCCAGCATCAGGTAAACAGACATGGCTCGAGTACAGCCCTGGGAGGTGAGCCAGAACCCTGATGAATATGGACAGGTTGAATAGATTAAGAAATACAATAAGATTGTGACCCCATGCACTACAGAATACATCAAAGAGCCAAGATGGCTGGCTGTCAACATTTTCTAACCACGGCCTGTCATTCCCTCCTCTTGTACAAAGCTCGAGATGGATAACATCATTGACTTTAAAAGCCCATTTTCTTTATGCATGAGACAGAGAGCACTGAAAAAGGGGTGTGGGGGGGGGGGTGAGAGGAGAGGAGAGAAACCTGTGAGAGGGAGCGATAAACAAACAGAGAGGGAGAGGGAGAAAGATGGACATCATTGAAACGGAGCCATACGGATGACTTCATAAGTTTTGGCAACATGTGCCTCAGAGTGCATTACAGTAATAGAAAATTGAATTTGAAATTACAATTTGTATTATGTTCTCAGAGATGCGGAGTGAGAAACAGTACAGAGATTAAAATATATTCCTATTTTATAGAAAAAAAACACATTTTTTTCTCCCCACACGGGTAGCGAGTGTGAGAGGGCAACATTTTAAAGCCACTCGGCATAATTATTCTCTCTTGTTTCTCATAAGTAAGGCTCTAAACCCTGCTCTGCGTTTATTTCAAAGTGGCCGTAAATACAGAGAGACACTAAGAAGCCAGGACTCCGCTGCATAAACTCAGATCACTGTGGCCTGAATGTGCCACTGACGGACACAATTGTGTACATTTTACAATCACAGATGCGGGAAACTCTGACCTGCTAGAGGAGACAGGAAAGTATTGCTTGAATTCTACGTTATAAAGATGATTTTATTCAGAATACTTTCATAGAAAACTTATGTGTGGTGCCTCAGTAGTTCCTGGTCCTCATGGACCATAACCTCACGAATAGGGCAGTAAAACAAAGGGAATGTGAGGACAAGAGTGAACGTATATCACCAACCTTCACAAACAGCGCTCCCTTGGACACCATGGCGTCCTGTCCGCGCCCGTTTGGGTAACACTGGAAGTCTGCGTCCAGGATGGGGTACCGGCTGGCCAGCAGCAGGCCGCTGTTGAGGAACTTGAAGCGGGAGCAACAGCCCTTCCAGGCACAGCGGCCAACGTCGCTCAGGACGAAGGGGAAGTATCGGTGTAGCTGCCGCCTCAGCTTGGCTGCCGCCCGCTTGTCGAACGCTTCCTGCAGGCACAGGAAGTCCAGGTTGGCGGGGAAGAAGGCTGAGATCTCATGGTCGAAGCCTTCATCGCCATGGCGACGCCGACGGAGGGGCGGCTTCTTGAACACGGACGTGCGGTGGGAGAGGGTGTTGTTGGACACGCCCCCGTCGCAGCCATGGAAACGAGCCAGCGACTCCCGCGAGGCCGTTCGGCTCTCCAGGCTCCCAGCGTCCCCTTCACCCGAAGGGTGGGTCCCGGACGGGTCCTCCTCGGGCTCAGGCTCAGGAGCGCTGATGCTGATGTGCACCCCTGCCGGCTGGGGGGGGCAGTCGGGCTGCGTTTGCCCCTCAGTGGAGTTCGCAGGACAGTCTGCCAGGGGCACGCTCTCCTCGCCCCCAGCCCCGCCCCCTCCCTCTCGTGGCTCCGCCTCCCCATTGCTGTCAGGCCGGTGGTCCAGGGAGGAGGTGCGTCGGAACCCGGCGCCCTGCTGCTGCACCAGGCTGCTGAAGGAGGCGGCGCTGATGGAGGTGTTGGTGGGCGAGTCGATGTAGATCTTGATTTGCGGCCGGCTGGCACCGTTCCGGATGCGCCGCCCCACCTCTCGGGCACGCCCCTGCGTTTCCGACAGGTTGTTGAAGCGTGCCAGCGAGTCCGGCGGCAGGCACACGTTGGCGCTGCAGAAGCAAAAGCTCCGCCCCTGCGGACGCCACTCCCCCAGCGACCCCCCGGCCCCTCCTCCTCCCTGCTCGGCTCGCCGCGCGTCGGCTCGGCGGCAGCTGTAGGCGTACGGCTGACGGGCAGCTTGCAGGGGAGCCCATAGCAGGAAGCCCAGAAGGGCGAGCGGCAGGGCAGCCAGGATAAACAGCAGGTACAGCGGCGCAGACACCAGGACGCAGAGAGCCAGGAAGGAGCAGGGGTCCTGGGAACGCCGCCGCTTCTCCTGAGACGTGCTCAGGAAGGATGCCAGCAGCCGGTCCAGTAGCCAATAGCAGGGGAACACCAGAGCCCAGGACAACCCATTCAGAAAGCCCAGGAAGGGGCTGGAGAACTGGGCAGTATGCAGAACCATCTTCGGCTCGCCGAGAATGAGGTTCTCGCCGCCGAGACAATGATAACAAATAAGTGAAAAAGATAAATATGCCCTCCCCCCCTCACCGAGAGAAATGCCCGCTACATGGTGACCTTCAATGCCCCTCGCAGGCACGACACCACCACTTGAATGGGGTCCCTGTTCTCCCTGCCCCAGGCAGGCCCTCTGGTGGGGGAACAAAGTATTACAGTCTTCTGCTGAGAGACATGGCCAAGGGGAAAGACTCCTATGGAGGGGAATGTTCCATCTCTGTCACAACAATGGGCTTTACAGTGCACAGAACACTGCCATCCCCGCGCCAGCCCACAACCTGAAAAGAAGAGAAAGAGAGAGAGAGTTGCTTTTGAGTAGTTGTTTTAAGTCTTTAGCTTTGTTTACCAATCAGTATGAGTGCCTTCTTCAAGACTACAAGCACTGGCATCTCTCTCAGTTCATTTCAGTTCAGTGTGGTTTATTGTCACAAAGCAAACTGGGCTGAAATTAACTGATTGAAAGCAGTAAAAAAGAGGGTGAGGGGAGAGAGCAAGAGATCAGCGCGGAGCGATTCACACTTTGCTCATATGACTCACTGTAACGAGAGCAAGAGACCAGGAGAGGCAAGGTGCAATGTCTGTGGTCGAGCTCACTGACAAAATTCATGCTCGTTCACATAATGCACTGCTGCTGTACGCGACCAACGTGCATTTGTGAGAACACCAAGTATCTGTATGTGTGCATCTATGAGAATGTATTTGTGGGTGCGTGCCTATGTGTGTGTGTGTGTGTGTGTGTGTGTGTGTGTGTTTGCACATGTTCTTGTGTTTGAGCCTCTGTATATTATCATTATGTAGGCATATTTTGTTTTTTGCATGAACACATCTGTGTGTAGGCGTGTTCAAGAAAAAAATTTTTTTTCATTTAAACGTCCCCATTTAAACACAAAAATAACAGCATAAATTATCTCCGCTTGATCAAGAAGATCATTTCCATTTCATCAGACAATAGTGCCCGTTTTTCGTCTGAGCACATTCAAATGGAAATGACAGTGCTACAGATTCATGTTCCCAGTAACCCCAGAAATTATGCCGTACTCATCTCACATGAGAAACACAGTTCCTAAGATTACCTGTGACTCAGCTCCATGCACACTAATTTCCCACAATTATTCGGAATATGACAATATTACAAAATACACTGCCTGGTCCAAAAAAAAAAAAAAATATCACACCCTAATATTTCTTTGGCCCACCTTCAGCTTTGATTATGGCACACATTCCTGTGGCATCGTTTCAATTAGCTTATGCAATGAGACAACATTTATTTCTGTCCAGAGCTGCATTAATTTTTTTCCAAGATCTAATATTGATGATGGGAGAGTCAGATCATTCTCCAGTACATCCCAAATAATCTCGATGGGGTTAAGGTCTGGACTCTGTGGTGGCAAATCCATGTGTGAAAATGATGCCTCATGCTCCCAGAACCACTCTTTCACAATTTGGGCCCAAAAAATCCTGGTGTTGTCATCTTGGAATTCGCCCGCACCATGAGGAAAGAAAAAAATCCATTGATGGTAAAACCTGGTCATGCAGTATCTTCAGATTGTCAGCTGACTTTATGTTTTGGGCAGATATTGTTAATGAATTGAGGCCAACTTATGCAACCCAAGATCATAACACTGCCCCCACAGGCTTGTACGGTAAGCTCAAGGCATGGCGCATCTACATCACTCTGCAACAGGGTAAATCTGGAGTCATCAGATGACATGACCTTTTTCCATTGCCCCATGGCCCAGTCTTTATGCTCCCAAGCATATTGAAGCTTTTTCTTCCAATTAGGCTCACTGATAAGTGGTTTTCTAACGGCAACGCAGCTGTTTAGTCCCAATCTCTTGAGTTCTCTTCACAGTGTGCATGTGAAAATGGTCTTACTTCCACAATTAAACATAGTGAGTTCTGTTGTTGGTTTTTTTTAACGATTTGATTTCACCGAATGTTAAAGTGATCTCCAATCACAATAATTCAAGATTTTGTTCTGACTGCATTTCTTTCTCGAAGATGATTGTTCACCACTTTTCCCTTCCAAGTTTTTAATAAAGCGTTGGACAGTTCTTAACCCAATTTTAGTAGTTTCTGCAATCTCCTAAGTAGTTTTCTTTGCTTGATCCAGGCCAATATTTTGACCCTACAGAAACAGAGTAACACCACAGGATATGTCATCCGACAACATTGTTCACGAAATGAGAAACTACTTACTGCGTCAGTTAGGGTTCAATGACTTGTTAACTGCTGAAACATATCGATCACTGCAGTAATTATCCAATGGATGGCTCTTACCTATTTGCACAGAATAGTCACAGAGGTCACAGGAGAAGCCAGACTAACATCTAAGTAACTGAAGGGCTCATGTGCCTTATTTGTGGTCAATAATAATGATTCCGCAATCATAAAAAGACTGGGCAGACACTGCATCCATGGGAGGGCTGTTAGGTGAGAACTATGGCTGGCAAAGAGGAACATGGAGGCTAATATCCTATTTCCCAAAAACATCTCAATGACCTCCAAGACTTTTGGGATAATATTCTGTGGACTAAGGAGAAAAAAATTGAACATTTTGGAAGACACGGGTCTCATTCCATCTGGCATGAAGCTTACACACCATTCTACTTTAAGATCATCATGCCAACAGTCAAACACGGTGGTGCAAGTGATGGTCTGGGGCTGCTGTGCTGCTTCAAAACCTGCATGACTTGCCATTATTGGAATAATTATGAACTCTGCTTTCTACCAGAAAATCCTGAAGGAGAATGTTCAGCCATCAGTTTGTGACCTAAATCTCATTGCATTGGAGTTATGCAACAGGACAATGATCCAAAATATACAAACAAGGCCATCACTGAATAGCTCAAAAGAAAGAAAATAAAGCTTCTGGAGTAGACTTGTCAGAAAACTGACTTGAATCCGATTGAAATGCTGTAGCATGACCTTAAACAAGCAGTTCCTGGTTTAAAACCCTCCATTGTGGCTGAATTAAAACAATTCTGCACAGAAGAATGGGCCAAAATTCCTTCACAGTGATGTTAAAGACTCACTGTCGGGCACTGAATACATTTGATTCTAGTTATGACCGTCAAGGAAGCCATAACAGGTTACGTTTATGGGGGCCATTATTTTTTCATTTGGGTGGTATAGGTTTTGAATAACTCTTTACTTTCAATAAATGAAACGGTCATTTAAAAGCTGTATTTTGTGTTTACTCACATTGTTTTTGTCTTGTATCAAAATGGGCTGGATGATCTGAAACATTTAAATATGACAAATAAGAAAAAATAGAAGAAATCGGGAAGGGGGCAAATACTTTTTTACAGCACTATACATAGTTTTTAATTACTGACGCGAATTTCTGTGCATACCAGAGTCTCAATATCCCTCTCTAAAGCAACCAACCCAGCCTTTTTTTTAACCTTATTAGGGGGAGCAGCGAATGTAACAAATGATAATATGCTAAGATAACGGAAAAAACCAAGCACATGATGTGAATATTAGAAAGCAGTGGTCCGTGGAGATTAACCGTCCCGCAGGTCTTCATTCCAGTAATAAAGCACACCTCGTTCAACTGCTCGAGATCTCACTGAGCTGCTAATCAGTTAAATGAGTTGTGCCAAATCAGTTTTGGCATGAAAACATACAGGATGGTGGATCTCAGGAGGAGCCTTGGTGACCACTCTTCTACATGCTCCGTGGGATTTCATTCGTACATCTTATGTGAAATCAATCCCTTATTTCAGAATAAGGAATACTGTTCCTAATTTATACATTTTTGTTGGCATGTAAAAGTATATATTTCAAGTGTATAGCTTGTGCATGCAGATGTATAAAATACATTTTCTCAAAAATATATACACTTGCATTTATGCATTAATCCTCTGCTTTATGAGCCATGAATGCTAGGTCTGTGTGGGAACCTGCTGCACACCTGCTCATAACATTGGCAATGGAAGAGAAAACGCAGACTGTCCACCCACCTTACTTAGCCAATCAAAGCAGAGGATTGTTGAGGTCTTTGGGAGATGCACACAAGCTGAGCTCATGATGTCACTATCTTGACTCCGCCCTCAACCCTTGCCTCGCTGTCCCTCAAATCAAGGACTGGCAGACAGCTACAGGGATTTAAGGACTAAATGCTGAAACAATCAGCTTTTTTATTACCCGCCCCCCTTCCTCGCTCGCTACCTCACTCCTCCCTTTCCGTCTCCAGCTCTCTTCTGCTCATCCCTGTGGTACCATGACAGTTTTTTCAAATGCTGCGAAAACAAAGGAAATAACCTGACCCACTGAAATGATATTATCATAGACTGTCTGTCATCCACTCATAGGTGTGTGTGGGTGTGTGTGTGTGGCTGCCTGTGAATATGGGTGCCAACAACTACATATGTTGCGAGGACATTTTGAGCCGTTAGGTTATTTGGGTGGTCCTCACAGAGGATTATAGAGGATTTTGGCTAACTGGTTTCAGTTTGCATTCTGGTTATAGTAATACTTAGTTTAAGGTTAGGGTTAGCCTTGGGCATAATGTGGCTATGATTACAGTTTGGGAAAAACTAAACAAAATGAACACCATACAAGATCCTCACAAGTATAGCAATACAAACCTGTCTGTGTGTATGGGCGTGTGACTGTCCGTGCGCGCGCGCGCGTGTGTGTGTGTGTGTGTGCGTGTGCGTGTGTGTGTGTGTGGATGCCTGTGTGCGAATGTGTGTGTGTGTGTGAGTATGTTGGTGCCTGTGTGTACGCATGTGAGTATATGGATGTTTGTGTGTGTGTGTGTGTGTGTGTGTGTGGATGCCTGTGTGCGAAGGTGTGTGTGTGTGTCTGTGTGTGAGTATGTTGGTGCCTGTGAGTATGTTGTGTGTATGTGTGGTGTCTGTGTGTGAGTAGGTTGTGTGTATGCATGTGAGTATATGGATGTTTGTGTGTGTGTGTGTGTGCGGGGATGCCTGTGTGTGAATGTGTGTGTGTGTGTGTGTGAGTATGTTGTTGCCTGTGTGTATGCATGTGAGTATATGGATGTTTGTGCGTGTGTGTGTATGTGTATGTGTGTGTGTGTGCGTTTGCGCACACAGGGGCTGGAGGGGCTCTGACAGTGGAATGGTCTCAGGGTGAATGTGACCCAGTTACAGGCTTCAGTACTGCGAGTGTGCTGCACATCTCTCTGACACAGACAGCTCTCTCCTGTAATTCCACAGCACCGTCTCCTCAACTCACAGTTATACACACCCCGGCATCATCTGCATTTACACACTGACAGTCTCACCTGTTTTCCTATTTACTCGTTAATGCTCACCTACAGTATATCATCTGATTTACATACTTAAATATACACACACCTCTATCGTCTGTGAGTACACACTTATTTACTCTCTTCCATTACCTGCGAATATGCATTTACACCATCATCATTTGCACTTATACACACCTTTATTATCCCAAGTACACATTTATACACACTCCTCCATCATCTGCAGGTGTACATTCGTACCCTCATCTGATGTGCACCTACATGCGCACCTCTGTCATCTGCATGTACTCACTTATACACACACTTCTGCCATCTGCATGTACAGACATATACACACTTCTACCGTCTGCATGTACACACTTAAACACACACTTCTGCCATCTGCATGTACACACATACAAACAACTATCATCTGCTTTGGATTTAAATAAGCAAACTTCTAACAGTATGACTGAATCATTTTTGCAGTGATTACTATATCGCAGCTGGCAACAATTTTTTTTAACCCTGGCTGGTGCAGTGTGTAGCCTCTCATTCCTTAAACTATCGTGTCGGAAGACAGATTCCGTGGTCGAGGAAAAGATGTTACAGTGTTTCAAGAGGAGCAAATTATTGGCCTGCATGAAGCATAGAAAATGTCTGAGGAGATAGCTGAAATTAATGGAACTGTCAAACATATTATTAAAACCAGGAAGAAGAGTGGTGAACTGTTCGCTTCGAGGGGGAGAGGGGTCAGAAAAATATCATGAATGATCATGACAGGAAATCACTAACACGAGGAGCTGTGGAAAAAGGTCATGTGGTCTAATGAGTCCAGATTTACCCTATTCCAGAGCTCCGGGCACGTTAAGGTAAAACCCTACTCACACTAGAGGTGGAATGAGCCGTAACGCCGTCGGAATGAAAATTCTTTATATATTCCTGGATATTCAAAGTGCATTCTAAAAATTCTGACTTCATTCTGAGTGCATTCCAAATATTCTGGCCCATTCTTGTAGCCGGCTCCAATGTTTTCCTCATGTTCGAAACTTTTGAGGTGCATTGGCAGTGAAGAAATATCGAACGGCATTCGGTGTGTATTCTAACTGCGCTCTGACTGCATTATAAATATTCTTATGGCATTCCAACAGCATTCAAAACATTCTGATTGCAGTCGAGGGAGAATCGAAACGGCAAGCCATGTCAAATCCTGCCAGAATGTCCTGAATGTGCCTCGAATGAGCCAGAATGCACCTAGAATGCATCTCAATTGCTGCCGGAATGTATTTTGATATTAAAACAATTTAATTGGAAACTGAAAATCCCATCCCTTAAAAATAGGCTGATGCCCATCCATTAAAAATAATGATTGGTCATGACCTGTTTTCAATCATTCATTTAAATCACCATTAGGCCAACAGAAACTCTGAAAACTCTCAACATTATCAGGTGTGGTTAGTTTTCATTAATAACGCACACCTGTTAACTTTCACGCATTCGGCGTCAGTTTTTGTGGCATATTTATATTCCCCTTCAGTAGTCAGCAATTACTCAATCGATGCAGATGTCAGAGATTCTCGCGCGGAATATAAGTCCTTGTGCATGGAGGTTTATCAGTTTCACCTGCGTTATGACTCCCGACTTCTCACGCTTTTCTTTACTTTCCTTACTTTATTGGAAGAAAGAAGTTTCAAATTATCTTATTTAATTTAAATGATAATGAAACACATGTATTGCTTCCAAGCCCCCAGTAAAAAAAAGCGTGAGAAGTCGGGAGTCATAATGCAGGTGAAAGTGATAAACTTTCATGCACAAGGACTTCAATTCCACGCAAGAATCTTTCACATAGGCCTAGGAGTTGAATAATTGCTGACTACAGCAGAGGAACGTAAATATGCCACTTAAACTCACATCGAATCCGAGAGAATTGACAGATATACGTTATAAATGAAAACACGGGACACTCGTGTTACATTCAAAGTACATTCTGAGTATTCAAGCTGCATTCTGTTTGAATTCTTGGATGTTCCAACCATATTTGGCGGCCATTCTGGGAACATTCTGACTGCATTCGAGGTGAATTCGTACAGCATTCAAGGCACCTTCCAACCAGACTTTGGGTGGTGTTCAGGCAGCAACTGAACCGCACTCGTACGGCATTCGAAGTGCATTCTAAATATTCTGACTGCATTCCAACAGCATTCTAAATATTCCGACTGTGTTCCAACTACATTCAAGCTGCATTCAAGAGCTAATACACCCAGAATGTGCAAGAATAATTTGAGGCGGGTTCGAAGCGCATTCTAAGTATTCGAACGGCATGTAAGAATTTTGGTCAATTTGAAATTCTCGTCCAAATGTTGCGCAAATTTAGAAAATTCTTCATTCTGGCTGGTTCTGCTTGATTCCTCTTGATTTTGAATAAGTGTGACGGGGGCGTGAGAAAGGAAGCCCATGAAGAGATCATACATCGTGCCCGCTTTACAAGCCTCTGGTGTGTTATGATCTGGGGCTGCATCGGTTGGTCAGGTCTTGGCTCAGCAACATTATGCAGTAATAAAATAAAGTCAGCAGACTACCTGAGTACCATGACATCCAATCAATTAATTTTTTAAAATCCTTAACAGCACATGCATATTCCAGGATGACAATGCCAATTGGGGTCAAATAGTGAAAGAGTGGATTATCAAGCAAGAGGAATCATTTTCACGCATGAACTGGCCACTGCCCTGTCCTGACTTTAACCAGTTGAAAGTCAGTTGGATGAGCTGGAGAGGCCTTATGGAGTGGTTTGACTCTCCCATCATCAATATAAGATCTCGGCCAAAAAATATTGGAACTGGGTTCAGAGATAAATACCATAGCATTAAATAAGATTGTCAAAACAATGCCACGCGGATGAACGCAGCGATCAAAGCTGATGGCGATCCAACAAAATATTGAAATGTACAATGTTTTTTTTATTAGGCCAGGCAGTGCATTCACACAGCTATTCACACTGCAAATTCCGGCCTTTATAAATGTTACAAACTTCTCTGTTATTGTAAATCAAACTAACAAACTAGATGACTCGGTCGCCACGGGGACCAAGTCGTGCAGCCGAAATTTGCAAAAATTTGTCTTGTGCATTGTCCAATCAATATATTCACCTGTGTGAGATTAGGATAAATTCCTGTAATAATTTTGGCTTCCAGAGACCGGAACAGAAAATCTCTGCGGTGGTGGCCCCGGCCCCGGAACTAAACCATAGTATCTCCCGACTATCGTCGGGGAGATACAATAATGAACTGACACGATTCATACACAGAGACAGTTAGCTGCCAACCAGATCTTGGGTCAACTTAAAATACTTGAGCGTTCATAATTGTACATACAGTCTGAATATTCCAAATAAATCTTCCAATCTTTCAAATATTCCAATAATCATTTTAAAATACACTGCCTGCAAATACAATTTTCAATATTTGGTAGTATTTGAATGTACTGGGAATGAAGATTGAGTGGCTGGTGGCTAATGACAGAGGAGCAACAGAAATGATAAAATTACTCAAATTAAGAGAGATTTGATTCTTTGAGCTGGTCACCTGTGTACCCATCACAAAATGGCATGCTAGGCTTGAAAACAATATTCAAATTATACAGAGAAAGAGAGAAGAAAGGCCAAGGTAATTTTAAAATCTATACTGTTAATCCACACTGTGAAATTCCACAGCCCTCAATCACCCACACCCTGACCTCTGACCTCTGACCTGAGAGAAGGGGGAAGCAGATGGCTGAGGGGGGGAAGGGAGTCCTGATAACCTGTATCTCACAAATCCGTACCATAATCCTCAGCAGTGATGTCAGAGCCACAGTGTGCTGTACTGCATAGAGACACACACGCACAAACACACACACACACACACACACACACACAAACACACAAACACACTAACGCACACAAACCAGCACAGACAAACACATGTACATACACGCGCACACGCACACACACACAAACACACGTACACGCACACACGTCATACGCTCACATACACGCACAAACACACACTCACACACATGCACATGCGCTCACAAACATGCACACACACACACGCGCGCACACACACATGCATGCACACACACACATGCACCTGCGCTCACACACACACACGCATACGCACACACACACAGCCGTGCTCACGCACACGCACACACACAGACACACACACACACACACTGATATTTACTCAAGCACACATACTGTAAAAACACAAGCACACAGGCACAACCAGACAAATTGAACATTAACTCGCATCCACTCACAAACATGTCCAGTGTCTCATCGACAATCAACAATTCCGTGTTGACACACACCTGCACACATAAGCACAAACACATTTACACAGATTTACAAAATACACATACACACAGTAACACACGCAAATAAAATACATTCACAAATACAAAACAATTCAACATGCATACACAAACAGAAAGCGTGCACACTCTCAAACACACACACCCACACGCACACATAAACATATGTATACTATCATCAAGTATACTACAGAATTTTAAGCAGAAGCATCCATTAACCCTCCTATTATGTTCAAATGAATAAAGCATTTTTGTTTGAGGTCACTTTGATTCCCCCAGTGTAAAACTACATAAGCTATTCGTGTTACCCAATCTCCTTCAGCTCATTTATACCTTTCTACTGACCATTTGAATAGCCAAGTAGATAAAACCTGACTCCCAAATCCTCGCCTTATACATCAAGTATCATTTTTACATGATTATAGCAAAATAAATTAGGCCAAATGTAAAATTAATTAGAAAATGCCCTCAGTGTTCGGCAACACACCAAAAACAAGATCAAAATGATGGTTTGATATAACAACAGATACTGCGGTCAAAAAGACCCAAACAGCACCAACGGATAGAATGTGTACAGAACGTAATATAATTTTCTTTTTTTAGTAAAAGTCATGTTTTATCCGTAAAGTTAGGGAAAAATCTAGCTGAGAAAAGTATGTAAACCATGTTTTTTAGAGATGGTGAACATTGAATCGGGTCAAACTGACCGCAAACATAATAGGAGGGTTGATAGAACGCGATTAAGTAAAAAAAATATGAGAACCAGATTTTACCTCCAGCCACTGTCACCCTTAACCCATGCCAAAGCTAAAGTGTCATGAACAATAGCCAGGCGTAATCTAGACCGCTGAGCCGCCAGTAATCGGGTAATCTGGACTGACAGGGCGTTCAGACAGCCAGCTGTGCACAGAGAGGGAGGGCGGAGGGGGCGGGGCCACCAGTTTAAACAGTAGGCGGTTGGCAGAATGTGATTGGAGGTCTGAGTGAAGAGCAGGTGAGCCCCGAACAGGAAGCGACACAAACCGCCAACCGACGCTTCAGCAGCCCCGCTAGAGCCGGCGCACATCCAGAGCACAGCACACAGTGTGAGACACCGCATACATGCACAAACACGCGCGCACACACACACACGCATACCCTCATGCACAAGCATGCATACTGAACATTCTCCCATGCACAAGCAAGCTCAAACAGATGCAAGCAGGAACGTACACAAACATGCACATGTGCTCACCTACCCACAAAAACTCATGCATACAACGACACGTGTGGACACAAGCACGCACTCTTATGTAGATACACATACACATACACATGCACACGCGCACACGCACACATACATCCTTGTACTTATATCTTTGTGAGGACGTTATTGACTTCCATTCATTGTTAGTGTCTCTACAGCCTTTCCCTAATCTTAACAATAAGCAATGTATGCCTAACCCAAACCGTTACCCTAACCCAAATTCTAACCTTACCCCTAACCTTAACTAATAAGTCACAATTAGCCTTTCTATTTGTGAGGACTGGCCAAAATGTCCCCACTTCCAAAAATGTCCCCACTCTGTAGGAAAAGACCATTTTTTGGTTCTCACTTTGTAGCAAGTACAAGAACACACACACACACTGTCTCTCTCACTCACACACAGACACTTGCAGACATATTGGTGTTTTAATGGAATAGTTCTCTCATTGAAGCCTCCGGGCGTTGTTAGCACTGCCTCCTGCAACTCCGTGTGTCGTTCCCCCACAAAGGAAACTGAAGCTGGGGAGACGAACAGCAGCTCTGCTGAGTAAATAAATAATGATCAGTGCGATGATAAGCAGCACAGCAGACAGTGCGCTTACTGAGACACGCCAGGTGCTCTCTACTGTGTCAGACAGATTAATGCACTGATACTGTCTGATATTGCAGAGTGAGTGTATGGGTGTGTGCGCGCGAGATTTCGTTTGTGAGCATTTATGTGTGCGTCTGTTTAATTTGTGTTTGTGTATTTGTGAGATAGAAGACATCAATAAAAAAGAATTGAAGAGAAAAGCACCGGTCGTGTTTGGGAGAGAAGATGAGGCCCTGCTTGGCTGTGCCCACATGTCGTAAAGTTGATTGAGCGTATTAAAGAAAGACCAAACACACGTGCGCAAGTATGCGAGGGAGCGAGTGTGCACTTGCATGCATGCGAGGGTGCGTGAGCATGAGTGTGCTTGCGTGTCTGTGGATGACTGCATGCGCATATGCGTGTGTGTGCATGTGTATGTGTGTGTGAGTGTGTGTTAGTAAGCAAGAGAGCGAGGCAAGCTGAGTGATGGTATTTGACGTATCCCTCAGCAACTGGTCATTACACGGATAAGCTCAGTGTGAGAGTCTCTCTTGTTGTGGTTTGCTGCTGCTGAATTATTGATGCAGATGAGTGTATGAATGCAAAGTGAATAGAGCTGAGTGTTGCTGGTAAAAACTAGAGACACTGCAGGGAATAATGTGTCATGTAACTGTGCAAATAGAGATAAATCCTCTAAGTAGTATTACTGGGCAGGAAGTAATGGAATGTCCAACTGTAGGTAGTGATGGACAGTGTCACTGAGTGTCGAGTAATGAGGTGTGTTACTGTGCTGGGAGTAATAAGTGTGTCACTCTCCAGGGAGTGATGAGGTGTGTTACTGTGAGGGGAGTCATGGATTGTCTTACGGAACATAAAGTTATAAGGTATGATACTGTGGAGTGAGTAATGCAGTGTGTTAGTGTGAAGAAAGTAATGAGGCGTGTTACTGTGCATGGAGTAATAAAGTCTGTTACTGTGCGCAGAGCAGTAGGGTGTGTTACTGTACAGGAAGTAATGAGGTGTGTTACTATGCAGGGATTGTGTTACGGTACATAAAGTAATATGGTGTGTAACTGTGGAGGGAGTAATATGGTGTGTTACTGTGGAGGGAGTAATACGGTGTGTTACTGTGGAGGGAGTAATACGGTGTGTTACTGTGGAGGGAGTAATACGGAGTGTTACTGTGGAGGGAGTAATACGGTGTGTAACTGTGGAGGGAGTAATACGGTGTGTAACTGTGGAGGGAGTAATATGGTGTGTTACTGTGGAGGGAGTAATATGGTGTGTTACTGTGGAGGGAGTAATACGGTGTGTTACTGTGGAGGGAGTAATACGGTGTGCAACTGTGGAGGGAGTAATATGGTGTGTAACTGTGGAGGGAGTAATATGGTGTGTTACTGTGGAGGGAGTAATAAGGTGTGTTACTGTGGAGGGAGTAATACGGTGTGTTACTGTGGAGGGAGTAATATGGTGTGTAACTGTGGAGGGAGTAATACGGTGTGTTACTGTGGAGGGAGTAATACGGTGAGTAACTGTGGAGGGAGTAATACGGTGTATTACTGTGGAGGGAGTAATACGGTGTGTTACTGTGGAGGGAGTAATACGGTGTGTTACTGTGGAGGGAGTAATATGGTGTGTTACTGTGGAGTGAGTAATACGGTGTGTTACTGTGGAGTGAGTAATACGGTGTGTTACTGTGATGGGGGTAAAGTGATATGTAACTGCAGGGGGTGATGGGCTGTGTCACTGCACAGGCCCAGGGGTAGTGTAGTATGTTACTGACACATGGTGAAAAGGGGTGTGTAAGTGTAACAAGTTGTTATGGTGTGTGAGACTGAAACGTGGTCTTATGGGGTGTGTTAATGTAACATGTTGTTATGGGGCGTGTTCGTGTGACATGGCGTTATGGAATGTGCTACTGCAATATGGTGTTACGGAGTGTGTTACTGTAACACAGCGTTATTGTGCGTCTTACTGTAACAAGGACTTATCGCAGGTATTACTGCAACATGATGTTAAGGGGTACATCACTGCAACACGGTGGTATAGCGCGTATTACTGTAACATGGTGTAATGGGGTGTGTTACCACAAAATGGTGCTGTACTTGGCGGGGTAACCTGAGGGCAATATTCTGCTCTGTTATGTGAAACTGACCTTTCGTCTGCTTTATATTTGCTTTGAAAGTACCCCCCAACTGGGTCCCCTGGCCCCTCCCACTTTGACCAAAGAGGAAAATGTGCCTGAACACGCTCAAGGTATCTCTGTTGCTATGGTGACCCAGTTGCAAGCGCTTGCGAAGTGTGTCATTGTTCACTGTCAGTGAGTAGCGTCGGGTCCTTCTCATGCGTTCAGTAAGTAAGACTCCCTCCTGCGGGTACGAGTGTGTGAAGATGCGAAAATGCAGACCGAAATGAAAGGGAACTCACTGTCCGCACGAGGCTGTATCCATAACACATCCATATGGAGAAAAAAAAAGCAGGGAGGGGCTTCCTGCTATATTTGAAATATTCGCAATATCATCACACGTCTGCAGCATGTTACATCAACCCCAACGAAGGAAACATACTGGAAGTCCAGAGGCTTTGAAAAAAACCTTTTGGGTGGGGCTGACACACCCATATGTTTGTGCGGCATGATCATTTGTGGTAGGGATGGAGCTGGGGATTAGTAATGAGAGAGAGAGAGAGAGAGAGAGAGAGAGAGAGAGAGACCTTTGATACCCCTTTAATTTAAACAGTAGCAAGCAGCACATCAAAAACATTATAGAAACCGCACGGGAACATAACAAGAAAAACTGTGCGATCAAACTTAAGGAAAAGAGGTACTTCTCATTAGACTGCTCAAAAAAAAGACAAACATAAATAAATAAGCAGATTTTAGGCTGAGCAGGAAGAGAGGGCTTTTTTTTTAGACTTCATAACCTGTAAGCCTGTAAGAGAGAGCGAGAGAGAGAGAGAGAGAGTCTCTAATTCTCACATATTATGTATCAGCATTTCAATACAAATAACTGCAAGACTCTGTCATTCTCTCATCAACTCTCTTTTCATCCTTTTACTCTCATTTCTCTTTCCCCTCTCCTTCTCTCTCTTTCTGTAATTGATCACCCATTTGCTTCCGGACAGTGTGTGTGCCCTGAGCCTCGGGTAATTGCGGGTTTAATAGCGTTAGAGGAAATGGGTTATGCCATCACCATTACCACAATGCAATCACACAAGTAACTCAATCAGCCTCGGTTGCCACCTGCAGTTCGCAGGCGCCATGGCTCAAACCTCACACACAGCACAAGCGCACACAAGTTCCATTCCATTCCATCAAGTGTGCTCATGCGCAAATGCATGTTTGCTTGCATGTGGGAGCCTTTGTGAAGGTATGGTAAACAACACGATGACATGTGGACACTGTCTCAAACACACACTTACGCAAACATAAAGACACACAAATAAAACAGATAAACAGATAATTTCAAATAGTAGCATACAAATCAGGCATACACGCAGATACACACAGGCAGACATACATACACACACACACACACACAGTCACACGCAAACACACACACACACACACACAGGCAAACAGTGTGTGCTGCCAAAGGGGGATTATCAAGGCGGTTCAGTATTACCCAGAATGCACGGGGACACTCGCCCATATGTGCACTTGTACCACAGGACGGCTGCACTAAAATGACTCTCAAATCCAGATCAGCACGGATCAATACTGACATCCTGATGTGCTGTTATAGTCTGCCACTAAACCTCCAATTCCAACACCCATCATTCCCTGTACACTATACTGCCCCATTGCCCCACTTCGCCAAACCACATTCATCTTATGCACAAGAACCCTGGACAATCAATCCAGTCAGTGGCCTTTTTTAACTCATCAGAAGTCTCTCAGTTTACAAAGGACTACAGCTAACAAAACCAGTGCAAACACAGCCTCAATTTTACAGCACCAAACCCATACGCATAGAAACCACACCAAAAAAATGTTATATGTACAACCCCATTTCCAAAATAGTTGAGACACCTTGTAAAATGTAAATAAAAACAGAATGCAATGATTTGAAAATCATTTCCACCATATATTTCACCGAAAATAGTACAAAGACAACATATCAAATATAGAAACTGAAACATTTTTATTCCTTTTGAAAAATATCTGTTCTTTTTTTTTTTTGTAATTTGATGCCAGCAACACGTTTTTAAAAAGTTGAAATGGAGGCAACAAAAGACTGGCAAAGTTAAACGGTGCTAAAAAATACACCTGAGGGAACACCTCACAGCTAATAAGGTTCATTTGCATCAGGTCAGTAATGTGCTTAGGTATAAAAAGAGTATCCCAGGGAGTCTGCGTCTTTCAGAAGTAAAAAAAGAAGGCTTCACCTCACTGTGAAAAATTGTGTAGTCAAAGAGTTCAACAGTTTAAAAATAATGTTTCACAGGGTAAAATTGCTAAGAATTTGGGGATTTCATCATTTACGGTCCATAATATGATTGAGAGATTCAAAGAATCTGGACAGACCTCTGAAAGCAAAGGGCAAGACTTAAACCCAATATTGAATAACTATGATGTTCAGGCCCTTTGGCTGCGCAGCATTAAAAACAGACAGGATTCAGTTGTGGAAATCACTGCACGGGTTTAGGAACTCTTCTGAAAACCATTGTCAATGAATACAATTTGTTGCCGCATCCACAAATGGAAGTTAAAACTATTTCTCATTAAAAAAAAACAAACCATAAGCCAAAAACACTGCCGCCTTCTCTGAGCCCTAGTTTATTTAAGCTCGACTGAGGCGTAGTGGAAAAGTGTGCCTTGGTCTCACCAATCAAAATGTGAAATTCTTTCTGGAAATCATGGAAACCGCATATTTCGGGCTAAAGAGGAGAGACGCTAGCCAGCTAGTTATCAGCACACATTTCAAAAGCCAACATTCATGACAGTATAGGAGTGCATTAGTGCACATGGCATAGGTTAATAGCACATCTGTGAAGACTCCATTAAAGCTAAACAATATATGGACGTTTTGGAGCAACATATACTGCCATCCAGATGTATTTTTCTGGGAAGGCCTATCTTATTTCAACAAGGCAATGTCAAACACCACATTCTGCAGGCATTACAACAACATGGCTCCATTGTAAAAGAGTCTGGGTGCTAAACTAGCCTGCCTGCTGTCCAGAATTTTACCCATCGAAAGTATTTGGTGTATTATGAAATGACAAATATGACAGAAGAGGCTGCAAAGTGTTTAGCAGCTGAAATCTTACATCAAACAAGAATAGGAAAACATTTTGCTTCCAAAACAACAGCAGTTGGTCGCCTCAGTTTCCAAACGCTTGCAGAGTGTTGTCAATAGACGAGATGATGGAGCAGTGGTTAACATGCCCTTATTCCAACTTTTTTTGAAAGGTGCTGCTGGCATCAAATTCAAAATTAGCTTAGAATCTTCAACAAGCAGTAAAATTTCTCAATGTCAATGCTGATATGTTGTCTTTGGAGTATTTTCAATCAAAAGTATTACAAATGATATGCAAATCATTGCATTTTGCTTTTATTGACATTTTACAGAGCATCCCAACTTTTTGGAAAAAAGCCTGTCCAGTACAAAGAATACTAAATCAACAGCTGCTACACCTCTCCAATTAAAGGACTGTGGAGACGTTTTGAGCGGCTTTTCATTCCCGACATTAGGAACACATGCAGATAATGCGGTCTGCTCAACAGCCACAGATTCCTTGGGCATGAATTGACAGCAGACACAACAAGAGGACAAACAGGGACGAGCTCAATTTGCACAGTGGAAACAAAAATAGAGCAGAGATGGGAAATCACCAAACAAAATGAGATACAAAAGGTAAATCAGTGAATATGTTACTAATAAGGAGTAATAATAATAGGAGTTTTCCTGGAAACTATTAAGTGCCTTGCACAAGCAGAGGCAAATACAAAGGTGCACATCTCACTCTGCGAGAGATGCAGACAGTCACAGCTAATTCACAAAGGAGTCACAAATATCATTGCATAGTCACAGAAGAGACACCGTAGAGTCACAGAAGAGACAAAAAAAAGAGTCACTGCTGAGTCACAGTAGGGACACAATACTTTCACAGAGGGGTCAGAATGGAGACAGAACTGAGTCACTGAGGAGTCACAGAGAAGTCATGCTGGAGGCACAGCTAAGTCACAATGGAGATGCAACTGAGTCGCAGAACAGTCACAGATGAGCCACAGAAGAGTTACAGAGCTTTCACGGCAGTCTCAGAGGAGTCACAAATGAGTCACAGATGAGTCACATATGAGTCATAACTGAGTAAAAGAGGAGTCAGAACTGTGCCCAAGACATGCAATATTTACCCCCGAGCAGCTTCAGAACAGGCTTACAAACCTACTCGAGAACTGAAACCCAAGCCATTGCAGCTCTGTCAGGCAGATTCTGTGCTTCACTTCCTAACATAATCAATGGAACATGCTCAACCATGACCCCCCCCCCCCCCCCATGGGCCGTGACTGTACTGGGTTCAGCCAGCTGCTTCATTCCTCAGCATTCCCAGATATCCCAGTATCGTCCATCTCCCTTCCTGACTTCCTCAAAGAACTGCAGCCAAACACAGCCGCCAGCTGCAGACCTCTGTCATTAAGATGCGAAGAATTCTCTTCAAACTGTTCCATACTTTAACTCCCAGTGAGAGCACTGCCTCATTGAGTCACAATCCCTCTTATAATAAGTCGCAGTGCCACCTCACTTTCACGCTCTCGCACTCTCCGTCTTTTACAACGGATGTCTGTCATCGCGGAGTATAATTAAAATGTCCTTGCAGGAACCACTAAACATATGCTAACAGAAACAGATCAATCTGTAAGCTTTGCATATTTGGAAACAGTTGATATTTGTCCTTAACATCACATGAAACGGCTACAAGTGTATTGATATAAGCTCAATGTTTTCATTCATTCTGTTGAATATTCACCCTTGCCAAACCAGCCTGCAGAAAAAAAGGAACTTTTTAAAAGGAGGTTTACTACGCATGACTATTCCGTTTTACAAGATGTTTGAACCAGGCTTTCAACAGCATGTTTCCAAAGCTGGGTGAAGAAAATGTGGTGCACACAAAGTTGTTCTTGGAAAAGCATTGAGCCTCTAGTCCACCCCCATCCCCCTTCAGCTCATATCCCAACCACTTCCTCACTGCGTTCTGAATGCATGATGCATGGTGAGTAGGGGGTGAAAAATCCAGTGAAGTGTACACAAGTTTAACTCCTATGAGTTATGCTTGTTCAGTGTGTGTATGTACATAAATAGGTGAGCAAGAAACAGTTTGTGGTAGTATTTGAAGCTTTTGCGGGTTTCTGTGTGTGTGTGTGTGTGTGTGTGTGTGTGTACGAGTATGGGGCGGGGGGGAGTTACAAGCGCGCATGCACACACGCACACGCGTGGGGTATATACCATGCAAAGACTGTCGTCTGTGCGAATACTCGTCGGTATTGCGCGAAGGTGAACGAGGGAGTGTGGCAGGCGCTGGTTGACTGTGGCGAGACAATCCCGTTGATTAGCGAATGCGGTACGTGCTGGGAAAATTGCTTCCCTGGCAGGCGACTTAAGATTCGCACTGATTCATGCAGTCGCTCATTTAAGCCCAAGTGGAGCTTATGATGCTGCCGCTCAGTCGTGACCGGCGCGAGCAGTTCATTGAAGTTCAGGGGCGGTGGCAACTTCATGGGCGAAGTTAACACAATAAATTTGTTAATCCATCGAAGGACAATAAGTATGGGTCACACAGCGAATAAAATAAATGGACAAATCTGCCCCTGCGATCGACTAAGACCACTAAAAAAAAATTAAAAATTAAGGCATTAGGCTATATCCACTAGTGGTTTGATTGTTCAGTAAAATACGATTTCAAGCTGCTTATTTTGCCGGGAGACAAGGCAGGGCGGTTGAGCGTTCATCTACCCTCGAGCCTACACTATGGATCAACTGTCGACGTCAAAGTTCACGGGGGATGAAGAGAAACGTGTCGATCACCAGGACCCTGGGCCACTTTATTAACACGCGAAGTGTCACAGTGAGAGCTACAGGCCGATAAGTAAGCAGACCGGGAACAGTTTGGAGTCAGTGCTGCCGCTTTCGCATCTGAAGGCACATGAAACGCCACAACCATGTCGACCAAACCATGTTTTCTTGGTGCTCATATTTTAGCGCATAGTGGTCCTCTAAACATTTGCTCATTGAGTTTTTGAATGTTATACTGATGAATTATTGAGTTCACGAGTTCGCTGTAAAAGTTATGCACCGTGATTGCTTGCAATGTTAAGCAGGCCATACCTGATTTCAGTATTAGACGAAAGTAGGCATACTGTATCAGTCGAAACTGTGTAAAGCCATTGCCCAATAATTGCAACTAATTCGTCGGACTAGACCATGTGTGTGTGGACACAGAGAACACTAGAGAGAGAGAGAGAGAAAGAGAGAGAGACTGTGAATGTCTGGGAGTTATTCAGCTCGCTGACTTTTTTCACCACGTCAGCCAAACTAAGGCACGGTCGCAGACGGAGCAGTCTACGAGCAGAGAAACAGAACCACGCCTTGGCTACAGAGAGGCGAGCTGTACCGGTTAGCCTACACAACTAATCACCTCTTACCAGGATAAAGAACTAATTCCAGCGGTCTGATTATTCATATAAATACCTCGCATTTCTGAGCATCAGCGCATCTTTATTCCCATTTTGCATTTCAACACGCGTCATTTGCTTCGAAAATGACGTGCATAATTAATAGTAGGACATGCTGGTCCAAGCGCACTGAAAAAAAATGTGGCGTTCACAAAGCGAACACCACTTCACACCCCAGGCAACAAAAGCAGGACCCCTCGTCTATGACAGCGCTACATGTCAGTGATGTTCACTCAGCCCCTCTCTCACTGCTTCCTCCGAGAGATCGAGTGGCATTAACATACGATCAGAGTCAAACAAAGGTCTGGTTGAACAGAGACAAATGAAGTCATTAAAGTGTAAAATTCCCCTCGCTTTACAAAGTACGCCCAGTCACAGCTACCGAGAATTTAAGCGGATCGGTACGATTTCACACAGCCTTCTTCACAGTTCATAAATGGACGCACACGTCGACCCGCGACGGCTTACCTTCGAAGCCTCCGGCTCTCAAGCACAATCTCAAACGCATGCAAATAACAGTCAAATCACACCCACCCGTTGACTCGCAGACTGTGATGAAAGGCGCTTAAGGTAACAAAGAATCGCTCTGTTTTCAGCTAAACATATACGAAAGTAGAATGTATGAGAACATTCACGCTGAACCGTTGCTTTGGCAACGTGGTCTAGGGTTCTTTGGTCAAATTTTCACGCCTTCTCTTTCCCCGTTTCCTTCCTGGCTGCTCTCGATTTCAGAGTGATACACGCGTAGAGAGAGAGAGAGAGAGAGAGAGAGAGAGAGAGCCCGATGGAGTACTTACAGTTACAATGTTTCAATGGCGTGCATTACAAACAGGTGGGGCACTTGTTCGTCCGTTTCTTTGTCAGCATTAAAAGCAGTCAGTGGTGCTTCACCCACTGATCTCGGAAATTTCAATCGTCAGACCACCGTGTTGAAGCCTCCGCGCTTCTCCCGACGGACTGCATGGATTTCTGCTCCAGCACCACCACAGTTTGAACAGCTCCATTGACGTCACCCACTTCAGGCTACGACGCCACACCCTTTTGATGAAGACCACCGCCAATAGCGAGACGGAAGAACCGCCAATAATCTGACTCCCCCTTTCTCCCTAACCCCACCTCATCCAACAACGATTGGCCAAACTCTGCTGCTAGTGAATCTTCTCTAATTGCACGCAGGATAACAAGCCAGGAATTACGGATGTTCCCGCTTGTCCAGATGAAAAATAGGCTACGACGCTGTCTGGAAAATGAAAGCTAGCATAATTCACGTTGCTCTATCCCCCATTCACTGGATGCCTTTTCCAATTCAGAGTTACATGACACATTCACCAAGAGCAAGTGCAATTATAAAGAACGGTTCCTAACGCAACTACGAAAGCGATTCAATTGTTTGAGAGAAGTATTTCTAAAAAAAAGCAACGACAACAAAAAAGAAAACAAAACAAATAATATTCATTCGCAAATGAAAGTTGCTGTTATTCCAAATTTCTGGCAATTCTTATTGTACAATTATAGAAAAGCTGTGCATCGGATAAACTGCTCAGTGAAACTCAATAGACGCCTAACATTATGTCAGTAGTTTTTACAGATTAATCTCCATTCTGTAATTTTCTCTTAAACATTTTCAATTCATCAGACGGGCGGGGACGTTTCGAACAAATTTGATTTAAAAATAAATAAAATAAACTTGTTAAATAGAACTGCCGTGGAGTTCCTGCAATACAGCAAATTTTAACTCTCGGAATTGCTGTGAAATTATCTGTTTTACTCCTAATTTGTTTTTCCCGATTAATCACAGTGGATAATGCCACTGATGAATATTTGTGCACGAGTCACAAACACGCGATTCAAAAACACGCGGCTCCCAGAAAGAGGGCCGTTCTCTCATTATAATAAGTAACTTATCCAACAACGCCTAAGATATAATTGTACATGCCGTCATTTACTTGTGCATTAAGGCGAGTGTAACTGGAATACGGACGAAAGTGTGAAGACAGCGGTCTGCATCGTCTTCACTGAGTTCCTTTGTTCAGGAATTTTTATTATACATCTAGGAAACAATATTCCACGAGTATCTGCGTGGAATATTTTACTGAAATGTGCGCGTCAAATGCTTTGCGGAGGACACAAACCAAATTCTATGATGCAAGTCTCGAGGGAAGCTTCAACGCAAGTATGAAGGAAAGTAAATGGAGCAGAGCCACATGGGCTACTATCGGCAGTCTGGGCTGGGCTGGAGGCCACAGAGGAGCTTTGGAGCTTGTTGAGGAAACAAGAGAAAGGATGGGCGTTGTAGCTACGATGCTCAAGGAGAAACCTGTGATTTTCCAATCTATCCGTCTGGTTTTCATTTCCAGCAGATACTGTGGCAATGAAGGTTTGGGACTGACATCATTGTAATCACGTGATCTGTTCTCCAGAGTGAGTCCCTCCACATAATGACCCTGCAAGAATGAGAGGTCAGAGGTCAAATAATATTCATGATTTGTGGTTCATTTCCAACTTTACCACTTAAACATGAACTTGAGCTTCACATTGACCAACACATTTTTGAGTTTTTTATCAAAAGTTGAGTTTTTTCATTAATTTGCCAATTAATTTGGGGGGGGAGTGTGAAATTCATCTATCAGATTGGACAAAGGAAGGTGAGTGTTGCCCATACATGCAAACCAAATGCTGCTGGCTGCAGTGAATGAATGAAAGGCCAGTGGTATCTGTCCATCTCCAGCAAAGATCTCGGGCTGTGCTATTTGCTTAGAGAAAGATGGAGAGTGAGAGAGAGATGGAGAGAGAGAGAGAGAGAGATAGGGAGAGAGAGCTGAGTGATTTCTCTGCTGTTGAGGTTCAGATCATTAAAAACATAATCAAGCACTAATGAGAGTCAGTAGATGTTCATATTTCAAACTTGTAATGCCTTCTTTTTCCAGCCCTGGGAATTAATTTTGCCAAAAATCTTTTTTTCATCAGCCAGTCAACTGATTTACACTACTCCAGAGTAAAATAAACTTTCAATTTTTGAAAAAAAGTCATCACTTTGATTAATTTTTCCCCCCATTGTCCAAATATCTGGATACATTGCTGCCCTGTGTAACTGTACAATAGTGGTCACCAACCTCACGAATGGAGACTGTCCTGTACGTTTTCATCCAAACCTGAAAAAAGCACAGCCCAAGCAAAAGCAGACAGTAAAAATCCCAGTGTTAATTCAACTCCAATAGAGTTGATTTGAGTCCAAGATGGATGGTTTGGTCTCATATAAACTCTACTGGAGTTGAATTAACATTGGAATTTTTGCTGTGCAAGAGTTTCGGTTTATCTGCTAATGAGAGGTCGAGTGTGCCAGACTGAGGTCGTAATAACAACCTACAGGAGGGTAGGTCCGCAGGAGCAGGGCGGATGACCACTCCTGTCGAAAAATCTCCCTACTTAATTGTCAGGGGCGTGCACTCTTGTGCCTTGGGCACAGATATATTCTGACATCAGGTTCTGTAGCTAAACTGCTTGCGAATCATGAGTTTTTTTTTTCTGGAACATATATCATTTTAAAGCCATAGGTATAATATTAATTAAATGATATTGACATCACTTATAAGCAGCATATTGACATTACTTATATCACTGTGCTACATGTGTGCCGTAAAGTAGCTACAATATAAATAGCATTATGTTCCTTTGCTCGTGGCTTGTTGTGAGTTTGATTCCATTTGATGACCTTGGTCTTCAGGAATATTGATTTTGCAGTTCTAAGTAACCACAACTGCTTTTCTAACTAGGACTCATATCCGCTCCATCTTGGAATAGCGAGCATTAATGCAATTTTGTGCCCTTGAAAAAAGGTGACGTACTGCTTCGTTGAAGATTGAGTCACAGAGATTCCTCAAAACTTCACAGTGTGGCTGCATAGTGTAGGCAAGAATCATAGCTTTTAGCGTTCATGATTGCCAAGGTCTCCGTAAATTCCTAATTGAAGAAGATTATAGAAGATTGCTATAGAAATTATGGATTCGAATTCATTTTTGCCTTCTTATTTAAAAAAACCCAAAAGTGTACGAGCAGCCCGCCCACTTGCACGTACCTCATTAGGCTCAAATGCACCAGGCAAGAGCAATAGAGTCCAGAAAAGTATATGTATCAGTTGGAACCCAGCTGGCCAGTGACTGAATAATTTTCTTTCTTATCTTTAAACTGTCTCCCCCTGCTCAGAATATGACAGTGCAGCCACATTCATTATGAAAACAGATAACGTTTAAGTGCAATGATATCTCATCCACACTCAGCTTTTCCCCAATCCAAAGCTCCAACTCCTATTTAATTATCTTCTCAGAGTCTCGCCAAACAGTCGCTACATGCTTTCAGTCAGTGAGGAGAACAGACTCTTCTCAGCAGCAGCAACCAATATCTGAATAAGTGAAGACTTGAGTGGTGTAGTCATGTGTACAATATTTGTGGGAAAGCATTTGCTGTGTGTTCCTCGCTCGCCCATTACCATTAGCAGAGCCGAGATGTTTCTGAGTGCTGTGGTTAGCTTCGTGACGTCTAGCGGGGATAACGGTGTGCAAGTTAGGCCAAGCATTCTTGTGTTCTCTTCCCCTGTTGGCCGCTTGTCCTCTCTGACACGATCCACTGTTGTTAGCCAATGAAGTTGGTTAATTCACAGTCATGTAAGTTAGGATCTGTGATTTTGGGAAACGCACCCCTGGTTGGGAGACTTTTCTTCCCATGTTTATATTATGACACCTTGTCTCCTTTCTGTTTCAGGCATATTCACGACTATGCTTTGTAATCTTCTAGTTCAGCTAGTTTTTGACCTGACAGGTTCAACCTGGATTTCAGCACGGGTTGTTGCGTCTTGGTGGACCTTCAACAAAGTCACTGTGAAATACAAGCCTTTGAAGATCCCCTATCATGTCTCCAGGTGCATAGCTAATTGTCCATTACAAGCAAGTTCAAAATCTGTGTCTTTGTGACATCACATGATGAAGTGACCATCCCAGAAGCAAGAAGGAATTATAAATAGCAGCCAACCACTTAATCAGTTTACAGATACCAGGTACATCTTACCTTGTCCATTGTGGTTTCAACCATGGCCAAAGCTCATAGTTTGAAGACATGCGTATGTTAATCAAAAGAATATTATCTGTGTCTGCATGCTGAATTTAGCATACGAGTGAATCAAGCAGTGTCAAAAGTATAGCAAGAACAAGGTGATGAAGGAAGGTTGTCCCCCGAAATGGAGAAGGCCACCAGGAGATTTCAAATATTCTTAATATTGTTGAGTTTTCCAATAGTGTTCTGTGCTGCATGTGATTTAATACAATTACATGAAATAGAGGTCTAGAGTGTATCCACCCATGAGGTTAGCAGCAGAAAAATCATGCTGATATCGACTCAAAGAGGAGAACAGGAAAGATGCCCACGTACTCACCCACACTGACCTGCACACACTTACGGTAAAAACACAGGACACTCCGAGATCATTACTTATTTACATAGATATCCACTCACTTAAATGACTCCCATTTCCTGCATAAACAGGCTGTGGGAGATGGATAGGCTGGTGAGTGTTGACTAACCGAATGCGAGATCTGTGGGTGGGCGGAGGCTGAGACAGTGAGGCCCTGTTAACACTGCTGATAATGAGACTTAAGGGCTTCGCCGAGATCGACAAAGTGCAGCCGCTGTCATCAGGCGCCTAAAGCTTTTACTGATCTTAGAGATCCGAAGACTTCATGATCTGAGAATCCCCACCTTCAATATGAGACAGAACGGGCTCGTTCTTCGCTTTTATTTAGCCCTGTCTTGTCTGCTTGGTTCTCAATGGACTCATCAACAGGTTTTCCATCATTAAGGAAATTCTGACCTCAAAAATGATGTGGCTGTCAAGTTATGCAAATAGGCAATTCTGTTACTTCATACTTGTGCTCATATACTGTGCCCTCCAGTGGGAGGAGTTAGAGGCAAGGTGAAGATTAGCTATTAAACACGGCGAGGAGAGGCAGGACCACAAGAAGGAACCCATGAGCTCTTACCAAGCATTTGGTCTTTACCTCCGCGTTACTAACGTCATTTTAGAGCTGTGTGAGGCACGCCTGTGGCAGCCTGGTGACGATGGAAAGACCCTGGTCTGAAGGCATCTGGAAAATTTCTGCAAAAAGAAAAAGAAAAATGCTTTAGATGTCTTTTTGGAATTCAGCACCTGGGCAGGTATTCAATTCAATACTTAAGTACAATTTTGGACTTAGTGCTGTACTTAAGTAAAAATTGGTCAAAGTTGGTATTTAAGTACACTTTTGACTAAGTATTTTGCTAAGTTTTTGACTGAGAATTTCTCTTATTCTAAGTAAAATTCTCAGTCATACTAAGTAAAAATCTAAGTACATAAGTATTTTTGGAATTCAATTGCGGAAAACCAAATAAGTATTTTGTCTTGTCCAGATTGGACACTTAAATACAATATTATTCTCAAAGAATCATTCGTTGGGACAAGACATATCATCATGGCTGCTCCCCTGCAACTTCGATTCAACCTTCAACACGAACTTTGTCAGCATACATTTACATCCAATCGACGCGTACAATGATACAGAACTTATCAAAAGACATTGTTTCAACAAAGAAGGGATCCTGCGCCGAACTCAGTTGATAGAGGATGACATCGTCCCAGGGGTAATACCAACCATCCAATCACACTCGGGGATAGGCTGTGCACAACCCTGCATTTCTACACCACGGGATGCTTTCAGCGCTCAGTTGGAGACACCACCCACATCTCCCAGGCGTGACGTCATAATTTTGGCCAAGTAATTTACGTAGATATTGTCTGACTAAGTAAACGTCTTAAATGCATCTTGAGTGCAACTTTTAAGCATTTTTCTTAGCCAAGTAAAAAACTAAGTTTAAGTTTTACTTAGACTAATTATTGACTTGAACACTGGCCCTGGTTCCTTGCATTATGAAGGAACTTTTTTGTAATTACAGTACTCCAAAAAATGGCAAAACTCGATTTCTGGGCCAGGCTAGGAACAAGGAGACCTTGAAGGAAACGAGAACTGACTGCTGTGAACCTGATGGACAAGGGAGCAAGATCTAGGAGCAAAAACAGTGCGCAGAGAAAGGAACTAGCTTGTTTCTTTGTTACATAACTTGCTTATTTGACCTTCTTGCTTTCTTTCCTTGCATTCCGTCCTCACCCCTCACCCCAGCTGTCAGAGGTGATTGAGGAAGTACTGTCAGGTCCATAAGTATTTGGACACTGACACATATTTTTTTTTTCACGATTTTGTCTTTGTTTGCCTCTACAATGCAAAGAAATCAATCAAGATGTGCTTGTAGGGTTGACTTTTCGCTTTGACAATTTGCCAAAAATACTGTATGAACCATGATAGAAATAGTAACATTTTTATACATAGTTCTTATTTTCAGGGGTTCTAAACTATTAGGACAAACTAACATAATCGTAAATTGTTACATTTATATGCAATAATTGGTTGCAAATTTCTTGCACTCAATAATTTCCCAAAGTCTGGAACTCACAGTCTGCGCAGGAAGTTCGGTTTCCTGACTGGTGATGCTGAGCCAGACCTTATTGCTGCGGTCCTCCGTTCCTGCAAGTTCTTTAAATGTTCTGCCTTCTGTTTTGCACTCAGCAAATGAAATGCGCACTCCACTGGATTCAGGTCACATGACTGACTCGCTCATTTTAGAAAATTCTACTTCTTTGCCTTAAAAAGATCTTGGGCTGCTGTCACAGTATGCACTGGACCATTATCCATCTGTGCTGTGTAGCGCCATGTAATGAGTTTTGAAGCATTTGGCCTAATCTGAGCAAATAGCGTAGCCCTGTACAATTCAGAAGTCATCCTGCTGTTCAGCCATAGATCCCCGAAATGGCTACGCTTCACAGATGAGGTGGTGAGCTTCAGATCCCAGGCAGTTCCTTCCCTTCTCCATTCCTTCTCTTCTCAGTCTCATCTGTCTGACAGAGATTGTTCCAGAACTGCACAGGTGTTTTTAGATGCCTTTTTCACGATATTGAAACTTACCAGTGGTTCACCTCTTGTGGTAAATTCTCTGTATTTACCTTGGTACTGACCTCTTTACACTGTTGACATTCACAGACATATCTACCCCCCGGAAGGCGTTTTTGATATGGTCTTTGTGAGGAGGTCACTCTTTACCAAAGAAATAATCTTCTGTCATCTGCCACAGTTGTTTTCTGTTGATAATGCTGCTAATGATGATGGACCTCGATCAGTTTCCAAGTCAGTCATGACCTGAGGAGACAAAGTGACGTAAAATAATTAGTTGGAATATTTGACAAACATAAAGGCGCAGATACCAGAAAGCTGTTCTCATATGACCCCAGAACCAGAGCCACAGTCACATTCCATTTTGCATCTATTTACATAGCACTTAGAATACTTGTACAAATTAAAGGTAACCCTTCCCTAATCCTTACATTGTTTCCTAACTGTCAAAGAACTGAATTTGGCTCAGTGTACCTGAGGGGGAATCCTGGGTCTCAGTAACATAACCTCCAAAGGGGAGGTCAAGGTATCGGTGACAGGAATTGTTTGGCACCACTTTTTTGAGTAACAAGATCTATCTATGAGTGGGATCCTTGGGGCATAAGTAATTATAAAAGTGTATTTATGTGGGGCTGTTGGGTGTCAGTAACAGGGTTTATGTGGAATTGTAAAGCTGGTCTGAAGTTTGATACCATGGCTGTAGTTCCCTACTGATTGTGAGCAGCTGTTTGTCTTTCCAGGTTCTTTCCATGTTAACCCTGAGTAAACCTGCTTTAAATTAGCGCTGAATAAACAGCCGTCTTACCCTGTTTGGTTTGGGCACGTTTGGCCTGTAAATAGCCTGGCGCTACTTTTAGATCCTCCAACCACTCTTTATTCCATTATTTCACTTCTCTTACCTTGCTTTCCATCCATTGACCTATTTTCTCTGGCTGTGCTTTGTTCCCACAATGCACCTCTCTTTACCTACTTCTGTTCTCCCCCTCTCCCCCTGTTCTTCCATATAGTCTCTCCCCCGGTGACTCTGTCTCCCAGCCTCCTGTAATGATGTCACGCCCACAGGTAAACAAACTCTCTCCTTCTAAGCAGCAGGGACAGTTTAAATAAAAAGTGCCGGCTCTGCACTCTGGTCAGTGCACATTTGCATTCAGAGCAAAGTCAACAGCATCAGATGATCCCATTAAATGAACAAACCTCTCCTTTTGAATCCTGACTTATTTTTGGGTGCTACCAAAGCACATCCCCTACGACTGAAGGAGAGCTTTCTTCAGAATAGAGGTGCGAGTTCAAATCCAGCCACTAACACAGGAGCAAAGTATTTATGACTTCTTGTTTTTCTCCTTTCATGGATCGATGTGACATCATTCTAACAGGAGAGTGGGTTAAATTCTAATGGTGCTAATTGGACCGAGGACTGAATTATGGCTCTTCTGGGTAAGTAAAAATCTCAAAGCCACACACTGGTTCCTGCAGGGCATAATTATTCTGGGTGAGATGGAGCAGCTCTCCCCTGTCACCCCCCTCCCCCATTCCACCCTCCTTTCTGTGGTGTCCATGTGTATATATCCTCAATCGCCCCAATGACACACACACACACACACACACACATACACACGCATGCACGCACGCGCACACACACCCCAGCCGTACAATGGCCTCCCCACTGCCGAGGCCCTGAGTCTGGGACTTAAGAATTTTTGCCATCCATCAGCTTCTCTCTATATATCTCTCTATATTTGAGCAAAAAAAAAAAAAAAAAAAAATATCGCAGGACTAAAAAGATTGCTTTTTGTGTTTTTGTAAGCAAGCAAGACAAATGGTCTGGAGTTGAATTCCTTGCTCAGTTAGTTCAGCACAATGGTCTACGAAAAGCCACATCTGGTGAATGCGGAAGATTATAGAATGCATTCTTTGAGTCACCGACTGTTTTACAGAACCTGGCACCGTCTGCAATCGTGTGGCCTTTACAGGAAGATCTGGGCTATTTAGTAACCATAGCTTTATAGCAAATGGACAGTAATCTGACTACCTCACTGTTTAAATGAAATACGGAGCTGGTAGAGGTGGTGACTACAGACTGTAGCAGCAGAGGGCCAGTCTTCTATTCACCACTGGTTTCATGCTGTACGCCTGCATTAAAATGGACTGAGAAAGAATTCATGATCTGATCATGAGCTGATTCTACTCAGGAAGTTTGTTACAACCAGAAGTAAACTACAGTATTTATGGGTTATTTAACATGATAAGCAAATTATTTTCAAGAGTGAAAAACTATTTTCTTTTTCTTTTTATTAATGATGTGCCATGTACACTAATTCTTTTCTTGAATAAGCATTCTTAAGGTCAGGGTGAGGTCGCTAGATAAGCCCTTTCGGGCTTCAGACCTCACCTGCACATTTATTTTCTTCTTCTTTTTAACTCACTCCTCTTGAGTGATCTCTTTTGTAATGTGTCTCTCACATGTGCAAATAAGTAAGTAAGTAAGTAAGTAAGTAAATAAATAAATAAATAAATAAGTTAAACGTTTTTTGGTAAATTTCACTTTTTTTGAAATCCGCACCAATGAACCCCGACAGTGATTGAGAGAGAGTTCACAAGTTCCCTCCGGCATTCTGCCAAAGCCCGCTGGAAACCCGCGGGGATGAGAGAAAAACACCTGTCCAGCCGAGTTGCGCTCACGCAGTCTCAACGGTCACGCCGAAAAGCTCCTCATCCTTTCTGGCCTAGCACAGAGCACCCTCTAGTGGCAACCACAAACGCTACACTCTCTGCATCCACGTCGTTATTTCCAATGAAATCAACGATCAGGCTAATCATGCGGCCCCTTTTAAAAGGCCCTCTAAATGTTATTTAGTCTCCCCCAAATGATGAACATTACCAGTTAAAATTACCACTAATTGGAGGAGCGCGTACCAGACCGAACCCCCTTGTAAAGGCTTAGCCCCTCTCTCCATAAACCTCCAGCGTTGCCCCTTGTCAACAAAGGGCTTTTACTGTCAGCACCGATTGTAATTTCTGCCATTGTCATAAAGGTACATATAAATATGACAAAATACAAACTACACCAAAACAAAGTGTTAAATGAAATCGACATACATTTTAAAGCGCTTGCAGTGAAAGGGTTGTTCCTGGAATTTGAGCACATGGCGTACAGAGACTTTTATAATACCCAGGCGCAAACGTTTGGATTCAATAATTCAATTTCTTAACATAAGAAGAGCATTCAGACTATACTGATATTCACAGCTGACTCCAGGAGGGATTACAGCTTCTAGCATTTGTTAGATCGGAGATGGACAGCACACCTGTGAGCTGCATTGACTTTTGCTTCAAACAGATCGACAGGCTTTTGGTTCAGAAGTAAGAGCGGAGACTGCTTAGTAATCAGAGCCAAGTTTCATCACTTATGTGGTTTACAAGACTCTGTTGCTACTGAATCCCTCTAAGAGGCAAGTCCAGGGAGAATTCAGATGACTACAGATGGATAAGAGAAATTGAGGCATCAAGTGTAAGTCACAGTGGTTGCTGCTGAGGTGGCATATCAGTAGGTTTCCTTTATTTTTTTTTGATAAAGGTTGTGTACTATGCTCACATAACCTTGCAGCAGATATTAAATATAGCAAGTTTTATTACCTCTTCCAAGGAGATTGTTTTTAGAGCCTTTAGTTTGCCTGTCTGTCTGTTTCCGTACAAAGTACAAGATGAACCAAAAAGTAGTGAATGGATATTTCAGAATTTGTTTTACCATAATCGGGCAAACAATATGGCCACAACAGCAAACACCTGAAAATCTTGTGTTGCAGATACCTTAAATTTCTTATGCGCCAATGTTCACTCAACCATGCTGCCTCGGTACAGGTTTGCACTCTCGGAGTTCCTCTAGTTGATATTGTGATCACACGTCAGCTCAATCACTTGTCATGTAATTAAATGTATTAATATAAATAAAATACCATGATTGTATTGTGTTTCATTGAATCATCAATGTATCACTTGTATTATGACTTGCAGGCATACATTTGACATTGATAATAAGGCAATTTAACTATGGAGCTTATATGCAATATTTCTCACAGCCAGCTTCACTCTACATACATAAGAGCATGGTTTGACCAATAATCAAAACATGTCAGTCACAACAAAGTGAGACTGAGAAATTTCTGTGTTTTATATTGTGTTTGATCCCACCTGCTCAATTTGGAACAGCAATGTCATGTGCATTCCTGCCAACATTTGCATAGCTTGACAGAGAGTAGAATATATAATTACCCAGAGGCAGAGATGCATTTATGGTCAGAGAATGTTCCTTCAGTGACTGTTATTTGTAAACATAACTGACAAGGAGCGTTAAACATCTTTCTCTGAAGGTCGTGGACATCTGTGATCCAAGCAATTAAAATGCCATGGCTGTTGCAGTCAAAATAACAATTTCCCTGACCTTATTTAGGCATTTTCAATGCTGAAATTTTGGGAGCAAGTTACAGTGGATGTACTTGAAAGAATGACGCAATGAAATATGAAATTGGCCAGTAAGTCAGCAGCACACAGATGACCAAATTTTAGAGTACAGTCAGAGCTTCTTGATGCATTGAATTTCACAAATCAATGCAATTAATGGTCATGTCCTATGAGATCTAATTGATCGTGATAATTTTGTGGTCATGTGACTGCGTATTACAAGACATGGCTATTGTCACACAATGGCACTGTAAAGTGGCATGGGGTATCCAGTATACACTGCCAAAGTATGTAGTAAGCAAGTATACAATTTTCAAACATGGCTGTTGTTACCAAAGTAAAAACCCTGCATGTATTTGATATTTTGAAAAGGATTATAGATGCACCAAAGACATTTCTTTAACCCTCTATTAACCACCGTAGCATATCTGCTACGCAAAGTGAAAGGGTTAACAGCCTGGACACCCTGCTGGCTTTGTTTCTTACGGCCAAATAAACATTTGAGAATAACTTGAATGGTCCGTCAAGTTCAAATTAAAAAAAAAAAAAATGTAATTCAAATTTTAAAAAAAATGTAATTTAAAAAAAAAAAACTATTTTCCAAATATTTGCCCATAATCAACATATTTGCCTAGGGAAATGATTTTTACACAATCGAAAATGGGTTTGGTTAATAGAAGGTTAATATAAAACATACAGCAATCAATATAATGCTAAATTAATGTCCACAAAGTACAGTCGAGTGCCTTTGCAAAAGTATGCAAAGTCAATTATCTCTACATCTTTCTCTTGAGCTCTACGCCAGGGCCCGACACGGGGTGGCAGTGTTGGCACTGAAGCCGAGCCAGCCTCTTTTGATGGCATGCAGACTTTCATAATCCACCTGCTTGCAGCTATCGCATAATCTGTGCATATGTTTAAATATACTCAGAAGCACCACTCCCATTAACAGGTCGCGAATGGGGTTGTGATGGTCGGCATGTGTATCGCAAATGAAAAATTGGGCCCCTGAATTTTGTTGGATATCAACTTTGTATTACAGAATGTGTGTTAAATAGGCATGTTCCATAACCTTGCAAGTTTTTGTGCACTTATTGTTCTGGGTTTTGTGTCTTGTTTGCTGTAACTGTTCATTGTTTCCAATTAGTGTGGAGTTGGGTCCTGGTCTATTGCTCCGCGCCTGCATCACATTTTTCTCATGTTGTTTTGTAATGCAAAGAAAAGCAAAGAACATTTGTGTAACAAAATTAGCCACGCAAATAGGTGTTGACACAAATGCGTTTATTTCTAAGTACATTACCATACATGGACAGTGACAGCATAATTATATTCATATTACAGGTTTATTGTACTGAAGCAGGTTACAGCAACGACTTGATCTTTGTGGGTGGAGCCAAGCTCGGGTACACGCCCACAAGACGGAAGTCAAAGAACACGACAACTTATTGCTCAATACAAAATAATCTATGCAGATCATAATAATCATAATAAAACACATCACATGACACATGTAACCACAGGGTAATACTATTTATATTATAAAAAAAAAAACAAGAGGACTTAATGTTAGAAGGAAGCGAAATTCAGTGAGTAGTCAAACCCAGACTCTTGCTGGAGAAACAAACTAATTTTCTTTCCTCTAAAAAGAGTAAGTATCTACAGGACAGGGATCTGGGTGAGACAGGGATAAAGGGGTTTGAATGGGAAAAGGGGGGGGTGGGGGGGGGGGTGGCGTTGATTGCGTTCATGATATTGCACAGCACTCAGAAAGGACAACAAAAGACATGGGCACGTGCAATGCAATGAGACAATACGAAATACATTCAGGGAATCCCCTGCAGGTCATTGGTTGGGGGTTGGGGAACTGCGAATGACCCTCACTGCTTTTCTACGAGGCCCAACTCGCCAAACACACCCGCCAGCGTTTACACACCACTCCTCCACCGCAGATCATCTCCGACGGCTGATGCCTGTGCTTTCTTCCCCCTCTCGCTCTCGCACTCGACCTTTCCCCTCGTCCGCTCTCATCATCTCTCCGCATCCCATCAAGCAATCTTGTGCTTGGTGCCGTATTAACAGCGACAGGTTTCTGCCTGTCCCTCAGTCTTTCTCTCTGAATGTCCAGGCAGCAGGTGTGGTCCTGATACCCTTTCAATGCGTCGAAGTGTGCGCTCGTAAACGTACGGAGGTCTAGGACACGGGAACTCCAGAGACCTTACTCTTCAATAAGCCTCACAGGTGCTGTATGCTCACAGCTCAGGCCCTGCCCTCTGTCCCTCTTTCCCAGGCTTCAGATCCTCCTCACACCAGATCGGCAGACACAGGTGTTCCCTGTACCTGCCTCACCTCTTCACCTCCATCTCTCAAAGCCCTAATCCTTTCTCCTGTTCCCCCTTTCCTCTCACACCCATCGGCTCTGTTCCATCTCCACTGATGCTGCCGTCCAGAAGATGTTGTCTTTTATTTCAGCTCTGACTGTCCTCTCTTTTTCATCCCTCCTTTCCTCTGGTCATACTCTCAGCATACCTGACCAATCACAGCTCAGCACGGAGCCAGAAGAGGAACATTATTTTACCCACAAACACACTAGCTGCGACTCAGTTTGCACGCTGATGTACTGTTCAATGCCATTTGGTTGTTTATTAAGTATTCCCGGCGCGCTTGCACAGAGAAACCGACTTCTACCCTAAACGACGTTCTTAGTTCTCGTGAGGTACAATGATGGACACAGGACACACTTACCTGCCTGTGTCTACTGTGTCGCACAAGGGTAAGAGGACGAGCTGTTGCATCATCGGCAGAAATTTTCACCAGGTGGCGGACGCAGTTACAAATGCCGTAATAGAGAGAGCTGCCCCTAATAAATATAATCTTACCCCAGTAGAGCAGTGTCTCCACAGTTGGGTCTCAACTTTTGATTTTTATGGCACACAAAGGTCCAATTATTTATTATAATTCCCAACTCAGCATGCAAAGCTAGCCAACATTAGCTAGCGAGCCATCCTGGGCAAGCAACGACTTTCTTTGGTTTGTTAGCCAGCTAGCTGGCTAACTAATGGTAAACTCGGCGCAGGGAACTAATGGCGGTGTTCCCACTGCTCTAATTTCCATGAAATGTGAAATAAACAGTGTTCCACATGAGACAATACACTGGGATATTATACAAAATGTTCTGGTACATAGTGCATGCATTGTAAGTGTTGGAGGAGCAAAGCTCGGAGTGCATCATTTGAGACACAGCTACTCTGTGTGCGTTTGCTCCTGGCTGGAGCTGCTCAGAGTGATTCTCCCTACAGCCAACTGCTCCCCCTCTCTCAAGAGGCAAGTTTGTGCGCTGAAAGTTCCCTTCAGTTAATAGCCCTTATGGGGCGTGTTTGTGTGTTTGTGAGGGGCGGGGCACCAGTGAGTTTGGGGAAGGTGGAGTGGGGATGGGGGTTGCCCTACATTCTGAGCTTGGAGCGACTGACTCCAAAAAGCCCCGCCCCTTACCGGCACAGGTAAAAGCCCCTGCAGTAGCTGCCTTCATGCCCCTCCCCCAAAAATTGGTTAGGGCAGCCCTGGGAGCAGAAGGTAAACAGTAGAGGGGGGAGGAGAATGGCCATGTCTTGGCTTGTATCACTATGGCAAGAGTCAGGCAGTGATGACTATAGTTGGTACTACAGCTCCATAGGGTAATGCACAATTAGCGAATGAGTCACCGAGGATAAGTGGGGGTTCAGTTGGCTGGGGTTCCACTTTCTTGCACTCCTGCACATCAATTGAGTGCCCCTGTCAATTTATAGTCCATAGGTGACAGCTGGCGAAATGACTGGTTGCCCATAGTTGTCTATATGCCCCATAATCAGTAGTAGGTTAGGGGCGATATCGCTGCTGCGGTTGCAGCTAATGTTTAAAAAATTTAAGCGGAAACTGGACACACACTGTGCATTTGGACCCCCCTGAAAATTGAGGCTGTCTCTTTCTTTAACCTTACAATCATTGTTTTAAATGTTCTGGAGTGCAGAGCGAAAAACTTAAAAATTATGTCACTGTCGAATTGCAAACCATGTGTACTGCAAATTTTAAAACGAGACTGACCTGGGTAAAAGAGGCCTAAGGCAGCCCAAACTGTGGCACACGTAATAGGGTGTCATACCACTGATAAAGGTTTAAGTCTAAATATAATAAATGAGTAACCAGGTGTTATTCAACCCAGTTCTCTTCTAATTATATTCTATTCCATTTTTTCTGCCCATAACCCCTCCAACAGTTTTTAAAGGATCAACAATTAATCACCAACGAATTATGAAGCCAAATATCACCCATTGTGCTTGTTAATAGCTTTCCCAACAATTTCCAGGACATTTGAGGCTTCCCATTTAAAAATTCCCAAACAGAATGAACAATGAAATGTTGGGAATAGCGAGTAGCATGATGTCACGGTGCCTTCTAGCAGCCTCATCAGAAACTAGTCCAGACACTCAAGCAGCATGACCGACACAGCAGCTCAACAGTTACTACATAGCTAGAAGCAAATGGCTCTTTAGCTATGAGGTACCAGACATATCTGACGGATGGTAAAAATGTGTTGCTTTTTATTAAACTTCATAAAGAATCAGTATTACAAACTGTGAGAGCAGACACGCAGTGTCAAGACCTAGAAGTCAACAAGATTGGCATTTGCCATTGTGAACAACAATGTAGGAGATAGTTGATAAAAAGTAGATCAAACAGAGGTAACCTATAGTTTAGCTAAGAGTTTGTAAAATACACCTTATGGAAAAGCTCATAAGTCTAACTACCATCAATGTAATCGAAGGCATCAGGCAAAGGCAATTACTCCACAAATGACTGGCAATATACTAGACTACTAGGTAGCAAAACTACATATATGGAAAAAACCTCAAAAACTAATGGTCAAGTTCAGCCACACTGACCATTCAATCAATGTCGAAAATTTTGGAAATATTCAATAACAAATGAAAAGTTTCAAATAAAAAAATTTGTGGGGCATGTAGCAATCACGCTCACGTTCTCTTCAGAAAATGCTTCTTTCTAGTTCATGAACTTATTGCATGAAAATTATAGCTTATAACTGCATTCCTCCCAATACAAACAATGAGTATCTGTGTGTAACTGAGTGTGAGTTTAACTCTGAACTAATTCACGTGTAATGGAGTGTATGTTTGTGTTTGTGCTGTAGTGTACATGTGTGCAGGTTGTGTGCACGTGTCAGTGTTCTCCAGTGAATTTGTGTGAGTGTGTGTGCATTTACGAGTGCATGTGCGCATTGCGATCACATCCCCCCACAGTACCCAGCCACCGTCTGTGAGTGTAGCTTTGGTATAGTCATGATAAGGACTGGCTGCTCTGGGGGGAGGATCCTCGCATGGAACGGCCCCGGCCCCGGCCAAACGACCCCAACCCCGGCCCCGGTCCCGCCCACACGGCCCCGGCCCGTCGCCTCCCTCTGGGCCCAGCCTGTCCTGCCCCAGCCCCGTGAGCCTGGTTTGGTTTGAGTGGGAACATGATTGTCATAAGAGAGGAGACCCATGTGGGCGGATCCTGAGCAGAACTGCATCTCTCTGGACCCGTCAATCATCGGGGAGACCCTACGAGCCGGAGCCGGCGGACCGCCTCCGCCAATCTGAGGGGCTGGATCAGTGCTTATGAAAGCTTTCTGCGGATGGAGGTAGGTGGGTGCCCTTAAGTTTGGGTGGAGGTTATGCACAGTGGTGTAGTTCAGGTTGAGCTGCTGTGCCTTTCAAAATTAGGGCGGGGGCTGGACACATTCAGACCCAGAATGTGCATTTAGACAGTGACCCAACATACAGTGGACTGCTTCATGGTTCACATGATATAGAAGTAAATATCCTCAAGTCAAGAACTGACAGCCTCTATTTTAATCTTTTAGTCATTGTTTATAAGTTCAATGAGCTGAATTACCGAGTCAAAAATTCTGTTACAGTCCCAGTGTGTGGAGATATGGAGGTATGTCGATTCTTTTTTATGAGGGTGGAGGGATGTATTAAATTATACTATACAGGTGGGGGTAAATCATCACCAGGCTGTTATTCTCCACAAATTTTAAACAGCATAATGACTGGCACACATCACAGCAGTTGTCCTGTGTCGTACCATTAACCTCACAAGCATATCACAACACCCTGGCCTCTCTCTGCCAACTAAACTGAACAGACATTAGCTCTAAGAGCACTCCATGCAGTGGCCACTCTACAGTAATTCTGCACAAACGCAATGCAGTACAGTCCACAGAAGTTCTGAGCATGCTCAGTCCAGCGACCAAAGAGCAGTTATCTGTACTCCCAGTGATTAAAGAGCGAAAGGATGAGCTGTATTTAAGTACTTTGAATATCAACCTTATTGGTCAGAGAACGGCAGCAGCATTTTCATTGGTGGCAACATAGTGACTCCACAGTCCAGGCCTCATTGGGTGAGTCAGAAATGGCGGTCCTCTTTCAGGGGAGACAGAGGGCTGCAGGCCTAGAACACACTCAGGAAGTGCCACACACCTTTCCCAACTCAACACACACTAAACCACAGCAGAAGTAACCTAACACCTGTGACCACACCTGCTGTCAATCGCAAAAACAGCTGAACTGCCCTGCCCCTAAGCCCCGCCTCCAACCTCGTCACATCTTCTTCTGTGGTCCGACAGATGATTGACACATCAGGGACAGGGGAGCAGGCATGGGGGGAGGGGAGATATAGGAGGAATCACTGCTGAACACAAATACAGGGTGGGTGGGGGGGGGTTTGTTATCGAAAATGGCGCCTCAAAATACATTTTCATCAGTTCAGGGGGGACAGTAAGGTCTGTGTACATTTACAGAGAGTGAGAAGAGAAAGAGCTTGACGGGACGGAGCCAGTGAGAGAGAGACAGTGAGGGCAGAAGAACAGGAAGTGAGAGCAAGAAGGACAGCCTCCGCACCTCCAGCTAACTGCTTTGGGGGTGTGGCTGGCCCCTCTCCCTGTCCCTTGCGCCCCTCCGCCCGTCTGCCTGTCTGCCTGTCTGTCCGCTCAGCAGGACACCTCCATGGTGTGGTTGAGTTGACCGACGGCCTCGCTGCTGTCGGAGTGGGTGCAGGCGCGGCCGCGTGAACCGTCCATGGAGCTGGCGCTGGTCAGGGAGGCCGTCCTGGAGCGAGCCAGCCGTGTCATACTGGCAGAGGGCACTGCGGAGAGAGAGAGAGAGAGAGAGAGAGAGAGAGAGAGAGAGAGGATGGAAAGAGAGAAGAGAGCGATAGAGAGGGGAAGGGGTTAAGGGGGAGAGGGATGGGGAGAGAGGGATGGGAGTGGCAGGTGAAGGGGGCCAGGGAGGGAAAGATGAGGAAAGGATAGAGGGAGAGAGAGAGAGAGAGAGAGAGAGACAGAGAGAGTGTGTCTGGCTGCATGAAGCTTTCAGAAACAATGGGAGCATTAGGGCCAAACAGTCCTGGATGCAACTGAGCTTTTCGAGAAGGGTTGCCAAGGGAACGAGAGGGGAGGGGAGGGGGGGCCAGGCATGCGCTGCAGGCGAGTAGCAGAACCAGCCGAAAATGAGCGCAAGCCGTTCTGAGGGTCAACGCCATCCCTGAGCTCTCCCGCGACATTTTAGCATACCTCCGTCTAAAGCTGCTTTCGCACCGGACGCAAAACAAATTTTTCGCACGACAGATTGCATTCAAAGTCAATGCAGAGACGCGAATACGTGCGAAACGCATGTATTCGCGTCTTTGCATTGACTTTGAATGTAATCTGTCGTGCGGAAAATTCGTTCCACGTCCAGTGTGAAAGCGGCTTAAATATCCTCCACAGGCGGCTTACCTCTGGATAAGGCAAGCAGAGCACACAAAACTGCCGCGTTTGCCAGCACAGCCCCATGCTGTGGCGAAACTGGGTATTGCAGTACCTTTTTTTTCCATCATGCAAGGCGTCGCCCGACCGGCTTTCTGCTTTAGCAAAAATTTTACTACGACAGGGGCAATATCAGCCCTCGCAGGTAAATGCACAAACGGTTAAAAGCCCTCCCCTCTCTGCGTCGCCTCCCTGCATGCAAGCGTTTGCCCCATGAACATCTCACGGGACTGACCCACCACAGACAACCAAACTCCATGCAGCGGCCCTCGGGGGACTGAAAGGTACAGGTGCGCAACAATACACACAGAGCACATTTTTTCCCTAAGGTGGAAAAAAGCATCCAATGGGTTCATCTGAGATGGGAAAAAATCAATCACTCAAAAAAAAACAATCAGTCAGAACATACACCAAAATAAAAAAAAACAAAAAAACAAAAAACAGGAGATCTACAAAACACAGCCGAATGTCTGAATGCACTGGTGGAGGCAAACAGGAAGTGGAGAGAGATATACAGGAAACAGGAAGTACCTGGCCCTCCACTCAACCTTCGATCCTTTACATACGCAACTAAGAGAAGGAGGCAGGGAAACACAAGGGTAAGATTAACACAACTTTCAGCAACACACGAAACACCACAACCAGACAAAACACTCCCTGCTCTCCTTAAGACAACTACGAAAAACAACACACACAGACACAGACACGCTGTGCTCATTGAAGAGAAGCAGAGAACATAGAAACAGGGAGAGAATCTGCAAAAACATGGACGAAGATAAACCTGGTTCTGACCAATTTCACCGGGCAGAACCACATCTCTTCACAGGTGAAATGGCTCTGACAGGATGATGTTGATTATTGAGGATGTTACAGGTCCTGCTGAAAATTCCATTTTCAATCAACTAGGATTCGAAGCTGGTTTCAGATGGTCGAAGCTGTGTCATCAAGACCTCTGTGTCTAGTTTTTTTTTCTTTTAATATCCCGCCACCACCCCCCGCTTTGGAGGACAACTTTATTAATTCGGTCAGTTACATAATTGTGTACGAGTCCTCCTACATCACCCGACAAATCAAAACACACACACAAAAAATTAAATAAATAAATGAATAAAAATAGAAATACATACAATAACAATCACATTCGCAATCTTTTACTACCGTTGTGACTATCTATGTGCCTAGTTTAAGCGGGTACTCAGCTGAACGCAGGTGGTCAAAAGTGCTTTGAAACGGTGATGCCAGCTGGTGAAAAGGCTGCTTGACCAGCTAAAACTGTCAAAAACACAGCTTAAACCAGCTAAGTTGGTTAAAACTGGAATTTACAGTAGAAGGATAAGACAGTCCTGTCTTTTTTGAAAAGGTTTTCTTTTTACCGATGTGTTGTCGATACTCTTATGCTTGCAGGTCCTTTTCACTGCTGACCGTGGAATTATTGTTTCGGGGAGATGGCGGTGAAGACATCTCGGTTTTACATCGCTGACAAAGTGGCTTGTATTATTGTGACGTCATCGGCCAAACCACAGAAAGAATTAAGTCATTTTTCTTCCCTAGCCTGTGGTTTCTTCATTGCAAAAATATATTGTTTTCGCTGTTCCAGGGGCCACGAAAGGCCATCTTTACCATAAAAGCCCGATAAATATTTTCAAACCAGGGTGATACAACTTATGAGCTACGCAAAAAATGACGGTCGTGGAAACTTGCCATCTTGGTAGAGATATTGTTTCTGAAATGACATCATCTATAATAGCCTGTTTGATCATAGATGTAGGCTATATCATCACAGCCTTTAAGAACACAAAATCAGCGACCTTCATAGATAGTTTGCCACAAAAACTTTTATAACCTACAACAAACTGCGCAGCCTACCCTTTTCCGTCGGGAGTCACAACTCTGGCACCAGAGAGATTAAGCAAGCAGCCAAGTATGCTGTCATGTCCCATGTTCCCATGTCGGAACTAACTAGCTAGGTGGTTATCTGTTTCATATTGTGGGATCAATTTTTTGTATGGTGTTGTGGAAATTTAAGTAAGCTAGTCTATATTCGAAACTACCCAATGCTTTTTCTCTGCTGAGAGTTGGGATCCTGATTTCAAAGAGAGATAAAGGAGGAAGGCATGTGAGTCAGTAGCCACCCAGTCAGTCATTTATTGCATATTGAGAGAACAATTTTTGGCGTGGTTTTGGGAAAATCAAAGTAAGCTATTCCTCATTCAAAACTGCCTAGAGACAGGATCCAGATGCCAGAGAGAGATGACGCAAGAAACCATATAATATGGTAGCTACATAGCTAGGAAGAAACCAAGCCAGCTATCTGTAGCATATAATGGGATTAATCTTTTGCGTTAAGTCACGAAAATCAAAGTAAGGTAGTCCATATTCAAAATCGTAAAAATGAAGTCAGAAGTCGAAGGATAAAAGTCTTAGCAAATAATTTGCCGTGTATATATGCTGTTTCAGCTACAATACATTGTTTGATATTGCAGTGGTGCAGGTGAATAGGGAAGAAAAATGGTGGTGTGCTGTGCATTGTGGGAAAGTATACCTAAATCTGTGATGTCCGTGAATACAACCTCTTATTGGGTGCAGGACAACTTTTATGCAAGGCGCTTGTGTGCGCGCACACACACAAAAAGAGACAGAAATGTACACACAAACACACATACACACATACACACAAGTTGAGTTTTCATGTTAGGTAGGGACATCCAATAAACTTGCATTTACTCCCTAACCCCTTACCCTGTTCTCAACCATAAAAAAACTACACACCTAACCCTAAAAGCAACCTTAACCTAATCCAAACCGTTAACCTTTAACCCTAAAGGTCAGTTACCAAGTGGGTACCAGAGAATGTCCCCAAAAGGAATAGAGTCACATAATCCATCACTTGAGGGGACGCTATGTCCCCACTACTGTAGGAGTACACACCCATACACACACGAGCACCACTAACACACACACAATCCCAGTCAAAAGCAGGTGAGTGGAGTGTACGTACTGTAGCCCATTCCCTGGAGGAAATATTTGAAAGCTTCAGTCAGTTTTCCAGGCTGCAACACAATGAATAACTGACATTAATATTCTTGGTAAAAGAGTGCAGACAAATAATTTTCACATATTGTTCCATACTGCAGTGGCACTGACTCTTTTGAGAAGGGGCCATGGGTTGGGCAGGTGTGAACAGAAAATCTCACCTGTGTGAGCTGGGGCAGGCCACCAGAGTCCGCCATCTTATGGAGAGAAGGATAACATCATGAAACAACAAAATAATAACAGAGGTGTTCATCATTAATGACCATACCCCCATTCTCATCAGCTTTAGTGGATTTATTTGCAATTAATTTATTTCCATCAGCTGCAATTCATTTTTTTTTCAGGAGAAAGTCTGCTTTTCTCAAACAGCACCAATGACTGTTAATTAAGCCAGTTACTCATTAGTTTTCACCAACAAATAAACGCCCGATTTCGGGAGATTTTATGCAAGGTGCCCACTTTACCTTCAGGAAGGTGGTGTTGGTGGGGTCCAGCTTGGAATTGCATTCCACCTGGAAAAAGAATAGGGGAGATAACCGATGAATGGAGGAGGAGAGATAGAGAGAGGGGAGGGGGAAGAGAGGGAGGGAAGGAGAGATTTTATATGGCGTGAAGGATACGGATGGGGGAGGGGCAAAGCACTGCAGCGATGACTCATCCCAGTGCAGTGCTCTCTCTCTCTCTCTCTCTCTCTCTCAATTCCATTCAAAATGCTTTATCGGAATGATAAATTTCACATAAATGTATGTGTTTCCAAAACACATAAAAAACATGAATCACTATGTACACGAACTCCTTAAAATACAATTTGTCATGTGTTATAATCAAACATAAATACATACTAAAAAAATCAACTAATAACCATCTAATGTAGAGCAATAATTTAGGAAAAAAGCAAAGGGAAATTTTCTGTTTTTCTCTCTGCCCTGCCTTTGGTTTCTCTCTTGCACGCACTCTCACTCAGCTTCAAAATTAAACACAAATTCAATTACTCTTTATTGGGAAAGCGACAAATATATTATATATGCCAACACTTGCTTAATCACTCGCTCTCATGCGCATACACCCAGGCTCTTTCTAATTTGGTGTGACGTAAAAGGCTTTTGCAGCATTGCTACGCCCTGCAGATGAAGCCAGCCCTGCAGTTCCCCGGTTGGCCACCGGGGAAAAAAAAAAGTGGGTCATTTTTATGACTGACCCAGTTCTGACTAATTCTGCTGAAGCAGTGCCACCTCCACATGCAACCAACAATGTATTCAAGACATCAGAAATGGGAAAAAATGAGGAGGAGAGGGGGAAAAAAGGGAAGAAGCGAGGAGGAGAAACGGAGTGAGAAGAAGACAAAGGAAGACCGTACCACTCCTTCTTCCGCTGGGGCATTGTCACCAACAACAAGCATGACTGGGCACCTGAAAACAAAACAAACAAACAAATATTAGCATGTACACAGACGCACAGGAACTGGAGAGACAAACACCACATAACGCACACATTCCAATGCTGCAGTGCGCACCTGAATGCACATAACACAGAAACACTTGCCTGATGGTTTTGGCATTCAGCACTGACCCAGTACGGTTCATCTCCAAATCCCGACGACTGCATAAAAAAGGACCAGAGTAAGTCTCCTGCACTCGCACACTTTTCCCGCACATTAACACCCCAACAAGGTCAGAGTGCGCTCGAGGAGGTATTTTTGCGCACTTACGTGATAAATGCTTGTGTGGATCCACCTGTGCATTGTGAATTTGTGCGCGTTCTTTTCTGCATGGTTAGCTATTGCGTCTGTTTGGTGAATGCATATCTGTTTGTTTGTATTTGCATGGTTGCACGCAGCAGAGTGCATGAGCTGTTGTACACTGCCCGGCCAAAAAAAAAGTCACCGTTTGGAAATTGATGAACTAATTCTATAATTGGATGATTATTGCTGTTATTAATATGTTTCAGCTGGCAATAATCATCTTTACCCTGACTGATGAAGCGCGTCGCTACTCATTTCTTAAAAAATCATTTCGGAAGACACATCCCCTGATGGTGGAAAAATGTTACAGTATTTCAGAACGGGCAAGTTATTGGCCTGTATTTTGCCAAGAAAACCATGAATGACAAATAAAAGTATGAGGAATCATTTTCGCAAACAAATTAGCCACCACAAAGTCCTGACCTTAAACATTAAAAGTTATTGGGACGTGCTCATGAGAGACCACCAGTGGTTCAACCATTATGTCGGGAAGACAAGAGCTCGGCCAAAAATTATGCCATTTCTGATCGAAAATAAATGTTCTGGCATTGCATATAGTTGTCAAAACAGTGTCAAGATGAATATGGACTGTAATCAAAGCTACAGGGGTTCCAAATAAATATTTGAGTGTGAGACTTTTTTTTTGGCCGGGCAGTGAATTTTGCACGAGTGAGCAGGTCTGTAAGGTCGTGCGCATACACAGTTATGCTGAGTGGTGTTGTGTATGGGTGTGCTTGTAAGCGCATGTGCACATTGCACAGGCACATACATACGCTAATGCTACTTCAGAGATCAATCAAGGTGCATGTAGTGGAAACGATAGCAGTGCGTAAAAATAATCCCAGGCTGTACTCAAAGTAGTGCGGAGTTGGGGAATGTTTCATGGAGTGCGCTTTACCTGTTGTACATGTTCCAGAAGAGCTGCAGATTGAATTGGTTGATAGTGTTGTTGATCTGTTGCCTGTAACTCTGCACCAGCTCTGTGTTGTTCACTATCTCCTCCTGCAGACGCCGAGGGAATGTTGAGGGGCTTTAGCGGAAAAGGCTAACAAGGTATCCCAATTCCACCAAACACAGCTGCCAAGCGCACTTTTTAGTTTTTAATCACAAAAACTGATGAGTCAACTGTTAGAAGCAAACCTAGACTGATAATGTCTTTGTTTAAGCATTTTGTGTCTTAGATTTTTTCTTAGGTATGACACAGATAACACAGATAACTGATGCATGATTTACTGAAAATGGCCAGCAGACTTGGATGCTCTAAATATATCTTAAATTATATTTTATGCCATGCCAGTTATTTGATTTTAGGCAGCGTAACTGCTAGACAAAACTGCTCAAAACAAGAACTGTGGAAAATAGACAGGAATATTTCTGTTATTTCAGGAAAAAAAAAATTAACCAAGACATTGACCTGAAATATTATTACTGTATATCAGGAGCATCTTACGAAGGTAATAGTTGGTCAGTGGTGGAAAATTTTGGAAAAGTAAATTGCAAGAAATGTAATAAGTCATTCATAGGGTCAAATAAAACTTTTTAAAAAAACTGCAGGTTAAAATCTATTTTCATGTTCTTTGAGTTTAAAGTGTATTTGAAGGCCATACTGAACACTAATTCCTTGTAATTACAAAATAAAGACACAGTGCCACACCCTTTGGGATCAACAAAAAATAATAGCCATTTCAATATAATTTGCTTCTTTATAAACAAAAATACCTCTGAATGATCACTGTTTATTTTTAAAAAGTTAGATGAATGTATGAGTCACCTGACTGAAGAGGTGGGGCAGAACAGTATCTGGCAGGGAGCTGGTGAGGCCAGTCAGCTATGGCAAAGACAGAGGGGGCAGGATTTAGCACTCCTGCGGTATGAAAGAATCACTCACAGTCCTGTAGCTAAGGAGCATATTGGTTTATGGAAGGTACAAATCGGTAGAAGGCTGTTACGTATCAGCGCAGATGGCAAATCAATATTTTGGTACATTTTTAACCACATATACTGTATCTAAGTCACATAAGCATTATGTTATCATTTATTACCCAATGATACGACTTTTCACATTCTTGTTGATGTTCTTGCAGTTGCTTTGGATTTTTAAAATTACTTCTCAGATTACATACAGCCATTTTGTTCTGACATGAGACAAAATGGCCGCCGTTAGGATGATGCTGAAAAATCTTATCAGAACAATAGCAACAATGTTGTATTAGAAGCTTTTAACCTGTTAGATGGTAAGATTGAGCTGGTATATATCCTTACATAAACAGAGGGTGACAGAAGCACAAGTAATTGGGAATGATGTTTTGAGGCCTGGGGTCTCAATAAAAATCTGTGTGGTTTTTAAACCCGTTTATTGTTTATGCTCAAATAAAGAAAAATGGCACATTCTAAAACTATGAGTTGGATAAACTGCATGGAGTTTTTATTTAATTAATCTGTATTAACTTGAATTTTTTTCCCTGTGTGCATACAGTAATCCTATTAATTTAACATGTTTTCATTGTCAAGTTTGTATATATACTGTATATATATATATATATATATATATATATATATATACACCCAAATTTTGAGAAGAAATGGGCAAAAATTTTGAGCTTATGTTTCATCTATAAATGAGACTCCTCAAGAGAGAGACATTGCCACAGAAAGTGTGCTGTACGGAGGGATGTTACTGTGCCCTGAGTGCATGTCTGTGTTTGATGGCAATGATTGGTGCACAAACTTACCTTACTTGCCGCCCAATCAAACCAGCCCTTTCCATTGGGATCAATGTTCAACAAGACCAGACCCTCCACAAGATCTGGGAAAATAAGCTAATGAGAGAGAAAGAGTGAGCCAAAAATAGTCCGAAACAGATAATAAGGAAGATGTGAGTTCATTTTACTGTAATATTTAGAAGGTTAATAACATCTATTACACCCCCACCATGACCAAGATAGTCAAAACAGATACTGAACACTTGGCAACAGCCATATGGCTGTAACTCTTTATGATGACAGTTCATGCAGCACCTGCACAAGAGCTGCTGTTGTACAAGTAACTCTATCAGTTTAAGAGCCCAGCATCTAATATTATAACAACCAAAGCAATGCAAGTCCCACTTACAGCAAACTTGGCTAGAATGTAGGCACCAGCCCCGACTCCAATTCCCACAATGCTCTTAAATCTGAAAACAACAAAGGTTGGAATTGGTTGAGCACAATACTGAAATGAAGTCCTCTTTAATGACAGCATTTCTGTGTACTGCAGGAAGTCTACACAAGCTATTCAGTTGAAGTATACAACTGAAAAACACAGGTCTATGATAAAAATCAAGAGTTATACCCTATGGACATAGTTAAAGGGCTAATTCTTCAACCATCAACTCTACACCTCGCACCACCTTTTGGCGTCTCCTAAACCTCCACACTCACCCAAAGTGCTGCACCACACTGGGCAGCATTCCTGCGAGCTGATCCATAGTGGGGTACTGGTACCTGTGAGGAGAAACCAGCACCAATGCCAATCAATCCCAGAGCAATCAGCAGGCACACATCCCCAGCCATTCCAGTCAATCCCAGATAAATTCAGAGATGACTGAGGACCTACCCCTGGGGCAGCTGAGAGGCCCCAACATGCTGCCCAGGTGCATCTACATGGCAAACCACGAAGTGCTTAGTGATCTCCTGCATGTCATCATTCTGGAAGAAGCTGTTGAAGCACAGCTTGTCTGCAGAGAGAGAGAGAGAGGGAGAGAGAGAGAGAGAGAGAGAGCATACAAAAGTGCTGTAACAGAACCAAAGAATGAAGCTACATACCTTTCAGGTAATATTTACAATGAATAACCCCTCTGTGAAGTGACAAAATTAAACTCTCATATAGATTTGTGCACTTCATGTACAAAATAATGACAATATTCAGTTTCAGTTTTGGATTATTTTGGTAAAAACATTACTGTTCGGACAAATATTTCTGCAGAGATAAAGGATTAAACTTGTGGGTACTTCACAGATCCAGCTGGAAAATTCTCAAAAAGACTTATTAGGAAGACTGCAGTGATGCGGACTTCTAAACAACTGCTGACACTGGGTTTTAGAGACAGCCATGGACAGAGGTGAAGTCTGCCCCTGAAAACACAGTGGTGCTTTATAGTTGGACAAACACACAGCTTTAAAGTGCTGTAATTCCTCAACAGTTAATGTCATATGAATGCAACTGTCTCAAATTAAATTGCTGACTGTCAAGATTTTTTTCGAGGGGATGTGTATCCGTATTGTGTCAAGGTATCATGTAGAAACAACAGTCCTTTAAAACACTATCACTAGCAAACTTCAGTGTATTTGAGCTTCCCGCAGTCCTGCTATAAGAGCCGATCAGTGAGGAATCATCTCGCCGAGTCCGTTTATCCGAGCTGGAGCCCTTTTTCGCCAGCTGCTCCGGGCAGAGCGAGGCTTATGCAATCTTATCCCTCCCCCCACCACCCCTGACCCCTTACCCCCGATTTCTACTCTGTCGTCAATCACGCAACCTTCACATCAGCCTTCATAACAGACTAAGACAATTTATCTCTCTGTCTCTGGCCCTCGCTCCTTCTAACAGCCCCGGTTTAAGACACTGCGGTACATTTTCCTCAGGGTGGGGGGGGGCTGGCTGGCCTAGATTTGCTGAAGTCACTCTCTGCTTAATTCCCAGCGGAGGTGAAAAATTAATGAAATAAAGGACAAAAATAAACAAGACGGGTGCATTCGTGAACGCGTGTTTGTTTGTGTGTGTGTGTGTGTGTGTGAGCCCGAGGCACAGAAATCTCACGCTCCAGTTGCACTGGCCCATTTCAGACCTGGAGTGAGTCATTCTCCACAGCTAGCAGCACACACACCAGCTGTTCTATCGCAGGGGACAGCAATATTCATTGAAGAAACACACGGGTGATAAAAACACTTCCCTCCCCGAATTCCTCTGCGCCGCATACTAATACAGAACTGCAAATACGCCCTCTCTGCATCTCTGCAGCACTGAGAATCACTGCTATTCACATCTGTAGTAATGAACAAAGGACAGTGCGATACTCAAACATAATTTACTACCGTCCTGCCTCTCGCTTCCCCACTCCCTCTCACTGTTACCCCTTCATTCCCTCAGTCATTCTCTCTCTCCCTCTCTCTCTCTCCCTCCGTGCGGTGCAGTGAGTACTGACTCAGACAGCAGTGCCGTGCGAACTCCCCGCGCATACTAATGCAGCCACTGCTGCAGAGGCAGTATCGGACAAGCAGGAGCCCGCAGTGCTGCCCCTCCCCTGACACGCAAGGCATCATGGGAATGTTTTTCTGACCCACATTTAATCTATCGTCACCCCCAGCGGAGGAGGGGGTCAGTGAGAGGAGCGGTTGGAGAGAGCAAGAGATGGACTGACAGAGAGGGAGGAGTCGGTGCTCGTGACATGACGTCCGTGGTTTTTTAAGAGACTCAAGGTCACTCGCATTCAGAAGCTCGGATGAAGTATCTGACATATTTCAATTTCTAGTAGATTCCACAATGCTGCAGGCTAACATTATTGGAAAATATTATCGGAATACATTATACTCATGAAGGTATCACATCACTTTCTGAAATAGAAGCAGAAAGGGTGAGAGATAGAGAGTGAGAAAATTACCAAAATGGTATTGCGTTGCTCCGAACTGTTTTCAGTGTCAATCACTGAGTCAACTACATGACTACAATGGGATATAGGAGGCCATTTTAGAAGTGCCGATATTCTGAAATTACGATGTTGTTATTTTTAGGTTAGCATTTCGCACAAGCAAGATGTGTCATTTCCAGATAGTACAGTCAGACAGCAGGACACGATGAGGCCTGGATTTACAGCTGCTGTTGTTTTTGAAAAGCTCCTTTCGGAGATTATGAAAGCCCCCCACTCAAAAAGAGGGTCCAAAGAGGGCGGAGAACAGACATCTGCAGGGATTATATTTTCATGGCCCGACTGAGCGCGGAATAAACCAATCCCTGCTTGCAAAAAACAATCCCTAAACCCATCGATGACAAGAAAATATTCTGCGCCCGTACACGCCTGAAATGGCATCCGGCAAGTCTTATCTCCTGCCCGACGCGGTCCTGACACACCACGCGCGATGCGCTCACATATGCGCTCTCCTGCCCTACTTTCATATCACTGCGACAGAGAGGTCAGCTGCCAATCATCGCCGTCGCGGCACACTGTACAGACGACAGAGCATCGAGGAGCTGGCGAACAGAGAAGCTGTGGCACAGTTGTGCTGAACGGGACGAGGAGTCATCAGCTGATGACTTCCTGAGATGCAGGTGTGAGAGTTTTTTCTTGCCCGAACTTCCAATTAGCACCTTCTTCACAAACTGTGCCGCAGCGGTGGCTCCGCCATGTGACTGTCTGTACTGGCTCAAAAATAGCTGCATCGCTAACGCTACGCTCAAAGTAACAGTAAGAGGGATGCATTAAGATGAGCACGTTATGATAAATTACACAATGTACCTGAGCCACACTGTGGTACAGTAGGGACTGTGCTCTCATTTTGAGCCGCGCTCTGGTAAAGGAGAGACTATAACCCCAGTCTGAGCCACACTGTGGTACAGAAGAGACTGTATCCTCAGTCAGAGCCACGCTGTGGTACAGGAGAGACTGTATCCTCAGTCTGAGCCACACTGTGGTACAGAAGAGACTGTATCCTCAGTCTGAGCCACGCTGTGGTACAGAAGAGACTGTATCCTCAGTCTGAGCCACACTGTGGTACAGAAGAAACTGTATCCTCAGTCTGAGCCACACTGTGGTACAGAAGAGACTGTATCCTCAGTCTGAGCCACACTGTGGTACAGAAGAGACTGTACCCCCAGTTTGAGCCACGCTCTGGTACAACAGAGATTATAACCCCAGTTAGAGTCACACTCTCAACAGGAGAGACTGTGCCTTCAATCTGAGCCACACTCTCGGACAGGAGAGACTATGCCCTCAATCTGAACCACACTCAGGTAGAGGAGAGACTATGTCCTCAATCTGTCCTCGTACTGTATCCTCAGTAAGAGCCACTCTCTGGTACAGGAGGCACTGTAACCTCAGTCTGAGGCACTGTCTGGTACAGGAGGCACTGTAACTTCAGTGAGAGCCACACTCTGGTACAGGAGGCACTGTCACCTCAGTCAGAGCCACACTCTGGTACAAGAGGCACTGTAACATCAGCCAGAGCCACACATTGGTACAGGACACTGGACCCAGGATCGACATGGATATTGCATGTGACTGCAGTCCAATTTTGATCTGTTAACATGACACAGTGGTCATGTGTATGTAATGGGGTCCCCACAGTGAACACGAGACCTGGGCCCAAAATTTCCCCAAAGTAAGCAGGTCACAGTTGAAGGGAATTGCAGTATTTTATGAACATTAAAAGCGAGTGAAGTCGGCATATCGAAAGTCAATTTCTTGCTTGTTAATACAAGTAGTTTGGTTTCCAGCTCACAAGCAAATACAATGTAGTGTCCCACTAACGCATTTCAATTAATTTACAGCATTAACTCCTGTATCGTTAATCCGATGGTGTGCTCCAAATTTTCAAATGCTTTCTTTCACAAACTGTTAAGGGCATAATTTTATGTAATTTTCTTGACAACTGAGTGATTTTCTGATTGCATTAATCTGTAAATCCCACAGGTGTAAACGGATAATTCCTGGCTCACACACTTTCTTGAACTCCTATCCTTGTGGGGACATTACAAGGACTTCCATTCATTCTTTGTGTGTCTCTATAGCCTTTCCCTAATCTGCATGCCTAGCCCAAACCCTTACCCTTACCTTAACCTATTCTTAATTCTAACCTTACCCCAAACCTTAAATAATGAGTGCAAAATTGTCCTCACTTCCCAATAATGTCCCCACCCTGTGGGAACAAAATGTTTTCTAGTCTTCACTATGTAGCAAGTACAAGAACACACACACACACACACCCCCACACACGCACGCACACACACACACACACACGCACGCACGCACGCACGCACGCATGCACGCACGCACGCGCGTGCACACACAAGCTCACACACACACACACACACAGGCAAACTGCTTACGGTTGAGGCCGACATCATGGTAGGTCAGGATGGCTGGCTTGTTCCCCTTCGGCGCTCCTCTGATGACAACATGTAGCATGCCATAAGGGGTGTCGATATCATGTTCCTGCAGACAGAGCACCAAACACATGAGGGACAGTATATTTGTCATTATGATTTACTGAGTCTCAACACAAATACAGAATTGAACACCAACCTTTACAATAAACACCGACCAAATACTTACCACTGTGCTGTGCACTCAACAGAGACCGCAAATCTACATATATAGTACAGTATATATGTAACAGTCATATTTTTAAACCAGTCGATTCATGAAATTATTAAAAATTTTTATTATTTCATGAAATGACTGAAGTTTAGCGCTAACCATTTCATGGAATGACCGAAATTTTTAGTCATTTCACGAAATGGCTGGTTTCACAATTTGACTGTAACATATATACATTCATCCCACAAAAATGAAAAACCAGATTACATAAAAACAAGAAGCCTTGCATACTGAACACAGACAGTAAAAATGTGTGAACATAAACAAGCATCACACAATAAATATCTACACGTTCAACTGCACAAATGACCTTCCACGATTCAGCATCTTTAAAAAAATCTCCCACGCTTTCATTTCATTTCTCACTTACATCCTCTTTTTCTCTCTCCATCTTTCTCTCAAGGTGCCCTGCCTTCCTCTCTGTCACATGAATGTGTGTGCGTGTGCGTGTGTGTGTGTGTGTATTAGTGTGAGTGCCTGTGTGACAGGACTGGGGATTATTTTCCAGCCAATGACAGCAAATGGCTGCCGAGTGTTGCAACAGGACGGACAGACAGACAGACAGACAGGTGCAGAATCCCATCCTCCATTCTGATCATTCCCAGACTGCGTTTGGTCAGCAGGCTTGCGTGTCGACAAGATTGAGAGCACAAATATACGCTGCATGTGTCAAGAGTGCATCTTTAGTGTGTCAGTGTGTCAGTGTGCGCACATGGCTGCCGGATAACACACAGGCACACACACACACGCAGTCTCTTTGTTTATCCGACATTACCACCACTTGCAAATGACGGAAAACAATAACACAAAATGTCCTCGCAAACATTCCATGGCAACCAGTGGAAGATATATTTAGCTCAGAACAAAGATGCATCCGGTTACACATACAGCACACTGGCCCCCACCCCCTTCTCCCCCCCATTATATGAAATTAAGGTCAAATACAAGTGCCGCTGGAGTCATAACAAGGGCAGCAGCCATATTCTCAGCAGATAAACCAGATAAAAGGCAAAGAGAATACTACCTCTTACACGGACGCAGTCATGCACAAGCACACGGAAATGCCCCAATGCCTTTACATAGAGATACAAATCACAACCACGCACTCACACAGAAACACACAGAATGCATGCATAAACAAAACGTACATAACTTAAATATTCACAGTCACGGATTCAATTGAGCACATAAAGACAATCGCACGCATGCGTGCATGTACACACACGCACACAAATACATGTAAATGCTCATGTACACAGACAATGAAAAAAAACATGCAAAATAAACACATCGAAAACGCACACCCTGAAATGTGCTGACACAGGCACGCAAAAAACATACAGACACGCGCAAATACACGAGAACAGACGTACGCACACACGCAGCATCGCAGACTCACCCCGTCCCAGCACTCAGGCATGGCTTCGGTTGTGTGTGAGTGAAGTGGTGAAGAGAAAGCGGAGGAGGACAGACAGACGGACGGACAGAGCGAGGGAGCCGTTCCTCTCTGGGATCAGACTAGGACTAGGCTGCCTCAGCCGACTGCGCGGTGATGTTGTCTCTTTGTCTCGTCCTGCCTCGCTGTCGCGCTCAGACCCGCACTGCTGCTTCTCCGGTCCTCCCCCAATAATTTATATACCCCAATGCTGTGCTTCTGCTGCTCTCTCATTGGCTCCCACAGAAGAGTCCCTGCTTCTGATTGGCTAACAGCTCCCTCACATTCCTCTGCTGTTCCACCCTCTTTTTCCTCAGCACCATCTTAGAGACTGATCTTGCCGACTCGGAATCAGGTCCTGGGTAATGGTTTATGTACACACCCACACACATAAACAAAGGAATACACGCGCATGTAGACATAAATTCCCACTAACGCATACATGCAGACAAACATGCACTCTTACTAGCACGCGAGTAACTGCACATCAAATGCATGAGTAAAAAAGGACACAGAGCTGCAAAAGCACAAAGAGTCACGAACGGATCTCTCCTCATCACTGACATAATGCAGCACGGCAGTTCGGAGTGATACATGCACATCTGCACAGTGGCTCAGCACGGTCCGCTGGCCTTGACATTGTGCCGCTATCCTGTAATGGCTCCATTCACAGAAATCCCTCCATTTCCATCTCTCCCTCCCCCCTCCGCCCATCCATCTCTTCTTCCTCCCTGCTCTCTCTGTACCCATCCCTCTCTCTTGTTCCCACGTTTCTGCGCAGAGATATTAAGACCCGACGTGCTGATGCAGCAGGATTGTGTCTCTGTTACAGTCTCGCACTCCAAAGAACAGAGCTTAACCCCGGCCGTGCTGACTCAACACTGCCCGTCTCCACACACACACACACACAGACACGCATGTACGCACACGCACACACACACGCACATAAACAGGCTTTCTCTCCCCATAATGACACAGCAAGTTCAAAGGTAGGTGACAGACTGGTCTGTCACTGCACTAAATAAACCTCAGAGCAGGGAACCTGCAAACAGGCCCCCATATCGAAATCCATCCTCATCCTTCCAGGTGATTAACTGAACGATTAGTGCCAACAATTAGCTGAACTGGTGTCACAACTGATTGTAGGCGAAGGAAGAAAACTAGCAATTTGAAGCCCTTGAGGACTGGGCTTGAGGGGTTATTACAGGATCTGAAGAAGGATGTGTTTTTTTTTTTATTTCTGCCTAGAGAGAACGGGGCAATGAGCCACCATTTTAAATTTGGAAACTGTTTTCTGACTGTTATCCACACATTTTGGGGTTTTTGGTCACCTGATCTGTGTATTTTGTTCCCAAGAAACTAAGGAAAGTCTTGAGATACACCGCCTGGTCAAAAAATTGTCACCGTTTGGATTTCAGTAATCAAGCACTTACAGCAATATTTTTGCAATATTGAATACAGGGCTTTGTATGCAGTTACCAATGTGTCCAATACGTTCGGCAGTTGACTCACCAAGATCCCATGCATCTGTGATAAAAAGGAGGTGTCAAAAATTTACTTCCCCATTTACGTGCATTTAAGCCAGAAATATCGCTAAATATACAATTTGCATACCTCAAAGAACCTGTCCAAAACTAGGTGGTTCCTTGAGATGGTCCATTAAATTTTTGCCAAAAAGTGTTTCATTAGTTTCAGTCTATTTTTATTTTGCCGTGCTTCTAAAGTTATGCAAACAAACTGTAGCTACACAATTTCACCCAAGAACTGCTAAGTTCGTATACTCTGGAACAAGCCCACCCTGCTAGGTGATCGGACCAGTTGGAACATCTCTAGTGGGGCACTGAGGTGAAGTGAAGGACTTCCTGAATCGACTGAGTCTACTTGTATTTCAAATGGTTTAAAAATTATCATTACTCAAAAACAAAGCACTGCAATGACTTAGAGAAAATTGACTCTTTTATTATCGAGTGTATAAATATTATGGTATGTTGGAAAAGTGAAGCGTTGTTTATATTTCAGAGAGTGTGAAACTTTTTTTTAGAGCAAGTAAATTTCAAACACCTTCTCTTCATGCAGAGGTATGGAATTTTGTGAGTCAATTGCAAGGACGCATTGGCAACAGCATATTAAGCCCTATATTTAAAGTCGTGAAAATATCAAAATATTGTTTGAAGAGCCAATGATTGAATCATTGTTGTCGTAATTAATATGTTTTAGCTGGCAGCAACTCTCATAGCCACGACAGAGTAGCTTTTCATTTCTTAAGCCGCTTTCATACCGCACGCTAAACGAATTTTTCGCACGACAGATTACATTCAAAGTCAATGCAAAGACACGAATACACGCGTTTCGCGTCTTTGCGTTGACTTTGAATGTAATCTGTCGTGCGAAAAATTGGTTTCGCGTCCGGTGTGAAAGCAGCTTTACGCAGCCATGTCGGACGACATATCCCCTGGTCTCAGAAAAGATTGTACAGCATTTAAAGGTGGCAAATTATTGGCCGGCATCAAACTGAGAACTCTCGAATTGGATGAAGAACTAGAATTAAGGAGTACATTACAACCTCAAAGCATAGTAGTGAACAGTCAACATCATGAAAGAAATGGATCAGGAAAAAAAGAAATCAATTATTGTGATCAGATATCACCAAAACGCGTGGCAAAGTCTCATCATAAAAAGATTGACAGTAGTACTCATCGCTGTGTTAAAGAGCAGTTCCACAAGCACAATGCAACAAGAACTTGAAGGGCTGGGACTTAACAGCCTCGTGGCCTCAAGAAATCCACTGGCTAATTAAGAAAAAAAAATAGACTTAAATTTGCTAGAGTAAAGATTGGACTGCAGAGCAATGGAAAAAGATAATGTGGTCTGATGAGTCCAGATTTACCCACTTCCAGAGTGATGGGCATGTCAGAATAAGAAAGACAACTCATGATGTACCCATCATGCAAAGTGCCCACCCATACAAGTCGCCAAAGGCAGTGTTATGACCTGGGGTTGCTTCAGTTGGTCGAGTCTAGGCTCAGCAATATTATGCAGCGATGAAATAAATTCAGTAGACTGCCTGATTATACTGAATGACCAGGTCAGGTTATTCCATCAATGGATTTTTAAATTCTTAACAGCTCAGGTTTATTCCAGGATGACAATGCCAAGATTCATCTGGCTCAAATTGTGAAAGAATGGCTCAGCGAGCAAGAGGAGTCTTTTCACACAAAAATCTTTACGTATGGTGTTGTTTTCTTAAAATGAGGTGAGTAAATGCGACTACAGCTGAGACAAAATGGACCACTGAATGCCTATGAATTGGACAAAGTCGCAGAGCGAGTATTACGTTGAACTGGATCATGTTAGGTTAACGATTCTGCGTTTCTCTTGTTTTCTCCACTGCTCCAAAGTTGGTGTGGATACTTTAGATACATCTGAAAATTGTTCCGGACAAATTCTGACAGTCCCCACCCAAATCTACGCCTATGTTTTGTAACTGAGGCCACCAGTTGCAAGAGTATTGAAGGCAGACTTTGTGCCCATTCTTGCCTGACATTGGACTTCCTCTGGTCAACTGTTCGGTGTTTCTGAAGTGTTATTTTGCGCTTCATAATTTGCCACATGTATTCAATATAAGCAGTTCAGACTGCAGGCAGACCTGTCTAATACCTGCATCCTCTGAATCTGAAGCCTCGATACACGCATGCAGAGTGTGGCTTGGCATTATCCTGCCGGAACAAGCAGGGCCGTCCCTGAAAAAGATGACCTTTGGAAGGCAGCATATGTTGTTTCAAAATGCGTCTGTGTACCCTTCTGTATCAATAGTACCTGCATATTTGTGCAAGCTGCCCATCCGAGAGCACGAATGAAGCCCCAGACCATGATGGACAACGGCTTTTCAACATGTCACGGATCACAGTTCCAATGGTCCTTCTCCTGTTCGGCTCCGAGATCACAACTTCCATTACTTATAAAAACAATTTGAAAAATGGCCTTGTCACACTTAACACTCCTTTCCACTTCCTGTCAGTCCATTTCAGATAATCTCGAGTCCAGAGAAATCAGCAGTGGGTCCAGACCAGGGATCCTCAAATCTGGACCTCGAATCCAAATCGAGCCCAGGTTTTCTGTTATCCCAGGCAAGAAAATGAATAGTTAGTGCCTCTGATTGGCCAGACTGTGTTAACATCTGACTCCCAGATAAAGAGAGGTTGGAAAACCAGCAGTCCTCGGACCTCGTAGGGTGTGATTTGAAGACCAGGGGTCTACATGATGTTGATATATGTTTTCCCCTTTCAGTAATAGAGCGTTAACATGCATTTGCCACCACAAACTGTGTTCAATGACACAGATCTTCTAAAATATTTATGAGCCAATGTGGTTATGTCCATCACAGAAGCATGTTGGTTCTCTATGTAGGTAGTACCGTTGGGGGGCTCAAAGGTCACACATTGGTATTCAGCCTCGTCTTGCTCCAGTTCCTTCGGATTCTCAGAATCTATTTACTTTCTTTTTTCTTTTCTGTTAGTGAAATCCAGACATTCCATGCAATTATACAATCAAAATTAAATCACGTTAACTATTGTATTCACCATCAGGCAACTTTTCCGGTCTACTTTAGCTTTCTAATTTTAAGCTAAATGTAGGGAAAAAAAATATACGAATCACTTAATTTTGTTTTTATTGGCATTTTACATACTGACCCAATTCTTGCGAAATTGAGGCAGTGAGACAAAATTGGCTGAATTATCAATTTTGCTGTATTAACTGGCCTTCTGCTTAGTCACCAAATAATGCTTTTGGCAAAGCTAAATTCATTCCCTCCCCTTCAGTGAAATCCAGTTATGAAAATATGTTTGATCGGGAGACTCCCATCAAAATACACAATTATGTTTTGCGGCTGATAAGCTCCAGGATTTTAATACTTTATTTTCTTTGTGCATCACAAATAAGAATATTTGGATTTGTTTATTACTGCTACGGCAGGGTATGTTCGTAAATTAATATGTTGGAAGACCAACTGTTTGAGGACACAGATTCACTCCTGCCACCCCACTCTATTTCGATTTAACCCTTCAAAGTTTATGATCACAACATATGTAGTTAGGACCTCCTCATCTCAGCATTTGAATAATACATCAGCGATAAATACTTATGGACTTGTAAAATGTATTTTCAATATCTTTAAGAAAGGCCCCTCTTCAAGCAGCCTAATTTATGGGGACATACTGCATGTCAGTTTGATCCAATATCTTGGTCATCACTTTTTTATTTTAGAGCCGGATATCAATGCCTTCTTCCAGAAGAGAGCCAATCTGCTCAGTCTTGGCGGAGGGAAGGACAGCTTATGCAGCAGGTAGATGAGCTGTGGATACCGCACCCAATAAACAGCACATTTATTAATTCTGCAATTGCAATACATTTCAGAACCACCTCTTTAATTCGGAAGCCTGGCACTGGAAAACCAGTCAGCATTTAATCAAATGTTAATAGGCTTCACTTTCATTAGACTGGTTCCTCTGTGAATTTTATGAGTGCTTCTCTATCCTTTTCTCCCATTCTCTTTTGAAAACAGAAATGACCCATGTTTGGCGGACTCTTACCAAGCCCTCACTGCCTAAATAACATCGACAGGAGACAGGCACACACCTTAGGCAGATCACCAGTCCCTCGGGGGCCCCCACATCATTCACTCATACTCTTATGTCCAAAGGGAAAAGTAGACTGCGAAATGAACCGACTGCATGAAGAGAGCAACAAAGCCCTGACAAAACCCACAAGCGCAGGAGAATATGCAAATACCGCAAAAAGGCCCTTAGAAGGGATCCAAACTCGATACGTCCTTGCTAATAGGTGACAGGTGTTCCGAGGGTTTCAGAGTTATAAAGATGAATATATCTGCATTGTTGCAAATGTATATACAGCTGCAAATCCTTTACAGTGAAAGACTGGGTTTTTCCTGAGACATGCTCTTCAAGACTTACACTACAGTTGTCTCAGTTCTTGTTTGTTTTTGAGGCCTTTAGACTTTAGCAATTGAAATGCGCAATTAAAATTGAAATGCAGTCAGCCAGACGCAGCTCAAGTGACTAACTAGGTCCTTGCATATATTCCACTTCATCAACAAAATTAAGTCTTAGGTGCACTTGTAGTATGCTTCGGGTCATTTTCTATCCACACAGTCCAATGAGATTTTAAAGATTTGCTACATCTGAGAAAGTAATATTGCCCTACACAACTCTTAGGCCTATAATTAATCTTGCTGCCTTGGTCAATAGTCAGATCGTAAATAATACGCAGGAACCTGCTCCACTGGTAGCCATACATGCCCACACACGACCACGCTACAGAGTGAAATCTTGGCTGTTGACTTAGACGCAGATACCTCCGAGAGTGTTCTTGATCTGGGAAACTGTTTTGAGGGACTTCATCAGGTAAATAATTCTTCTGTCATCCACCACACTTGCGATTTGTGGTCTCTGAGTCCGTAGCTATTCCTGGATTAGTTGAATGTCAAAACCCCCAAATTATAGCTGAAAGTCTGCACTTTGAATTCATAATCATTATTTAATTTCAACTCCAATACGCAGTTGTAAGAAGCGAAAAATAACATTAATGTTGTTAAGGTCCAAATATTTATGAAACCGTGAACGTGCTTGTAAGTAAGAGCCCATTTCCACAGATGCTCGTACTTGAGAGGGTCGTGTGTGCATATGAGTCTGTTCTGCTAGGCTTCATATCACTGCAAAAAAATTAAACCGACACTTTATTCATGTCTGTTAATTAACACCTAACTTTGACTTAATATATCCTCCAACCAAACCTTCAGCCCTCTTTCCTGCTTTTTCACACTCTCCTTCTTTAAGACGTTCCACTCTCCCACCCGCTGCACATTTTCACACCATACCATGTGACCTTCTGGAGCTGAGACCGTCTTAGAGCCCTTGCCTCATCTCTTTGTGTTGAAGTACGTGCGAGTGTGTGCGTCGACACACATAAAATTTTCTTTTGTGTTACGAGTATGTGTATGTATGTGTGTTTGTGTGTAACTGTATGGATTTGTGTGATTGAATTTGCGTGGATACGTGCATACGAGTGTGTTTGTGAGAGAAAGAGAAAGATTTTACAAGTGTACATTTATATACTGAAGAACAACAAAAGAAACGCAAGTTAATTAAAGGCAGACTGGAAAATAAGTTTGCGCGTAATTATTTTAGAAAAGCAAATTCATTACTAGCGCGTGCACATTTACACTCATTTCATCAAACTTTTCTTTATTTTGCAGTCACTTTGACTGAGTAACCATAAGAGTACATTGACTAACTAGCTAACTTGTTGCTCAGTATATATTCTAATCGGAGCATGCTTGCGAGCAAACCTGCCACCACCTACGCATTTTGAGTGTTCGGTATGCATTTCACACTCCAACAATGCTGCTTCACAACCCTCAGTTCTTCATATATCACCAAAAATGATTAGACCTGATATGTTGGAGGCGAAAATAAATTTCTCCCCAGGGAACCATTAGAAAAGACAGTCTGCCAAATCCATGAACACATTTTTTCTTACTGCCACACATGATTAATATACAATCTATAAATTTTTCACTTTAAAATCATTGGTGGCTTTTACCTCAGTAGTAACTAAAGTTGTATTTTTATTCGGGCTGCATGAACACCAATGGGACCTCGCCTCATGTGAGTTCTGGGCATGGTTCTTGGTGATTGTTACTAATCATTGTATTCAGAGAAGTCATGCAAATGAGTGACCGAGAGTGAAGTGCTTTAATAACATTAATTTACAACCCCAATTCCGAAAATAGTTGGGACGAAGTGTAAATTGTAAATAAAATCAAAATGCAATGACTTTCAGATCACATGAGCCAATATATTATTCAGTAGAAAAAAGATAACATTTCAAATGTTGAAACAGGCATTTTACAATATTATCCACAAAGTGAGCTTATTTCAAATTTTCTGGCTGCAACAGGTCTTAAAAAAGTTGGGACACAGGCAAAAAAAGGGCTGAAAAAGCAATTCATATAAAAAAAGAATCAGCTGAAAGAACATATAGCGAGTAATTAAGTTAAAGGGCATCAGGTGTGTAACATGATTGGTCTTAGAGAGGCTGAATCTCTCGGAAGTAAAGATGGCCAGAGGCTCTCCAACCTGTGAAGGCTTGCATCAAGAAATTGTGGAATACTTTAAAAACAATGTTCCTCAATGTCAAATTGCAAAGGCTTTGAAGGTCTCATCATCAACAGTGCATAACATCATCAAAAGATTCAGAGAAACTGGAAAAATCTCTGTGCGACAAGGCCGAAGACTTTTACTGGATGCCCTTGATCTTCGGGCCCTCAGATGCCACTGCATCACTCACCGGCATGACTCTGTCGTTGACATTACGAAATGGGCCTAGGAATACTTCAAGAAACCACTGTCTGCAAACACAGTCCGCCGTGCCATCCACAGATGCCACCTAAAACTCTATTATGCAAAAAGGAAGCCATTGTTGAGCATGATCCAGAAGCACTGCCGTGTTCTGTAGGCCAAGGCTCATTTAAAACGGACTGTAACAAAGTGGTAAAGTCTCCTGTGGACAGAGGAGTCCAAATCTGACATTCTGACATGGGCATTGTGTCCTCCTGGCTAAAGAGGAGAAAGACCACCCCTCCTGTTATCAGCGTTCAGTTGAAAAACCAGCATCTCTGATGGTATGGGGATGCATTAGTGCATATGGTGTGGGACACTTGCATGTCTTCAAAAGCACCATGAATGCTGAAAGGTATATAAAGGTTTTGCAGCAACAAATGCTCCCTTCCAGATGACATCTATTCCAGGGAAGGCCTTATGTATTTCAGCAGGACACTGTAAAACCACATACTGCAGCTATTACAACAGCATGGCTTTGTAGCAGAAGAGTCGATGTGCTGAAGTGACCTGCCTGAAGTCCTGATCTTTCTCCAATTGAGAACATTTGGCGCATTATTAAACGAAAAGTCCCTCAAAGGAGGCCCAAAACTCTCCAGCTGGAAGCCTGTATTAGACAAGAGTGGGATCAATTTTCAATGGCTAAACTCAAGAAACTCGTCTCCTCAATGCCCAGACGCCTCCACTCTGTGTTTAAAACAAAGAGGGGATGCTACACCATGGTAAACAGGCCCCAGTCCCAACTTTTTTGAGACCTGTAGCAGCCATCAAATTTGAAACGAGCTCATTTTGTGGATAAAATTGTAAAATTTCTCAGTTTCAACATTTGTTATCTCTGTTCTCTGGTGAATAAAAGACTAGCTGGTGTGATTTGAAAGTCATTGCATTTTGATTTTATTCACAATTTCCACTTTGTCCCAACTATTTCGGAATTGGGGTTGTAATGAATAGCTTTGATATGTTGCAACTCGATAGCTATTTGTAGCCTTTAATAAATAAATGTGCAGAAAGTCAAGGCTGCTTTTCATTAGCTAGCCAGTTCGCTTGTATTTGGTTAGTATTGAAATTTAAAGAGACATCCTACTGCTATGTACGTAGGTACTTTACTTTTTCACCATAGAAATATTAGAGATCTAACTTTACCTTGACAAAGATGTTTTTTTTTAATTAACGTTAACATACTTTGTAGCTATATGCAAACGCCAAATCACAACACTGTGTAACATTATTCATTTTTGCTATGTACGATATGCTAGCTAGCTAGCAATACAAGTGCTATTGCGTTTGTAGCAATGTATAATTGCAGTCTAAATAAGCTGACCTTGTACATGAGAAATCTATACATGCCAACTCTACAGCTTTTGGCAGTAGACTACTGCTTTCGGGGCGTTTCATTCAGAAAAAAACGCCATAAAAGCGGTAGTTTACCGCCAAAAGCGGTAGAATTGGCAAGTATGGAAATCTTTAGTCGTTAAGTACAAGACCAATGTGAGAGTCATAAAGGCCTAGTCCTACGTTAAAGTAGTTTCTATCGTAATTTGAGACAGACTGACACAATCCATGACAGTTTTGATGTCGTTTCAAGTGGCATCAGCTAAAGCTCATTTAGTCTTTGTTGGCAGCTAATTCAGTGATTTTTGGTCATAGAGCGATAAACCTTATAAGGTTAGAATCAGTAGAGTTTTTTTATGTGATATATTGCTTGTTCAGTAGAATGAAGTAAGGGATTTGTGAGCACCAATATAATATGCGACACATGCACCGTTTGTGTGTTTTCACGACAAGCTTGTTTAGTTGTTTGGAACTGGAATAGTGTTTGGCTCTGATAAAAATGCTTATCATGAGCTTGTAGCTGTTTTTTTTCCCCATTAAGTGGGTAAATCAAATGACTATGTTCCTTCAGGTTTACCATAGCCTTGGATAGTTTTGTGGTAGGATGCGTCACTGCCTCCAGTACCGGGGGCTTTCAGGTTCAAGAGGTTTTAACTGTTGAATCATATGTAACATTATATATTGTGACAAACATAAATTGTTTTGCTGGTACCTAAAAGTTGATGTAAGAGGGCCATTTCACTATCAGGGTACAATTTTTTTTTATATCTTAGGCCAATTTTTTTGCAATAATCTTGGGGTAAATGGCAAGTGTTAGGTCATTTTGATATGAAACAATGCAGCCACCATCTAGACATTGTTTACCTTTTGACATGAAAATGAAGGTCATACTGACATTAGCAGGAGTTTTTTCCATAAAATATCCATTGTTTTTTCAGAATACAAAAAGCCATGTCTGTCTCTTTACCTGTCTGAAAATTAAAAAAAAAAAAATATGCTGCTTATATTGTCCGTCAGAAACTGTCCTTAGATCCAGAAATGCAATTAAGTTCCACTATTAACTGCAATGCTATTTATTGTCTTAGCATGCCTTCAAATCATGCACAAAGATAATTCACTCAACTAAACATATCATAATGAAATACTGCAGTCTTGGTATACGTTAAGGTATCAGTGTTGCGACTATACCTCTCCGTCAAAAGTATGCCCGCTCTGGAAAAATACAAAACAGATGTTGACGTAAATTCAAGCAGAAATGTAAAACTCCAAATATCATGGCACTTTGGCATTATGTGCATGGTCTTTTCCGAACACTGAATATCATTGATTGCTTGCACATTATGGTAAATGTCAATGTATAAATAAATGTCAGTGTTCACTGCCATCAAAAAATGTCCTCTCCGTAAATTAAGTTGTGCTAATCGTTTATCTGTGGTACATGAGCTCAAAATCTTCACCAGGTGTAAGTCTAATATTTTGGAGTTATATCCTGACATATACATGCCAAAACATGGATGCGTTTCACAATGATGCCCAGATTTTTATTTTGGGTGGCCATGAAACAGCATGTGGTACCCAGATTGTGAAGCAGCCCAAGAATAAAGTTAGGTTTTGAACAAAACTATACAACATTCTGTAGTCATTAACAGTGAATCATGTGTTTGTCTTATATGCACAAGATGATTCCAAAATGATTCGTTGAGTGTTACCAGTATTGAATTATTGAAAAAGAAGAGACAGTGTTAGGCATAACTTTCTGCTCAAAATGTGATCATAACCCTTAATTTTAATTTTGGGGACCCCCAAAATTACGAATTAGTGTGGCTGTCAGAGTTTCCGTCTGTGTGTTTCTGTGCGTGTACATGCTAGCTTTTCGTCGCTACCTGCCCTGTATGCCACTGCACAAATGCCTGCCAACATTTTGGGTTAAGTTGTGAAATTATGTCAGTACAAGAACTGTGGAAACCTGACCCTCATCTCAGTTCCCTCGCTGATCAGAGATCAGATTTGGGAAGGTTACACAAGCACCTTGAACTGCTGCAATGTGGTGCAATTGTAATGACAGCCACCAGAGGGCACTTTCTAATAACACATCGGCTTCACAGCAACAGAGAACAATGTACAACGCATCCTCACATCTTCAGAACTGAGCACATTGTCATTACACCGAGCATTTTCACTCTTCACCAAAAATGAATCCTCATAAAGACAAAAAACAGACAGATGGACAGACACAGAGAAAAACCAGTGTACCTTCCAGTCTCCTGAAGATTCAAAGGTGTCACAGGTCTCCTGTGGAAAAAAAAACATACGTGCACCATCACACGTCAGGAACTGGGATCAGTGCTGCTGCAAGGCTCTTAACTGAGACAGCTGCCTCTGCAACCAATCGGGAACTGGTGTTTTGGAGGTGGAGTTTAGAGAAATGCATACGTGAGACTTGACACGCACACAAGAGAAGGGATTGTGCCCAGCAGGTTTGCATCTCTTACCGTTGTGCACGTGCTTGTACAAAGGTGGACAAGTGTTCTTTGTTCCAGCATTCAAAATGTAAATGGCATAGTGTCACAGTTCGAGGCTAACAATGAAACACATACAAAATTAATATACATGGCAATGTTGGTTATACAGGAATAAAGGGTCATTTTCACAAATCAGGATGATCAGCAGCAGTTGTGAGCAGACTGTTAGTGACAGCGGAGCAGGGATTAGATGCAGCACCATGACTCAAGTTAGCTGTGATCATGCAGATGAGAGACTGTTGAGAGGCTGGTTACCTGGAGCTCAGGGCTATGTGGAGAGACAAGTTAGTGATAGCGCAGTGTCGGACCAGCAAGTCTCCCTCTGCTCCCAAACCCCCACAGCCAAAAGGGAAGACCCTGTCCACCGGCAGGGGCGTCGCACCACACAAAAGGCAGCATTTTCAATCGACACTGTCCTTTCAGAAAGTGTGAGTGGATGCAGTGCTTAGCTGTGGGGCGTGGTCTGTGATATCACAATGAAGACAAGTTCCACAAGTACCACACAAATGGAGAGCGAGGGCGGTGATTTGTGGTCCTAGCGGTAATTACCGGGGTGAACCCGCTGGTGCGATGGCGGGTAATGCGTAGCCAGCGGCGCGCAAACGAGTGCCACCGGTGGGGGCGCGCCGAGGGCGGGGGGGCGGCAGTGGTGGTGGTGGCAGCGGGCGGGGGAGAGGCAGGAGGTTCGGCGTTCGTACTCGGAGCTTCGGCTCCATGCTCCTGCTACAGTAAACACAAACAGACCGGTTACTGAGCCCGAACCAGAGCAACATGGGCCAAAACAGGGATAGCAGCTAAATAGCGAGCTGAAAGCAGGAATAGAGCAGCACAGTAGGGAAGCTTAAGTACAGGCAGAATGCGACAGGAGGAGCAGCACAAGGGAAGTCAGCAAAGCAGTGGGCAGGGGAGTGGGTAAGGCAGGAGTCTGGATCCTCTGACCAATTAGCCCTTCAGTGCGTGCACTTGAGTGAGTTATGCAAGCACACCTGTACGCACCTGTGCAGATATACACCCCACATCCCACAGCAGGTGGCACCCAACACTGTTCCAGCCTCTTAGCACAGAAACTGGCCTCTGCTTCAGTGCATTGTGGGTAACGTTATGCGTGCTGCCCGGGCCAGCAAGTTGCTTGTCCTTTCCTGCCATCTCAGTTGATGCCTCATTCACTCAGTCACACTTTTCATCTCATGTTTAGAGGTTAAACCATCAGTGTCCCCCCCACACTGAAGAGAGATTACAAACACATGGACACAAGCATAATATACCAACTCTCTCACCATGTCAGAGTCCTGTCCTGTTTTCTGTTCTGGCAGAAGTGGCTTCTCCTCAGTAAACTGCAGCTCCTTCATCCCAGCCATCTTAGAGAGCAACCTGCAAAACGATGGCACACCTGAGTTTGCAGACCTCACACTGTGGTCTCAGTCACCTGCCTCCCACAGCTATCCACTCTTCCTCCGGCAAAAAACACCCACTCTGCATCTATCAATGTAATCTCCATCCATGCTCTACACGCACATACACCACAATCAATACAGCATCTCTTAGACTCTTGTTATATTCCGATTCTATCCATTCATATAGATGACAGACTTGTTTGTACATTAACAGCAGCACTGAAAAGGTGCTACGTTATGTCTGCAAACATGCCGTTTCCCCACAAATGTAATGCCAGTTGCCAACAAAAAACAAAACACCCAATTTCCCACAAATGTAAAAACCTTTACATGGGCAGGATTTATTACGTTTGCGGAAGGGGAACTTTCACTGCGTTCGTGGATAACTTACTACTTCTGCCATTCTCACATTGCAAGCTGTAGATCTGTATTAAATTCATGGCTTATTATGCTTGTAAGGTGTTATTAAGTTTGTGGGTGTAACGTTGGTATGAACAGCGCTAGAAGAGAGCAGACTGAGATAGCATAGACAGCAACAGAAGAAAACACATTGCAGTGGTATAGACAGCGCTAGCAGAGGACAGTTAGCAGTGGTATGGACAGTACTAGCGGAGGGCAGATAACAGTGGTATAAACAGTGGTAGGAGAGGACAGCTAGCTATGAGATAGATAGCACTAGGAGACAGAGGTTTGTGGCGGTATAGACAGAATTAAGAATGAGTGCGCTGTGGGGTTATAGGTAGCACTAGGAGGGAGTAGATTGTGGAGGTATAAAGTGCAGTGGGTGAGGTATAAATGGTGAGGTGTATCTCAGCCTACTCACGGCCCAAGCCCCACAGGGACTAAAACGACCCGGGTGATGTATTTACAGGAGTCACAGCGAGAGCTTTTCTGCGCGGAGATAATTAAACTACAACCCCCACTGCTCCGCTCGAGTCAGTAGACACAATGAATTCCATCAATTTTAATTAATGTTTCAGTTGTCGAGTAGCACAAATCCACCAGCATTTGACCAGAATTACAGAGAGGGAGAGATAAATGCACTGGCTAGGACAGGCTAATCCAATCATACAAAGCCGTGTGCTATTGGTACATCTGACTGAACATCACCTAGAATCCGTCTCACATACACACTGGAATGCAAAGACAAACTACATATATTCTACAAAAGCACCAATTATACCAGAACACATACAGAATTACGTACACCTGCACTCTTCTACACAACTGTTAATGGAATGTTTTGTATGCAAACACACAGAAACACATTACACAATCAGGTATCTGCAGACAAGTTTACCTACACATTAGCGAGCTAATTTTGACAGCATGGAAGCAAACAACTCAAGTAGAAGAAGTGTAGGGTGGAGACGGAGCGCAAGATGAGCGATAGGTTGTTGAATGGCGCGGGAAGGCGGGGCCAGAATCTAGGGTCCCAGAGGAATGCGAGATATAGGGCAACATCCAAAGAGCAATAATGAAAACTCCATAATCTCCCACACGGCAAAACTGAAATCTCCCTTCTGACCAAACTGAGTGTCCCTGCTGGAGCTTTCTTCCTGGTTTCCCAAAAAACCCAAGCCTTTCTTTTGATAAGAGAAGACAGCACTCCGAAAAAATTACAGTGGAGCAGCCAGGCTCTCTTCAACATAACAAATTCAATTCAATTCAATTTATTTGAATAGCACTTTTCACAGATAGACTGTCACAAAGACGCTTTACAGTGAGAAAATACTCGTAGATAAATAAACAAAATGGGCAGGGCAAATCTCTACAGAAAATAAAGACTCTAGACGGTATCCTCGGTAAGTAGAGTCTTTGATTGTGACATTAACGGGAAGGGCAGCCTGTAATAAACACACAAACACCAGGTCTGTCATTGGAGGATCGGGGCCAAAGCCAAACATAACACCAGACCACTAAGCCAGAGGAGGACGGTCGCTCTTTCCTCTTTAGGTTCAAGCGAGCCGAGGCCCCACCTTACCGCAGTCCAGCACTCCCAGCCTGCGCCGGCTCATGCCAGCGCTCACAATCACCCTCTTTGCGGCAGCACCTGTACAAGGGTTTCAAGAATGGGGCACCTATTCTTACCTCCACAAAAAAGATATACAGTAAATTTGTGGTGATGGGAATGCAAACTGGGGAGGGGGCAAATATGCATTGGTATGGGGTAGTTTCAATATTCACACTCACTAGAAGGGCATTTTGGGAGCAGATGAGGGGCTAGGATAAAAAGCTGGCGACTGGCAACACTGATCCCTCTACGATGTCAGCCTGTGAGTCTTGCCGTCAGCAACAAGGGCCTACTTTACATGCCAATCATATCAGAGGCCCTGGAGAACACTGGCCAAACTCCACCCCCCACTCCCGACCACCCCTTCCTAGTCCCTCGATTGCCCATCTCATACCAGAGATGTTTCTCTGTCCACAAAGCTCGCCTCTTATTTTTAATCCGCTGTCCTCAGTTTATCTTTTGGTGTACAGTCAAAATTATACATGCCCCCACCCCCCAAGACTGAAAAAATGTTGCAAGTGTCAAAAGCATTGTTGTCACTCTGAGCCTCCATTTTGTTTCAGTGACTGATGAGACAGTGAGCGCAATATAAATCATGTAAAGCAGATTGGAAAGATGTAGTGAGGTGGAGAAGATTTCTCATGGCTTGTGGAATTAAATGAGACCATATATGCATTAGCTGGAAGGCAATGTGCTTCGGTCCGGGCAGGGGAGTAAAATATAGGCTGGGCTGTTCGGAAAGAAAATGAATCTGACAGCTGAGCATCAATTTCTTTTCCTTTCCACTTTTCTGCACATTTAAATGATGACTCCTCAATTTTTGCGTGTTGATTTAAATTTAGCACGTCAATCCTCAGAAACATGGACACCATTCATCCACCGTCCATTATCTAAACCACTTCTTCCTCGCAAGATCACAAGGAAGCTGGAGCCTATCCCAGCTGACTATGGGCAAGAGGCAGGGACCCACCCTGGGCGGCTCGCCCATCCATTGCAGGGCCTGGTCACCCATAAGACTTATTAAATCTCAAAATACTGTATACCTTGAGAAAACCTTGTCAAAAGTCGTACAAAAATGTAGAATTTTCTCTTATTCCGTTCTCTTTCACTCTGAATTCTCACTACTCCTTTTCTTTCTGTGAGTTGGTGACTGATTAAACTGAACCCTTGTATTCAAAGCTTCCACATTCTGAGAGAATACATTTGTATACAAATTACTTTAACACCAACACACTCAAGCCCGTGCACGGATGAAACAGTTTCATGTCTGCAGAGTGTTATAATGTGGTGGTGGTTGTGATATGGGGAGGTAAGCCACAATGGCTGTGAAAAAAAGACAATACTATCCTGTACAGAGGGATTCAAAGCTATAATGGCCGTCCTGAGAGGCTGAATGATGACCAACAATGGGGGGATTTGGAGCCGTACGGACAGATTATCAATAGGATGTCCATTCACAGGCGATGTGCAAAGGCAGGCACATCCTATTGCTTCTGAAGCGACTCGCTGATGCCCACTGAAATGTATCACCTGATCTGTGCAGAGGGCCATCAAGACACAATTCTTTCTCTTGGTCCACCGTAAGATTCAATGGGAAAATACACAAGCACATTTGAATCAAGACCTTTTGTGTTTAGAAATAGCTTTTCCCCCCATTTTTTTCACGTGGAGCTATGGATAGAGGTTGAAGCAAGACCTAAACGGTAAGGAAGGCTGTCAACCTGAGACCCTATAAAGATATCTACCCACAATAGAGGCACAAAGGAGTAATGCATTGCCTTTTCTCTCAGCTGTATCCTCCTCTCCAGACATTGCCAGGTAAGGTTTTCCAAAATAACCATCTATCAGGGAAGAATTCTCAGAACATTCTGTCAAAATGTTGACGATTGGTGAGAGTATCAATGGGACAGAGAGAAGCATCACTCGGTGTACATTTTCCTGGAGATCTGCTTTCCATTGGGTAATCATTTCAACCTGAATTTTATGCATCCAATTTGACATATTAGCAGCTGAAGGAGATCCCTGGTACTGACTGTGGGGTAGTTTGTTCGAGTTAAAGAGAAAACCGGGAGACCACTAGATCTCAAAAAAGAAGGATAGGCGACAAAGTCATAGAGTATAAACATTCTCTTAAGTACATCTGTACATGTTCCAAAAACTTGTGTATAGAAATTCCTCAAATGGTGATGTTCAGAGAGACTACTGACGTTTCAGAAGCTTGCGAACGTGTAAACAATCCACGAGTCAGAATTTTGCCAAACCAATGAACACGGCACCGCCTTAGGAATTATAGTGGTTGATTCATTTTACAATACTGACATCCCTGAGGGTTTACAGACCACCAAATTATGCTGGGTTTACTGTGCGTTACAAGTATATCTCAGAACATTAAAATAAATCTATTCTCTTTATTCCTAGGAGGTGATTCTAGGTTCTGTGTTATCGCAGGCCATTTATTTAGCATTTCCCCAAATTCTCAACTCAGCCCAAGAGCTATATATTTACACCACCATTTCAATTTGTATGTGCATGCTGTCAACTTCCACTAAAAATCTGCAGAAGAAAAATTTTTCGGATCAATGTTTAAAAGCAGCAGTAATTTTGGGGGTGAGAACTCGGCTGATGACTCACTCACTGGTGCTATGCTGTCCCCACAGCGCTTCGCTTCAGCGAGTTCGGTCTTCTTGGCTGATATGGATCAGCGATTTGATGGAAAATGGCTCAGGATAGGGCTCATTAAGCCCTGCAGTCCCTCAAACATGCATATTATGACTTTGAGCCTTGAGCTATTTAATTGGCGAACGTTCTTTTCGAAAACCCCAGAGTAATTAGCATGTCTGGCACAAAGGGTGGTGAGGTCACGGAGTCAGTAGCCTGTAAGGCATTAAGGTAGATTCATTTTGCCATCCTGGAAAGTAGAAGAGAGCATTATTTTTCACCAATGCCTATGCTGCTTTCTCCCCTCTTTCTTTGACTGGGTCTGCATGTCTGACCGTTTGTTACCATGACGACCATCAGCTGCATTCACTCAGTTTACAGTGGTGCAAATTCCCCCCCCTCACTGAAGATGCCATCACACCATTGTCACCCCTCCCCCCACCACACACACACACACACACACTCACACAAACCACACGAAGCTGCTAAATGCAGCAACGTGTAACCGGTCATTCTGGTGTTCTTTTTTTTCAGGATGTGGTGGAGGGGTTCGATTAAAACAATGCAAAAAAAGAAAGGCTGAGAGCTCCTAATCAGTAGAAAATTACAGCGGCTTAGAGCAAAGAGCTGACTTATTAATCGCTTTTGGATGGAGGACAGGCTACATTCGGTACTCTCTGGCATAAAGTACTATTGCATGATCTGCAAAGTCATCCCACGCAAAGTAATTAATTCTCGCACTTTGTTAATTATCACTGCCGGAGGACAGCAGATAAAGAGAGGAGAGAAATGTCACAATCAAGTCATTGGAAGGCAGAAGTCGTCACACTCACATTCACTCAAGCACACAAGCATGCACGGAGACACACGCAAATGTGCACGCACATGTAAACATACACTCGCGTATACACATACACACACACAGGAAAAACTGAAGATAAGAATAGCAAATTCTGCCGGTCGCTGGTTTTCTCTCCACAAATGCACATTCACAATTCACAAGCACTGAGAAACACACATGATACAAATACAAATTATTCAGTATAATACGCATATTCATGTTCACTTGTATACACAGGCTCCTTTCATTTATGAAACCTTCAGCATTGCCAGGTTCAATTATCCAAGTCAGTAACGAGTAATGGCGCATACAAACAGTTGACAAATTGAAGGAAAAAAAGCTATTTGACTGTGTCTTAGCATGGTGTTGGGCCATTATGAGTCACTGGAACAGCTTCATTGCGCTTTTGAAAAGATTCTACCCATGGTGTAGCCAGAAATTGAGTGGGAACAGAACATCCCTTGATAACAATCATGGGTCCTGACTTGGTCTCAATCATTTTCCTTGATTATGACGTTTTTTTCTAGTTGTAAGAATAATTCATTGGCAACCAAAGGCACAGCTTCTTTCCAACTGAGATCTGAGGGTGACTAAATAGACTAAATAGGCTAAATTCTGTTCAGAATTGAAGCACCTATTACTAAAACCCCATAAGTCACACTTGACTTGACTTGTGGGGTTTTAGTAATCAGTGCTTCACTTACAATTGACTCCGATGCTATATGAAAGGTAAACTTCTCTGCAACTTCCGCGCTACCTTTTTGGCTCATCGAGCGATCTAACGCGTGCCTCGTGATCGACTAATGAGAGGAACTCGCAACACCTGATGGTGTGGGCCGTTTTCGGGAATGAGGGTATTGTTCTGTCGGGAAAATGATTGAGAAGTCCAATCTAATACTTGTTTTAAAGCGGTGTTCTGTGACCACCCAAGTTTGGCAACACCACTGGATTTCACAAGTCTCTAGAGCTGTCTCTTCCAAAAGATATCGCCTCATTTAGTGCTTTGATGGCGGCGGTGGAGAGCTCTTCAGGGACCCCTCATGCCCAGTGGACAAGGGCCAAGCCACCAGGGAAGAGATCATCGCCATCAGGACAGATACTGTAAGTCTCATCGCAGGATAAATGTGATCACTCAGAATACCTTTGAATGTATCCCTTGCCTCCCTTCTCTCTCAAGAAAATTTAATTAAAAACCATGCCAGGGACATGCCCCCCACAGCCAAACAGATCTATCTGACCCTGTCACTATTGTGGTGAAGCATTCAGGCCTGAAACGTATCCTAGCTGCACACTGCCTGTGCTCTTCCACCAGTCAGGAATACGGTGAACGAGGACTCATTTGACTCTTTTCCACGTTTGTACAAAATTAACAGTGGTTTTTGCACCACTGAATACTCAAATGAGCGTTTGTCTGGAGGGGTGTAATGTGTGGGCTTTTACGCACGGATTCCCTCCATAAATCTACACCAGTATGTCTTCAACACCTATTTCAGATGCCATTGGTCCACTGCACGTACTGTCAAAACAGCTCTGTTCAATTGACGGCCACATGAATGATGGATGCCTACGCTGAGGGTTTCCCAGCAAAACACTTCCCAGAGCAGCACACTCCCTCCTCCATCCCGTCTTCGTCCCACAGTTCATCCAGATGCCATCTCTTGACTAGGTAGATAGCTTGCGTCGACGATACAGAAAAATAAGACTCATTGGACCAGGAGACCTTCTTCCATCGGTCCAGTTCTGATGCTCATGAACCAATTGTAGGCACTTTCAACAGGCTCTAGGACTTTTCATCCCCGAATTTTTCGTCCCCCCCCGGACTTTTCGTCCCGTAAGAATTTTCATTCCCAGAGTCTTCGTCCCTGGATGGTTCATTCCCAATAATGCTTTGCCCTCTTTCTGTATTATAACCCTATCCCCAACCCTAACCTTAACCCTTATAACAGTCCTCGGAGACGAAATGTCCCAGGGAACGCAGAGTCCGGGGACGAACAATTTGAGGACAAAAAGTCTGGGGACAAAGAGCTCTGCAACCCCTTCAACAATGGACAGAAGCTGGAATAGGCACTAACTGGTCTGCAGCTGCAAAGGCTCATATGCAGAAGGGTGCGACGCTTTGTGGACAAGTCATCCCGTAACCATAGTTAAAATTTTTTGGGCCTTTTGCCACAATAGCCCTTCTGACGGTTTGGACCAGGCGGGATAGCCTTCATTGCCCTTATGGGGCGATGAGGTTTGGGTCCCCAGAACACTGTCACCAGTTCATGGTTTCTCTCTCCTCGGACCACTGTCAATAGGTTCTCAGCACGGGTGACAAGGGGCACCTCACAAGTCTTGGAGATTCTCAGAATGAAGCATCCTGCCAGGGTAAACTGGGCCTTGTGAAAGTCTTGCAGGTCCCATTCCTTGAGCATCCAACAAATCTTCTACGATAACCAACTATTCTCTTTCCATCTGAGTTAAGCTTCCAGATCTTGACTTGCAACGTTGTTTTGCAATAATGTAACTCACTTCATCTGCAAGTGGTCATGTTTTAGTTCGTCAGAGTATGCAGTTATTGATGGTGCTCCACTATCACAAATATGCCAATAAGACCCTCTCAATAAACTTGAGGGCTTGCACGGAGCCTAAGTCCGCACCAAATCCACGCCATTGGTTCTTATTGATGCAATATGATAACATCTTGGAAAGATATTCTCAGTCACTTAAGAATGAGTCGCTCATTTCTCCTTTCATCTCCTGCTTATACACAAGCACTATGGTTGAGTGGGAGCATTTAACCACAATTTCTGACTCTACTTACCACAGCATCACAGCAAGATTATGAGTTTGAATTTGGCTGGGTGCCTATCTGAGAGCATGTTTACTTTGCGTTTGCATGAGTGCTGTCAGTTTTCCTCCAACAGTCGAGAGACAAACAAATCAGGCCAGCTGGTGTCTCTTAATTGTCCATAGGCGTGCCAGTGAGCGGAGTGCAATGCCGGCAATGGACTGGCGAACTGTGAGGGTGTGTTCCTGCCTAGCTCTCCAGCAACCCTGACGAGGAATAAGAGGGTTTGCTCTCTCTATGTCACTATTTTTTTTTCCCACCAGCTTCACCCAAATTCGAGGTCAAATGGGCCTGCCCAACATTTTTTGACATTCCACAGAGCATGATAGGATTTCAGTACTTTATTATTCCATGCAGTAAACCTTGAGGGAAGCATCTGCATCGGCTATGTTTCTTCCCTTGTTTACACAGGGTTTTGGCTTTATTTGTCACGTTTGCAGGTCTCCAATGCAGAGTGGGTGTGCGTCACACAGGGGTGCGGTACAGAGTATTTCAGAGCCTGGTGTTCAGGAACGACAGTAGAAGGTTTTTTGCAGTGAACCACTGTGTCCTTACAAACCGAAACAGGGCTGCAAGCATCAGCTCTCCTCACTCCACCTCGGTGATTACAGGGAGCTGCTGGCCAGAAATGTGCTCTGTCACCAATACAACCCGAAACTATCTCATTAGCAAGCCAGAGACCCCCGGCCAGACAGTGTATATTATGCAAAGCCAGGTCAGCCAGACAATTAAAGGCACAGTAAGACCCTCTCAGACCAGAAAAGAAAGGGTTTAACTCTGTCATTGAGAAAACATACTCCGCAAATCCCCGTCTGGCCCAACCTCAATCTCACAAATGCACTAAAATACACACAAAAGAATAGGCATGCTATCAGGCTTGTGCCTTTCAGCGTCATAGAACAATGCCTAGTGTGGAACTACAGCCTGGAAAGGGGAGACTGGGGACAACAGGTTCATTGGGTGGGGCTGCAGGCTGAGAGGGTGGGGCCGCAGGCTGTGTGGGAGGGGCCGCAGGCTCGGAGGGTGGGGCTGCAGGCGTTGTGGGAGGGGCCCCAGGCTGGGAGGGTAGGGCTGCAGGCCAAGGGGGCAGGGCTACAGGCTGGGTGGGTGGGGCTGCAGGCTGGGAGAGCAAGGATGCAGACTGGAGCAGCAAGCCAGGAGGGCAAGAGCTACAGTTCAGGGCTGTAGGAGTGAGGCGGAGCTGCACAGTTCTTCACCAGAGCCAAGCCTGACCAAGGCTCTATCTGTGCCTCCAGCTAGGGTAGGGAGTGGGGAGGTGCATCATGTGGATCTCTTCTAATTACATACAGAATTCAAACTAACTTCAACCAACATCACTTTTAAAATGTTCCTGCTATTTCCTTGATGGACCAGTGACAAGAGTGGACAAGTATTTTACAGGGCAATCATCAGTTTGAAGCTGGCAAGAAGAATTTCTTCTTCTGTGGTTGTAACAAAATCCCCCCTCCCCAGCACCTGTGGCAGCAGCCAGCCACACCCACACAACAACAAGGGAAAAAATAATGTATGACAGGTGAGAGACGTGAGAAGATAAAACGGCGCTACTTTGCCCATCATCATGCAGCATGGAACATTCCAGACACTTCCCAAAGCACTCCATCGTGACCAGCGGAGCATTGGTGTGGGACAAGGCCCACAGCCACCTCCATATAAACCACAGAGCAGCACTAGTTAATGACTGGTACGTGACCTGAGGCTCAGCCACGAGTTGCAATGCGGTTAGTACCTGACCCAGGTCACGAACCACCCCTCAGATGCAGTGCCTCACCACTTTTGTGGGTCCTGGTCTGAGTGTTGTTCCGGTGCTGTGCTGCTATTGGCTTGTGGCCAGAGTCAGTCCACCGTTCGGCAGGGATTGGCTTCCTGGCCTGTTTATCTCTCCAGTATTCTGCTGTGATAGGCATTTAACCCCAAGCCTCACACCAGCACTCTGCTTCGACAGGCTCCTGAAGAAGTCTCTCCTCAGTGACCAGCCCTTGACGAGACGTATAGACTGGAGGGATGGAAAAGGGTGGAACAGAATGCCGAAATAAACCATGCGAAGCAACCGGGGGAGAGCAGGCAGTGCGTCGACTCTACCTACATGGACTGCAGCGCGCTGTGAGAGACAGTGCAGCAAGTCTTTGAGGAGAACTTCCACAACAATCCAGGTCCCATCTACGTGAACAGAATAACACAATGGTCTGAGCCCCAGACCGCACACAGACACTGGCTCTACTTCTCCCCACAAACACCAATGACAACCATGACTAAAGCAACCTTGGAGCTCCGCGTCCTTTCCGATCATAAACAGCCATGCAGCGACTCTTGGAGAAGGCTTATACCCATCACTGAGGAGATCATCGACTCAGAGGAACACTCGCAAAACTGTGGACTGCTGGACACAAAGATCACCAAAACGCCAAGAAATTTAATCACGTGCGGTTTAAAAAACAATATCCCCAGTAAATATATTTGCGTTTTGGATGACACTGTACGAGGAAGCCTGAGAGAGTCACAGAACATTTGGGGAACGCACAAAATGTGCCGTAGAGCATCTGAAGATTTTACTGAATGGACTTCAGTGGTACTGTGACTGAAATTAATTTGGGGGGGGGGGAGTACATTTTTCACAGCATCTATTGCCATTATCTATCCATTAACTATTACCAAAATTACATCTTTGGGGGCAGGGAGTATTCAGGCTGCTTTGTTGTTTTTTTTTGTATTCCCACTGCAAAACATCTTCATGACAGCATCTCCCTCAAAAGCACAGAAGACCCAGAACCGTATTGAATTTTACAATCATTTCCAGGTTAAGTGTGTATCATGGTTTTGCCCGCAAAGCTTGATCTCCAACACACAGCTGACTTCATCGGCTCCACACACAACACGCTGGCTACACACATCACTGATTATTCACCAGCTCTGTTGTCACAGCAGCAAACCTGCACGTACAGGGCTTAAATCCTTCCCTGACAAGCCAACCCAGAGATGAAAACACACTGTGAGTGTTCTTTCAGAGGTGCTCAGCGGGTGAATCTGGCAGACAAGCTAGAGACCCCTGGGAAAGGACAGAAACTTCCAGAGTTTAACAACCTGGCACAGTCAAGCTAGGGCAGAGGGAGCGGGTGGAGGGGGGGGGGGGTGGGGGTGGGGTGGGGTGTTGACGTGAGCTGGCACTCGCGTTAGGGACAATTAAATAGATGTTAAATAGGTCGCCAAGCAGTGGCATTCAGCTAACGGCCAGCTGAAGAACCTTGAGTTCTGTCTCCAAACTAGGGTTCTGCTACGCGGTTACAGGTCCGCGAACTCGGGAAAGTAAGATAAATGACGTTCTGTGACACCACGCCTGCTCACGAGGCTCATATATACCCTTTTTTGTCTTTGTCCGTTTGGCCAAATGTGCATTTAATGGCCGTCGCTGCAATGTCGGCGGGTAACCGCCCGCCGCTGCCTTCGTACACTTCCTCTGCAGGTGTCGCATCGGCGCCTCGCCATGGCCATAAATCACCACCCTTGCCCAGCACCAGCCTGTGCCCATGAATGCCGTCGTAGAGGGCAAACGCTTCCATACGGCAAAGAACATCTCCGGCGACCGACTCCAAGAACGCAACCTCTCTTCCCCTCTTGAACTCCATCATTAATGAATGTTACATCCATCTCTTAGTCTCCCCCCAGCCCCCCCCCACCCCCCCACCCAAAGTCCTTTGTGCCAATTCAACAGCCACCCACCCACGTACCACCCAACACGGCACCCTGACAGAGCTCTCAGACCGAAGGAAAGGCAATCTTCTCTTACCTGTTAACGATTTGGATTTACTCAGTGTAGACGTCCGGGTGCTGCCTTCGGTACGTTCGTCTCCCTCTCGATTTTTCCTCCTTGTGTGTGGGTGTGTGTGCGTGCGTGTGTGAGCAAGCGTACCAGGCAGCCTGCCTGATGACGATGCTCCTATCTGAATCGCTCGCCCTCCCTTCTCCTCTCTCCCATCCCTCTCCTCTCGCTCTCTCTCTCTTTCCCCCTCCCTCCCTCCCTCCCTCCCTCTCCTTTTCTCTCCCCCAGCGGTGATAAACAGAAAGCCTGTGTCATCCACGATGATGCAGCAGGTCCAGCTCCGACAGCCGTGACACCAGAGTCACTGGCTGGAAAAGAGAGCTGCAGAAGGGCAGAGAGACTTGCATCCCAATATCACTTCATTGTGAGAGCGCATATCCCCTCGACCCCCCTCTACCCAGCAGAGCTCATTGTTATGCAGTTGCTTGGTCTGTCATTTGTCATCTCGGCTTCAGCCACACGGATTAACGTTGCAGTTGAACGCCAGTGGAGCCTGTTCAAGCTGGGAGTTTATTTTGGGATGTATGGTTCACTGTTCCATGCTGTGTTTTTTGCGCTCCTCAATAAGATGACGCGCATGTGAAGGACATGCGCGGAAAAAACAGTAAACCAAAAGAAGGCGTATTAAAATCGGGCTTGAGCTGGAAATTAATGCAGCGCAACTGGGACTGACTGGTCAAGGCGACGTACAAGCACAGCTTCTACTACATGGGCTCAAAGCGTCAAGCCTTTGTTTTCAGGCGTGGATCTACCGCAGTCTCTATTCTTTTCTGTAAACACCTCCCGCATTAGAGCACCTCCGCAGCTCGTCGGCGGTGTGCGTATGAGAGGGGTAGAGTGCCATAAAATTTTTATGGGCCCCATCTCAATTGCGGCTCTGGCAAAAAGCTAAAACGAGCGGGACAAGGGGCCAGACGACCTGCCGAGATGATGAACTTGCTTATAATGCCGACTGGCAGAATTCCCCGCATACAATGTCATGTTTCAGCACTAATAAATCTGAATCTCATTAGAGACACAGTCTCCTCTCCTCCCGTGAACCTGACCGGGAATAAAGCGGGTCGGTTACATAAAGCCCGGACAGATGGATGGAGATACAGTACCTTTCCATGCACCCACCCACTCACGGCAGTAGCACATCAGTGTTACCAATGTCAATCGCACAAGCACCTGCTGCCTCAAAAACACATATTCTCCTGTCTTGAGTAGCATTTCAGCTGCACAGAGAGGAGCGGAGTACAAGCTCACTTAAAGCAGCCCATTAGTAGCCAGAAAGGATATATTTTCTTGTGCTCAGGACACTGGCATCCCAAATAATCAGGAATCATTTTGAGTTTATGAATGGAAAGTCAACGTGGGCAGAGCATTGCTTCCTGTCTTCTTTATGGGAATACTATGTGAGTAGCTGGCAAAAACTGCCAATGGAAACTGCCCTTAAATATTCAACATTCATTGAGGAGCAAATTTCAAAATGTGTCACGTTAATTAATTTTAATTTTCTTTGAGTTGCCACATTTGCAGCCGGCTGAAACCCATCATAAAATTGAGTCTTTTTTTTATACATCATACTTATCAAAAAACTACATCTTTTTTTGTAATTTTTTTGACATTGACTTTAAAAATGTATATCCTTTATAGAATTGGTATTTGCGTATGAGTGTTTTTTTTTTTTTTTATGCAGTAAGATCAGAGGCTCCCAAGCCCGACAGGGAAATAAAATTTGTTGCCTGGATTTAAGGAAATAAACCGAGACACAAAGACCGACATCTGAACCTTCAACATTTTACTCACCCACACACACATCTTTCCCTGACTCACATTCTACAATCCATACGCACACCAACAGCCTATTCAAGCGACCAGAAAATAATAGTTTTTTAAAAGTCTGTACGTGCGGTCGTGTTTGCTGAAATTGTTTTCCCCGGGAGAGCAGGATACAGGGAGCGAGAGGGACGAGAGGGAGGAACTCAGACAAGAGGCTGCTGGGGCTGTTTGGATGGGGGCAAAGACAAAGGGTCCACTGTTCTTACTCTACTCCGCGAGCATACAAGAGTGATGCTGGTTACATAAGGGAGTGCACACGAGTACACACAGAATCACAAATGAGCTGGGCCAGTGAGCGGGCGAGAGAGAGAGAGTGAGAGAGAGGGAGAGAGAGTGAGAGAGAATGAAAGAGAGAGAGTGAGAGAGAGAATTAGAGAAAGAGAGTGGATGCATTTGTTCCAATTTTACATTTGCTCAATTAAACACTGTTGAGCAGACAAGCCACCCACTTCCCTCTCACTCCATTCCACTCTCTCTCTGTGTCTCTCTATACAACTATGAGGCAAAAAAGCAGCGCAGTATCTGTTCCCTCCAGAGGGAGAGCTTGCAGATTAGTACTTACTGAATTGGAGAGATTTTAGCCCGGTGTCATTCTCTGGGCCGACTCAATATCAGGATTAAGAGACTGGGGTCAGCATTTCAGAGACAGATTTGGGAAGGTTCCGCGATTTGGCAGCCAGCGCCCCTTCGACTGGTCAACAGCACGTTTTCGGAGTACTGGGTGTCTTTGTTGCTGGGGTCGCTGAGCCTCACAGATAGAAAGAATAAACCTGAGTCTGTCAGTATTTGCAATATTATGCCCGATATTTATGCATTTTAATTAGCACTTACATCCCACGGCGGCGACCTCCCAACTCCACTCTGACATTCAGACCGTATAAACACTCATCCCCACACGCACCAACAGGGACGCCACTCCACGGGCGAAATGTGCAGATGATCGTCAGGCATCTGCAGACGAAGAAAGCCCACATTAAATGCACCCAAAGCATTCTCTTCTTTTAGGCAGCTCAGAGTTCCCAGCGACAGCGCTGCATACAAACATGGCAGCATGGCGCAGACATGACAAACACGAAGCAGTGCGACCACTAATAGTCGTGTCTGTAGAAAAGCCTCAATGAGTAAGGAGGGCGAATTGCTAAAAAAAATGCCAGAGGATTCAATGTTAGTACTACTGTCACTCTTGCCAACGTTAATGAGCTGCATATCAAAAAAAATATCAGCATCATTTTAGCATTTTTTTTGCCGGATCCAATGGACAAAGAACTTAGTGTGGACTGTATTTCTAATTTTGCTGCTTCAGCCTGTGAAAAGATTAAGTCACATCTGTTCCCTCAGCAACCGATAACAACCACAGCATCTGCATAAGGCTTTTATTTGGTTTAATTTCAATGAGTAATGAGGACAAATTGTTAAAAATACCTGCTGCTAGTTTTAACCGCAGGGGATGCCTTCTCTGATGCAGTTATTGCCATCCCTTGCACTCACTGAATCCCCATATTTGGAATTCTTATGGAGGGGTAGGTGGGGTCAGTGTGAGAGTTGGCCAGTGGACTGAGGCAGGGGGATCGAACATGCCCTGCTCCTTGCAGAACTGCCAATGCACTGGAGATAAGAGCAACACCCCCAGGGCATGCAGTGCTGCATCTCAGCAGAGGAATGTTTAAGAGCTGTGGCGCGTTATGACCTCATTATACTTTCCTGACGTCCAATTCTCAGCTGACAGAGGACAGGGCACTCCACAGCTCACAGATTCAAAGTGTTTACGTTCAACTCACACACACTTAGCCTCAACACATTCCTCGAACACGAATCCAAAGCGCAATCCAGTATTTTCAGACTCAAACTCTCTCTCACACACACAAAAACTATTTTTACATATGTATAGGACCAGTTTCAGACATGGAATAAGCCCAGTCCTGCAATAAATTCACCAATAATGACATTTTCCCAATCAATGTATTGAACAATAGTATCAAAATGATTTAATATATCCAGTTCTTTAAGAAAAAGTACGGCAAGTCGGATTTCTAGTCAAAATAAAACAGTTCATGCCTTGGTAACAATTCACATTGCTATCATTTCGCCACAAGTCCCTGCTCACTTTTTTAGTGCTCACAAATGCTACAAAATAAATAGCTTTACAGCATGACCTTCGATGCTTGAGGTCAGGGCTGCCCAACCCTGGTCCTGGAGAGGTACCATCCTGTAGGGTTCTGCTCCAACCCTAATTCAACGCACCTGATTCAGCTCATTAGCAGCTCGTCATGATCAGTAACTGGGAAAGCAGGTGTCCTTTGCTTTGGTTGGAGTGATAACCTTCAGGATGGCAGCTCTCCAGGGACAGGGCTCAGAAGCGCTGCTCTAGGTGGACCTTTGACTGGGAGACTTCAATATGCACTTGGCCTGGTGTCATACAATGATTCAGACCTGAGGTCAGCTGAAGTCTGACATAACCTCCAGACACACCCTAAAGATTTCCTGAGGTAAAACACTCACCTTGGCCCCAGAAACGCTGTAGCCAAACACACTGGATAAGATTTGTCACAAATTGCAGTACATATTTCACTACAATGCTGGCTAAAAGAATGGAGGAATATGACACCTCACTGAAGCCAATTGTATTTTCATACACCCAAAAAAAAAAGTCCTACTTGGCATATTGTCCCAGTTTTAAAACCCTTAAAACTCTAACTTTTCACTCAAGTTTTCCCTTAAGTCAGTTCAAAGGCAGAAAAAGATTTTTTTTTCATATTGTAGGACATATCGAGTACATATTCTGGATCCACTGCTTCCCTGAAGCTACATCACACTGATGATGAGAAAATGTTCAAACCCAGGACGCTATGTTTTATGGCCACAACATTACCTCAAATGGAAAATATCTAGATCTTGACACATCATTTTATACACATTTCCCTGTCATTCAGGGAAATGTGCATCGCTCAAAAACTTGAGATCCTCACTAGAATTCAAAAGAGGCCCGAAATTGCATAGGTTTCGAAACAGGAACAGCATTTGAGGGACCCATATTTGAAAAATACTATTACTATTGAAAAAGCTAAGATTGAGAGGATTGCAGTTAGGTAATAAAATATGTACGAAAAATCAAGCTATATATATATACAGTATATATATTGGGATGAGTGGGATTGGATTCCTGTTTAAGGACTTATTCAAGTGAACTTTGTAAAAGCAGAAATGTGAAAATCTGAAAATGGACTGCACAGACCAGTAAAGTTTTTGTGTTACGCCCACACATTTCATTCCTGTCATTCCCAAAAGATGACAAAAACCTGTATATGGGCATAGTATCAGGAGCAACAGTGAGGTCTGAAAAGTAACAAAAGTTGCAATTGTTGGCTAAGGATCAAGCAGTAATTAAAGCTGCAAGCAGCAACGGATGGGCCCTCGCCCCCTTGTGCACATTGGGGTGATGGCGAGATGTAGTCGGGTGCTGATGCCAAATTGGGTGAGTTTTGGACCATGTTTAGGGGGTGAAATTTTGGTTGGAAGTGGCGTACACATAGGAAAAGGCAGACAACGTGATTAGGGAACGCCAACTTTGACGCCTCATCAAATCCTAACCGTTTGAGTAATGACAAAGTCATACATAACTTTTCATCAGCAGTGTGTCCTTTGTCATCTATTAGCGTTTGGAGCCGAAATATTTAACACGCATAAAGGAGTTTGCGTTCGTTCAAGGCCAAATTTTAGGGCGGACTGAAATGCAAATTGTGGACTTCCTGTTAGATTTAGGTCAGGGGTGTCTGGGATAATTTTTTAGGTCTTGATGAGACCAACAACCAGGTTTTGGTTTGATTTGTCTACAACTTTCCTACAAGCTGTAGTGGCTGTTTTAGTGTTTGTAGGTGACACCAGAGAGCACATTTTGGCACTTTGGCGGATATTTTTTACATTTATAAAATTTTTTGCCAGATGTAAAGATGCCAAATTGGGTGAGTTTTAGAGCATGCTTAGTGGATGAAATTTAGGTCGAAAGAGGCGTAAGAAAAAAGAAAGAAAGAATAGGGCCCTACGCCCTGTAGGGGCTCGGACCCTAATTAATTGTTAAATTCTCAAAAGTTAGCCACTGAGGAACAAATAAAATTTCCCGACATGCCAACAAACACAGAATTGCAGTCAATTACGTTCCCACAGAAATTTTAACGTAGCATTAACGTTAATTAAAAAACAGTATAAAATTGTATTCAATATTGATGACATTGCTGTGCTGTCAATATTGACTGGCGCCATTTTTTTAAAGTATCATTTTCGGGCTTTCTGGGCCTTATGGACAACGCACTAACAATGGACTGTCCCACCAAGTTCCCAGCTTAAGCCTGTGAAAAGTTATAGTTGTAAAATTCACTTTTGAGATGGAACTATGAGGCCCAGTGGAGGGAGGAGCTGTAAAAGCTGGCACACAGTGGTCAATCCTGCAAACGGCTCCGCATCGCATAAGGCCACTAGTACATCATTTGCAGTGGCAAAGAACTGAGTGCGTGCAGCATGCTGATTACCTTGAGCGGCCTCAGACCAGGACAGAAAGGACTGAACAATTTCTTTGCATTTCACTGTGAAATGAGGGTCTGCTTTCCGCATCAAACAAGTCCCTAAAATACCTCAAACTGGGAGTGACGAACATGCAAGATCCATGACAAAGTCAGTGCGCTCCCCTAATGAAAATATCCTATAGTTATTTCTCAGTAATACTACAGTATTTCTGGTATGACTATAGTATTACTATAGTTTGCATATTATACCTATAGTACTATAGCCATTACATTATAACCATAGTATAACCACAGTCAACAGTACCATATTATTACTGTACTCCACAGAACCATTTTGCTGTAGTTTGAATAACTATAATATCACTATAGTAATTTGGTGGGGTAAAAATAACATCCATTTACTAGAGGATACCTATAGATTGGAACTACAGTAATTTTTCATAAGGGTCATTCTACCAATCAATCCACATGGAAACCAACATACACACTGCTGCCTCAAAGTCTGGAATCACTTGTCATTTGAGCAGCTCTCGCTAGCTCATCCAATTTGTTGGTGATAAGAAATATGAAAAAAAAAAAAAAAGTAATTCAGATGTTTTACAACCTTGAAATGGAGTACTGCCCTTTACTGTCGATCCTTCATGTTAGCACAATAACCAGAAGTTTTTATGAGAATCACATGAAACTTCTGGAGTCTCTCTGGTACACAGAGGATGGACCCAATCGTTTTGTGTGACCCAGTAACCACTGCTGTGGTGCCACCACTAACTTTATATTTCCACAAGCAATAACTCAAACAGTTCTAAAGAGAATCATGTCACACTTCTTTGTGATCGTTTCTGGTGTATATAGAAGGGCTGTGGTTCACTCAATGTCCTTTGCTGTAGCACCATGAGCAGGCCAAGCTTTTGATTTTTAAAAATGGCAGTAACTCAAACAACTTTAATGGGAATAGCGTCAAACCTGCTCTCAGCATCCCTGATGCATAGAGGTAGGCCTAATTATCGACTCGTTAGCGTTTACTAATGTGCCACCAACCCCCCCCAAATGACCATTTCCAAACGTAATACCAAATAGTACGATGACAAACATCTCAAATCTCCAGCGCTTGCTCCTGTTGCGTAAAGGTGAGGTTGGTGACACTGTGACCTTCCTGGTGCGCCATCACCAAGACAAACTTTCCATTTTTCCTGAGATCTTGTGTTGATGATGGGAGAGCCAAACCAGTCTGTGAGGTCTTCTCCACCTCATTCCAAAGGCAGGTGTCTAATTTATTAAGGTAAGGACTCTGTGTTGGCAAAATCGTGTGCGAAAATGATTTCTCATGCTCACTGAACTGCTCTTTCACGACTGATCTTGGCATTCGCATTGACATCCTTGATTATGCCTGAGCAACCAGGAATTAAAATATCCATCGATGGGATATGGTCATTCAGTAGTCTGCTGACTTAATTTTATAGTTGCATAACATGACATCAAGACCTGACTAATTGAAGCAATCCCAGATCAGAACACGGTCTCCAAAGGCTTGTACAGTGGGCAGGATGCGTGACGGGTGCATCGCATCATGGGCTTCCTTTCCAACCCTGACCCCGCCCATTGCTCTAGACTAGTGTAAATCTGGACTCATCAAACCACAGAACCTTTTTCCATTGTTCCACAGTCCAATCTTTGAGATCCCAATCTTTGAATTCGTTCTCTGTATTAGCCTCACTGACGGCAGCCTTCCTGTGGCCACGCAGTCGTTTAATCCCCATAATGCAAGTTCTTGTTGCATTGAGCATGTGGAAATTCTTTTACTTTCACCATTAAACATTGTCGCGTCTTCTATTGATTTTTGTGATGAGCCCTAACCAAGCATTTTAGCGATCTTTGATCACGATCGTTATTTTTTCCCCGACCCATTTCTTCTGCAAAGTTGACGGTTCACGACGACCCTTTCAGGGTTTAACTAGAGAACTCAGTCGCCACAGGGACCGAGTCGTTCATCTCCTGGATCTGCAAATTTCAGACAAAATGGCCACCGGCAGCCATATTGGATGTCCAAAATTCGCGAAAATTGGTCTAGAGCGTTGCCCAATCAATATCTTCGCCTGTGTGAAATTTGGAGAAATTCCTTTAATAATTGTGACGTCCAGAGCCCGGAACAGAAAATCTCTGCGGTGGTGGCTGCGGCCCCGGAACTAAACCATAGTATCTCCCGACTATCATTGTCGAGGAGATACAATAATGCACTGGACAGTCCCTTACCCAATTCCAGTAATTTCAGCAATCTCCTTATTTGTTTCCTTTCCTTGCTGCAGGCCAATGACTTACCCCTCTTGAAGCGCAGTAACATCTTTTCCACAACCATGGGATACATCTTCCAACATGGCCGTGTAAGAAATGAGAAGGTACTCATTGCATCTGTTAGGATAAAAGCATATTAATCACTGAAATAATGATTCAGTCATGCCCTCCTGAAAGTCGGCATTTTTAAATCCAAACAGCGACTTTTTTATTTTTTGGACCAGGCGATGCAACCTGCAGTAGTCTGCCGCCAGCATTTGTCTACTTCTGCTTTTTAAGCAAAAATGTTTTTAAACGATAAATTACCAGTAGATATTTCAGTGATTTCTCATCAAAGTATCACCATGAGATTTAAACACTGGTTTGCAAATTTTATGCCTTTGGGATATCAGTATAACTAATGTGTCACTCTCAGTGGATTTCCATGAGGGCCGCATCATTTCCCATACTTGCAACTTTAAAGACGGGTAAACTTCACAAACCTTATGATCCAGAAAAACCCTCAAAGAACTCTGCGGGGTTAAATATCAGGGGCTTATATCTGGCTCCATATTTGGTCACTCCATTTCCAGAAAGTTTGCATTTATATTTAGGACTATTGGCTTGCTATAATGCTTCCTATTATTTAATCTATGTGAAAACGACGAGTGATTCCAAACTTTTGAGACGAAGCGTACATCAGGCAAGACATCCATCCGCCCAATAACACACATCGTGCCTCATGCATCAGACTTAGCACCCATTGACGCAGCCAAACTGTCATAGATTGCTTGCAACCCACACACAGCCCAATCATACGGAATGAAAGTTTCACTCTACAGCTGTAGAACGATGAATTACAGTCAACTGTTTCAAGCCATAGGGGTGAGTCACGCAGCAAAAAGTGCCTCTGACTCACCGTTGGCCCGCAGAAGAAACAGGTATTCAGCTACAATCACAGGTCTGCCACGGAGAATCGAATCCCTCTTAGGCCCGTACAGTAAGCCCCACTGTCACCACTCCACAACTGAAAAAAAAAAACCTTTCTCTCCAAGTCAGAATGCATTACTGACCTTGTCACTCCTTTCTAAAGTGCAGCTATACATTCGACAAAAGACGTGAGAGCTTTGCCAAAAATTAAAGAAAATATATTAAGGGGAGAGGGGAAATAGCTCTCTGGTCACAAAGAATCCTGGGTTGGACAGCAGAGGTATGCGAGGCAGGCTGGGATTATGCACATCTGAAGAGAGCTCTGTGGGCGTTTGCTTCAGCCTGGCAGCTCCATTGTTTTGGCCTCCAGGCTAGATAAATTTATTAAACCTTTTTCTCTCCACCAACCCTCCATGTATGGCATCCCAAAGCTTGGCAGTGGGGGTGTGGGGGGGGGAGATCCGGGTCAGTCTGGTTCACAGCCATCGCTTCCAGCTCAGGAAATCAGGAAAATGAGCTGAGATAAAGTCTAAGATTTATGTCCGAACAGCACAGTTATTTAACAATGTATTGGAAAAACTTGGGTCAAATTTTATAAAGCATTTCATCAGCACAGAAGTCTAATAACTGTGAGGTTAAAACAGCAGCTGCTCCACTCAGTGCATCACATGAATTAAAATCCAGGTCCAGACAAGATGAGCCAGTTCTGATAGCACATGATTAATGCTGTTGTATGGCCTGACAGTTCTGCAGCCATGCTGTAAGACCTTGGCCCTAACTGTAAGCTGCAACTGCCATAATTGCAAATGCAACACAATCATACTACAGGAAGCTCATTTGGAGTAGGGGGGCTTCTACCAGGTAGTACCTCCACAAAACACAACTCAGGTAAATACACTGCTTTGGCTGGATATACATCTCTACCAGAAGATGGCCATCAACACTGTACAAATTCCCAGTGTGACAAGTAATTGTAACTCAAGAGGCAATTCTTGCATCCTGTAGGAACATTTGTTGCAGTGTTTTAGAAATAATAGCTTTCACTGAGGTTTGTTGGAGTCCCATGACCTTAGAAGTGGTTAGCAAGCTTTTCCAGACTGATGCATTTCAATCGCGGTTTCCAGAATTTCTTTTGATCGCAGCATAGTACGCTGCAGATGGAGACCTTATTGGGACAGTTTTTTCTTCAAAATAATGAAATAATCGTTTTAAAACTGCATTTTTAAATTACTCTGATTTCACAACAATTACATTTAATTTGAAAACCTGAAACAATTAAGCATTACATACATGCAATAAACAGAAGAGAGCAGGAATTGGGCAAAGGCTTCTTCACTGTACTGTATGAACAGACGCGCTGCAAACCACAGTCCCAGCCGCTGGGGTGATGATTGAGGTTGACAGTCAGAGCAGTTTACAGCCAGGACTGGGGCCCCACCTGTCCTTCTGAGGTCAGTTCAAACTTCTGGCCTGAGGATCACATGGGACAACTAGGCTGGAGTTTTGCCTTCTTGGGAAGTCAGCACAGGCCTGAGACAAATTCAACAGACATTCCACCCGTCCTCCTCCTGGCCCTGAAGCACTGCCAGAGTCTGCTCGGTCCCTCCCTGGGCACTGTTATTCGTAATGAGGCAGCACAGTGGACGTTCTCTCTGCCAAGCCATGTCTCATAAACAGCACCTGAGTCTCTTATGAGTTATGGGGTGGCGTCGGAGTGGAGATCTGCTAAGCCAGCATGGAGGAGCCCGTCAAAATGAAGAATTAATCCTGCAACTTGCAAGACAGGGCACAGTAAAAATATCCAGCCAGAATACAGAGATTTATGAACAGGGTCAGAGAAATCGTTCAGGCTATGGATGCGTGCCGGATCAGGGAAGCAACAGTATTGGCCATTGTCTGGGAACAGGGCTGGAGTCTGGGGCAGTATGACTGAATAACACGCAATCAGTGGCCAGGATGCCTCTGTCGTACCGGTGAGTGGCCAGGTGGACACCGGCCCCCTTCAGCTGAATGGGAGCATCCAGCTCGTGTGATAAATTCACCATGCATCTTTAGAGCACGTCTCCCATGCAAAGAAGCCACCACAAGCCTCAAGGTGCCAGCGAATAAATGTCGGACAGGAACATACCTGAATTTTAAGATCAGCTTTGGTGCTCATTTCATTTTGAGTATAGCCACTTTATAAAATTAAAGCCTCTGGAAACTGAAATCATCAACTCCCTTTTATCTGTCTTTATTCAGACCTTGGGGCTAAACCATACAGCAGAGAGCAGTGAAGATTATACACTTAACAAAATGAAGATAAATCAGAAACTCAAGTATTTATTTCCCCGAACGCCGAATGGCATTCCGGGGGATATTATGTTTTTGGTCCGACCGCCGCCGCCACACTACGTGTTAACGCGATAACTTCAGTAATATTTCAATTACAAATTTCAAGTTTTGCACATAAGTAAGTATCATAAAGAGGAAGAACTGATTCGATTTTGGACAATTTACTATTTCCAGATTGGCCACCAGAAAAAAATCACTGTTTTTATCATCTCTGGAAATATTTGTCCGATTGACCTCAAATCAAGTGCAAATGAAAGGTCATGACCTGAGGATGTGTCCCACGATGAGATTTTACCTCTTTGGTTCAAAATTTAGACACAAGGTGGAGCTTTGTCACATAAAATACACCATTATTATATATTATATATAATTATTATATTATTATTATATATATATATTTTTGCTATATCTTTGGAACTATTTCTCCAATTGACATGAAACTATGTGCAACTGCAAGTTCATGACCTCACAACGTGTCACATGATGACATCATACCTGTAAGGTTCAATATTTTGCCACCAGGAGGCGCTTTGTGATGGAAAATTACTTTTTTGGCCATGTCTTCAGAACCATTTCACCGATTGACCTGAAATTAAGTTCAAATGAAAGTCTATTCAAGGTCTATTGGGGTATTGGAGGATTGGGCGTGTTCGAGGATATACCCCCAGCCGTCGCCTCCGACGGCATAAGCCATGTTATTATCCCCCGCCAACACGAAGTGGGAGGGGGATATAGGTTTGACCTCCGTCCGTCCGTCCGTGTGCGCGTCCGTCCGTCCGTCCGAGATAAAGGGGACAGCTTTACTCAGAAACTACTACAAATACAGTAACCAAATTTGGTGCGTAGCTTCAGACCATAAAGGCCTTGATTGAGTTCGAAAATGAGAAGCGCACGATTGGCGGGGGATGTTGTAGACCATGTCGACTTGTTTAATGTAATATTGGCTCATATGGATGAAAATAAGTAAACAGACAATGTATAGTACTAACAAAAACAGTATCTATTTGAGAGCAAAAGTCATTATTCAGTGCGGCAACCGTTTGCTGTGATTACAGCATTTACTCTTTCAGGCATTGTTTTCACATTTTTTTATTTCTACATTTGCTACGCAATTCCATATGGTTTGCGGTTCATTCCGAAGAGATTCTTTCAAGGATACAACACATTTGGCAATCAAATTAAAGTCTGGACTTTGAGCAGGCCAAGTCATAACTTTTGTGTCACAAGAGCTTTCCTTCCGAATGAGATAATTCCTGCAGAACTTAGAAGTTTGTTTACGGTTAATATCTTGTTGAAAATAAAATCGCCAACCAATCAAACTCTTTCCAGATGGCATTGCCTGCCTCACAAGAATGCTGTGATACTTTTTCTGATCCATGATTGTCAATTTTTATGAGATCACTGGCTCCTTTTGAGCAGACTGAACCCAGAACCATAATATTACCACCTCCACATTTTACAGAAGGAGTTAAACATTTTTGACATTTTTGAAACCTTCTCCAACTCTATGTGCACACAAGCTGTGTTTGGGTGAGAAACTTTCAAATTTTGATTAATCGGTCCAAAGGACTTGTTCCCAGTCCATTTGTGTTCAATTCTTGAATTTCTTGGCAAACCCGAGTCTTTTTTAGATGTTGCCAGCTCGTTGCAGCAACACGACCAATCAGACCATTTTCACACTGACATCTGGAAATTGTAGATCCTGATTATTTCATCTCTTCACTTCTGACACCATTAATATCATCACGGAGTTGACAAGATGTCGACCGCCGATATTTTTTTACTTGTCATACACAGATAATGAACATCAGAGGCACTTAACCTCCAATTTGAACTTCTATTGCCGCCAGTTTTCAATGAACCGGTCTCTTTGAAACTCTTGATGGTGTTTCTTACAGTGCCATGGCAGCATTTAACATCTTCAGCATCAGGTAAAGCCGCAATGCGGCTATGAACAATCTTTGAGAGCTCTTTCCATAGCACTGTGACACTGCTCAGGTCACCCTACATACAGGAACAACTGACCATCAGAGATAATTTAACACAATAATCTTGCCTCAAACCAGTTTCAACAACTTTTTTTCATCAATAATCACGGATTGAGCCTTCAACCATTGCATTCAGGCTAGGCAAGTCAAAAAAAGAAAATTTGTGACACCTTTCAATTATTAAAAAAAACGATGTCTTCAGTGGTTTTATTACCCATAATTTTACCTCAATTGTGGGAATGATTTTTTTTTGTTCCCTTTGCCTACAATAGCATTTTTCAAAGCATTTTCACCAAAACGTTAGAGAATACATTAGAGTAATATATAAGGACCTATTTTAGACAAGTGATGGGGTATAATCATCACTGCACACTACTGTACACACAAAGTTTGAAATGTGTACTTTTTCCTTTAGTGGATTTCCAAATATATAGATTTTCCGTTTCCACAGGCAAGATTTAAATTGGGTGTTACTTTTTCATTCCAAGGACACTCAAGCTGTACTCAAGTAATCAAACTCAATTTCTTTAATTAGGAGCTTCACTAATCAGTTAATGAAAATCTCCCTCTCAACGGTCCTCTCTGCCATGCGTACAGAGTCCCGGGAAAGCTCCGAGTCCTGCTATTCCTGCCATTTTTGTTATGCATTTTCTCATATTAATTCATTTTTTTCCTTTGGTTAACTTTTTATGGATGCTTCCGAAACAAATCAATTTTGAAATAAGACAGCAATTTTACAGATTGATTCTGTTCCCAAGGACTTTTATCTGAAATTCATGATCTGAAAAATGTACACAAAAGAAAATTTTTATATGAATTTCAAGGCCCGTTTTCCAAATTGAAATGTAATAGAATTGACCCCAGACCAGGCGAAGATGTTCAGTCTGCTTGTGTTTCTCTCTGCCCACATATTTAGCATCCAGGCACCAGGGATGCTTATTGTACACTGGCTCCTGCTACCACAAGATCCCATCCTGTGCTTCCTGTCAGCTGAGATCATCACCTGGAGCATGATGCTGTAGAAAAGGCATCTTTCATCATGTTGGCAATCCTCCAGATTTGCATTTTCAGAGACCTGTAACTCATGTGCATTCGAGGAAAAATCTTGCATCTCACCACAAATTTAAGAGGTAAGGTTGATTACCCAGACTGCTGACACCAGTGAGGCTATAAGATCAATCCTAATATGTGCCACAACTATACAAGAGACCTTAATGGACATAATTAATATTTCAAGAGACCCCATCCAGTGCTGTCTAGCAGCGGACAAACCACATGAACCTCAAACCATCAGGACCGAGCTGAACGCAGCTGGACCCTGTAGCCTAATACTGACCCTATTTGCAGAGCACTGCCTGTCAGAGGCTACCGCGAACTAGGATTGATCCCATCGGCCGAGCAGCTTGTCAATACCACTCCAATCCAGCAAAGACCATAGCCCATATTTTATACATGACTGAATAACCAGGGCCACTGCACCTATACATGACCACTACCCTTATGAAAATATCCTACATTAATTTCTTCGTAATACTATAGTATTTTGGCAAAACTATAGTATTACTATAGTTTGCATAGTATAACTAGAGTAGTACTACTGCCATCACATAACTATAAAATTATCACAGTCAACAGTGCCACTATATTACTATAGTCTGTTTTGCTGAAGTTTGAATAAGTATAGTATCACTATAGTAATATTACACTATGGTGGGGAAAATACCATCCATTTACAATAGGATAACTACAGCTTGGAACAACAGTAATTTTTCATCAGGATACTGTAGCACACAGCCGTTCCCACACAGATATAGACACAGGGCAGGTATACTCACATACTCAACCCACTTAAAATCACACAATGAAATAGTGACCTTCTCACGCTCGATCTCCATTCTAGGCGCATGCATGACTGAATCGCCAGCTACAGAGAGAGACACAGACACAGACACAGACACAGACACAGACACAGACACAGACACAGACACAGACACACAGACACACAGACACACACAAGCGGGGAGGTGATTGATGATTGTATAGTGGAACGCTCTAACTGGCAGAGGTCTGAGATGACCGAGGACCGCAGGCACGCTGTGTGCATAACTCAGACACAGTGAGCTGTTCCAGGAACCTCGCAGACCCCCCCCCTCCTACTCTGTGCATCTCAAACACAGCTAACTGTTCCAGGGACTGCACTGACCCCCCCCCCCAGCTGTCCTGTGCATCTCAAACACAGTGAGCTGTTCCAGGGACTGTACAGACCCCCCTGCTGTTCTGTGAATCTCAAATACAGTGAGCTGTTCCAAGGATTACACAGATCGCCCAGCTGTTCTGTGCATCTCAAACACAGTGAGCTGTTCCCCGGACTGTACAGACCCCCCTGCTGTTCTGTGCATCTCAATTGCAGTGAGCGGTTTCACAGACTGCAAAGACCCCCCTGCAGTATTGTGCATCTGAAACAGTCAACTGTTCCAGGGACTTCACAAACCCCCTGCCGTTCTGTGCATCTCACTGCGAGCTGTTCCCGGGACTGCACAGACCCCTCTGCTGTTCTGTGGATCTCAAATACAGCCAGCTGTTTCACAGACTGCACAGACACCCCCACCCCCCACCCCAACAGCACTGTGCATCTCAAACAGTCAACCCCTCCACTGTTCTCTGTGAATGTCACTGCAAGCTGTTCCAGAGACTGCACAGACCTGCCGGCTGTGCATCAAAATCACAGTGAGCTGTTCCAGGGACGATATAGACCCTTTTTTGGTTCCTTTTCGACAATGAGAAGCTTCCAAAACGCTTCAACCCTTCCAAAAACACACTCAACATATTTTTCAGTTATTCGCACAACCTCACGACTCTCACCCCCCCCCACCAACAATTTAATTCTTTAAAATTGATTGTGAGGGCTAAAATGTTCTGTTGTTTTTCCATTCTAAATTCAATGGGCCTCTGAGATGTGGATGACGTACGTGCGCTGTGTTGGCTGGGGAGGTCAGCAGGTTGCCTCATTTCTTGCTCGAGCTACAGCGCTTCAGGCAACAACCTGCTTCATGAGTGACATGGCACATTACATAAGACTGCAGTCAAACTGGGCACAACATCACAAGGTATTCTTTCAGCGAGAATTAGAATACAAACAATAACGGCAACGTGCACTTATTACACATTTCAAAAATGTATTGTAAATCACGCACAGCATTAACAATCTCAGTATGCTTTACACACACACACACACACACACACACACACACACACACACACACACACACACACACACACACACACACACACACACACACACACACACACACACACACACACACAAACAATTTCTCGACAGACTCACACACACACACACACACACACACACACACACACAAAAACAATTTCTCGACAGACTTCTGGCCAGTTATGTGAACATTTGCTCCGGGTTCAAGCATCCTAGCTTCCCACATTACAATCACACATATTAACAATATGACTTTTGTGAATGAATTATGCTCATGGACCCAGGGGAATTTTTGAGAGATGGGAACCCAAAAAGATCACTCATCCTGCCTTTTCACTTAAACCCACACATTATTGCAATAAGGACATTTACCCAAATTTAGGCTGCTTGGTCTGTTTCTACGGCAGCGATGTGATTGGCAGAGGACAAAAAAAGGGGCAGGAAAATACACGGGTTGTGAATGCCTCATGAACGCAGCGGGCTTGTCGTGAGCTCTGGGCAAGATGCGGCTACAAGCGCTGTGATTGGTAAGAAATTAAAAAGGGTTACATACTCAGAAATTCAGGAATTAATGTTTAATAAGGAGGAATTCCATCCCGGCTTACTGTTGCCGTCCCCGTTACTCTAATACCCAATGGAAAAAAATAAAGGGATAAATGCGAAATGAATGACCAACATGGATATTCATCACTATTATTTGGAACAACACATTATTAGTATTGGATATTTGTCTCATCCAGGTATTCGGCTCAACAACTGCCTTCAGCTTTTGCACTGGTTTCTAATGCCGAGAGATAAGCGATAAAACTCCTGTATCGCTGAATTTATGTTGCACCAGTCCTGCAGGTATAGACGCTGGCGTTTGAGATTACTGCAAGTGGATGCTGAAGGTGTATGTTCCTCAATCAAAACTGCAAGAATAGGACACACAAGTACGACGGTCACCTGATGCTACAGGTATGAGTCTGGGTAATCATGCAGGTGTACGGTGCAGGAATGCAATGCAGGTGTGATGTTCCCAAAGTCCTGCAGGTGCACGATACAGATGTGTAACATTCCCCCAGTCCTGCAGGTGTACGATAAAGGTGTGTAATGTTCCCCCAGTCCTACAGGTGTACGATACAGGTGTGTGATGTTCCCCCAGTCCTGCAGGTGCAGGATACCGGTGTGTAATGTTCCCCCAGTCCTGCGGGTGTAGGATACCGGTGTGTAATGTTCCCTTAGTCCTGCAGATGTGAGATACAGGTGTGTAATGTTCCCCAAGTCCTGCAGGTGTACGATACAGGTGTGTAATGTTCCCCCAGTCCTACAGGTGTACGATACAGGTGTGTGATGTTCCCCCAGTCCTGCAGGTGCAGGATACCGGTGTGTAATGTTCCCCCAGTCCTGCGGGTGTAGGATACCGGTGTGTAATGTTCCCTTAGTCCTGCAGATGTGAGATACAGGTGTGTAATGTTCCCCAAGTCCTGCAGGTGTACGATACAGGTGTGTAATGTTCCCCCAGTCCTGCAGATGTGAGATACAGGTGTGTGATGTTCCCCCAGTCCTGCAGGTGTAGGATACCGGTGTGTAATGTTCCCCCAGTCCTGCAGGTGTAGGATACCGGTGTGTAATGTTCCCCCAGTCCTGTAGGTGTACGATACAGGTGTGTAATGTTTCCCCAGTCCTGCAGGTGTACGATACAGGTGTGTGATGTTCCCCCAGTCCTGCAGATGTGAGATACAGGTGTGTGATGTTCCCCCAGTCCTGCAGGTGTAGGATACCAGTGTGTAATGTTCCCCCAGTCCTGCAGATGTGAGATACAGGTGTGTGATGTTCCCCCAGTCCTGCAGGTGTAGGATACCGGTGTGTAATGTTCCCCCAGTCCTGCAGGTGTAGGATACCGGTGTGTAATGTTCCCCCAGTCCTGCAGGGGTAGGATACCGGTGTGTAATGTTCCCCCAGTCCTGCAGGTGTAGGATACCGGTGTGTAATGTTCCCCCAGTCCTGCAGGTGTACGATACAGGTGTGTAATGTTTCCCCAGTCCTGCAGGTGTACGATACAGGTGTGTGATGTTCCCCCAGTCCTGCAGATGTGAGATACAGGTGTGTGATGTTCCCCCAGTCCTGCAGGTGTAGGATACCAGTGTGTAATGTTCCCCCAGTCCTGCAGATGTGAGATACAGGTGTGTGATGTTCCCCCAGTCCTGCAGGTGTAGGATACCGGTGTGTAATGTTCCCCCAGTCCTGCAGGTGTAGGATACCGGTGTGTAATGTTCCCCCAGTCCTGCAGGGGTAGGATACCGGTGTGTAATGTTCCCCCAGTCCTGCAGATGTGAGATACAGGTGTGTAATGTTCCCCCAGTCCTGCAGGTGTACGATACAGGTGTGTAATGTCCCCCCAGTCCTGCAGGTGTACGATACAGGTGTGTAAATGTTCCCCCAGTCCTGCAGGTGTACGATACAGGTGTGTGATGTTCCCCCAGTCCTGCAGGTGCACGATACAGGTGTGTAATGTTCCTCCAGTCCTGCAGGTGCACGATACAGGTGTGTAATGTTCCTCCAGTCCTGCAGGTGCACGATACAGGTGTGTAATGTTCCCCCAGTCCTGCAGATGTGAGATACAGGTGTGTAATGTTCCTCCAGTCCTGCAGGTGCACGATACAGGTGTGTAATGTTCCCCCAGTCCTGCAGGTGCACGATACAGGTGTGTAATGTTCCCCCAGTCCTGCAGATGTGAGATACAGGTGTGTAATGTTCCCTCAGTCCTGCAGATGTGAGATACAGGTGTGTAATGTTCCCTCAGTCCTGCAGATGTGAGATACAGGTGTGTAATGTTCCCTCAGTCCTGCAGATGTGAGATACAGGTGTGTAATGTTCCCCCAGTCCTGCAGATGTGAGATACAGGTGTGTAATGTTCCCTCAGTCCTGCAGATGTGAGATACAGGTGTGTAATGTTCCCTCAGTCCTGCAGATGTGAGATACAGGTGTGTAATGTTCCCTCAGTCCTGCAGATGTGAGATACAGGTGTGTAATGTTCCCCCAGTCCTGCAGATGTGAGATACAGGTGTGTAATGTTCCTCCAGTCCTGCAGGTGCACGATACAGGTGTGTAATGTTCCCCCAGTCCTGCAGATGTGAGATACAGGTGTGTAATGTTCCCCCAGTCTTGCAGATGAGAGATACAGGTGTGTAATGTTCCCCCAGTCCTGCAGATGTGAGATACAGGTGTGTAATGTTCCCCCAGTCCTGCAGATGTGAGATACAGGTGTGTAATGTTCCCTCAGTCCTGCAGATGTGAGATACAGGTATGCGACACAGATGAGTCCCCTCAGTCCTGCAGGTCTGTGATCTTCCTCTTGCGGTAGTTGAGCACCAGGCTGGAGGCAGTGAGGTGCGATGCACGTCCTGTCTCCCAGCGCTGGAAGGAGTTTAATTCGCTCTGCCCCACCTTGAACAGCTCCCTCTCCAGGCTGTCCAGCGGCTCCACCAGCGTCGACGTGTCTTCGTTGTAAGCATTCTGCGCAGCGTCCATCGTTCGCCGGAATCGGCCGATAAAGGTCTGCTCACAGCACGAGAGAGAGCGTAGCACACAGCCAGGCGCATTTGGGCAGACACGCCCATGCATACAGACCCGCATACAGAGACACACGCACGTACAGGCAGCCACACATCCGTACAGGAGAGAGAAAAAGAGAAAGACACAAAGAGAAAAAAGGACACACAATTAATACTCAGTGGCTCAAAAGCAGAAGATCCAATGTTGTTGCCTAGTCCACAAGAAAAGCTTCATTCATTTATTTCAATTCCTGATATTTAACCTTCATTCACAGGAACATAAGACCCGACTACTGGAGCACAGAAGAACTGCAATACTGGGCTTTAAATCCTGCCTGTGAAGCCGGTCTGCCTAGCAACACGCACTAGAGCCATCTGGTGGTGTAAAAGAGAAATGCAGGACACAGAATAAACAGAAAGCAGTGCTTTACGCATCATTACCAAATTTCTCCACTGGGAACCCAAGCCTGATCAGGTATTTGGTATGCTGCCCCATATGTACACCGGACACATCTAATCAAGCCAGAACAAGATTAGTTCTACCTCGAGCCCTTAAGGAGGCGCACACCGCATACCTAAATCCTGTTCGGCATCACTGGAGGAGGTTTGGGAGCTACAGTCTTACTCATATGTACAAACCAAACAGACAACTCATGTTAAAATCCATGTATCTTGTCGTGAAGCAAAGGTTGCTTCAGGTGATTTGGAAGCAGAGAGCATAGTGCCTGCCATTTATCCTCATCAATATTTATCCACCTGCTCTGCCTACAAATGTGGAACACTTAACTTTTATTAGGTCAGTTTCGCCAGGCTCACATCCTTCATCCAAATGGAAGAATGCAGTTCGCTGGATCGATACCGCAGGGATTGCGTTGGAGGAGCACCACCGCTCAGCTGTCAGAGAGCACAGGTGTGGCCCACCCGACCAAGAATGAGTCGCACGAGACAACTGGAAGACGAAGAAATGAGCAAAAACCCGACAACCAGAAGCGGACAGAACCCAAATAGGCAGCAGTGGCCAATGGCTTGATCAGGGCAGGCGTGCCACCAAGCCAAAAGCCAGTGCTTTTAAGAACTGCCATCCCAGTGCTCCCAGGAAGTGTTATTAAAGAGTCTATTAAACCTGAGACAGTGCCGAGCCCTTTCAGTCCTGCATCATCAGCTAACAGACTCTGCCAGCAGGGGGTCACACTGCTGAGCCGGGGCTTTGGTTCACTCCGAACCCCCCAAACATTTTCTTAATTAAGCCGAGGGGTGGGAGCCAATAGAAAGCAGTGCAAGTGAAACAGCCAGTCAGTGGCATTACCTCATGCTGAATGTACACCAGGGCGGCAATATCTTTAATTAACTTCTCACTCAGTCAGAACGGAAACATTTGAAACATCACAAAACAGGACAAACTGGTAGCAGTTCAACAGATGAACAGGGAATCAACTGACAATGCAAATACAACGCAGTACAAATCTGGTTGGCCCACTCACTCATTTTTTAGCAAAATGCTTAATTCAGTTTTACAGAACTCAACATTACTGCCTGTTAGCACCAGTGAATGTGACACTGGACTGTTCAAGATGAGAATGGTCATAAACCTTAAAAGGCTGATTTAATGCATGCGTCCTCATCTTGCTTCTCTAAGAAAAGGGAGATCAATAACATCAAGTGACATATGCAAAGTCAGTTAGGTGAACCACAGGGCTAACACTACCTTCATGTCTTCACCCAATACCTGGACTGTTTCCAGACAAAAGATTTATCCATGCAGCTGTTGGTGGGCCAATTGATCCAGGGCAGTTATTATCCTGATCTAGAGCATGGATGAGCCCTGAGGAACGAGACCAGGGCTGCATACGAATAGTCGAAAAATTGCACCCCATCAAATAATCCCGAACTACTTTTCGTTAACCTTTGTGGAAAAGGTCATTAGGTACAGGAAAGGTGTAAAAGGGAACTCCTTACGGCTTAGGAAGACAACCGCGCTAATTAGATACTCTTGCACTGACACCAGGCAACGTGATAACGAGTCCCCTGCCGATCATATACGATTCTTTACGCGATTGGGAGGATGAATGGTCGACACTATCCACCTTGCTGCTGCGCTGAATTGTGGGAGAGTGTCATCTCCTTTCTCTTCGAAAAGGATGGTTCTGTGCACCCCATGCTAAAGGAGGTAAATTAGGAAGCCCTGAGACACCTTTCCTTAACATTTAAAGAATTCGAATACACTCATCATGGCTGCCACGTAATTACTTCCGGATCATTTTTAAGGAGTTAGGAACTTTCCTAGGCAAAAAAAGAAACTATTTGGACGTAGCCCAAATCCTAACTATACTAGTGTTGACCATGATCAGTAGCTCCTTGCGTAATTGGCAGTAGCCTCACCAACTAGGAAAGATCGACAAAGATCTTCCCTGCTGAGCTACTGGAGTGTCTGCAACATGTCCACTAAGCTGTGCGCTCCTGTTATTAGCGCTCCTCACTGCTGGAGCCCAATTCCAGAGCTGCAGTGTGACTAGTGGGGCGTGATATTACCTACTTCAGAGGAGAGCATGTGCTTGGCTGTGCTGGTTCGCAGAAGGTCACAGTGGCCAGTGAGACCACTGACATAAATGGCATGTTTACGCCCTCTGCTCTCGGAGCAGCCTCAATTGATTGTGGCTTGGATTCCATAAAATGTTGGAAACAGTCCCTTGAGGTTCTGGTCCAAATTGACATGATTACATCATTTTATTTCTGCAGCTTTGTCAACTGCATAGTCATTCTGCATCCTCACGGAGGTCAACGCACAGGTACATAGGGAGGAGAATGAAGGACAAAGAACTTATCGAGCCCCAATTTTTCAACCTAAACGCAGTCGAAAAAAACAGGCGCTAACGGTACAGATAAATACTGGGCATGTCCAACTCCATTCCGGTAATTTTGCACAGAAGGCGATAGGATAAGTGGGGCGCTGTTGTCAAAGGGATTGGTCTAAAACAAATTAATTTCCAGTGGACGTGGTGGGGTTTAGTTCCATTGATGCCAATCAGATTAGCTGCAGTCATCCCCTTAAGGAACAGAGCATTAAAGGATAGTGATGAACGATATGAAAATTTTCAACTGATAACTGATAATTTCCTGCTTCTCATGGCCGATACCAATAATATAAATATCATATATATATTAAACATAAAAATATTAACTTAATCTTCATATAATCTGCAGTTTCTGCATCCAGGAGAAAAACAAATCTAGGATGCAGTGATGAAAAACTGATATTTTCGTAACTCTGGCCCATCTATAACAGCAAACAAAAGTTTTGGCTCTTCAAGTGTTCATTTATTCTTTATCATGTCATATCACAAATATTTGTGGACAATTGCTGTAAATAACAATAACAGCACCAAAAGACACTCATTGGCTGAACATTTTCCATATGAAACGAAAAACGACCACACTGGTGAAGCCATGTTGATTATTAGTCTGGCAGAGACGGGGCCAGGCTTGGGTCCTGCCAAAGCCATAGATATTCTCAGAGTTGCGACCACAAAGATATTTATATATTTTTATATAATATAATAAAATAAAAAAAATAAAAAAAAACACTGGAGTGGACTTCGGCTGTGTCTGAAATCACTCCCTACTCACGATATAGTGCACTATATAGTGGGTTCGCCATTTTGTCGAGATGTCCGAATTGTTTGTAAGAATTTTTATCCCCCATATAGAGAACTCATTATATCCCACAATCCACCGCGAAATGTAGTGAAAATCCGATGGTCACTAATCCAGCCATATCCCATCATGCACTGCATACAAACCGAAAAGCTCCGAAAGAGCTGCGTTTAGTCAATGCAGTTTGAAAACAGGCAGGAGACATTTATTAGCTTCAGGCGTGAAAATGTTTTTTTCTTTTTTTTGGAAACCAAGCAGCGCAGGGCACCCTTTTTTTTTTTTTTTTTTTTTTTTTAATATACACAGGATGTAAACGGACATTTAGGTACTATAAAAACGAATAATGATGAGTTAGAGGACAAAAACTAGATGATATTAAAAATGTATGGCCAATTTTACAATTTAAATGATAATGGTAAACACAAACACAGTACGAAATGTACTCCGCTCGGGTTGTTACAGAAATATGCCCAAATCCTTCAACTGAAGTTGAATAGGTAAGATTTGATTTTGCGACAGCAATGACGCCATTAACAGCTGCGAAAAAACAAGCCGGGTAGTGTCCGAAAGAGTTTCCTTCCTCTGCCAATGAGCTCACTGTACAGTCACCTACATAGTGAGTCCCTATACAGCGAGTAGGGAATGGTGAATGGGTGAGTGATTTCGGACACAGCTTTCGTTTCTGTGGCAGCACTCGGCCGCCATCTTGTGTATGTATATCGGGGCATTTCTGTGGCAGCACTCGGCCGCCATCTTGTGTATGTATATCGGGGCAGACATTCATAGGACAATACAATTAAACATGCCTAAATCGTCCTCGTATAAAACGGAAACTCGCCCATACCAGACAACAGCTGATGTCCCAATTTTTTTCTGAAATGTTTTACCATGAAATAAACAAACATCGAATATACCAGATTTAATATAACGGATTTTCGCTTACATTGGACAAAATGTCCAGTCCCGTCACAATGCATTTCCATTCATGAGCACTCGTGTATACCGGACAAACTGGTTTGCACCATGCACATACGCTCTCGCAACAGAGCAACGAAATGAAGTTCGGCTTTCCTACATGGTTATAACTGACTGAATTTAACTGTCAAATTAACGCATTGTCTCCTTGTCATTTAACTGCAAGGCGAGTCCTGCGCGCATTTAACTGTGTTTTACTCTGAACATGCACTGAACTCTATGGCAAACTTTTTGTAAAATTACAGTTAAAATAACTGGCAAAAATGTGCCAGTTAAATTACCTGGCAAAAAAGGCTTCAGTTTAGTCATTTATTAATGATAGTGAATTTGCGGAAACTGAAACTGGCGCGGTTTCATTTACATGCTTTAGTTTTGAGACTCTACATTGATCCCATTTGGGGCAACACGCAAGATCATCCTGCTATCAATTGTTTCAAGGCAAATACGAATTAAATGAAGACAACAAATAGGTATGAATAGGTTCCGTTCGTAATACACAAAACATTCATCCGAGTAGTTACACTCAAGTTGTCGCCACATCACTATAAAAGCATGACTTCGATAAAACGTATGTAAATAATGTAATTCATTATGAAAAATACGTTTTTGCGGAAATTGAGGGCGGTTTAGTTAAATATTTACCATTCAGTAACGCAATCGCTGCCGTCTGCCCCATAGGAGATCATGACAGCGCAGCGTTTGTTTGGAACGATAGCGCTACCCCACGAACCACGTTACCATTCAAGCAACAAAGTCAATGAGTGGCGGCACTCTGAGTTATCTATTGCTCTGGGTCCTGCTAGTCAGCGTGTCATGGCCTGTTTTGAGGCTACTAGGCCTGCAAACAATTTCCCCAAATTCAACAATTTATCAGACCTTTTTATTGGATAAAATGTACCTATCGGATCGATAAAAAAATGACGCAATTTCTCCCCAAATCGGCCGATATTTTATCGGTGCGATAAATAACGTGCATGCCTATTAAAAGGAGCATTCCATGCCATTAAGAATTGTCCTTTCATAAAACTTTGCAGTAGGTACCAAATGATCCGAGAAAACAAAAGGGTTGTGGAATTCAATTTTGCTCAAAAGGAAGAAAACTAACAACAACAACTAGAATGCATTTCCCAAAGTCACACCTAGGCCACTCCGCTGAAGTGCGAAGTGGTGACCTTCTCAACACCTTAATACAGTCAAAGATAATGATGTTAGGCAAAACTTAATCGACGAGTACCAAAATAGTTCAGATATCATGAATAAAAACATGCACTGCATGAGTTCATACTCAACACTGCCGCCTTAGTCACAAAGCACTGTCGTTATAGCACTTTCTCAACCAGAGACGTCAGTTTCAACTCTCAGGCTTCAGTCGTTTTTTTTGTCTCCAGCAACCCCCCGCCGTCGAGTGGCCCAGAGCTTTGGCGAAGCGTTGCACACACTTGGGCCTCTTCCTCCGCAGAATCAGCAACTTCATTCAAAAGAAACCTGCCTCTGATGAATCGCTGCAGCTCATCCACTCCTCTTCTCCTTCCATCAGAGCACAAACTGTATGTACCGCAGCAGACGCATCAGCAGCCCGCGGCTCGAATGCAGCCTCAAATGTCCAAGTCCAACATTAAACTACTGAAATCTTTCTTCCATATCCACGGGAAGTTTGCCTTCCACTCCGGTATTCCAACGGTTATTGAAAGCAAGGCAGAGAGGAGGTTTTGATTTTCAATCCAACAGGCAGGCCTCTCTTCATCCGTGGAGGCAGGTACACACAAAAAAATAATAATAATGCTGAAGTACAGTCTATAGTTCGATCAACCGCCTGAGAGCCAGACAATGTCCACCAGATGACGTGAAATGCAAAGTGATAGCGTTTCGGTTAAAAGGTAGTCTGGGTTATTCAAAATGCAATCGATTTCTTTGACAGGAGGCTTGAACAATTATGCCAACCGTATTCATTGACACACCCCCTACTGTCCTTTTCCAATCCTGAGAGATGCAAACACCGCTCACCGCAAAGCTACCAAACTAGGCCAAGAGTGTGTTCACACGCAACTTCAATTTTTTTCTTTTTCAAAAAAAAAATAAATAAATAAAAAGTGTTCAACACCTTTTGAGCACTTCCGTGCAAGTGGGCCTATTCTGTAACCATGACAACTAGCTAGGTAGCTGGCAAGCCATTGATGAAATAGATTTATACATACACCAGAAATACCTTCAGATCTTCCAGTCTGTTCCCAAACAAACTCTTTTGTGCATGTTGCAGTATTGTTCATGACTCCTGTCATGTAACTCTGTGTAGCATGAAACCGTTATCAAAAGTTGTTCAGTGGGTACTTCTTCCATCTTGGCGAGTCCTTGGCAGCTTTTCTCCCCAGACGGTTTAGGGAGTTGGAGGGGAAGGCACACGCACACTATTCGCCGCAGCTGGTCAGTGGTCAGAAACGCGCATGACGCAACAGTGCTTTTCTGAGAAGTTAATTAAAATTCAACAGAAACAGGTGATGAGGGCTTTTCTTTTTTAAATGCCATCCACTTGTCAAAGGACTTTTCCCATTAGATTGCATGTAAAACAAGAGTTTGTCACTAAAGTGACTATATCACCCGCCGTTAGGTCACCAAAACCGATTGATGTCTGTGCATTCCCAGTAGGAAGGTTGGTACCAAAAAGAATTGAAATAGGTTGACTCCTTCTTGAGATATCGCGCTGACAATGTTCGGGACAGACGGACGGACGCATGTACGAACGGAGCTGAATACTATATCCCCACTTCGCTCTAAACGCGCTGCGGGGGATAAAAAGCAGTAATCACTGAAAAAAAGCTGAGTGTCAGTGTGCTCCAATGCCACAAATGCGCAGTTTGCGACAAAAATAAATAAATAAATAAATAAAAATTGCGACCAACATTACCGCCACACGTTTCTGTTTGTGATGGCACGAAACAAGAGCCCATCGCCTTCCTAAAACAAGCGTGAAACGACATGATTTTGGGCATGAAGCATCATTATGCTGCAAGTAGCCATTGGAAGGTAGTAAATAAGGGCCACAAAGGAATGCACATGCACTGGCAGATGACTGGCGCCACCTGCTGGACTACCATGTTACAGCAAAATTAACAGCACCACGCCCACAATAAGCAAACCGCTTAAAGTCTAATGAATAATAGAAAAGCAGCATAGTGTGCAAGCAGCAGTCAGGGCCCATTTCTGTGGTCATATGCTATGAATTAGAACGTGGTTTCTATCGCAAAGAACAGAGAAAATTCAGCTCGATATTGACCTTCCTTCCATGGGCGACAGTGACCCCAGTGAAAGGAGAGGCAGCACTGACCCCATTTACACTTTGCCACTTAATCCTTCTTCACCTGATCTGGTGGCCGACCCATCAAATATAAGTGGTCCAGCACGCACTTGGCAAGATTTAAATTGGATTTCTCAAACCGCTGAGGGAGGAGTGCCGAGACTCGCAGAAGCCACAAAGTGGTATAAATTGATCCATTTACAAAAGCCGCATACATAACTGCTAAGCTCCACCGGAAATACTACATCTCCAGCAAGGAATGGGCCCCACTGCCTTCTGCACTGTAATAGGAGCTTCAACATCTTACACCAGCTTCTGCCCTTAAGGATTCACCATAACAGCAAAAGATGTTCCATTTTAGCAGCCATCTTCACACAAGGGCTACAATATGACCCCCCCCCAAAAAAAAATCTCAATTAATTGAGGTTACAGTTTCCCGTGGGAAACTGCAAAGCAGATATTTGTATCAGTCATGGGAGGAGAGATTGATGTGGCCAACTTGTGAATGAAATGTGGACAAATCATGCCTTGTATAAGATAGAGGATGCATGACAAGTGTAAACTGGCCATTGTTTCTCCACCCAGAAAAAACATACAAGCAGTCCCCAGATGTAGTCTCGCTGGCAGGGCAGCGTCATACTGTTTCCTAATACCCCATTTAGATCATATGGAAAATACCCATCCAGTCAGCTGAGAATCAGAATATTCTTTCTACCAGCCAATCATTAACGTCTAATCAAACACAGCAACAGAGCTGATCTTTTGAAGTCAGAATTACATCAAGGTTTTGAGATGCACATAACAATGAAATAACAATGCACTATCGGCACTTGAATTTGTGGGAGATCAAAAAACAAAATGGTTGATGGCTAAAAAAAAAAAAAAAAAAAAACTAGTCGAACTGACTTCAGAGAGTGACACTCGCTTTCGCGCATACCAGATTGAGGAGGGTTGATGGATATACGATACAGGAATGGCTCTTAGTCCAGCTCTAACGGCAATGAAATATCAGTCTTCAGCTTATCCACTATTCATGTTCAAACACGAATAAAATCACTTTTATTCCAGCCTATTCCGTGTCCACGAAACTGGTCTACTGAGAAGGAAATGCTCCAAGCAGATATAGTTGCAGTCGTCCTATAAACACGACCTTTCACCCCAAGTGCAAGGCAGCATGAATGAAGCCTTCAGGGCACTCACCTGCAGCACTGCCTGCGCGATCTCGGGGTTCTCGGAGTTGTAGAAGTGCAACAGCTGGGAGCCCAGACCATAGTAATAGGGGCCCATCTTGTGCAGGTCCACCACGGTGGGGTCAGCGCTGAACACCGTCCGCCAGCCCTCGCGGTACACCTTGGGCAGGTCCACAGACAGAACCCGCCGCTTGCGCTCATACAGCCCCTTCGCCAGCCACAGCGGCATCTCCATCTTCGTGCCCTTAAACGCACAGGAGGCGCGCAAAAGGTAAATCACACATCAGCCGATTCGAAAATCAGCAGGAGTGAATGTCCCCCCAAGGGCTGTCATTTTCTGCGAAGGAAGTTCAACTGCAGCCAGGCGGTCTTTGCGGGACCCAGCTTGACAAGCCCAAAACTCGCATTAGTAACAATGGCAGGCATGATGAAAACCCCTGTCTTAAGGCTCAAAACACCACTAAACCCACAAGCTAAAGGTAACCTCGGCTCGGAGGAAACCCATCCGTTCACCTCTGAGTATAATCGAAATAACAATCCGTCTATGGCATGAGATCATCTGTTTAACCGACGTTATCCCATTTCAAATGCCATGTAGACCAGTGGTATTGCTCATTACACAGTAGTAGACCAAATCCTGCGCATGGGGAAACAGAGAAACACAATTCGCGCGTAGCAGGCAAGATTTTCCAACAGTTACATCAGTAATTTCACTGAGCTTGCCAACACATTAGGGCATTAATCAGCTCATTGCCCAATTTATCAAAATAACGTCAAGTGCATATCCTTTAGCTAGCTAAACGACCAACAGTGTGCTTCTGACGCTTTCAAAAAATGCATTATGCTGCACAAGCGAACTGCTTGGCAGACCGACTCGTTTTCTTAGGTCTGAGTTGCCGGATTATTTCTCTTAACTAGGTTGGGGAAAATTTTTAGTTACGAGCAATCTAATTGGTTTACAATCCCAGTTAGGTACAATATGATTGGCTGAAGTGTGGCTCAGGGTGGAAGTGGTACCACTACTAGCTTGGGAAAAATAAGCATGTCTGCGGGTAATGACAATTAAGAAACTTTTTTAAGCATACGAGCTTTTGATACGAAGCTTAAGACAGCCTTGAATGGTTACCTCGGGTATGTCTCGCGTTTCACTCGATTTCTCCAGGAACCCCAGTCGGGGAAAGACGGTCTCGGTTCGGCAAGGTAGCCTTTCCTGTGAGAGCAAAATGTCGTCTATAGACAGAAAGTTCTCCTCCATCCCTACTCCAGGTGGTACTGGCATATAAGACTGTGAGTCCATTTCTAGATTCGACACCCCTTCTGAGGCCGACCCAACTAAATAATATCAACTCGTAGTGAATTAGCCACCTCAAAAACCTCGGACTCGCAACCTGTTTGGCGCGAGACTCCGAATGGTCCGTGTCGTCACGAAGTAATATATAGACCAGAGTAATCACACACAGATTGGACTTGATTTAGCTTACTACTCATTGAGTGTATGTACCACCGTGTGTGTAGTAAGGATTTTGTGGGCTGAATTCGAGAGTGTCTTTGAAACTCAGTTTTGAATTGAAATTTTCATTCCGATTTTTTGTCTATTGTGTTTAAATTCCGTTTATCGGTTTGTCTCGTGCAGTACATAGTCCCTATCCCCGCAAGGGAGTTTATTTGAGTGAAGGGTAAAGCAGAACAAACTACTGCATAGGATGTACTATAATGCAAGCTCAACATTAGTCAGGTTTTCTTTCAGTGACCTGGCTCAACAAGCCCTAAACTCACAATCAGGTGGGCCTATACCATAAGTCACTATAGCAGGTTAAACGGGAGCCACGTTTGTGACTTTGTAAATCCCAGCTTTTGGCTCAACTTATCTTGCTAGCCCACAAATCTTGCTTGATAGTTCTCTCCTCAAGTGGTATCCCATCAAAATCCTCACCATGCCTGCACTTGATCAGTTTGGGCCATTGGGCAGGGGAAAGGTATATGTTGGACAGCTTCTGACAAGGTTGGGTGCAAAGACATCATTAGTGGGTTAATGAGCTCAGTGCTCCATACATAAGCCTGATCATCTTCATTTATGCAGGTTGGTATTAAATTCGCTTCATCTCTTAAATGTATTATTAGTTTACCAGCCATGCAGAATCACTGGGCCAGAGACCAGGCCATGCAGATGGTTTTTATGTTGCAAAATTTAGATACACAAAATAATGCTAATGTACAGTTCTGGGCAAAAGTCGTAAGTCACATAATTGCCTGACTCAAAATCTACACACAAATCAGTTCCTTCAAAATTTACTGGCAGTCTTAGTAAATATTTGCACAACAGGTTGTGAAAAAATTGGAATTACTGTGTTTCCTCTTGATCTTTCATTGATTATATTCACAAAATTATTATCTTTGCATTGAGGAGAAAATGTTGAAAGAGAAAAAATGTTGTCATGAAGTAAATATTTCTCCAAAACATGTCACTATTATTTGCACCCCCTAGAAAATCCTATAATTAAATGTAACTAAAGTATATTTCCATTCATATTTTACACTTTTAAGTTCACCTGTTTGATTAGGACCTCTTAAGTGGTCTATCATGACCTCTGGTTTTGCTGGGGTATGAAAATGCGGCAACAGAGGCCAGATTCCCTGAGTCATTGATCACCAATGATGCTGAGAAAAAATTAGACCAAATGAAGCCCCCTTTCTCAAGCTAAGTTGGCTTTTACATCCAGCCATGGCTAAACAAAGCATGTAGAGCTTCAACCAATTTGGATGTGTATGATTCATGTGCTAAAATGGCTAGTTCCTGTGGCGCTGTTGGCTGTGAAGACCGTGCAGAAATACCTTTTTTTATTCTCTTGAAAACCTTAGTTTTACTTTAGCAATATTTATGGATAAATATTTTGAGTTTTTTGATTATTAGTTTACCTGATTTTGATTGCATTCGTTATATCCTGAAAGCTGTTGCTTATAAGTACGTCTTTATCTGAAAAAAGAGCAGATAAAGAACTTATATTTTCTTAAAATTATTTATTTCTGAAAAGGGATGTTTACTTTGTTTACTATGCATCTTGCCCATTGGTTTTGCCACAACCAGAAGCTGGCACCTAAGTGACCAAGTTGAAATGCACCAAGAATCGAGAGTTTTTTTAATCTACGTCATTGTTCGTCACTATGTGAAAGACCTGAGAACACAGCAAGGATGTGTGATTAAAAGTTGTTGAGCTGTGTAAATCAGGAAATGGATATTAGATAACCTCTAACCATTTAAAAATACCCTTTGCCACCATGCAGTGCAATAATTATGAGATTTAAAGCCACAGCAGATGTAACGAATCAGCCTAGAAGTATGTGTATATACATTGACTCCATGGATGGTCAGACCGGCGAAAGGATCTCCAAGGATCACAGCAGGAAAATTGCTGCAGCTAGTTGAGCCTTGCGTTTAGAAAATCTCCAAAACTACCATCAAACGCCCCCTACATCATCACAAGTTGTTTGAGAGGGTTGCCAGAAAACATGCCTCTGCTGTCGTCAGCAACAAACTAAAGTGCTGACAGTTTACCAAACATTTCTGGGACTTTCAATGGGACTGGGTTTTTGGATCAGATGAAACCAAAATTGAGCTTTTGGCAAAAAAACACCAAAGGTGGATTGGCGTTGGCAGAGAGATAGCCTTACAGATGCACCTCATACCGAATGTGAAGTATGCTGCTTCATTTTTGATGTTTTGGGCCTTAACCCCATAGAAAATCTGTGGGAAGAGCTGAGAAGGAAAGTCTGCAAGCATCAACCTTGGAATCTGAAGGATCAGGAGAGATGCTGAATGCAGGAAGGGACTCATTTTATAACCTTGTCAGGCTTTATAGGAGAACTCAGAGCTGTTATCTTAGCAAAAAGAGGCTGCACAAAATATAAAATCAAGGGGGGAATAATTACAGCACACATATTTTATAGAAAAATATTTGTTTTGCGAAAAGATTTAAATAATCCTTTATGTTACTTCTGATTAAAGTTTCATTTTTGTGTACGTTGTATATATTGAGTGAAAGATCATGAAGATATAGAACAATAAAGACTCTTTTCTGATATAATTTTGCTCGTTCTTACTAAAGAGTGTCAGTAATTCTCAAGGGCATTAAATCAGAAGATTTCTTTACTCAGAGCAGCCACTGCACGGCAGAGCCAGAAATCTAAGCATACTGTAACTCTTTTCGATATATTTTAATGTCCGTGAATATTTAACTGAGAATATAGGGCAGTGATATGAGGCGACCAGTAGTTTAAAAGAAAACAATGTAGATAGATTTCACAGTCCAAGGCAAAGGACTCTATTTTATGGAAAATTGTGTCTAAAAGTATGTTTGAAGTAAGTTGTAAAACTCATTGAGTGATATGATGGGTAGAAACTGATCATGTTTAAATGTTTGTCTGCAATACAATTAACAGACTCTAACAGAAATTTTCTTCATCTAAATTAAAAAAAAAAAAAACATATTGCCCAATACTTTAGCTAACACTATATACATTTATAAATATTCAGGGTCAACTACTGTGACCACAGAAATGCTTTACTACTGGAACAGCTAATCGCTATTTCACAAATCTGAATGACTGTTTTAGTTACAATGTGGCTTTATGACTTAGCATGGTATGGCGTTGATGCTGTGCTATTTCTACTTCTGTTGCTTTAGCCCGCTGGCGACTTTGTGAGCTGCCTGTAGGACATTGTTTTGGAATCTCTTATTGTAGTAGCTAAAGTTTGACCTTGCCAGGGGGGTAGCAGGGGTTTTTGGGTATGACGCGACGGGCTCAATGGGAGTGTCAGTGACGGCAGACACATCATTTCCATTCCGGCTGGCGCTCCCGGAATCTTCTGACCAACTACCGATCTTCTGGCTTCCCCTCAGCGACAGTCTCCTGATTCCGCAAGTAAACAGCTGTGCCTCCCACTGTCTCCCACTTGCTTCACAAAACCCCACCTCATTTCCACCGAGTCACATTCACCCCCTTTACTCTCTTTTCCAGATGCTTAAAGCGTGAGATCTGGCAAGATAGATCCCATGAATATCCAACAAATTGGTACGTAAGCATGGAGCAGGGCACTAGGCAGTCGCTGTCACGACCATGCCATAAATCATGGTCCGCCGGTGCCTGATGGTAGTTTATGTGGTTGTTGAATATGCTTGGAAATATGTTGCAGTGACGGCTTTGACCAGATGAGGTCCCTATCTCCCCATATAAGGTTGGAGGAGGTCTGCTGCAGATCGGATTCATATGAAGTCTAAACAGAAAAAGGCATGTAAATAAAATAAATAAATAAGTAAGTAAATAAATAAATAAAAACCAACTTGGGGCGTTGGGGCACGATCTTTGCACCTATGTACATGGGTGAAGGTTTAGGCTGCAGTTCGTGCGCACTTGGGCATGTGTGTGGACGTAAATCCGTTCCATGTACAGTCGTGGAATAAATGCACCCCCTGTACCTGCTGAAATAAGTACAGATCACGCCATATCTGACCTGGGAGCGCGAAATAGATAAAATAAATGGGTTTTGTTCGGTAATATTACAAGTGCAACTGAATGATGAAAAAACACAATGATGTCCAATAAAAAAACGGTCTGTGGCCTGTGTTCTTGCATGTATGATGAAATGAAAAGATAGTTATCTCGCCTTTTACAAAGCATCAGCAGACCTTGTCGGCGTAAATATGTCAAATAGTCTCGGTTGAGTTTTTTTTTTTTTCAGTAAGCCTACTTGCCTGAAGACTCTCAGGTGATATTGTGATATTGACTCATTGTGAATGTTATTGTTTTGGGGAGATAATAAATATCCCCATAGTGTTCCAAAGCATTTTTACTTTAAGACGCATAAAGCCATTTAAACGGCTAGTTAGTCCACCTGGACACCATGAAGCGTTTGTGCTTCATGAAATATATTTATCTAATGCTCTTGTTCAGGAAACGCTTATTAAAAATATTCCCGACATATTTACAATAGGCTAATTCCAATTATTGTATTTAGTTCCATATCACATTCAGATACATTTTTACGCGGGCCCAGCAAATTGCTAAGTAGGCTTGAAAATAAAAGATTTCTCATTATTTACTGTTTGCAAAGGTAATTTTAACATGACCGAGCTCTTAGCGGCACCCCGTCTGATGCTGTCTGGATACACAGGCAGCCCGGGTGACAAAATTACCAGGTCATGCCTCAATTCCTCTCATCAACCAAAAATTGCGCTACTCCATTCTCAACAAAAACACGCTTAATAGACTGCGTGTCTCCAATTAGAACATTTTTACGTTATCATTCCATGATAGGCATTGTCGGAGACGGTAGCCTGTTTGCCCCCACTTCACGCCACCTCGATGCCACTTAATCTGCGTATGCGCATTGAGCGCCTCTATTGTCTCGCAGTAGCAGAGCAACGAGCGCGGATATGAGAGAGCAGGGGAGAGGCACACACTGACCCGAATCTGCGGCACACGAAGCGCAGAGCCGACTCCGCCACATGCCGTTGGCACTGGGACTGGCGAAAAAAGGATACACTGTGGTATCAGTCATGCTGTATCCACAGCTGCACTCAGAAGTTAAATAACATTGAAAAGAAAGGGACTGCAGTTTGAGAGCGGCACAGGGATCCGATGTTTCTCGGCGCGTCTCTGTTGTGATTTCAGCAGGTTGTCCTGTCATTTGTTGAAGGGGATCGAACGAGTAAGGCTTTGTATCGTGTTTTCCAAGAAATTAGGATTTTTTTCCCCTCATTCGCTCAATTTCTACTGGACTCATTCAGATATTCTTATGTTGCCTTTGTGATGACGATACAGTAGCCTACTTTCAGCTTGCTCATGTTACGGCCAGGGAAATGCGCTGTTGCGTCTGTTGGGCACAGCTGGTTTAGTCAGACTTGACAACCCATTTTTTTAGCTTGTGTCTGTCGCTGCCCGAACCGGATCTGGGGTTTGCAGTCCTCGACAGACAGGGTGCATCGGGGACGGTTCTTCTGACGGCTCCCAACTGCCAGCAGACCCCCGGTTTATTGAGTCTCGTCCCGTGTCCTCTGGTGCTTTGGATGGGGGCTAAGCAGAGCACAGCAGGGCGGCCCCGGGGAGCTTTTCCCGGTGTCTCGACGGATGACAGCGCAGTGCCTCCCTCGGCCCACTTTGGGCACTACCGACCAAGCGGCGCAATGGGTTTGCGCAGCCGATCCGTGAGTTCAGTGGCAGGGATGGGTATAGATCACAGTGCCGCGGTGCCATTCGGATTTTACACCGCCCGAGGCACTGGGGACACGGACAGAGCAGGGGGAGATTCTGGGTCGAATACAGCTCATGGAAACGGCCACCAAGAATCAGGTGGGGGGCATCATACGGACGGTATGCTGTATTTGGGATCTCGAGGGTCGCTCGCAGACACCTTGCCCCTGCACATAGCGCCCCGGTGGTTCAGCGCTCACAGCGGTAAGTACAGTTTGCAGACAGCACATATAACACCGCTTGCGTACAGCGGGAGATAATGACATCAGCGATATAAATATTCCCGGCGCAGCAACGCAGAAAGCTGTCCTTCGACTTAATTCATTCCTTTGATGACCTCGGCTTGGCGCTGAAGACCATAAACTTTCGGGTGAAGATGCGCACCGTATTGTTGATGTTAGTGGAAAGTAAGGGTGCGGTAGATTTCTGTGTGTAGCCCATGCCTCCCGCATGCAAACTGATCATTTCTGACGGATCGTTGGCACGAGATATGAAAAGCAGGGATCATAATAGGCCATGGCTATTTTGTTTAATCTTGACGGAGACATTCTGACTAAGAGTGCATGGGCTTTGTGATCGAAAGGGTTGAAATGAATGATGTGTGTATATTAACTGTGAATGTGTTTGTTGGCAGTGCATAAGAATTTACGAATTGAAGAGAAAAATGTGTATCTTTTTTTGACATGGAGAGATGTTACACATGTGTACGCATAGATTCATATGTAAACGTTAATATGTGCCTAAGCAGGTGCATTTGTGTTCGTATTTGTGAGTTTGCGTGGATATGTGACTGTCAGATTGTATGTGTGATTCTGTGAGGGTATGTATTCCACTGTATTTCAGTGAATTGTGTGTGTGTGTGTGTGTGTGTGTATACTGTGTGAGTGTGTGTGAAGTGTGAGGGATTGTGAGTCTGTGTCATCATTATCTCTGGCTCACCTCAGCCTGTAGTGTATCTGAAGGCTCGTCAGGGCCTGAACCACGGCGCTGTCCCCAGGCGCTCATTAAAACACAATCTCTCACGGAGCGAGGCAGGGCCAGACGCCAAAATCTGAACCCTTTTTTCTCTCCCCCCGCTTGTCTTTTCAGACGGGAGGCCTGCCCGTCTCCCCGCTCTGCAAAATGGCTGTCCCAAGCATAAACGCTACAGGTGTACACACCTAATCCAGTGGGGAGTTGTTAGAGCCAGATAGAAACTCAGCAGCGGAGGAGAGTTTTCAGCTTACTCAAAATAGTCGCAATATGTTGCCCCTATGCATTACCGATTTATTACATTGACAAAACAGTCCAGTAACATTGTGCAAACCCTTTCTAGACTGTGTTGGGCAAAGAACTTTGGAGGGAGGGTCGAGGATGTAGAGGTAAACAGACATGAAAACCATCGCTCCCTCTTCAGAAGGTCTCTCTGTGTCAGACCTCGAAATTCTTGAACATTCTTTCTGACCTTGGTACTCCCTTTGTTCATCGGAACATGGAAAAAAACTCGGTGTTACATGCCCCTGAAAAGCATTCCGACAAAATACACCATTATGCTAAAAGTTTGTTGACACTCCTTGGTATTGTGGGTGTGGCCAGGACTCTGAGTTTTACAGATGGAAAAATTGAAATGCTATAACATTCAAAGACATTAAGAGTCTTGTAATGTGGAAAAAAAAGAAGCCACTAGATAGCGGTATTGATTTTTTTTTGATGAGACAGGCTGGAGCTAGGTTTTGGGCATGTCCTGAGCATGTCTGAGAGGGGAAGTCCCAGAGAATTGAAAAAAAGTCTGGAAGGTGGGAGGGGGCTGCAAAAGAGTATATAAGGAGAAAAATTGAGAGAGTAAAGTAGTAGGAGAAATTGCAAGGAGAAGGATACATTTGACCAGACCTGTCACTCTTTTCAAGACCAGTGAAGCTTTTTGTGGATTTTTGCCTGTGTTGGAGCATTTCCCTGTCCCAGGACATCACCAAGCACCCAATCTCAAGGGACTGTAAATATTTTTTTGCCTGTATATGTCAATCTTGGTCAGTAGTATAAATTGTAGGTTAGTTGTCAGTCTTTATTTCATTAAATCTGTTTAAGTTTTAAAATTGTGTCTGTCATCCCTTGCTGTCTTATATGTCATAACAAATTGGGCCCATAACAGTCTAAGCTCTTGACAATTTGGGGAAGGCCTTTCGGCATTTCAGATAACAATGCCCACATGCATAGGAGTGTGGTCAGTGCATAGTTAGTCAAGGCTGGTGTTGTTGAACCTGACTGTCCGACACAGATCTCTGACCTCAGCTCCATCGAAGATTATATGGATCCACAGGAAAGCTGAATTTGAGCCAGGTCCAATCCCCTGGCATCAATGCCAGACCTTGCTAATGCTTGTCTCGCTGGAATGGACACAGATCTCTGCAGCAGCATTCTAATGTCTCATAGAAAGCCCTCCCGGGACAGTGAAGACTGTTATAGCAGTAGAGGGGAACGGGCTCAACTCCCATGATCCCCATGATTTTGGAATGAGGTGTTACACGAGCAGATTATATACACCTTTGTTCATGTTGCAAATTTCAGAAAACATATGTGAGATAATGGAGTTAAGCCTCATCTTTAGATCCTGGTGATTAGGAACTGTATTTAATTTGGATTAGTAGTCTATTTGTTTGACCTGTGATCAAGAAAGGGTTCAGATGCATGCTCGTGTTGGGTTTTATAGGTCAATATGCTAATTATTGGATTTCCGACTGATCAATAACACTTGGCAGCACGACAGGTAGAAGCTTTAGAGAAACTGAAAATGGGTGATTAGTCTCTCCTCTTTGCAAAGGCCAAGGAATTAGCAGTTTATAGCAAACACGTTAGCGCTGAACCATATTGGAGCACATAATGTTTCATGTGGAATAATGTTCATAGGAATACGTCTGCATGCATAGGTCTCATCTCAGCCACACTCCTTTTTTGAAATACAAATTTTAATGTGCCATAGCAGTCACTGCAGATCGCTGGTCACTTAAGCTTTGATTTGGCATAATTGACCGTGCCATAATCGCGTAATTGGATTCATCATCTCTCTTCATTGGCTGAAAAGAAAGTGAGTGCCCTTTGATTAGTACTCAGTGCACACAAATGCATGCTTCAGCTCACACACAAGCACTCACACTATCACGCACACACACGTCCTTAATCATATCACCGAACGAAAATCTTTTGAAATGCTGAAAATTGCCCATTGCTCAGTTAATATATAGAATTTGTGTCTTTATGTACAGTCAGGTCCATAACCATCTGGCATTGACATAATCATTGATATTTTAACAATGCATCTTCCACAGTATTCAGGAGTTAAAATTAAATTATGACTTTGTCCTCAAATGTAAGAATTTTAGATTTAATTTTATGGTATTTACATCTAAACTGTATGCGTGGTATCACAATTACACTTTTTTTTAATTTATTTGTGGTCCTCCTCCCTTCGAAGAATCGGAAGTAATCAGACAATTGACTGCTTTGTTGTTTAATGGCCAGTACATTTTTATTTAATTTACAAATGGTCTTGAGTTGATTTGCTTTTGAAATCTACTGCTGTTATCTCTCATGAAGTCCAAAGAGCTGTTACTGTCAATTAAGTGAGCCGTCAGTGGGCTGAAAAATCAAAACAAACCCATTAAAGGAGAAACACAGTCAGATCACTGCCCCTGCTACCACTGACCACTTCAGCTATGTGGTGCATTTTTGAAAAGACTGAACGCGCTGAGGAGTTCAGGAAGACAAAAAATAAAAAAATAAATAAAGGGCAAACCACAAATAACTAATAACCGTGGCGGGTGACTGGAGAATTATTTCCACAGAGAAGAAAAATCCCCCTCCAACAGTCAGCCAGATCAAGAAGGCCCTGCATGAGGTGTGTATATCTTTATTTAGGTTTGCAATCACGAAAAAACTGCTGGACTAAATAAGAGTAAATGGAGAGGGCTTTAGCATAAGAAATAAAACATTGGTAAACCTCAAAAACTGGAGGATCAGATTAACAGTTTGTGGGCATTTATGACGGCTGAGAGAATTGGTGTGACAAAAGCAGTCTGATGTAATTTGATTTATTGGGGTATATTATCAGTTTAGATTCAGGCAAACCCTTGAAAACTCATAGGATAGTGTGTCATAGTGCAGGTTGACCATGATCTCAGGAATACAGCAAAAAAAAAAAAAAAAAATTCACTGCAAAGAATTAGAATATTTGTCAATGCCCTTCTCAGTCACCTGGCCTGAATACACTTCAGGGTGCATTTCATTTACTGGAGGCAAAAAACCCCCAGAACTATGAGGAATTGAAGACAGCTGCACTGAAGGTCCAGCGGAGCATGACCAGGGAATTCCAGCGTGTTGTAATTTATCGGTTACAGACTTCTCGCAATCAGTGTCTGCAAAGAATTTTCTTCCTAGAACTCAAAATGACAGTTTAAGATTGTTAGTTTGTCCAATTGCTTTTGAGCCCCTGAAATTAGGGGGCTGTGTATGACAATGAATGGCAGTCTGTCACAGTTCACTCCGTCCTTTTGACAAAAACTGACTCTACACTGTTGTTGCATACAGAGCCAAATTGATAAATATTGTGCCACTGTCCAAATACTTATGAACTTGGCTGAAGGTATTTGGTGTGTTTTAAGGTTTACTGTCAATAATTTGATCTTCATATTACGGCATTTTCCTAGCCTTGTTATCTGGCTTGATTCTGCTTCGCCTAATACAATGTTAGTTGTGCTTAGCTGATTTGGTCACTGGCTGCTGGTTTTGCTTAAAACCAACTGCAACTTTGGCACTGCTTAAATGAGGCTGTCGGTTGTACAGTAAACATTCTGAATTCAGCTGAATTTTAGACAGAAATAGGCTTGTGATAATGGAAATGCACTACACTGAGAATATGCTTATCGCGAATATTCAGTTCCTATTGTTCAAAAGGTGAAAATCTGCTTCTGCGTGGTTGTGCCTCACTTGAGGTACGCCCAGTGAAATTGGAGCACCTAAAGGGGTGGTGCAAGGGTGGAGACGGTTTCTCGAAAATTAGATGCTTCGCTTCCTTGTTTCAATGCCTCAGGTCCACAGAAGAGTAATATTAGATATGAAGTACAGCCCAAAGCCTCAATCACTAAGGTTTATCCAATCATACAAAGTGAAAGTAGTAGTCACGCTAACCAAAGCTATAAGCGCTGGGCATGATCCACAGACCAAGGGTATACTCAATACTCCCTGTCCATTTACATGGGCTGAGGCTTGAACTACACTGCTATTATTGAATGTACCGTGAAAACAGAGGGTAAAATTCGGAATAGATGATGGACATGCAACGACCATACCACTCATTATAGAAATTGTGATGTAGAAAGATATACGTAATGATGTTTCAAAAAGATTTGGAAGAACCGGGCAGAAAAGGTCAATGCATATCAGTACCTTGTAAGGGATAATCAGAAATGAATGTGTTCCATATTCACTAAGCTACAGTATCAGTTGGAATATTGATGTTGAGTAAGCTTTGGTCCATTCATTTAAAAAGGGTCGCAAAAATGAATGTGCCTGGTCACTGATCCCCACTTTGACCATTTTTGTCCAGCATATTTTGAAGGCACCCCTTTCACACTCTGCTGAAATTCTCACAGATTGTGCCACCATTTCAAAAGAAGCATCAGTCAATTTTTTTTTGAACAGGCCAAGTTGTTCTTTCATAAAATTGTGCATTGTAGCGAGTGCTGTGTTTTGTTGAGAACGCTCAGGGGTCTGCTGAAGTTTTTTTCATAATTCAAATTATTACCAAGTACCTTTTGATTCAGACGCATTCCAAATGAAATGCCTTCCATCCTCATTCATTCAAATCAGATGGGGTTTTTTTTTTAATGTATTTTGGAGGTGAATTGCAAAATCTACTTATATCTCTGTCTCAGGCAAGACCCTTGTGTCAGATTTAACCAATTATCACCGAAGGACATTCGTTTGTGTTGGACAATGACTCCACTCAAGTGACGCTCAAGTGACGCTCTCAAAACATCTGAGCGAGCACGAGGCAGGCATTGCCTAATATCTCAAACCTCCTGACAGACCCTGAAGTTCACAACAATTAAATGAATGAACACAATATTATGAACAAAAAGCTGCTAACTACGACCAGCACTATTTAAGAAGGAGGAAGGAGACTGTGGTGATGGCGGAGATGAGGTGCAGGTCTGTGATAACCCAGAGTTGGAGCGATGCAGAGAGCACGCAGCAGGAGAGAGGAATGAACGCTGCCTTGGTGATAAAGGCTTGCCATTTGGGTTGGAGTTGCTGAAGTCTAGAATGATTGGACAGAAAAGGTCTTCTGACTGACCCTGACTTCTGTGTCTGCCTGAGCTAATGCTATTGCTCTATTTTCTTCGAGATTCATCTTCCTGGCAGTGTGGCATTTTTCAGATCCTCCCTTCGAGCCTTGTACTGTCTGGTTCAGGGAGTTTGTGCTTATGTTTGATTAATAAGGCGATTAACGTTTAAGTTTGACTGTGCGTGAAATACCCATTTTGATGTCGCCACAGTCTGTCATTAAGAAAGCTACTAGCTTGAGGGCAATCATCATTTGAATGGGGTGGTTTAAACAAAGTAGCCCCATGAGCATGTGCATTACTTGCTGTACCTGTTGTGAACTTGCTTGAGCCGACAGTTGAGCCAATAGTTTCTGACAGAGTGATACAATAGATGAGTCTGGGGTTTTGATGTTACAGCGCTCTTAAAAACCATTTTTATTTGGACCACTGCAAACTCAGAGTTGAGACTCTCAATTACATGAAAGGAAACTTTCTATTTTACACTGCAAGTTACATCCTCGTGCAAATTAATTGGAACAAGCGGCAATTTTAAAAATCCCAATTCATGTTCCCAAGCAAAAAAAAAAAAACAAAAAAAAAAACAGTATTTTTGTCTTTATTTTCTCCAGTTTTTCAACTGAGTGGAATAAAATCATACAGTATTAGAAATGTCATAATATTTGTGGGGTGGGCGACACCACAATTACGCATGTGCAGTTATTTCATCAATGGGTATTACACCACGTATTTCTTGGTTATTTGCGGTCCTTTGTTTCCTTGGTTAGTTAGTAGCGAATCAGGCGTTGTACACAATGGATGGTGACACTGAGAAACTGTATGAAGAAAGTGACTTTGCACAAACACACAAGCAAATCATACAGGAACATACCAAGTACAGCTGGCATCAGTTTTTCAGTCTGAAAACTGAGGAGGCCATATTACATCTTAATATGCATCAATCAATGTGATTCATTATAAAATTATAGTTGAAGTTAGAGGAAAATCTATAACTTAGTACCTTTTTTGCAGCTTTTTTCAATTAAGTTGCACATGGGTATAGTTTTTGGGAGTGTTGTTGGCATAAACATTGGTATATACCCACAGCCAGAGAGAGTTATTCATGTTATCCTGGAAAAAAAACAAATATACAGTATATTTTGTGAACAGAGGACTGAACATTAATGAGCTTTATTGAGAAAATAGAACAGTGAGGCCGGCCTTTTCCTTGAATACATTCAGATTGATTTGATTCCACCTTGTTTTTGTGTGTACAGGTGTAGGGTAAGTGTGTGCATGTAATCGATAGAGCAGGCCTATGTTGGGATGTGTGTGTGTGTGTGTGTATATGTGTGTGTGTGTATATGTGTGTGTGTGTGTGTGTGTGTGTATGTGTGTGTGTGTGTGTGTGGGTATTGTTTTTCAGATATTATTGCAGTGTACTGCACCTGAGACATCTGTGCTGATCTGTCCTGAAATATAGGTCACTATACAACTGAGGCTCTCACTAGTGAATCTCTCTCACTCTCTCTCCTCCTGTCTTTCTGTCCTTGTTATTCACTTTCACACCACCCCATAACATACACATATTCAGTTACCTCTTGACATCAAAGTGAGAAAAGGAGCCAGAGATAAAATTTGTCGGGGGTGGGGGCAATATCTCCACAGACCAAGTGGCACTTTAGTCTCTCAATGCCCTTGAGTGATTGATGTCACATTTATCAAGACAAGATTCTCATGCTGGCACTTTGGTTGTTTTTTCTGTGATCTGTTTTTTTTAGGCAACCATACTCTGCAATTCCTCTCTCTGTTATACAGTCCCAGTTATACTCCATACCACCCACATCTCACATATCCCTCATTAACCCTATCACTTTGGAAAAGCGCTACAATCTCAGGCCTGGATTAAATAATGTAAAATACCTCAAGCAGCATGTTACTTCCTTTCTCCTCTCCATCTTGCTCAATGTTTGTTCCTTTGTTACGTTTCCTCCTTCTCTCTCTCTCTCTCCTCTCATTTGGCTGTTTCCATGGGAACTGTTCTTCTCTCTGGTACAGTGTGGAGCTGGCAGAGTTGAGTGTACTTGAGGGCTGTCATAGTGACAGGACCATATTTGTGCATCCGGTGTTCCATCTCGGGAAGGGACAAGCAGAGCTTAACCCTGGGGTTTTATAGTATCAGAATGCTCAGTGTGCGTCTTAATGTGCTGTGTATGGTGCTAACAGGCATGTCAGGGAGAGAGAGAGAGAGGGTAAGAGAGTAAAGTTGAGGGGGAGTGAGTATATATGGCAAGCGGGTGGAAAGTGTTCGGTGTGCAGAGACCTTCATGGTTTTGTGTTTCTCTTGTGATAATAGGACCACTCAAGAAGCACATGGCAACAGGCAAAGCAAACATACCTGCAGCAACAACCCTGACAGCAGGGGATTGACATTTCTCTCCCCTGATTGCCTCACACAAACAGAGACACTTTTGTATTCCTATACTTGCGAGGACATTGTATTGAGTAACATTACCTCTGTACAGCCTTTCTCGAACTTTAACCCAACTGTAACTATAACCGTTACTAATTAAGATAAGATGTACTATATTGAACCTTGTGTGGTAATTTGTCCACTGCATTTGACCCATGCTTTTGCACTTAGGAGCTGTGGGCTGCCACAGGGAAATGCTGGGGACCAGCTCCTGTGATTAAGCCAGAGCCTTGGTCAGGGGCACCGCGGTCCATAAGGTGCATGTTTTTCTGGGTGGGGCGAAACCAGAGCACCTGGAGGAAACCTATGCGAACACAGGGAGAACATGCAAGCTCCACATGAAGAGGGTCTGGCTCAAGATTTGGTTTTCAAAATTATAGCTATATGAGCCCCCCCCCACACACACACACACAAATAAATGCCTGCACATTTACACCTATTCATGGGCTTTTACACACTGAGTCAGGACGTTCAGAACTGATGAGGCTCTGATGCATCAGGGTGATACAAGTTCCGCTTAATTTATGATGACAGGCAGCGAGCAGGAGTGTCCTTGAGTCGTCAAGGCTAAATGAATGGCTGCATTTAAAATCACAGTATTGGTTAAGTGCTTATGCCACTGATATTGCACAGTCACATCTCTCCCTCTCTCACTCACACACACTCACATCATGACTGGTAAACACATACAAAGACATACTCATACCTGGGCACAGATGTCGCCTACACATGCACACAGTTTCTCACCCAGCTACACACTGACATGTGTACACATTGACCAGTGTTATGAATGAAGAGATGCATGAGCATGTACCTCTGATGCATCAGATCCACTTAAGGGGTGATCTGGGGTTAAATGGGCAAAATTAGATTATTTTTCAAAAAAAATTTTTTTTGAATAAAAATATTCCATAATAACCCACCTTTGATAATCACTAATTGCTACAAGGATTAAAAGCTGAACTCAACTTTTCAATGTGCAATGTGCATTATCCACTAATTTCCTAAGGTATTACTTTTTCCACGTTTCTCATGTTTGTGGCAGCCATAACTTTTTTATTTTTCATTGAAAATAGGTGAAATTTGGGCTGCAGGTACTTTACTTCATTAGAAATGCAATGACATGGGCAAAACCTCCCTATTTGTTACATACTTTGAATATTTTGAGTATTCATCAGATTCTGCGCAAAATAATTTGAGTAAAATGCCCCAAAATCACAAAACTGATAAATTGGGCAAAGAATGGCTATGTCATTGCAATTAGATAAGCAATGGCTTTTATATGATAAAAGAAAAGCTGAATTCTATCAGTTTTTGGTGAATTGGTGCCAGAAGTTTTCTGCATATTTAATGAGCTCGCTCGGTTACCAAGGCAACCGCATAAACAGAAAAATGCCAACTTGTATCTTTTTTGGTGGTTATTACATACACCTCTTTAGATTAATTCTGAATGGTTTCCTGGTGTCATTTTTCATTTAACCCCAGATCACCCCTTAAATAGATTCTCACACAGACGCCGTCTCACTTTTTTTGGAGCTGACTCTAGATTATTCTGATGCTCAGCACAGAGAATTTCATGATTTGGTGGCTGAGGTCCTTATCGAAGCCCAAGCAAAATCTCATCGGGAAATTCTATGGGAAGTGAAGCCTTTTTGGTCATGTGGAGAATATCTACAGCTTTTAGATGATATCATGCTCACTGCTCATTGGGTCTTTGCTGGACAGCACTGAGCAATGCTGGAGAGGAAATTGAGATGCCCTAAATAAAATCTCTGCCTGTTGTTTTGCATGGGCAGTGTTTGCGCAGCACTCTACATTCATACATTTTGTTTATGCGCTTTCTTTTAGTGTGCTGCTTTTCTAAGCATTTTACCGAAGCGTCTGCATGAAAATTAATTCTTACATCTATTAGCTCGGTCAGAGCAGCTCCAGAGATTAGCCTGGCCCTGGGGGCAAATCATGGTGGGGGAGGCCTATCGATTAGTTTGGTCTTTCACCTTCATTAAAATTCAGTTATCAAACTTACTTCACAGAACAGCTCTATCATTGTTGTGAGCCGGGAAAACGGTAGATAACGATAAACCAGCGAGTTAAAAAGGGGCTTGAAAGAGGCAGAGAGCTCTGATAAACTCATACATGCACACACACATTGATGGTACGAAGAAATTCCAATTTATAAGAAATATAACCAATGTTTCATCCCTCATGAAGACAGAAACACTACGTGGCCAAAATTATGGGACACTCCCTGTGCAGGGACTGTTCTTCATGGATTTGACTTGATCTTGTAGTTAAACCACAGGAAAGGGTTGTCGTTGTGGTGACAATCAAGATGATTCTGTGCTTCCAGCTGTTTGGGAACGACCTTCATCAGGTTCCTCATGACAGTGTCCAATACACTGGCTGTGAAAATTATTTATGCCCTTCCTGATTTGTCTATTTTTGCTTATTCGGTATGTTTGAATGTTTCAGATCATCCAACTAATTTTTTTAAACGAGAAGAGACAATATAAGTTGACATAAACTTTTAAACAGCAATATAATTTATGGTAAAGAGTTATTTAATACCTATATCGCCTATGTGAAGAAATAATTGCTCCCCTTAACCTTATAAATTGTTGGTGGCAACAACTGCAATCAAATGATTATGATGACCAGCAGTGAGTCTTTCACAACACTGTGGAGGAATTTGGCCCGTTCTTCTTTGCAGAATTCTTCTAATTCAGCAACATTGGAGGGTTTTTGAGCACGATTTGCCTGTTTAATGTCATGTCACCGCATCTCAATGGGATTCAAGCCAGGACGTTAAATGACCACTCCAAAACCTTCATTGGCTTTTCTTGAGCCATTCAGAGGTGGACTTTTTTTATGCTTTGAATCATTGTCTTGCTGCATAGCCCATCTGCCCTTGAGTTTTTGATCATGAACTGATGGCCTGACATTCTCCTTTAGAGAACAGAGTACATGGTTCCATCATAAAGCAGCAAAGCAGCCCCATGTCTTCCAAAAGAGTTCCACTATTTACTCGTCAATCCACAGATAGTTGTTACAAATATCTTAGGGGTCATCAAGATGATTTTTGGCAATTGTGAGACGAGCATTTGTGTTCTTTTTGGTCAGCTGTGGCTTTTGCCTTGCAACTCTCCTATGGATCAATTTTTGCTTAGTCTCTTTCTCGTCGTGGAATTGTGAACACTGACCTGAACTGAGGCTAGTTGGTCCTGCAGTTCTTTACATGTTAGTCTGGGTTCATTTGCAAACTCTCGGGGGAGTCGTCAATGTGGAGAAATTCCTTGGAGGAATTTTGGCTGGGCAACCACTCCTAGGAAGGTTCATCACTGTTCCAAGTTTTCTCCATTTATCAATAATGGCTCTCAGATTGGTTCACTGGAGTCCCAGGGCCTTAGAAATGGCTTTGTAACCCTCAACCTCAACAATTTTGTTTCACATCTGTTCTTGGATTAATTTAGATCACGGTGTCATGTGCTGCTTTTTGCCTACTTCACATCACCAGACAGGTTTTACTTATGTGATGATTAGATTTGGCAGGGTTGGCAGTAATAATGCCTCAGGTTTGTCTGGTAAAATTGAACCCAGTTATGAACTTCGTTTAATTGGTTGATTTAGTAACTAAGGGGGCAACTACTTCCTCACATTGGGCCAGGTTGGATAGCTTTTTTCCTTGAATAAATTATCGTTTAAAACCTGGAATTTACTCGGGTTACCTTTGTCCATTATTAAAATTAGTTTGAAGATCTGCAACATTTGAGTCAGACAAATATGCAAAAATAGAAGAAATCGAAAAGGGGCAAATATTTTTCCCAGCGCTGTACATTTGTCCAGATTGTTGTAGAAGAACTTGTATTGGCTGCTCAGACCCCTGAACTCAACACCATCAATCACTGCTTGGATCAAATTGAAAGTCGATTTTAAGCAGGGCCTATCTGTTTGCCTTGGATAATGCTTTAATGGGCTTAATAGAAGTAAATATCCATGACCCTAAGATCAACTGGAAAGACTTCCCAGACGAGTGGAGGTAGTTTAATCAGCAATTGGGGCATAACCGCCATACACTGATGATCCAAAACATTGAAACCACTCACACGTGTAGCAAATAATGTCATTTACAACAAATGTCAACAAATGTGAGCACCGATCGACAGTGGTACAAGGAGGGACAATCCATGAACCAGCAACAAGCCAAAGGCTCATCGATGCACGAGGGTTATGACAGTGATCCCGTCTGGTCCGAACTGACAGAAAGGCAATCAAGGAGAAAGTCCCTCAGCATGCCAATTATATTTACATGAGGAATGAGTCACAACACCACAGTGCATCACACCCTACTGTGTATTGCACTTTTTCGCTTGCAGACCAGTCAAAGTGCCCTCTCTAACCCCAGTCCACCTGTAATGGGCACCTCAGCCTCAGAACTTTCAGAACCTTGGAGCAGTTGAAGATGGTCGCCAGGTGCAGTGAGTCCCATTTTATTTTTCACACAATGTGCATTGGCTGGGCATGTGTTCAGCATTTATCTGGGAAGAGGTGGCATCAGGATGCTCTATAGGAAGAAGACAAGCCGGTGGAGGGGATGTGATACACTGGGAAATATTCTGCTGAGAAACACCAAGCTTGGAAATTCAAGTGATGTCAGTTTGATGTAACTATTTGGGCAGCAGAGGGGGGCCTTCACTATATTAGGCTGGTGGTTTTAATCTTGTGGCTGATCGGTGCATAAATGCCCACGATTTTGAAATTAGATCAGGGATCAACAGGTGTCTGCGTTATTTTGGCCGTGCAGTGAATTTTGATTGCTCATGAACACAAGAGCTTATATTTCTTGATGTTCTTTATGTTTCTCTTTCTTACATGCAGTGTGATGAGCACATCAGTTCCTTGTTTGGATAAATCTTTTAATCTGCTTCGACCAGTTTGATTCCTCACGGATACAAACCTGCTAATTCCTGATACAAACATGCTGATCTCTAGTAAATAGAAGTACCCAGTGCCTCCCAGCCTGTTCTTCCAGTTCCTCCTGCGAAGAATTAGCTTCTCTTTTGGTCCCTTTTCTTGTACCCCATTTGTAGAAATGTACCATGTAGTCAAAGTTTCACAACAGCGGGCTAACCAGTTATTTTTGTTTTTCCTGGCTGAACCTGGGGCATGTCGATTCAGAGCAAGTGTAATGTCCCCTCCGTGCCAAACTCTCACCTTTGCTCATTATCTCTCGTCCTCCCCCTTACCTCTCCATTATCCTCTCTACACTCCTACCTACCCATCCTGCTCTCTATCTCTCTCCCTGCAGAGATGCTGGAAATAGCAGGCAGTGGAAAACTGGGTCAGCTGCAAGGGGGGGGGGACGGGACGGGTAGCGTGCAGCAGGGATTGTCATGGGGGGGGGGGGGGGGTGGTGGAATCAGACTGTGTTCATTCCTTCTATCTGTTTCCATCCTCTTTCTCTCTTTTCGCAGTCTCCATCCCTCTCTCTCTCTCTCTCTCTGTCCCTCCCTCAATGCGGCTACTGCCGACAGCTGAGGTATGTGCTAAGCTGCTGTAGGGGAGCAGGTGAAAGTTTGCTGTGTTTTTGAATGGTTGAGAGCCTCTCGCATGGCTCCAGGGACTAGCTGTGACTCCACCCACTCTCTCCTGTAACTCCACCCACTCTCTTCAGTAACTCCGGCCCCCTCTCTCCTGTGACTCCACCCACTCTCTCCTGCATCTCCACTCACTCACTCACTCCTGCGGTTTCAGCCTAAGACTGTGCCATTCAGGATTTGTGCAGGCGTCACTGAGCAGAGCTTCTTTTATTGGCTCGTGGAATCTTTGTTGCTGGAATCACCCCTAACTTGTACGTCTGTCTCTGGCCTCTCCCATTGCACTTCATATTTTAACTTTAATAGTCTGCCCCCGCTGTGTCTCTTCTGTGATTATCAGTTGGGAGAGATGCCAGAGAATACTGCCATCTGACCTACTGGAGACACTCACTGACAGCAATCAGTGCCTGTTCCTCCGATAGCTGTGGAGTACGCATCAGTTTTGATGCTTGTATTTGCGAATTGACCTTGGGTACCAGACATTTACCTGTCCATGGCAGAATGGAATTACTATTTGTGTTTGTAAATCTGTTCCCTTTCCACATCATCCTTGTCTCCTCCCTTTTGGCTGCATTTTGATTTCTTTTTCCTCTGCCAGCTGGACCATTACGTTGACGGTGCAGGTTGTTGAGGTGATCACATAGACATTTGACCAGTGGTCCCCTGTGAAGGTCTCGTCAGTGTCAGTTGAAGCATTGCTGGTGCAACAGATGGCCTTAACCTATATTTATGCATCAGGGATTTGGGTACATACTGTATTTGTGTTGCACAATGTCGAAGTTCGGACTAGTTTTTGGAGAGTATTTATCCTATTCAAGCAGGGTTCACTTCATTATACGCTGCCCGGCAAAAAAAAAAAAGTCGCACACTCAAATATTTAGTTGGAACCCCAGTAGCTTTGGTTACAGTGCATATTCATCTTGTCATTGTTTTGACTACTATATGCAATGCCAGAACATTTATTTTCGATCAGAAATGCCATAATTTTTGCCCGAGATCTTGTCTTCTCGACATAATGGTTGAACCACTTGGTGGTCTTTCTTGAGCACATCCCAGTGACTTTTAATGTGTTTAAGGTCAGGACTTTGTGGTGGCAAATTTGTTTGTGAAAATGATTCCTCATACTTGTTTTTGTCATTCATGGTTTTCTTTGCTAAATACAGGCCAATAACTTGCCCGTTCTGAAATACTGTAACATCTTTTCCACCATCAAGGGATGTGTCTTCCGACATGATTTTTTAAGAAATGAGTAGCGACACGCTTCATCAGTCAGGGTAAAAATGATTATTGCCGGCTGAAACATATTAATAACCACAGTAATGATCCAATTATAGAATTTGTTCATTAATTTCCAAACGGTGACTTTTTTTTGGCCGGGCAGTGTACTTGCCTGTGATTAGGTATAGTTGATAACCACTGGATGAAAAGTTGTTTTGTAAACAGCTTTTTTCCTAAATATACATATAACCGTGGAAACTTATTTTCTAGGGTTTCAGGGTTATTTCAGGGTTTTGGTTTCGCTGACTGAGCCAATCACAGGATCTGAATCTCGATGAACATGCATTTTACATGCTGAAGCAGAGACAGACGGCAGAAAGTCTCCATAGCAAGAAAAACAACCAGGTTCCTATGAAAACACACCAAAGATAGTTTCACAAAAGTTGCCTCATATAGTGAGTTAAATAACGTGCGAGTGTTGTTAAATTGCGAGACCGGTAACATGGATCCCGATTGCGAAAATTGGAACCATCCCTGTATTCACAGCGCTTCACTTTTTTCACTAATTGGATTAAATTCATTTTTTCCCGAAAAAAATTCTACTCACAATACCCTGTAATGACAACGTGAAAGGTTTTTTGGAGATTTTGCAAATTTATTAAAAATAAGAAATCACACATACAACCCCAATTCCAAAATAGTTGGGACGAAGTGAAAATGAAAGTAATTAACTTTTTCATAATTGGGGTTGTATTCACAGCCTTTGCTCAATACTTTGATGCACCTTTGGCAGCTATTATAGCCTCAAGTCTTTTTGAATATGATGCCACACGCTTGCCACACCCATCTTTAGGCAGATTCTCCCATTCCTCTTCGCGGCACCTCTCAGGCTCCATCAGATTGGATGGGGAGCATCGGAGCACAGCCATTTTCAGGGCTCTCCAGAGGTTTTCGATCGGATTCAAGTCTGGGCCACTCAAGGACATTCACAGAGTTGTCCTGACGCCACTCCTTTGATATCTTGGCTGTGTGCTTAGAGTCGTTGTCCTGCTGAAAGCTGATCCGTCGCCCCAATCTGAGGTGAAGAGCGCTCTGGAGCAGGTTTTCATCCACGATGTACATTGCTGCATTCATCTTTCCCCCAATCCTGACTTGTCCCCCAGATCCTGCTGCAGGGAAATTTTTTTTAATAATAATAATAATAATATTAATTATTATTATTATTATTATTATTATTATTATTATTATTATTATTATTATTATGATGATGATGATGATGATGATGATGATGATGATGATGATGATGATGATGATGATGATGATGATGATGATGATGATGATGATGATGATGATGATGATGATGATGATGATGATGATTATAATAATAATCCCCACAGCATGATGCTGCCACCACCGTGCTTCACTGTAGGGATGGTATTGGCCAGGTGGTGAGCAGTGCCTGGTTTCCTCCAAACAGGACACCTTGCATCCACGCCAAAGAGTTTAATCTTTGGCTCAGACCAGAGAATTTTGATTCTCATGGTCTAAGAGTCCCTCTGGTGCCTTTTGGCAAACTCCAGGCAGGCTGCCATGTGCCTTTTAGTAAGGAGTGGCTTCCGTCTGGCAGCTCTACCATACAGGCCTGATTGTTGGATTGCTGCAGAGATGGTTGTCCTTCTGGTGGCTTCCCTCTCCACAGAGGAACTATGCAGCTCTGACAGACTGACCATGGAGTCACCTCCCTGACTAAGGCACTTCTCCCCCGATCGCTCAGTTCAGACGGGCGGTCAGCTCTAGGAAGAGTCCTGATGGTTTCGAACTTCTTCCATTTTTCTGTACCCATCCCCAGATTTGTTCCTCAAGACAATTCCTTTGACTTCATGCTTGGTTTGTGCCCTGACGTGCCCTGTCAGCTGTGGGACCTTATATAGACAGGTGTGTGCCCTTCCAAATCATGTTCAATCAACTTAATTTACCGCAGGTGGACTCCAATTAAGCTGCAGAAACATCTCAAGGTTAATCAGTGGGAACAGGATGCACCTGAGCTCAATTTTGAGCTTCATGGCAAAGGCTGTGAATACTTATGTATGTGTGATTTCTTAGTTATTTATTTTTAATAAATTTGCAAAACTCTCCAAAAAACTTTTTTTCACATTTTCATAATGGGGTGTTGTGTGTAGAATTTTATGGGAAGAAATTAATTTAATCCATTTTGGAATAAGGCTTTAACATAACAAAATGTGGAAAAAGTGACGCGCTGTGAATACAGGGATGGTTCCAATTTTCGCAGTCGGGATCCATGTTACCGGTCTCGCAATTAACAACGCTTGCAAATTATTCAGCTCACTATATAAGGCAACTTAGTGAAAATATCTTCGGTGTGTTTTCATAGGAACCTGGTTGTTTTTCAAGATGAACTTTATGTTTTGCATCAATTTTGGTCAAGACAGATGTATTTTTCAGTGGAAAATTATCTGAAACTTCTTCAGTTTTTCACATATATACTCATGTTTGGTATCAAAATGTCCATCATGTTGTTGTGTAGCCATTAAAAAATCATCTGGTTTTTCATAACAATCATTTATAGGTTTAAATATGGACTTTGAGAGCTTGTCCCACAAAAATCTTGAAATCACTTGATAGGTCACAGTTCACTTCCTGTATGCAAATTCAACATTTCAAATCTATTTTCCGAACAGTCCCACAAGTAGGTACATATTACCAGAAGATGGTTCAAATTGGGCTTTGTGCAAATTTGCCTATACCCTGCAAAACCTCTTTTGCATCACTGATCAATGAATTATGGCACTCAGTCTATTTGGAAGCATATTTTTAGGAAGCAAACAACCATTTTGGCATATGCATGTTCACTGATTGATATAAATAACAAGGACTATGGTGTGAGCATGCTGTGTACCTGCAAAGTGTCCAACAAAGCTTCCACAATACTGCTGGAAATTATGAAGTTTTTTTTGCATAATACCCTTTGCACACTAAGAATACACACTAATTAGCATTCTATATGAGAGCAAATACTTTAAGAACAGGCTTTTAGGAAGCTGATATGGATCAGACATCCGTTTTTAATGACTACTTTCTGAAAACGTCTTTTAGGATTGAGGCAGTGGCTGCTGGGTTATAATCAGTGGCTGCTCCTCAGAAGGCTGACTGCGGTGAGTTTATTGGGTCACTGTGGCTATAGCTGAAAAGCCCAGATTCCTTTTCCATTCTTGATTGCAGCTACTGCCTGGTTGTAGCAGAGCATTATTGTGTAACATCGTGTGACTCCACAGTGCAGGCCTGTGGCCGCGGTGTGCCTGCTCATGTGTCAGAGGTCTTTGGAGACCCGTGCACCATCCTCCCTTTTTGTGCTCACCTGCGCAAGGTGTTGCTAGGAAACACGGTCACCTAGGAAATATTCCCCTCTCTTCAAGAAAAAAACAACAACAGAGCCACAAGAACAAAGACGTTGCGTCACATTCTTTCCGGGATGCCATACACACATGTACACACACAGACACGCTCAGTCCAGCCAAAAGCAGAATGTGGGCACTGCTGATAAGATGAAACGGACCACCCGGCAAGAGATTGATGTCCCCACAAAGGTGGCTGTGGAATGGGCAGATTTATGCAGAAGGGGAACAAATTGTACAAATAACAAAACATAAAAAGCAAGTTTCGCAGACAGAGATGCAGCTTAGTCCTGGAATTGAGTTTTATGTGGAGGATCTCTATTCAAAACTTAATTTAGTCCAGGTGTGGGCATATTCAGTGTCTGCAAAACTGGCCCAAAGTGTCCCAGCGCAGTCGGGCCACAAGAGCAGAGTAAGTGGGCCACGGCAGGGATTGTACAGGCCACGGAAAATCTACTGGAGCACAGGGCATCATTCTTCCAAAAGATGCTCCAATTTTTATTACCCCTCAGCCCTGACAAATGGGCACAGAGGGGTATTGTTGTCACGTGTGATGTCCGTCTATATGCATGTCTGTCCGTCTGTCCCATGAACTTTTGTATTCCACACGATAGCTTGAAAACGCCTTTGTCAATCAGTGCCATTTTTGCTGTCTTGCTTGGTCTTGTGTGTCTACAGGAGCCTATCGATTTTGACGGCGCTCGAATGTTCATTATGGACGCCACAGCCGCTACCTTGAATTTTGTATTCCGCACGATAACTTGAGAACGCCCTTGTCAATTTACATTAATTCCAAACGATCCAGGGACTGAGGGGTTAACGCCTACTTTGCGGGGCAATTTCTTATTTTGATATGTTGGAGAGGACTGCATCGCTCATCGCATCAAAATCACCCATATTTTCATGGTAATAAGATCGGTCAATGACCCGGCACCCTGCGGGTAGACATATTGCCATCGCATAAGAGAGAATTCCCATTAGTAGAGAAATAGATTGGATAAATCCAGCCATTATCTAAACCGCTTAGTGCTCATCTAGGTTGCAGGGGAGCAGGAGCCAGGCCCAGCTGACTATGAGCAGGAACACACTCAGGACCAACTTGCCTGTCAGTCACAGGGCGCGCACATCATTCATTCACGCACGCATACCAACGGGCAATTTAGAATCTCCAGTGAACCTGATTTGAATATTATTGGACCGTGGGAGGAGGCAGGAGTATCTGGAGGAAACCGCTGCCGACACAGGAGAAATATGCAAACTCCACTCAGAAAGGCCCCAAGCCAAATTTAAGCCCACAGCCTTCTCGCTGTGAGATGACCGAGCTGCCCACTGCGCCTCCTGCTGCCTGGATTGGGTAAATCCCACAGGATAACGGTGATCACTCAGAATAACACTGTATTGATTTGCTGTTCCCCTTCTCTCTTTGGGAATAAGTAGACCCAAACCATGGCAGTAAAAATGCACCCCGAGGAACAGAAGGCCACTCAGCCTCCTCAGTGAGGGTCAAGTGTTCACACCTGTGCAGCTCCTTTGGTGCACATCACACGTGTACTTGCCTACTTGTGGAGAATATGGCGAGGGAATATGGTGAAGGTGGACTCACCTGACCTTACCGCTTCTCCCCACACTTCTATGCAGACCAGCGCCTATAGCTGTTGCACAAATAAATTGTCATAGAACTCCAAATCTTTGTAATGAAGATTTTACGCATCCTCGCTGTTGTTCCTTAATCAGCGCACAAATGCATGAGCAGTACAGTCACTGAATTCACTCTTTACACCACAGAACTACTGTATATTTATTGTTTTTTTCCCATTGATAACTTTAGTCACTGGGCTTATTAAAAGAATAAAAGTCCTTGCGAGTGAATCTCATGCCGTCCAGACCTATTTCAATTTGCCTTCTTTCAGTCATACTATAGCATACGGAGCCGAATTTGGCCCTTAATACACGCATTTAGCATGATAGATGCTCAATACTCAATCAGTTAACTTTGTCACACAGTGCACTTGGGGTGTGTTTCCTAAAAGCGTAGTTGCTAACTAAGTTAGCAACTTCCATAGTTTGTCTATTGACAGTCAATGGTTCCAGTAATGTTAGTTAGCATCTGTGATTTCGGGAAACACACCCCTGAACGCAAACATCTGCATTGGTTATTTCTCCAATAAGATGTTCAGATTCTCCCTTTAATGTGTTATTCATCTCTTTATGCTAAAATGTGGGTCAGTAATTAATAGTGCTCATGAGTTGTGGGGGGTTTGTCATCTGCTGGGAATTTGCGATCCCAAATAGTTTTAAGATTTAAATGGACACTAGCTCGTCTCACGCCTGAGGTAATTAAACAGATTGAAAAAGGAACACATTCATCTCGTAATTCAATCCGGCAAGATAAGTTCCCAAATAAATGTCAACCCTAATTCATAAATATTCATGTGGTATGATACCCTGTAGAACAGCGGTGATGCCATTTAAAACAATTCTTTACAATAATTACTCTTTAATCAGAAAATTTTCTTAACATTCAAGGCATTACGAATCAGTTGTTTCAAAATATGTGACTTTATATCTCAGCGAACTCACTTGAGGCACAGACGGAAAATCCTAGTAATTGTTACTCAACCCACTGTACTAATGCAAATTGTAATATGGTCATTCTTCCTGAACTGCAAAAAGTATTTTGCTTAACAGGTCTTTTAATCTTATGCGATGTAACTTCTCATTTTTTCTCTCTCAAGAAGAAAATATAATCTTCTTTAGAGTTACCATGTGCTTGACAGGTTAAATTTCATGTCCCATCGGCAAATCTAGAAATGAATCAAACTCCCTCACCTCATTGGCAGAATTGAAGTCTTACTGAGTAAAAAAGGAAATTAAAATAAGTGTTTTAATTTAAAGTACAAGACTAAAATTCTTGGCAAGATGGGCTTATTTTTCGTTTTTGCAGCGTGCAAGAAAATCAGTGTTGCTGGTTCTATCAGTTCGCCTAAGATGCGCATCGGAGGCGAAATGTTGTAGCGCCATCTCTGATTGGTGTTTTGTTTCTCGTAGGGTTCAAGTGTCCTATCTGCTCCAAGTCTGTACCGTCCAATGAAATGGAAGTTCACTTCATCATGTGTCTGAGCAAGCCCCGCCTCTCCTACAACGGTAAGCAACACTTCCTCCCTCGCCTTCCTCTGCCGGCTCTCCTCCTCTCGGCTGCAGTCCCGTTACATCACTAAAATATTTCCCTGAAGAAGTATGCGATAGAAAAGAAGACACCTTTGAATTGGATTTGCAGAAATTAAACACGAAACACAACAGTGGCTGGGTTTTCATTGATGTCTGAGTAACAGTGGTTTGCTCAGTGATATTTCAATGACTGCCACCCATTCTGTGATGTTAGAGGGGTAACCAGTAGTTCTGTGGCAAGCGACTGACAGCTGAGTGTCGAGTGATTTTACAGTTGTCTCTCCAACAGAAGCTGTTAAAGGGATGAGTTATGGATCTTGTGTGTATGAGGCTGTGATGAGAAGTGAACGCTGTACTTAAAACGCAAACAAGCCTTGGAATTCCTCAATCTTCTCCACACCTCTCCCATTCTTCCTCTTGCTCTCGTTGCCGAGCCATTTCTCCCTCCCTCACAGGGTCTAGCTCTTTTTGATTAGTTGTGGGCTGCTTCAGACAGAACGGTTAAGCTAATCTTGTCTTCCCAGAATGCACTCTGGCTGAACGGTATCAGCATCTCTCCCTAACCACAGCCTCCCTCAGAGCACTCCTTCCCTAATCAACCTTAACCACACGCGTGCGTGCGCATGCCAATAGCCTCGGTCCAACTCCGTTTCAGACCCCGAGAGACAGAGGGAGGGGAGGCAGGGTCCCGTTCAAGCAATTCTTTGAAATCACCTTGAATGGAGGGAGACAAGGCTACACAAATTGCAGTGATTTCTCAACCCTCTCCTCTGTCCCGCTCTCTAAGCTATTTTTAACTGCGAGTATTAAAATACCATCAGGCAAAGTCGCGGCGCAAAGGCATGAAGGGCTATTAAACGCACTGACTCATGTATACAGAGATGCATGTAGAGTGTAGCCTGCAAGCGTTCAGACAGTGGGACAATTTTTAACGGTTTGACTCACATTGCAGTTAAAACATACCAAAGAATATATATACGGTAAAAGGACAGACTGTCATTTGTTGGCATTCACATCCGTGTCAGGTAAAATATGGATGAATTGCAGTGTTTTGCTGCAAATTACGCCCCCACCCACCCCATTTTATAGAAGTGGAAGTAAACGGACAGTGTGCCGTTGAGCAGCATTTTGGCCAGCTGAGTGCTGTTACATCATTAGTGGTGGCTTTTGCCTTCTGAGTCAGTCGCTGGTGCCTCTCGACAGAGAAAAATGGGCGTCAATGCCACTACAGCAGGTCATATGAGGTGGAAAAATCTGAATAAATTGATTTATGCCCTTATGTGCTTCCACAGGTGAATTCAAATGTATGGATACGGAACACTCAAAAACAACTCCGTTTGCAACTAAAGGTCAGACTCAAACGGTATCAACTTATTGGATTTTATTTGGTTCTACCCACTCAGATTATAATTATTTTTGTGTACCAAATGAGTACATTTTTGTCACATGACAACGTACAGAAAACATAATTTCCAGGCGAAAGAAATACTGTGACAGTCAAAGGGTGTACGGGCTCGGCGGATCATTTCTAAACTCAACTGATGAGGAGAGTCGGAGAAAACGACATCGTTAGGTCACGGCACATCCGTGATCCAAGACATCCAACCTCTGTTCCCATTACCGTCAAAATGACAGCCACTCTGGCCTTATATGCAACTGGATCATTCCAGAATCCTCTTGCATGCCTGAACTGAATTCAAATTTGATCAAATTCTACTTGCGTCATTAAAAATGAATATTGTTTATTCTGGCATTGCGTTTTTGTCAGAAGTTGCATAGGACACATTCGGAACAGCAAGGCAGAGCAGGCAACAGTGGTCACAGAGTGAAGTTGTGCACAATGCATGACCTAAAAGAAGTTTATATGTAAGCCTAACAGACTCCACTGATGTACAACATTGGCCAAATTTCTCAGTATGCAGCCAGAGCTGTAACCACCGTATACCACATTTCACAATGCAACATGATCATTGGTAGCATCCAGTGGAGACTCACATGATCTTCATAACTTGGTGGTCATGTGACTGTGCAGTAAAGAACATGGCTGCTGTAAAATACTATGCAGAGAAGAATGTGGTATTCAGTGTATACCAACGCAATATGCTTTGTGTGGCAAACAAGTGCAGGATTTCAAACATGATAGCGGTGTCCTCGGTAAGGGCCCTGTGTGTATTTGTTCTCTTTTTCAAATGGCATAAATGCACCATTTCCCTCATATACATCCCCAATTCCGAAATAGTTGGGACAAAGTGCAAATTGTGAATAAAATCAAAACGCAATGACTTTCAAATCACACCAGCCAGTATTTTATTCACAATAGAACAGAGATAACATAGCAAATGTTGAAACTGAGAAATTTTACAATTTTATCCACAAAATGAGCTCATTTCAAATTCGATGGCTGCTACAGGCCTCAAAAAAGTTGGGACAGGGGCCCGTTTACCAAGGCGTAGCATCCCCTCTTCTTTTTAACAGAGTGGAGGTGTCTGGGCATTGAGGAGACAAGTCTCTTGAGTTTTGCCACTGGATTGATCCCACTCTTGTTTAATGCAGGCCTCCAGCTTTTGAGTCTCCTTTGACGGACATTTCGTTTAATTATGCACCAAATGGCCAGTTCAGCACACAGACTCTTCTACTATGAAGCCATGCTGTTGTAATAGCTGCAGTATGTGGTTTTGCATTGTCCTGCTGAAATACACAAGGCCTACCCTGGAATGGATGTTGTCTGGAGGGGAGCATATGTTGCTCTAAAACCTTTATATACCTTTCAAAATTTATGGTGCTTTATAAAACGTGCAAGTGTCCCAGACCATATGCACTAATGCATCCCCATACCATCAGAGATGCTGGGTTTTGAACTGAACGCTGATAACAGGAGGTGTGATCTTTCTCCTGTTCAGCCCAGAGGACACGACGCCCATGATTTCCAGCAAGAATGTCAAATTTGGACTCGTCTGACCACAGGACACTTTGCCACTTTGGTACAGTCCATTTTAAATGAGCCTTGGCCCACAGAACACGGCGGCGCTTCTGGATCATGCTCAACAATGGCTTCCTTTTTGCATGATAGAGTTTTAGGTGGCATCTGTGGATGGCACGGCCAACTGGGTTTACAGACAGTGGTTTCTTGAAGTATTCCTGGGCCCATTTAGTAATGTTAATGACAGAATAATGCCGGTGAGTGATGAAGTGGCGTCTGAGGGCCCGAAGATCACGGGCATCCAGTAAAGGTCTTCGGCTTTGTCCCTTACACACAGACATTTTTCCAGTTTCTCTGAATCTTTTGATGATGTTATGCGCTGCCGATGATGAGACCTTCAAAGCCTTTGCAATTTGATGTTGAGGAACATTATTTTGAAAGCATTCCACAATTTTTTTACGCAGGTCTTCACAGGTTGGAGAGTCTCCGGCCATCTTTACTTCTGAGAGACTCAGCCTCTCTAAGACATCCCTTTTATAGCCAATTGTGTTACACACCTGATGCCAGTTAAGCTAATTACTTATTATGACTCACAAATATATAATTACTTATATATTAATAGCCTTTTTAGCCCTTTTTTGCTTGTGTCCCAACTTTTTTGAGACCTATTGCTGCCAGAAAATTTGAAATAAGCTCATTTTGTGATTAAAAATGTAAAATGTCTCAGTTTCAACATTTGAAATGTCATCTATGTTCTATTGTAAATAACATATTGGCTCGTGATCTGAAAGTTATTGCATTTTGATTTTATTCACAATTTACACTTCGGCCCAACTATTTTGTAATTGGGGTCGTAATAAAGATAAATAATTTTGTGATATAATAATAATTTTATTTAGTCCTTTGTTGATGTCTGGAAAATAAAGGCAAGCGCCTGTAAGAAGACTAGATGCCAAGTAGGTGTTCAGTTGGGCTGCCCAACTCCGTCCCATGATTTTGCGTAGCCTCCTTTTCATGATATGATACCTGTACCCTTCAAGGGAATTTCCAACGTTCTCAACGCTGACGATAAACAGACAGAAAAACAGACATAGATAGATAGATAGATAGATGAATAGACAGACCTAAACTCGAGTTACCTCACAGGTAGCCCAGGTAATGAACAAAGGGTGCCCATAATACATATACCAGAAGCCCCATAGAAAGTGGCAGTATCGCTATCTGAGTTAACCTGAACCATTTGAACTGGCCCATCATAATCACTGAGCCCATGTGCAGCTATCGCAGAACATATGCAGGTGTGGAGGAAGAGCCTCCGCCATCAGTGGGGCGCGAGGCGGTCACGATAAGGATTGGGCGCATCACAAACGAAAATCGAAGACTTTGTCGAAGACTGTCATCGTGTCTTTAATGACCACAGTGAGTCAGGACCTCAGTTTAACATCCCATCTGACAAATGGCATCTCCTACAGCACTGTGTCCCCATCACTGCACTGGAGATCATATGACCAGAGGACAGGTCACCCCCCTACTGGCCTAACAACATCAAGTTAATTCTCCCATGCGGTCTCCCATCCAAGGACTAACCAAGCCTTCGCTTACTTAGCTACAGCCATGTTGCTCAAACAGATCAAATGGTCACATTGCTTCATGAACACTAACACACATGCGTACGTATAGAAACACACACCTCAGTACGTATTCCGTATTGTTTACAGGATGCATGGACACAGTATCGTGGCCTAAGACTATAACAGGACAAAAAGGGGGTGAGGAGTATTTAGGGGAGGGGTGCAGATGGCAGTAGGTGGTCGTACAGTGACTGCAAAAGTGTTACTTTTGGGCGTTTGCTGGGAATAACCAATCCTCCATCTCTCCTCTATCTGTCCACCCCATCACCCTCTCCATCTCTCTCTCCTTTTTCTCCCTTTCTGCAGTACTCCTCTGTCAGTCATTACATTCATCACTTTTGTTGCTACAACTGTTATTGTCTATTTTCTAGCTACCAGACAGTGCTAATACAATTGCCTGCAAAAATCTAATTTCAGATCTAGGCAGTACACACTGTGAATCTCCTTTCAGAGGAGTTGTGGTATCGAAGTAGAAGTCCACAGATTCTCCTGCCTCCGTTTGTCATCTGCAATTTTATCCACTCATATTCTCTCATGTCAGAGATGAAATACTCTTAAACCCTTCAAGATTATATATTATTGTTCTAAATCTGCAACACTTGCAGATAGTTGCAATTATTGTGACGTGAGAATCAGAATGGTCAACGAGGAACATTTTAATCGCGTAAATGATCGCACAGCTTGGAGGTTTAACGTCTTTTGTTTTCGCACATAACCACTCACTCGCATACCCACACGCGCTGAGCGTTTTTCCACAGGAAATGGCTCCATGGTCAAAGAGGAAGTGGTTTCTTGCTCCGAAACTACACCTCCTGTCACAAATTTCCTATGAGCTCACACTTCATCTGTGAACTTTATTCACTCCAAAAAAAGCTAGTTTGAGAGAGGCTGTGTACGTTGTATATATTTACCCACGAATGTGTTGACGTGAGAGCTTGTTTGTGTGAATATGCATGCATGAGTATGTCAAAAAATTTTGAAGGAAGCATTCTGTCTGAAGAAAGGAAAACAAAAACGACTTGCATTTTGCAAAAAGAGAACAATTATCTAGCCTCAAGATTCACATAAATGACTGTCAATACAGTTTCTGCACCCATGGAGTCATGACCTGTAGCACAGGATTCTCCTTATGGTGACTACACTTAGAGAGCAGAGTCATTGCCAAGTTTATAGCACTGGTCCTAAAGAGCCGTCGCTATGGCTACTGCACCAACAGAGCTGTCTCTATGGCGACAGCACCTATAGAGCAGTTTCTATGGAGACTGCACCTGTAGAGCTGTCTCTATGAAGACTGCACCAGCAAAGCTGTCTCCATGTTGACAGCCTTTCAGTTCCAGATTCCGCAAAAATCAGACTTGCCTGTACAGGTTTCAGTGACCTGACAGAGAGGTGATCTTTGTTAGAGTTGCACAAGCTCCAAGAAGAATGTCAGTTCAAAGCAATGACTTGCTGTTCCTATCAACACCGATTCAATGCGCTAGGGGGAGCTCGCTGCTGCCCCCTGCTGTCACATGTAATGTACTCTTCTCACACATTCATTCATAAACCGTCTTTATATGATTTCAGGCAAAATTAGTCATCTAGTGTTCTTAACTGAACAGTCAAATGCTGATGTCTCAATCACAACTAAAATGAATAACATTCTATAACATTATTATAAAAAGTATCAAACCTTTCCTCAAAAACCTGAAGCTATTATCCATGTCTGCAGTAGAAGAGAGGCATAATTGCCAAATTTTAAAGAGTTATGGCTTCACTGTCCTATCTATTTGACTGGAAAATGGGATTGTAACCCCATATATGGTGACCTGTGCTCAAGAGAACTCATTCTGATCAACATTCACCTCATACTTTCTTACCATTAATCAGTCAATCTGTGTGTTGCACTGTATTGCGTTTGACATACACAGAGTGGTGTTGTGTTGTGTGTGTAGGCTGCACTGACTGAGTTGTGTTGTACAGATGATGTGCTAGCGAGGGACGCAGGCGAGTGTGTGATCTGTCTGGAGGACCTGCAGCAGGGAGACACCATCGCCAGACTGCCCTGCCTCTGCATCTACCACAAAAGGCAAGAGTGTGTCTGTGCGTGTGTGTGTGTGTGTGTGTGTGTGTGTGTGTGTGAGAGTATGTCTGTACGTGCATGTGCGTTTGTATGTGCCTGCGAGTGAGTGTATGTGTGCGAGTGAGTGTATATTTGTGTGTGCATTTGTGTAAGAATGTGTGAACACATCATGTGAAAATGGACATTTCGTGACACTTTCGAGACACTTTCGTGACTGATTTTGAGATAAAGGCCGTGAAAGTTGGGCAATTTTTACTTGATCTGCAATAGCGGTTTACTTACATGATTCCATAGAAAATAATAGGTGGACCACTCTATTTTTTGACATCAAATACTTTATACATACATACAACAAACTATAGCAAAAAGATTTTAAAAAAGTTCAATTGTCATGAAATGTTTATTTTTACTTTGCGTTTGCGCACACGTGTGTGTGTGTGTGTGTGTTGGTGGCATGCTGATGGTAGCTTCAGAATGACGAGGGTGGGGCCATGATTGTGAGGGGTGTGGTTAGTATAATTAAGCTATAGTTAGGGTTACATTCCACTGTATGTGCTGGAACTCTTGGTGCTTCAATTGTTTGTTCCCTCTTACGTTCTCAGTGCATTTTTTCCCTGCTAATGCACTATGTATTGCTCTGGATAAGGGCCTCTGCTAAGTGTCAGTCTGTAAATGTGATGTAATGTGGGGGATGGAGTTTCGCTCATCTTGACACATCTGCACAACGCTGACAATAGGGCCCTCTTATTGGGCTCTGCAAGCAGTGACAGCCTCCAAACAGAAACGATTCATAGAATCATATAACAGTTTATATTTTTTCTGATGCAAGGCAACCATTAACACCATTTCTCTTGACCAGCGACTGCAGACCAAAAGGCATACAACCACAGGCCTGCTTAAGTCAACTGCCATAATTATGTCACTGTGGGAAATTTATGAGAAATGAATAAGAAAGATTACCATTTCCTTCAGCGAAATTCTATTTTACAATGCTAGTGAGGTGCGGATAGAAAGGTGAGGGTTGGGATCAGGATGGTAAAGTGTTGGGGGTTCGGATCAGTTGGGGAGGGGTCAGAATGGAGAGGAATGGGTTTAGAATGGGGGGGGGGGGGGCAAGTATGGCATGAGATTAGGATAGTGGGGGGTGGGGACGCGACTGGATGGGATGTGATTAGGATAGTGGGTGAGTTGGGACAGGATCGTTTGGGGTGTGGTTAGGATGGAAGGGGGGTGGGGACAAGAGTGTATGGGGTGTGGTTAGGATGTTGGGGGGTGGGGTCAGGATCGTGTGAGGTGTGGTTAGGATGGAAGGGAGGTGGGGACAAGATTGTATGGGGTGTGGTTAGGATGTTGGAGGGTGGGGTCAGGATCATATGGGGTGTGGTTAGGATGGTGGGGGTGGAGATTGAATGGTATGAGGCGGGGTTACGATGATGGGGTACAGTTGAGATGGAGCGCTACATTGTTAGGAAGAGGGATATCTGACGTGAGTGTGTCGATCTCCCCGCAGCTGTATAGACTCCTGGTTTGAGATCAACCGGTCCTGCCCTGAACATCCCTCTGACTGACCCACAGCCAAATCTGCTGGACTAATCTCAAAGGTGTGCATGCAGGTGTAAACACACACACACACACACACACACACAAACTACTTTATGATTAATTCTTTATTCTCCCCTCTCCATCCAGTTCTCATCGATCGTCTTACTCTCTCTCGTTTTCTTTCTGTGTCTCAGGGCACTTTATGGACCTAACTTGGATATCTGGATGCGGAAATAACCAAAAAAAAAAAAACAACAACAAACAATCAATCAACTAATTATCAAGCAAAAGAAAAATACAAGACTGAAACCAAATGAATAAACACCCAACCGACGCCTCTGAACGAGACCCAGAGCCCCGCCCTTTACCCTGGAACCTCCTCTGTTCCCTTGGCTCCACCCCCCTGGACACACTCCAGGAAACTCTGCCGCCATTACCTGCTCCACTTCTGGTCTTCCAAAGACCTGAACGCAAAACCCTCTGGGAGGTGAAAAGGAGCCAAAATAATGGAGGAAGTTGTTGACTCTGGGGGCTGGGCAGGGGCAGGATATTTAAAAAAAATATATGTCACCACACTTCCTGTGTGGAAGGCGGGCCTTCCTGTTCATCAGCACGCTTCATGAAAAAGAGTGTTACTAGTGCGTCTCATTTCTATTTCACCCAATACAGGAGTGCGCCAAGCGAAGTGGAAACAGAACGAGTTAAACTCGTGTGCGTTTGTGTGACAGACTTGTGTCTGGCTGTGTGTGTACAGTATGTGTGTGAGACAGAGAGGGAGTCCCTGTGCATTTGGGGAGCAGTAATGAAATGTCAATGGGCTGCATTCCGGGCGACAGTTTATTTGAAATGAGGGCAAACTGACTGTTTGAGGCCAAGGTGACAAATTCCAATCCTGGAGGGCCCCAGCATTTACGTGGCTTTTAAACTTCTGGTCAAATCAGCAGCCAATTAAGACCCTCAGAATAAGGTGTGTGGACACTTCGGCCAATGAAAAGCAGGATAAAACAGCTGTCACACTGCGGCCCTCCAGGATTGGAGGTCGATACGTGTTTTTTTTAAAGAACTGAAAACATGGCGCAGAGAGGTCAGTCGAGACTGGGACACTGTTGTGTGTTGGCGTCTGAAATTTTTACAGGTGAGATTCGCTCCCTTTTCTCTGTAGTATGTATATGTATATGTGTGTGTACTGGGCCTTTTCCTTCATGCTGATGTTTACAGGTCGTCACAATTGTTTTCAAACTGGCTTGAACCTGGGGTTGCACAAGTGAACGTTAGTGATCTTATAATTTCCCACAGCAGTGTTGTGATCTTTCCAACAATCACTGGATAGCGCAGGGCAGCCTTAACATACATGAATAACTGCAAATGAGCAATTTATGGGAGTGTCGTCACTACAGGTGATGCTGGGTCTCGCTTTGATTTTAATCCTGAGTGCCAATGCAAATGTGCGACACAATCAATCCTGCAAAAATTCGAGACAAAACTCTGAAGGCAAGTTCTTGGGCCAAACGACTCAGCTGAAGACATACATCTTGTACTTAACAGGGAAAGTTAAACACACTTTACTGAGCGTTGTCTGTTGATGGTACCCCCTCCACTGAAGTGAAATTTGGTGAACCTCAGTGAACAGTGTTTCAATTAGGTGAACCAAGTACAAAGTAATCACTACAGTCTAATTCTGGGTCTACAATCATAATCCACTCAGAATCAGAAGAGAGCATAGCTAACATTTTAACGAGCAGACAAACAACCGCTCGACAGGAAAAAGAAATCCGGTCACAGTTATATGAAGCGCTCCATGTTATCAGTATCATCAAAGATACTTCTGACGAGTGGACCGTCAACGTAGGAGTGTGCAGGTGTTAAACTGTTTTCATGGTGACGCTATTCTGTAAAAAAAAAAAGACAGTTTCATAACCTCTTTCTCCGTGGTTTGAGGGGCTCCTGCCAACCGCGTTCGTGTGATTTTACTGAAAACACCGTGCAACGATCAACAAGAGGGTTTTGAAATGATATGTTTTGTGAGGTGTGGGAATCGCTGTTCAACGGTCGTGTTGACTGACCAGGCACTCAGCTACCACATTCGCCGAAAACTGTCAATCTACTTCTGCAATTATATTGGATGTTCAAATTTAATCAAATATAGGGACATTTTTTTTTTATTTCACAAAACAAGAAAAATCAATATTTTTTGTTGTTGGGGGGGGGGCCTTTTGGCATTTTAATTAATTATCAGTTTGAAATTGATTTTGTTTTGTTTTTTTCTTGCCTCAAAGGCAAAGGCAGCCTGTATTTGTGTAACAATAAAATATTTAATTAATTGAAACTGCTGGCTCTTCGACTGCCTGCTTGGTCGATTTGTGTGAAAAGTCATTATCAGAGGCGGAACACTGTACTTGCAGGGTCAATTTTGCGGTGCCATGTTGGCCATGACCTCCGTTCGCCATCTCACAGCTTCAGAGAACACATCGCGACATCTCTTTTGTTTAACTCTTTTGTCTTATCGCAGGATTTTAATGTGAATTAATGCCTGTTTTTTGAGAAATGGACAACTGATGATGATAAGATGAACGTCTTACAACTGCTCATACTAATACAGAAAAAGAAAAAAATATATACATTTGTGCGTATGTTTCTAAAACATCCAGCCATTGAAATGAGAAATAATGTCTTGGGAATTAAAAGGACTCCACCGACAGAGCACTGATGCTGCGTTTGAAAATCAAAGAAACATTTCAGTTGTTCAGACAAGAGGATTAATCAAAACATATTTATTTAGTAAGTCCAGCAGTTCAAACACTACCATACCCTCATTAAAATTTTCAGCACACTGAGCACTGAACTCATGCGGTACTGCTTGCCAGGACCCCTCAATTACCTGGCATATGAAACATATTTTTTTGTGGTTCGATTTAATATCACCCTGAATTTTTGGCATATGGCAGACAGCCTTATAAAGAGTGCAATACAACACAGAATACTTATTACTGAATATGATCAATGACATCACCAAACTTGCTGATAAGTCTAGACAGATAATGCAGTTTCCTAGCTTAAAGATGCAAGCTCAGCATTAGACACTTGGCATGCCTCAATCTTTGTCTTAAAGGTGCACAAAGTCATTTTCCCCAAATTTCTTCTTCGCATTAAGCAGCACCCTGCTCTTGATCTCCACTGCAACACCCACTGGCATGGATGAAAAACAGCATGTTCACGCCTCACCTTTGCCCCCGCGAGCCCTGGAGGCCACACTGTGCTCATTTCAAGGCAAAAAGTTAAAACTCACTCAATCATCGTTTTTTATTCCCACCCCAGTGATGTCAGAATCGGAGGTAAGATTTTTGTTGTTGCATTTTCATCATGTCATTATGTTACAGCAGCTTCTTTGTCAACAAGCAGCACGGATGACATTACTGTCGCCATTTTAGAAACCTTTTCTTCTAACTTTACCTCATAACACCGGTAAGCATTTATTACGTAACGTTATCGTTATTCAGATTGATGGATCCATGTCCAATATTTTGCCTCCGAGCTTTCTTGTTTATAATCTTTATTTCTCGTTGCGGCCCAAAAATAGCTGTAGCTCCGCTGACGAAATAACAGCAACTCCGCGAATATGTCAGATCTTATCTGACAAGTTGCCGACATCTACAGTTAGTATAAGCTGCTCTTCCATCGAACGCGAAACAAATTTTTTGTGCGACAGATTATATTCAAACTCAACGCAAAGATGCAAATACACGCGAGAATTCGGCGCGGAACGAGCACCTGGTTCTGTTTGGTGGAAAAGTTAGCTTTACAGACTGAGCACTCCCATTTGGCCCGGACTAAAATAGCAGAGATGCTCCGGTAAATATTACATTCACCCCACAAGTTGTAAAAAATATTATACCTGTTACTTACCTATCCAGGAGAAAGCAAGCAATTTTGGCGTCACTTCGAAGGCCGTTCTTTTACATAAGGTTTCTCCATCATTTGAAAGCCACTCTGATGTTGACCCTTGTCCTTTGCCTTCTCTGGTCTCTGAGTTGTTTCCCTGCATCCTGCTTACACTCTTTGGGTCTGACTGCTTCAGACCCTGCTGCAGTGGTGGTCTTCCATTATTTTCTGGATCTAGACTGCAGTGTGTAACACCTGACACGGAAACAGCACTAACTAGGCACTGGAGCAGCTCCAGCCAATGATCGCGAAGCTCGTCTTTTTCTGCAGACGTTAGTTAGTTGTTTTCAACATGGAGGCCTCCATATAGTCGCGGCCCGCGACATGTAGAATGAAATATGAATAAAATAGCTCCTTTTCATCATATAAAGCAATTAGACTCCTCATCTCGTGCGGGTGCACATAATTTCAAACATAGTTACCTTCACCAGCGACTTCACTGACGAAGGTAATGTTTTGATCCCCGTGTATTTATTTGTTTGTGTGTCTGTCTGTATGTGTATCGAATAACTCAAAAAGTACCAAACGGAATTTCATAAAATTTGGTGGGTTGATTTGGCATGACCTGAGGATCAATCGATTAGATTTTGGGAGTGATCGGGTCAAAGGTCAAGGTCAAGGCCACGAAAAGGTCAAAACCGACTTTCGACCATATCTCGGTCAATTTTTATCCGATCGGCATGAAACCAACGCCAGTGGCGAGGGATTCAGTGGCGTCGGCGAAGGTATGCGCTCTACCGAGTGCCCGTTTTAGTTATTAATGCAATTATTCATTCGTATTATATTTGTTTTATATTTTTTTGTCTAAAAAAAAAAACTTAGCGCACCTTTAAGTCAAAAAATGTTCATGTTCACGCAAATCGTTCATGTTCCAAACTCTGCAATTATAACAGATTTTTTTTCATGGAACATAATTCGTTAGATCTTGCGAAGTCTTAAACACTTAACAGGAGCAAGCGCAAATGAAAAATTTGTTAGGTCACCCTCACCACAATCTTGTTCTGAATATCCACTTCTGACCCCTAGTGGTTCTTTCGGGAACAGCAGGCTGACCTTCACTCAGTTCCCATGTGTTGCAAATTGTCGCTCCAGCAGCCTCTACTGGCCGTTGTGTGCTACAGCACCTTGCCAGGGTTCATCAAGTTTTTGGGATCCAGAGCGGCTTTGAGACCTTGCATAACTTCGATGGCCAGGTCTCCCACCTCTTCCTTGAGCAAGGAACGCTTCCCCAGACCTATCCCGTGCTCCCCTGTACATGTGCCGTCCAGAGCCAAAGCCCTCCTGAGATGGAAGAGGAGAGAAAGAAAGATAAGCTTTATGGCGCTTCCAATGATAATATTAAATGATCAGATAAATGAGATGTTTTATTGACCAAATAAATGTATAGGAGATTGTATTTTTTTATGTTAAATTGGACTTTGTATATTGTATGAAAACATAGCAAAACGAGTCCCCACTTTTTCCAGGAAAAGCCCATAGTCATGACCCAGCCAAAGAGACAAACAAGAGGGAGGGCGCCGACACAACTACAGGCAAAATCAACTTAACCCCTTTGCACAGAAGTCAAATTTGGCTATTTATGGGTTACCCGATTTAATGCTTCATAATTCAAGTTTTAATCTTCATTAAGAGGGAAAGTGTTGCTCATCTCAGAAAAGACACTTACAGCATTTAGAATTAAATCGTATTTCAGTTTATTTTCATGATTTTAGGAGAGAAATTGGGCTGCAAACATAAAAAAATCTTCATGAGAAGTCACCATTGAAATTGCAAAAAAATAAAAAAAAATACTGAGAATTGAAAAACTGCTGGGGCTTAAATCTATATATTTCTGGGATCACAAACTCCTTGACCACAAGTAGAATTCAGCTTCAACATTACATTCTAGATTACCTATATGCTATTAGCCAAATTATACAGCTATCCAAGAGGCTCCCCAAAGTCTGAGGTCCCTCAAAATGGTACACTGTCAAATCATAAAATAATCATGTGTTTAACACAAATAAAGTTTTGAGGCAAGAAATTTTATATGAACTAATGATTTTCTGTTTGAGTTTAGCATGAATTTATCAATATCAGTGCAATTGAACATCAGTGGTCACCAGTAACCTCTCCAAACACAAAAAATGCCTTTTCTCCATAATAAAGTTTTGTCCATTTATCTTCAAAGTCCCCCAAGCCAGCACACATAATCATTACATAAACTGCTGAATAAACAGTCAGAACATTCACCCTGCAATGAAAGCTACCAGTTCCCACTTCTGAGCTCACAAACTCATTTCAACACTTATAAGGAACAAGTACAACTCACTAACTCAGTAATATCTGAATTCTGAAATATACCTTATTTTAACAGAACAGACATTCCACTTTCAGAGAAGATCAAACATTATATGCCTCCCTAGATTCAACAGAACGGTGCAATGAACGTACCAGGGCGCCCACCCAAATGCATGGGCAGTTCGCGTTTTAAACAGGAAAAAAACCTCGGCATTCGACTTTGTTGAATATGGTATACATTCCAAAACAAAAGGCAAAAGTAGCAGCCTAACCTATTTCATTGAATCCCTCCTCCAGAGACCGATGTTTCCAGTAGAAGGAACCCTCCAGTCCTGTTTCATTCAAAATAATTCCCAATACCCATGTCCTTATCTCATTTAAATCCTGTAAATATAACTGAACACTTCAAGGCCAGTTTTGCAAGGCTTTTTTTTCTATAAATCGTGTCTATTTCAGCCGCGTAATGTGCTCAACGTAGACAGGATACAACCGAGCCTGCTGATATGCATAGGCTTGTATGCTCTGTGTTTGTCCAATCAATGCATTTCACTTACTGCGTAACGTTAAAAAACTCAGGAATTAGATAAGAAACGAGCCAATCAATACATTGTTACCGGGGGAGTTTCACAAGGGCGTGAATTATAACTGTGCAGTTACGCAGAAGAGCCTGTGTGTATGATTGAGTGATTGGCTATCAACACCAGGACTTGAGTGGATATAAGGAAGAGCTGAATTTGTCAATGAAGGAATCTAGATGTAAATCCACGGAAAGGAACTACACATTTTTTGTATATGATGACTGTAATTGACAGTAGAATGTGAGAGAATCAATACCACGTCAAATTTTTTGCTCCAGAAAACTGATTTTTCTGAACCACTAATTGGAAAACCGTTGGCTCACTGTAGCAAAAGTGGTTGCTACATAGGACAACGATTTTTTCTGTTGCAAGAGATCATTTTTTTAAAACTGCTGGATCGATACTATGGGCAAGGATATTACCAGTCTGCACTTCAGGCTTAGCTGATGGGACTCTTGAAAAACAGGGAGTGGAGAGAACTTCCCCATATTCTAAACCGCTTCGAACTCTGCTTGCTTGTGAAAATTCAATAACTGACCTGGGGGTGCCATCTAGTGATTGCATACAGTAACTGCGTGCTTAAATTTACAGTTCCATAGTTGCCAGCGTCTTCAACTGCAGAAAGGGGTTAACTGCGCCATCCTCCTCCTTAGTCTAGACCATGACAACACTAATGGTTTTAACTGTTTAGCTCACTGTTAAAGCTAACTATTTCACTCAGCTATGTATCCTTGGGGAGATAGAAGTACCTCAAACATTTTAACAGCGAAACTTGTTAAATCTACTCAAAATACATTGGCTGTGGTATAAAAATGGAGGAACACCCACTTCATGAGAGCAGTTTAAGTGGACCTTTTGGTAAAATCCAGTATGAAATAATTGTAAATGGTGTTTTTCACTGGTATGTAGTATGGCCAGCTCACAAGATTAACTAGCAGTCACAACATTCCTTCATATAAGCCAGCTAATTATGGAAAAATTTGACTCTGCTAGCCTTGCAGCACTAAAGCCTGAGTGAGGAACTCTAGGTTCCATCTCCCGGGCATTTAATGCTTCAAAGGGGGCACTTCTGTACTCACCCGCAATGTGGATCGAAAAAATGACCTGCCAGGTAAGACTGTGTCAGTCATAAAACTTGGAACCAGTCCTACAGCCAACTTTGGATTAAACAGTTCCACATTAATATCCAGATTTAGTGACTTGATTTAAATCCCCAAATGTAATCCTTAAAGTAAGCTGTTATTTTAAAAGATTGTTAAACAGCCCTAGTTATTCTGCTTCCAATATTATATTTTTTTGGGTTCCTTCTTAAAATTAATTATGTGGAATGTTCAGATACACTAGCAAGAATGACTTAATGCAGCAACATTTACAATCTATCTGAATTTACCATCAAAATGATTGGGGGAATGAGAGAGAGAGAGAGAGAGAGAGAGAGAGAGAGAGAGAGAGAGATATTAAGCAATGCAGAGCAGCCCAGTCCTCTTCCGGAAGATCTACCATCCTGTAGGTCTTCAACATTTCAGCCGTACTACAGCACACCAATTCTGTTCATTAGCGTCAAGATCTCAGGATGTACGTAGAATGAGTTGTGTTTTGTTTGGGTTGGAGTTAAAGGTTGTATCAGCCATTCTGAGCCAAAATATAATCTGTCACAGATAGGAGTTTTTTCCTCATGAACTGTTAGTAGCTCCTCTCATGAGTGGGCGGTGAAAAACTCCGGTCTCTGTAGGCCACCTACAGCCAGGTAGACACTGAGAAAGATACACAAACTCGTGGGGACCTACCCGCGTCCCCAAACATCAACAAAAGTGCTCCAACGAATCGGAGGGCAGGGGTGGGTTTTCTGCGCCAGTTCTGTGCTCATACGCAACAAGAGGGTGGGACTGAGCAAGGAAAGGAACTGGCAGCGGCACAACCGATGTGGCAGAGTGAAGCATGGTGGAAGCTAAACCGAAAAAGAGACGCTCAAACAAGTGCATGTCGAGGAAAAAGGAACGCAATTGCAGCTATGCAAAGTCCTGAGTAATCAAAGGGAAAAGGATACCAACGTTCGAGAGAATTACGGAAGTTGAATGGTTTTGATTTTGACGGGCAGATCGCCTTGTTTCTACTTGAGGTGAGTAATGCTGGTGCTCACTCTGTTGGAGGTGAATTGTAAATTGTCATCCCAAGCAAAACTGAGGGAAGCTCGTGTATTGTTTTTATAAGGCTGTCTTGCATAGATCATGCAACAGTAGAGAGATCAATATTTCATCTTTTGTCAAGCTAGTGAGTTTGCGAATTCTGGCTGATCAAACCAGAGGTTGTGTTTGTATAATAATATTTTTTCTCTGGTTAGTACTCAGAGTTGAAATTCGTCGATGACTGTATAACCGCGTGATAAGTTTAGCTAAAAGTGGTGATCTATGTGACTTTATTCATATTCATTTTGTAATGCCGAGCTAAGATACTTGTCAGATACCTTGTCGTAGCTAGCACTCATGGTGTAAATTTATTGTCTGGCAATGGTCGTCATTGTTGCTACCAGGCGTTTATCAGAACGAGCTGTACAAGGCCATTTACCAGGCTGAGTGAGCCATTCTTAAGCTACTATCACACTGGACGCGAAACAAACGTTTTGCGGGACAGATTACTTTCAAAGTCGATGCAAAGACGCAAATACATGCATCTCGCGTGTATTCTAGTCTTTGCATTGACTTTGAATGTAATCTGTTGCGTTAAAAATTCGTTTCGCTTCCAGTGTGAAAGCAGCTTTGCTTAGAGGTTTCACTTTAAGAGAAGCGTGTTCATGTTCTGAGCTTCTGAAGGGGAGGGGCGAGCGGCTCCGTTGTATTTTCAGAACGTTTCAACTATCAACAATCATGACGTCATATCGCTGATATAACCTTTAAAACAAACAGTGAATCTCCAGGAACCAGACCGAGCAACTGTGAATGATAATGTCGGAGAGAGAGGTCACAGGTCAGCCGAGGGTAAAGGGAGGGAATCGGAGCAGGAGAGAGAGAGAGACGCACCTGGCCAATCGCTCAGCGAAGAGGTTCACACTCTGCAACTCATCTGGATTTTGGGGGTCCAGGATCACTATAGTGTGAAAGTTCCCGTCCCCCACATGGCCTGCGATCGGACCTGTGCATAACGAGGAAGTGCAGGAGAAACAGAGGGGAAGTACACTTCACACCTCAGGCACACGCACACATGCACCCTAACACAGCCATTACCTGAACTAAGCTGGGTCTTGGGTTACGCAGTGTCTAGAGACACGGCAGTTTTTATTGGCACGGCAGTCGATTTCAAGGGATTGGGATAAGGATTCGGGATTATAGTTAGGGGTTGGGGTTAGGGTTAGGGTGAGGGGAAGTGTTAGGATTAGGTTAGGATTAGGTTAGGGCAGGGCTTGAAATGGGGACTGCCGTACCTCTCCACATTGAATTGCACTGAAAAACTGCCGTACCCCTAGCAACTCCTTTCGGCTTAAGATCTGGTAGTGAGGACTAGATTAGTCCTGAGTGTGAAATTACTTGAGTTTGGTGTCACCTAAGCAATGCTGAAATGGTGATATTCACTGTTTCTAAACAATGACGTCATAGTTGTGCATGCGCAGTTTGGCGGTTGGCAGGAAGCGCGATCACGACACAAAGAAACATGGCACGTAGCTTCTTCGGATCTTCGCTAAGAATCCTCAAAAACATGATTCCTGAACCCTTAGCGAAACTGTTGGTGCAACCTGTAACACAACAACTGACTGGCATCGCTATTTTAGGTGTTTTATTAAGTACATATAAACATGGAGATCTACAAGTAAATTTAGTATAAGATGAGCCTTTTTGCAAACTGTGTAACAGAACTTGTGATGTCATCGTGAATATGGCTACTACACAAACAGTGCTGGAGTTAACCCTTTCAGCGCCGTGGGCAACTATAGTTGTCCAATGATGTAAGATATCAAAGTCAGATGCTGTTGAAAACCTATCATGTGGCAACTTGTTTAAACAAGTTGCCACATGATAGGTTTTCAACAGCTCAGGATAACTAAATTTTTAATTCCTTGAAAATGTATTCGGCGCTCAAAGGGTTAACCCCAGCGGTAAAAGGGCCCAATAGAGTTGGGTCGTTCCTGAAATTAATCTCAATATTTCCGCTGCTACTGCAGCGGAGTTTGGGTCACCTGTGAGGTGGCTACTGGTCAAGTCCTCCTTGGTCTCCATGACGATTTTGGGGAGTTGGGAGATGGGGACACATACGTCCGTGACATACGCCTGTGGAGTCACCATGGCAACATTACAACAAGGACACGACAGCAAAATCAACGGCATGAACAAAAGATCATATTTATTGAGCTAATTTGCTCAAATTCTGCTCACTTTTTAAAGAGAGATCATTAGTTATTGCTTTTCTGCGCACCTTACAGCCCGGTCTGAGCGCCAGGGCCGCGTAATACGCCTCATGTCTCGCCTTCCACAGCCGATCCCGCGTCTCGGTGTCCCGCGCCCAGCTGAAGTCTGACCCGCCGTTCCCCGAGGTGATCTCCTCTACACACACCGACCGTATCGCATGTGAGAAATATGCAGGCCTACATAACTTTACACCCAAACTCAAACGCGCAGTCCTGTGAAAAGTATTTGGCCTCCCCCGAATTTCCTCTATTTTCACATTATTGTCGCACTAAATGGTTTAAGATCTTCATACTAAATATAATACTAAAGAAGGAGAAGATGAGGAGATGAGTTTTCAAGCGATCATTTCATTTATCGGTCAGCAGCAGTTTCAGCCTTGCAGCTCTCCCATGACCACCATTTTTGTCCAGTCAGTCGGTGAAATTACAAACACTGACCTTATCAGAGGCGAGCAGGGCTTTCAGTTCTCTAGATGTTAGTCTGGGTTCTTTTTTTACCTCCTGGTAGGTCTTCAAAGCACTCTAAGAGGAATTTTGGTGATCTGACCACTCCTGAGGTGACTCAGGAGAAGTTCTCTCCCTTTGGAGATAATGGTTCTCACTCTGGCTAACTGAAGTCCCAGAGCGTTAAAAACAGCTTCTAACCCTTCCCACACAAATTTATTTCCACAATTTTCCTTCTCATCTCTTTGAATTGCTTTACAATGTGTGGCCTGTTCAGACCATAAAGTTTACTTTACAATGCTGCGAATGCTCCTGTCATGATTCAAGACTGTCAAAGGTGTCCAGTCAAATTTATGCCATTTATTAGGTAAGTTTGATTACCTGGCCAATTGAATAACTAAGGGGGAAATTACTCCTCCACACAGGGCCAGTTGGCACTGGATAACCCTTTTCCTTCAACGAATGAAATGATAATTCAAAAAGGGCATCATATGTGCACTTTTGTTTGAAGATATAGATCAATTACATATAACAAATGTAAACAGTAGAAGGGAAGGCAGGAAATCCTTTCCCATGGGACTGTGCATTTCCATAAACACACCAATGGACTTATGCATATTTGCACGCTGATCCTCTGGTACAGACACAAGCACATATATCCACATATTCCAATGGCAAAACACACATTCACACACATTTATTCGCACAGACACATCCATTTAGGCATATATCTACAGTCATGGATGCACACATGCACAAACACGCACTCATTGCATCCCCCTCATTTGCAAACACTCAGATACAGGACTCCATTCTCTTACAGACACAAAACCACACACATACACACCTGTGGTGGACACCTGTTCTTCCAAACTCCTCTCACTGCCATGGAACTCCAGAAAGAGTGTGGGCGCGACAGGGTAGGACAGCCTGCTGAAGCGGTTACAGGCGTCAATCATCACGTCATCCAGAAACTCTGCAGCACAGGGAGCACAACATTAACACAGAGGTGATGCCCTTAACAGCACAGGCATCGTGAGAGAGAGGCTCGTGGAGGGATAATATTCATAATATCAACATTCTCTTTTTATCTCAAGGAGAGCACAGCATGCACACAAAGCTGAAATTATGCACATTAAAGGTTCGGTAGGACAATATTACATTTTAATTGCAATGCACATAACCACTTTATACAGTCATTAATGAGATTTATGAGACCATAACAAGTCCATAACCCATTAATAAATCTTAGCCATAATTACAGAAAGAGCAATCGAATGTGGCACAGAGTGGAAATGCTCCACAGTAGCAGACAGTTGAAGACCATTTATTATTTTAAAAGTTGCATGAACAACTTAAACTCACACAGAAGTCTGTATACAGGCTCGAAATAATGAAAAGGAAATTATTAAGATTTCATCAGCTGATATGGGCAGTTAAAAATAAAACTGTTCATTTTATCAACTGAAAGAAACTGAGCTGCATTACTTAACTGCTTCTATAAATCCACTGATCCACATGTGTTCTGATCACAGCCCCACACTGCAGCTCTGATCACAGCCCCACACTACAGCTCTGATCACAGCCCCACACTGCAGCTCTGATCACAGCCCTACACTGCAGCTCTGATCACAGCCCCACACTGTAGCTCTGATCACAGCCCCACACAGCGGCTCTGATCACAGCCCCACACTACAGCTCTGATCACAGCCCCACACAGCAGCTCTGATCACAGCCCCACACAGCAGCTCTGATCACAGCCCCACACTGCAGCTCTGATCACAGCCCCACACTACAGCTCTGATCACAGCCCCACACAGCAGCTCTGATCACAGCCCCACACAGCAGCTCTGATCACAGTCCCACACTGCAGCTCTGATCACAGCCCCACACTACAGCACTGATCACAGCCCCACACAGCAGCTCTGATCACAGCCCCACACAGCAGCTCTGATCACAGCCCCACACTACAGCTCTGATCATAGCCTCACACAGTAGCTCTGATCACAGCCCCACACTACAGCTCTGATCACAGCCCCACACAGTAGCTCTGATCACAGCCCCACACTACAGCTCTGATCACAGCCCCACACAGTAGCTCTGATCACAGCCTCACACAGTAGCTCTGATCACAGCCCCACACTACAGCTCTGATCACAGCCCAACACTGCAGCTCTGATCACAGCCTCACACTACAGCTCTGATCACAGCCCCACACTACAGCTCTGATCACAGCCCAACACTGCAGATCTGATCACAGCCCCACGCTGCAGCTCTGATCACAGCCCCACGCTGCGGCTCTGATCACAGCCCCACACTACAGCTCTGATCACAGCCCCACACTACAGCTCTGATCATAGCCTCACACAGTAGCTCTGATCACAGCCCCACACTACAGCTCTGATCACAGCCCCACACAGTAGCTCTGATCACAGCCCCACACTACAGCTCTGATCATAGCCTCACACTGTAGCTCTGATCACAGCCCAACACTGCAGATCTGATCACAGCCCCATGCTGCAGCTCTGATCACAGCCCCACACTGCAGCTCTGATCAAAGCCCCACACTGCAGCTCTGATCAAAGCCCCACACTACAGCTCTGATCACAGCCCTACACTACAGCTCTGATCAAAGCCCCACACTGTAGCTCTGATCACAGCCCCACACAACAGCTCTGATCACAGCCCCACACTACAGCTCTGATCATAACCTCACACAGTAGCTCTGATCACAGCCCAACACTGCAGATCTGATCACAGCCCCACGCTGCAGCTCTGATCACAGCCCCACACTGCAGCTCTGATCAAAGCCCCACACTACAGCTCTGATCAAAGCCCCACACTGTAGCTCTGATCACAGCCCCACACAACAGCTCTGATCACAGCCCCACACTACAGCTCTGATCATAGCCTCACACAGTAGCTCTGATCACAGCCCAACATTGCAGATCTGATCACAGCCCCACGCTGCAGCTCTGATCACAGCCCCACACTACAGCTCTGATCATAGCCCCACACTACAGCTCTGATCAAAGCCCCACACTGTAGCTCTGATCACAGCCCCACACAACAGCTCTGATCACAGCCCCACACTACAGCTCTATTCATAGCCTCACACTGTAGCTCTGATCACAGCCCAACACTGCAGATCTGATCACAGCCCCACACAACAGCTCTGATCACAACCCCACACTACAGCTCTGATCACAGCCTCACACTGTACCTCTGATCACAGCCCCACACTGCGGCTCTGATCAAAGCCCCACACGACAGCTCTGATCACAGCCCCACACTGCAGCTCTGATCAAAGCCCCACGCTGTAGCTCTGATCACAGCCCCACACAATAGCTCTGATCACAGCCCCACACTACAGCTCTGATCATAGCCTCACACAGTAGCTCTGATCACAGCCCAACACTGCAGATCTGATCACAGCCCCATGCTGCAGCTCTGATCACAGCCCCACACTGCAGCTCTGATCAAAGCCCCACACTGCAGCTCTGATCAAAGCCCCACACTACAGCTCTGATCACAGCCCTACACTACAGCTCTGATCAAAGCCCCACACTGTAGCTCTGATCACAGCCCCACACAACAGCTCTGATCACAGCCCCACACTACAGCTCTGATCATAACCTCACACAGTAGCTCTGATCACAGCCCAACACTGCAGATCTGATCACAGCCCCACGCTGCAGCTCTGATCACAGCCCCACACTGCAGCTCTGATCAAAGCCCCACACTACAGCTCTGATCAAAGCCCCACACTGTAGCTCTGATCACAGCCCCACACAACAGCTCTGATCACAGCCCCACACTACAGCTCTGATCATAGCCTCACACAGTAGCTCTGATCACAGCCCAACATTGCAGATCTGATCACAGCCCCACGCTGCAGCTCTGATCACAGCCCCACACTACAGCTCTGATCATAGCCCCACACTACAGCTCTGATCAAAGCCCCACACTGTAGCTCTGATCACAGCCCCACACAACAGCTCTGATCACAGCCCCACACTACAGCTCTATTCATAGCCTCACACTGTAGCTCTGATCACAGCCCAACACTGCAGATCTGATCACAGCCCCACACAACAGCTCTGATCACAACCCCACACTACAGCTCTGATCACAGCCTCACACTGTACCTCTGATCACAGCCCCACACTACAGCTCTGATCACAGCCGCACACTGTAGCTCTGATCACAGCCCCACGCTGCAGCTCGTATCACAGTCCCACACTACAGCTCTGATCACAGCCGCACACTGTAGCTCTGATCACAGCCCCACACTACAGCTCTGATCACAACCCCACACGGCAGATCTGATCACAGCCCCACACTGTACCTCTGATCACAGCCCCACACTACAGCTCTGAACACAACCTCAGACTGTAGCTCTGATCACAACCCCACACGGCAGATCTGATCACAGCCCCACACTGTAGCTCTGATCACAGCTCACACTACAGCTTTCATCATCGGTTCCCCATTCTCCCTCACCCATGCGGGCTATGGGGATCCCTGCCTGCAGAATCTGCACAGTGCTGTCCACAGCCGCCTGTACAGACGGAAAGGAGCAGACGGCCGACACCACGGCTTCTGGGACCCCATAGAGCCTCAGCGTGGCTTTGGTCAGCACTCCCAGGGTGCCCTCTGACCCCACAAACAGGTTGGTCAGGTTGTATCCTGCAGCTGTCTTCCTGACAGAAAAGAAGAAGAAGAGCTTCACATCTCAGCGCACCACAAATCTGAGCTGAACTGTTCATTTGTTTGTTATTTCTATTGTATTTCAACAGAAAGGCTCCCATTGAAAAGATTGCGTTAATATGTCCATACAAACGTGTCAAACGGACTGCAAAATAGAAAACACCATGAGCTAAAGGGAAGGTGTAACAGATTATGGAAGACAACCACGCCGCTAAGAGAACCCAAATGCACTTGCACTAGGCGACGTGATCGTGCATCTCTCGCCTGTCATGTCGGTTTGTTTCTGTGATTGGGCAGATGAACGGGGGTCGCTTTAAATATTGCTGCCAAATGGAATTGTGGGATAGTGTTACCTCCTTTCTGTTCAAAAAGGATGGTTTGGTGTACTCCCTGCTAAAGGAGATAAGTTAGGAAGCACTGAAGTATCTTTCCTTAACATTTATAGAATTGGAACAGACATATCCTGGCTGCCTCATACATTTTTCCGGGTCATTTTTTAGGAGTTAGGAACTATCCTAAGCAAAAAAGGCTACTCAAACGCAGCCCAAGATTTGTCTCAGTCGGGTACAGCCCTAGTAGTCCAGCATACTATATCTGAAAACAATATGATTATAAAATAGAGACTGTCTGCTTCAACATACACATATGAACATAGTATGAACAATGTAAGAATTACAGCATTTTTATCAAGTCTCCCAGCGCAATACACACGATGCTTAAAAACACCACAAAAAGTGAGGCTCCCTCTCGCTGTGATTTCCATGTGAACAGTGTTTCAGAGATGTTTCTTACCTGGATCGCCGCCCCCTGCCTGCAGTGTGAATTATGGAGCCATCTGGCAGCACCACCTCCAGGTTGAGCACGTTTTCGCGCATGGTGCCGTATCGCACTGCGTTGGTGCCTGACGCGCTGGTGGCAGCCATACCACACAGTGAAGCATCAGCGCCTGGGTCTATCAATGTAAAATACCACTTATTTCACAACCTAAAATAAACACGCAACACAATTACGCAACGAAACACAAAACACGATCACACTTCTCAAAACTAAATAAAATTACCCAAAGCAGGACTCTCTGTTCTGTACCACTGAAAACTATCAAGAAATCATCAGCGCAACTCTGAAGCACTGAAAATACTGCAGTTACATAAGCCCCATGCTAAAACTGAACCAGCACTAAACACAGTACATTAAAGGGCCATAGTATGTTTTTTTTTCACTTTTGCCCTTTCCTTCAGTGTCATATAGTTTCTCGTGCAAGTGAAAAATCTGCAAATCCCGAATTCCACGGCAAAGGGAGTTATTCTCTCCAAGAGAAAACAGGACTCCTAACTCCTGCACTGCCTGAAATGCGCCCTTTGTATTCCAGCTTTTCCTTTTGGTAACTTGTTTAAATCACAATGTAGCACATTTCCACAATGCCCATCAACTGGCCAGTTTGGAACGCACATAATCAAAGCTGATTAGAGGCTGATTATCTTCAGTGTGAGGTCATAGTCCCTCTACATGGACTTCCAACGCAAGCCCAAGTGGAGAGTGAGTGGTTAAAATTCATTTTTACCAATAAGTCTCAGCAGTATAACCCAAACCATTCATTGTGTTTCCTTCAATTTACCAAGGACTGCTTCCTGGACCGGGCACAGTTCACTTCTCTAAGTGGCAGACCAAACAGAATAGAGTGGGCTTTAAGGGAGGGGAGGGCCTTAAAGAGACAGGACCAAAAACAGCCTGTTTTAGGCTGAGTGAGACTGAGGTGCCACAAATGAAGCTTGCAAGGCTCTGAATAGGTGCAAATGACCTTGAAAATGACAATAATGAGCTGAGAAATGGGCAAAATCTGTCCCCTTTAAGAGTACAGACATCCGGAATGGTATGGAATGGTCACACTTGACTTATGTCAGATAAGCACAAGGATTCTTCCATTTCTTCCTCTGCTGTGATCGAGACTTTTACTGACTACTGCCTGACCTCCAGCAGCCAATCATTTTTGCCGAACAAGTCCTGTTTAGTTGTCTATTAAAACGCAAATGTTACCAAGAAAATGCAATCATGGACAATCACTGAACTTTTTATTTTTATTTTTAATTTAACCCTTATTTAACCAGGAAAGTCCCTTTGAGATTGAAGATTGAGATTGAGATTTTTCAAGGGAGCCCTGGGGGGGTGATGTAGTTCATGGGCGATGTAGTTCCATATTACCTCAACCTTAGCATGCATGTCGATAGCAACATTCACCTTTTGGGTCTACAAGCCTTAAATTTCTGAAAAGGCTCAGATTATTAAACCTAATAGCACAATAGATGCTTTCTGCATTTTAATTTAACTTATTTTCACCGATTTTCAAAAACCCCATTCATTTTTTCCCATAAACATAAGACCTATTGAACCGGAACTGAACAAATGCTAACAAAGCTGCATTCAAGTTCACGTAACACTGTGACTCTCTACTGTCAATGACACACAGGGTGCTGACAGACTTCAGGATCCACGCAGAAGAGAGACCAAGGGGCAAAAGATCTGAGACTCACCCACAGGGAACCACAGCCCTGTGTCACGCAGGTAGTAGTTGAGGGCTTTGCGAGTCACGCCTGGTTCTACAGTCACGTCAAAGTCCTCCTGGTGAAGGTCCACGATTTCGTCCATCTTCCTCAGGTTCAAGCACACCCCACCCTGACAAATATACAACACACAAACAACATAAGCTCACGCCTCACACAAACATAAAAACCTGCGCACAGAATCAGATATGGGCGTGCATGCAAGTACACACAAACATGCATACACATAATTAAAAAACCAACAACCCCAGCTCTGGTTTATGTTAGTTCGTCTAGTTTTTTTTTTAACTAGCACAGCACAGCATAAGAATGATACTGTAGTTTCTCTCATGTCTTCCCCCTCAATAAACAGTCATACACTTCCTTAATCTCACCAGTAGATGGCAGAAAAACTTGTGAGAGGTCTGGGCTCCCAGGAGAGCACTACAAAGGAACTTAGAGTGCATCCAAACTGTCTTAACACAGGCAATCTTTTTCATTCCCTCTCCTCTTTTCCTTGACCTCACTACCAAAAATCACCTGGGTAGGGGAAAGTGTCAGAGAGATTTTAAAGGTAAAAGTAGAGGTATTTCCCTTCAGTATATCATGAGTGTGATGAAAAAACTTTTATCTGAAAACTTTGGGACATAAATGACGTATCCAGTCCCAACAACTGCGAGGGATTGTGGTCCACGACTGATCTCTTCCTACCGAGGTTGGTCCTGTGTTTCCTTACTGGAGGGAGGCAAGGAGGGGACTAATGGCCTCCTTTCCTTCACAAAACAGACAATTTGGATGCCCCTTGTCATATTTTGTGCCTGTTACTGAGGAAGGTTATTTGTGTTTGGAGAAATCAAATGCATCCTAAAAATTCAGAGGGCCTTCTCTTCTCATGCTGAATCCAAATGTCCACACGGTCGACAAGCAGGGTCGACAACCTCGGACCCTGGAGTAATGTACTGAAATGTTGATTGAATTGCTCTGCATCATTCCCTGAAGCCTACAAGAGTACAGAGCTGTCTGAGCTTAAATGGGCAAATAAGATGGGACTTTAGGCCTCACACACTGCTGTTGGCATTACCACCAATTCAAAAATGAATAAATTAGAGTCTGGAAATAAGCATACATTTCTGCTGAATGATTTCTGCATTGCATACATTTGGATACCATATTCAGTTACGATCCCCATCTCACGTCAATTCATATTTCCCCTTTTTTAAAATTGCTTCAGCGGTATCTTTTACACTGTCATATTCTTGTTATTCCTATAAATATTGGGTAATCCCACTGGCTAAGTCCAGTGAAGTCTGCATCCTGAGCAGATTCGCCAGAAGGCTGCATATAGTCTGCTTGAGGTCCTGTTTGGACTGGATGAATAATGTGCACGGACTTCCCTCATCGCCCCCAGACTTCCCCAGAATGTGACTGCAAAGTCTGCAGCTCTGCAAGAGCAGTAAAGAACGGACATTTGGATTCAGCCTAATGCTCCCCGGCTCAACTCTCAGGAGACAGAGACATGGACAACACTGGCAGACCAGTGTCCTCTAGCTTTCACCTTCATGGCGCTGACGCCTCCCTCGAGGCCCGTGCCCGTGCCAAAGGGGATGATGGGAAGGCCGTGGTCGCGGCAGATTTTGACAAGAGCGCTGACTTCCTCAACGCTGCGGGGCCACACCACTACGTCTGGCGGCCGGCAACTGGCGATGCACAGCATGTCAGTGAGTACGCCAACCGCAAGGTACATGTCATCATGAACAACTAACACTAAAACAAACTAAACCAGACAGAATTCCAAATTAAGGGGATAGTCTGGTTTCTTGAAGTAGGGTTTTATGAGGTACTTATCCCTAATAAATGAATTGCTTGCAGTAGATAGAGGTCATGGTCAGAAAGCTCCCAATGCGTGGAGGCAGAGCGCGGTTGCAGATCTTGAAGTGGACAAGTATACGAGTGTCGACAGGGACAGCAACAAAATGTACGTTAGCCACTTTAAAGGAGGCTTGCCTAAAATAAATCAAAATCTGTTTAAGTTTATGCAATATTCTTCATATTTTCACCGCTTTAGCCTGTCATCAGATACCCCTGTCTTTTGGTACTGACATATTTTCTCAAGCACAAAACTTCCACATTCCTAAAGGGTTGAGAAAATGTAGCGCCAAAGGAAAGGCCTGCCTGTCTTATGGCAAGGTGAACCAGTAAAAATACTATGAAAATAGCATACATGGAACGGAGACAGATTTTTTAAAAGGGGACTCATTTTTCTTGCTGCTATCCCCCCATCACAGTAAAGTATTACTCCTCTTCAGCGCCAGAACAGTGCTCTGCCTCTGTAAACTGGGAGCTAGCCGAATGCTATCTTATGTGGGTAATAAGCCGACTAGGGATACGTACCTCATACAACCCCACTCCAAAAAACCCGACCGATCCCTTCGACATTGCACACAGCTTTGCTAAATTGCACATTTAGGACTGGTTGCACAGGAATAAGCCAAGTTTTGTGCCGAGTCTCCATTAAACTGAATCGAGTCTCAGAAAAAGCTTAATCTGTACCTGTGAAACTGGCTCTTTAACTGGAATTCCTCCAAAAATCAGTTAATTCAATCAGCTGATTCAAGGGGATAACCAATTAGTTCTTTCAGTGTATTACAATATGGATACTTCTGAAATAGTGTGTCTTGAAAGGGTATAATCCTTATAAACTACAATAGTGCAGCTAAGAAAAATCAACACCCAGTTGACAAATTCTGGGATTGAAATTGTGAGTGGAATAAAATCCAGCAAACGCAGGTGATGTCCCAGGATCTACATCGAGAGCCAGTGGCCCAAAACATGGTTGCCCACCCCATTCCTGAAGAGCCAGTATCATGCCTTATCAACCCAAAATGTTCATGTTTGTTTCTCCTAAACAGTCAAGCTGATTTAGAGCTGAAGTGTAAAAAAAGGATGGTAAATCTAGCGGAAGAGAGTCGGGCAGCATTATAACCCAAACCATTGGTTCTCAACTAGTGGGTCGCGGACGCCTGGTTAAAAAATAATAAAAAAACAAGCACTCAGAGAGCGAAACACCTCCACAACGCAAAGGCAACTCTGCATGAGTTATTTTTGCAGGCTGAGGTAGGGTATTGTTGCATTTTACCGCCAGGTGGCAGCAAAACCCAAAAGCCCGGCGACTGGAAATCCAGCCCATTGGAAGGACTTGAAATCTTGAACTTCGTTGTATATCCCAGCTGTACTTTGGCCTAGATATGCCATTTAATCACTTGTTCCTCTTGTGCTACTCAAACATCCTGCAAAGTTTGGTTAAAATCTATGCGGCCATTTTCAAGATATCCTGCTAACAGACAGACAAACAAACCAACCAACACCTGCAAAAACATTCACCTCCTTGGCGGAGGTAAATAATGTTTAATGCGCGTCTGACTCTGGAGCCACGGTAACCATCATTCGATTGACGTTCGCTTTAAGTGTTGTGTTGAGGTTCTGGAGACTCGAGGGGGAGTTGAGCAGAAGAGGAATAAGCGAGGAGAGTTGAGCTCACGAGTGACGATAGGAGTTTGAACTAAAAGTGCGAGTTTGTGTGAAATGGAGATTTTTTTTTTGTGTATTCGTATTCAAGATGTATCATAATACATCTGGCCTGCGGTGGGCAGTAATACTGTCATGGTTTGGTGGCTTTGAGAGCTTTCTTTGCTGCTCTCGTCCGGGATGACATTGTTTTGCTCTCAACTGAATTCCTGGGCCAGCTGGCATTAACTGGGGGCGTCGCCCAGATTCTATTTAAGCCCTAATTTTGCCTCAATTCCCTAGCTAGAGTGTCAGTGTTATGTTTCGCACTTTAGCTGGTAAGGAGCTGGTAAGGTCTCTAGTAAGAGAGCTCTTAGGGTTTAGCTGCATACTTGAGGAAGAGTTCTAGTAAGGAAGGGAATCTTTCTGTGTGTTCCTCTTTCTGTTCGTCCTGTCGAGCTTGCTTGGCTTCCTTGGCTCGGACTACATCTTAGTCTGTTGGAAGCGCGATTCTCGCACTCCTGTTTTGTTCATTTGTCTCTCTCCCTTCTGCGTGCCCTCCTTTATTTCCGGCCACTGCGTTTGGCATCACAAACTCACCACCCTCACAAATACGCTGAGCGTATAATGCAGAGCGATTCATAGACGCAAAATGTTCAGTTTGGTGGCCTTATTTATGTTGTGCAGTTTTGATAATTTTATTTTATTCACTTTTATACATGCAGTTGTCATGTTCCTCCTCAGTTTGTGCTCTGAATGCAGAGAGATTCATTGACGTGAAATATTTAGTTTTGTGGCCTTAGTTATTTTGTGCAGTGTTGGTATTTAATTGCACTTTATTCACGAATGCAGTTTTCATGTTCTTCATTTTCTTAATAATGTGCTCTGAAATGCACTTTGCACATATAAATAAATGTGAATGTATGTTTGAAAAGATGACATATGTGTTTTTGAAAAATATATTTCCTTGGTTTCGATTCTATAAAAGTGGGTCGTGACATAATGACCACGGGAAAATGTGAGTCCCAATGTGGGACCAGTTAAGAACCCATGACCTAAACTATGACCCAGACCAAAACAAGACGACACAAAAACACCAGCTCTGTCAGTAGGGGGAGAAGGAGGGTGGAGGAACCTCACCTGTGCATGGACTCATCTCTGCCGTGCTGCTCTCTGACGGCTGTCCCTTGAGAAACACCATCGTCTCCCACCACCGCACGGAAGGCTGACAGCACCTGTTCAAATGAGCCGCCCTATGACAAGAAAACAAGACAGCATTTAAATCATTCCCTCGATTACCACTGCACCGCAGCACCTCCCTGGGACTGGTAACCAGGAAGAGACTACAGGATTGAACAATAAATCATTTCATTATTCACCGTTGAGGAATTCTGGATTCAGCTGACCATCATTATTAGGGCTGGGACGATTCTGAATCGATTCTTTTTTAAGGCGTTGTACCACTACCTGCTGCCATGGGGCGAACATCCGAGCTTTCCCTTTACCTTTATTAAACCCGACGCAGGTTGAACAAAAAGCGTCAAACATCAAAGGGCATGTGAAATGCTTCCGGAAAAAAAACTTGACTCTAACATCAGAATTTTTCGGCAACATGCTGCACAGAGCAAAATAAAGGACTACAAAATCATCTCCTATTCACCAATTAGGCTACTCTAAGAAAAATAACTTGTTCCAGTGTACTTGCTTGATTAGCAATCAAATGGTTGGTGCGTTTACTCTCTAAGTTGAATGAATGCTGTTTATTAAGGCAGCATGTTCAATTGCTGCAATTTGAAATTAAATGCCCATAGAACAGCACAACATGAACATGATTGCCACTGCCTTGGCTTTTCGTGTGACTGTGATAATATATATCTCACATTCACGTATCATCCCCTTTTCAGAATGTTTTCCACCTTGTGCATTTTTTTAGATGCTAAAAATCCAGGGGGATCTTAAAACAAATCTGTTTCAAATTAATTAATTAATTTAATTAATTAATTAATGTCCTAAAATGCTGAGAGATGCGATTCAGAGGAAGTTTTTTTTTTAAATTAGGTATTCAAATTATTGGCATTCTTTCACTCTAACACCGTAGCCCAGTTAGGTTTGTCTGCTTTTCACCGTCACATCTTAATCGTTATAGGCTACTGAAATTGCTTGATTGTTATTTAGGACAAGTACACGGGTGCAGATTTAGGGAAGGGCGGAGCGCCTGCAATTTGCGAAATCTAAACTCAGGCTTCTTCCCGACAGCATTTTAAATCGTGCCGCTTCAGGTGTGTCTGTTTCAAGAAATTACGCGTGACCCCATGATGGCAAGTGGTCTTATCACACTTAAAAAAAAAAAAAAAAAATCCTCGTTCAACATCACCACATCCCAACTCTGAATTTCATCTCTCATTGTAGTATTTTTAGGAGATCCATAATGATAAAAATAAAGAGATTTGTTTTCAGATCGCCCTGGATTTCAAGCATCTAAAAAATACACAAGGTGGAAAACATTCTGTAAAGCGAATGAAACGTGAGTGTGAGATATGAATTATCACAATCGGACGAAATGCGTGGCAACGGCAATCGTGTTCATGTTGTGCTGTTCTATGGCCATTTAAATTTCAAAATGCAGCAATCAAAGATGCTGCCTAAATGAACAGCTCTACTCATTCAACTTTGAGAGCAAACGCATCAACCATTTGATTGCTAATCAAGCAAGTAAACTGGAACAGCTTACTTTAGAGTAGCCTAATTGGTTAATAGGAGACGATTCTGTAGTCCTTTACTTGGCTCCGTGCATCATGTCGCCGAAAAAAACTGACGTCAGCGAAGTTTTTTTCCGGAAGCATTTCAAATGCCCTTTGATGTTTGGCACTTTCGTTCAACCGGCGTCGGGTTTTATAAAGGAAAAGGGAAAGCTCGGATGAGCGCCCCATGGCAGCAGGTAGTGGTACTACGCCTTAAAAAAAGAATCGATTCAGAATTGTCCACCTTGATAACGTGTTCAACTCCAGTTCCCCCCATAGGTAATGCCAGCATCAAGGGATTTTCAGTGGCATGCCGTCAGAACCTGTCAGTAACCTCACCTTTTAATGCCAGACTATTCTCAATCTGCTCCTGTAAAAAGTGGCCTAATTAGCAATAAAACAGTTTATTTACCGAATAATAGAGAGCAGCATCTAGTGCAACTGTGATTGAGAAATTATTGATCAAAAAATTACAAAGAGCTCACCGATCGGCTCGTTTCCGATGCAGGATACAATACATATACTACATGTGATTTTGTAAGGATGGAAATAATCCTATTCAAAATATTTTCCTGTTGAAAAGAACACATTCAAAATGGGAAAGATTTTAGCCATTGTGAGCCCTACCAAACATTGGCGCAAAGTGGTGTCACTTCTAGGCCTAGTTAACAAATATTTACCGTCATATGAGCAACAAGAATCTAGAATCTTCAAGAGACATTAGAATGTTGTATCATCATTAATGCATATGGGAAAATGCCAGATAACTTTGTGATGCAATGTACAATAATGCCAGCTAAAAACAAATTGACCGGTCATCCTGCCGATTAGTCTTCGCAACTGAGCAAATTTATATGTTTTGTTGCTAATTTGGAAAATAAATGGGAACTGGTTTTATGTAATCATGCTATACTTGGTGAGGTTACTAAATGGCTTTTATAGCTGTGATAGCACCTCATTGAGAAGTCTTTCACAACATAAATCATTAATATCTTAATCATATTAATCATTAATATCAGTTTACGTACACAAAGTCAGAGAAAAGGGGTACTTTTCTCAGAATAGATTTAAAAAAATGTACATTTGACAGAATAACTGGCACTAAACCATTTCATCCCAAGGCAAAATGACTTCATGTTGTACAGGAGTAAGCTGGGCATACATTATTCAGTCTTCTGACATGATTTTTGAGCAGCATAACTCATTTTAAAGATGGACTGAATCTGAGCATCGTTTTGCAGTGAAGTAGGCAGGCAGGTGGGAGGCCCGATCAAATAATATACTCAGCAACAAAAGTTTCTGTGACACCATTTATGTGTATGTTATAAATGACACGCAAAGATCTCAATGCAATCAATATGTTTATTTAACAGGAGAAACACTGACTTTTCAGTGCCAACGTCACTCAAAACGAAAAATGTCATTTTCATGCGTCATGAAGCACTTGTCTGACGTCTAACCAATTGTGACCTTCACACTTCAATACCGGGTGTGACTTCCTCGTGCCATGATGCAAGCAACGCATCTCCGGCGCATGGACCGAATCAGATGTGCCAGAAATTGCTGTGGGATGTAATTCCAAATCTGCCGTAGACGTTGTCGCAATTCCTGGAGTGTAGCTGGCGGGTTATCCAACGGGCGCAAACGTCGATCCATCTCGTCCCAAAGATGCTCGATTGGGGACATGTCTGGGGATCTGGCTGGCCATGGCAGGACATTGACATGTTGTTGCATCAGATACTGCTGTACAATCCTTGCAACGTGTGGTCTGGCGTTATCATGTTGCAGCGTTATTCCGGGACCATGTTGCATCAAAAACGGTACCACCAATGGCCGTAGCACTTCATCGCGATATCTTTGACCTGTCAGATTTCCATCAATAACAAGCAAATCTGTTCTGTTTCTAGCCGTGATCCCTCCCCAAATCATGACACTACCACCTCCAAAACGATCAAATTCCTGAACACAGTTGTTGGCCTAACGTTCTCCACGTCGACGGTATGCACGTTAACGACCATCACATCGGTTAAGCATGAATCTTGATTCATCGGTAAAGAGTACAAGATCCTACTGACGTTGGATCCACCGTCGATGTTGTTGTGCCCACCGTAGACGCAGTCGTCGGTGTTGTACTGTGAGTATTGGACGTCTTGCTGGCCGACGTGGGACAATGCCAAAATGACGGAGACGGCGACGGATTGTCTGTGCAGACAGTCGCCTCAAACCAGGTATCGTTCTTGCAGTTATGGTTGCAGGTTGGAATCGATTTCAGAGATGGGTTGTTCGAATCCAGTTGTCCTGTCTGGGAGTGGTTACTCGTGGACGGCCGCTGCGAGGACGGTCTCTGACATGTCTTGTCTGCTGATGACGCTGCCATAAGTTCCAAATGGTGTTTCGGTGGACATTCAGGCGATGAGCAACTTCCCTCTGCGAGGTTCCGGATTCAATCATCCCAATGGCCCTCCACCGATCATTTTCAGACAGTCTTGGCATTTAGAGGGTAGAGTTCCTGATCCGAAATGGCTGTGTTTTCGATAAGTGATGCTTCCGTCGTTCATCAGGCACAATGTGAACATTCCAAAAATTCTCCTCTTTTATTGCCATCCACAAGCATGATTTACGCACATTTTCACGTGCAAAGTCATTTTCTTGCATTTTCATGATTTCCATTTCAATGTTGTGTTTACGTGTACTGTTTCAGTCTGATATCACCATGTATGACAATTTCATAATTGCGTTATGAAAAATAATTAACAATATTGGTGTCACAGAAACTTCTGTTGCTGAGTATACTCCAGAGCAACTTTTATTAATATGATATATACAGGCATGAGCCTCTTACATGCGGGGACAGAATATTTAAACTATCCCTTTACTTCCATCAGTTATTTTAGGACATTTAATGCCATTTGCGGAAATACTAGCAGTCCCTTCTTCCCAAAGACTGAGTTCAGTACAATAAGAAAAAGACACTTTTCAGGAACATAATTTGACTGATTTTTAAAAATGTATTCAGTTTTGAGTTTAGGCATGCTCGGAACACACGCACCACAGAAACCAGAGCAATTCTGTTTCAGGCACAACGGTGTTAAAGATTGATTTTGTGTTGTCAGGGGTTTTAAATCAAGACTGTCAAATCAAGTGGATTCTAATATATAACGAATTAAACGAATATACACATTACCACACATGCGGACGCACGAATAAAATATTGGACCGCAGAACACAGCCATCTTAACATAGGTCCTTTGACAATACTGCTCAGGAGAGTTGATTGACTCAGGAATTGGACACTGTCTTTTCACTGCGCAGTGCGTTTGAACACAATGTGTAGCCCACGGTGTGTTCAGTTGTTTAACAATGAAAGAAATAAGAGCGTCTGCAGTTCTCAAACTCAGAGTGTAAACACATGACGTCAGTGATCTACCATATGCGGGACTGGACTGACTGAGCGCGGAAGGGCAGCACTGAGCATAAGAAAACGTAACACTGAAAGATCAAAATGACGTTTTCTACGCACGTACTTTCTTGGCGTAGCATCTCTCGCCAATACGCCGGTGTAGGGCAGAGACCGTGCGGTAAATGGTACACAGACAGCGCGTCGGTCGGAGAAAAGTGAGAGCCATTTAATTTAGTTCCACTGGCACCAAGAAATCTAGGAAGGAGTGGCTTGAACTGGTTAAGCTTGATGTCATTAACTTCCGGGTAAAGTGAACGCGATTTCAGTGCGTTAAAGTCAAATCATTCCGCGTCAAGAACGCGCACTTTATTATTTCTGGCTTCGGATCAGTTTTAATAAGTGGTACTGTCTTCCATCGTCATGTGGGTTAGGTAACGCGGTTAAACAGTGAAGGTGGTGGACAACCAGCGCCAATACCGTAAATGACATAATACGAACGTAAATGATTATTATTTTCAATGAGTGGCTGTGTTACTTTAAGGCAGCGCAGCTCGCATTGAATTTCGTATTTAACTTAGGTGTTGCTCTTATTGAATTTATGTAAACTTACCATTTCTATTGCGAAGGTAACGCAGAATTAAATTTTTAATGCAACCCCAATTCCATAAGAATTTGGACTGTAGGCATATGTAAAATGCAAATAAAACAGAATTAATCATTTAATGATTAACCTATATCCAGTCAAACAACATAAAGAAATAAAATTCATGTTTCACTTTATCAGCTGTATTGACCTGTGAAAATATCCAGTGTTACAATCCTCAAGTGTCTTTAATGAGTTCCTCCCCTTTTCCAGTAACTTGCATGTCCTTTGTGGTTTTGTCTCATTTAATTGATTCATTGTCTGGTATACTCCCCTGCTCCCAGATGTTATAATTTGTATGCCACGCCCCTTTTGGGAATGTCTTGTCTGTATAAGTTGATCTCAACATGGTTGCTGAATAGTCATGTTTTATACACTACAAAGCCTACCAGTCAGTTTATGTCTTCAGGTATAAAGCTAAGCTCTCATTCCATGTGTTTTTGGTAAATTACTGATTAAGATAAATGTTATCACTCTTCTTAGGAGTCTTATTAATAGGAACAAGCTCCCAAGCCTTTATATCAGTCTCCAGGATTGGGACTTTGTTTTTGATGATCCACTGTTCCAGTCTGCTCCTCTGAGTCCGTTTATTAGGAGCACCTCCTTAGCCTTCACCTGTCCCCCGGACTGGGACTGCATTCCTGTTAAACCTTTCAGTTCTGCAGACTAGCAGTCCTGCTTTTGCAAGGGGGATTCACTTCCTGGCTTCTGCCCTGGGACAGCCACTGGCGACCAACTGCATTAGCTCAGTTTTTGTACTGTCTGTAATTTAAATTTGATTCAACCGGATTCCAAAGCTGCACCCTAAATATTGATTGAGCACTGAGACTTCAGATCTCTGTGGGCATATTGAGTATTAGTATTAATACACTGCCCGGCCAAAAAAACAGTCGTACACTGAAATATTGAGTTGGAACCCCTGTAGCTTTGATTACAGTGCATATTCTTCTTGTCATTGTTTTAACATCTATATGCAATGCCAGAACATTTATTTTAGATCAGAAATGCCATAATATTTGGCCGAGATCTTGTCTTCTCGACATAATGGTTGAACCACTGTGGTCTTTCTTGAGCACATCCCAATAACTTTTAATGTCTTTAAGGTCAGGATTTTGTGATTTTGTGTATGATTCCTCTTACTTGTTTTTGTCATTCATGGTTTTCTTTGCTAAATACAGGGCAATAATTTGCCCGTTCTGAAATATTGTAACATCTTTTCCACCATCAGGGGATGTGTCTTCCAACATGATTTTTTAAGAAATGTGTAGCGAAGCACTTCATCAGTCAGGGTAAAATGATTATTACCAGCTGAAACATATTAATAACCACAATAATGATCCAATTATAGAATTTGTTCGTTAATTTCCAAATGGTGACCTTTCTTTGGCCGGGCAGTGTATTATATGTGGAGATAGAATTAATGAACATGTATTTCTGTTGCAGATAGGGTTTTCTCCTACTTTGGAATGTATTGTATAACAGAGAGAGAGAGAGAGAGAGAGAGAGAGAGAGAGAGAGAGAGAGAGAGAGAGAGAGAGAGAGAGACTTTAAATCGGAAAGTTTGCCGTAATTACACTCATTAACGAGAAATGTGTGATTTATTACCTATACTGTACACTAGGGGGCAGGTTTACACCATGGAAACTGGAGGCCTTGCGCTGGCCGGGACACTGGTATGTTACGGGGAGAACGCTGCAACAATTAATTCCTGGGGTTTTCTCTGTTTTTCCAGAAAAGAACTGGACCAAAACGTGGGAAGCATGCTATTTCGGAATCATCAAAGAGTCAGTGTCTGCACGTCACGAAATGTGCGACTTTGCTCTGCTATCATGTTCTAGATGGATTTTGGGAGCAGCTCCTCAAAATGTCTTACTTTGAGTGATCCAGTCACCTCTACCCGATGAATTAACCAACCTCTGGCCATTGTCGTAGATTTATCCGAATTTATATTTCAGAAGGAACCTGACAAGGCAAACAATTCGCTGTTAATATACTGGAGCAGATTTGTAAGACAGCTGCTTCCGATTCTAGGAAGAAAATCACCTTTGTGATATTAAAATTCAAAGGGGCCTTGTCTAATCTATGTGCCTAAAATACAGAGAAAATAATAAATTATAACCTAATAGATTTATAACTGAGTGAATTTTGAATTGTAAATTGAGTAATTTGTAAATTACGGAGGACATGCTTTTCCTCAGTCTATTTTAGAGTCCATTACCTGAAGTTGATGCATAATTCTAGGAAAATTTGCCTGAGGATCTGTTGTTATTTAAATGATACTGCTGCTGATGATGATGAAGGTGAAGATTTTAATTATGATAATGATGATGATGATGGTGATTATTATTATTATTATTATTATTATTATGAGGAGCTGTAGTATTTCTAGTTGTAGCAGTAGTTGCAGTAATGATAACAGTTGTAGCACCTGTTCTGTCTGTGGTGTGAATGCCAATATTTTGTTAATGCAGTGCTGTACAAAAGTATTTGACCCCTTCCTGATTTCTTCTATTTTTGCTTATCTGTCATATTTAAATGTTTCAAATCATCCAACTACTTTTAATAACTGACAAAAACCTCGTGAGTAAACTCAAAATGCCGCTTTTAAAAGATAATTTCATTTGATCGAGGTTCGAATATTCAAAACCTATATCAAACGTGAAAACTGAAATCCTCCTCTAAACCTGTTTGCCACCCTTGGCAGCAACAATTGCAATCAAACCTTTGGGATAACTGGCAATAACTTTTTCTTATCACTGCATAATATTTTCATCCAACTTTTCTTCTTTGGGTAATTATTTTAGTTCGGCCACGATGGGGGGGATTTGAGCATGAACTGCCTTTTTAAGGTCATGACACAGCATCTCAATCAGATTCCAGTCCGGACTTTGCCTAGGCCACTCCAGAACCTTCATTTTGTTGCTTTTGTGCCATTCAGAGGTGGGATTACTCATGTGCTTTGGTTCATCGTCCTGCTGTACAAACCAATCACACTTGAGCTGTAGGCCACGACTTAATGGTTGGACGTTCTCCTTCAGGATTTTCTGGAAAATAGCGAAGTTCAAGGTTCCATTAATTATGACAATTCACCTTGGTCCTGAAGCCGCAAAGCAGCCCCAGACTATCACACTGCCATCACCACCATGTTTCACCATTGGTATGATGTTCTTATTGTGGGATGTTGTGTTGGCTTTACGTCAGATGTAATGGCACCCATGTCTTCCAAAAAGTTCCAGATTTGACTCATCATTCCATGCAGTATAAGCCCAAAAGACTCAGAGGTCATCAAGATGTTTTTGGGCAAATTTAAGATGAGCCTTTAAATTGTGTTCTTTTCGTCAGCAGTCGCTTTTGCATTGCAGGTCTCCCGGGAATGTAATTTTTGCTCAGTCTCTTTCGTATCATGGAGTTGTGAACAGTGAACACAACTGCGGCAGGCGAGGCCCGCTGGCTTAGTTATAGATATGCTCTTGAGGGAATTTTGATTGGCCGGCCTATCCTGGGAAAGTCTGTTCCAAGTTTTCTCTGCTATTAGATTATGGTTCTCACCATAGTTTTCTTGAGTCTCAGAGACTTAGAAATGGTTTTGTAACCTTTTCCTGACTGATAGATGCCTACAGCTTTTTTCTCATCTGTTCTTGAATTTTTTTTAGATTGTGGCATTATGTGCTGCTTTTTGACTAGTTCACATTGCCAGGCAGGTTTTATATAAGCAATGTTTAGATTTAACAGGGCTTTCACTAATCATGCTTGGGATTGTCCAGTGAAATTGAACTCAATTATTAATTCAATTTGTTTAATTGGTTGATTTAGTTAGCAAGGGGAGAATTACTTTTCAGATGAGAACAGATAGTGTTAGATAGATTTTTGGCATCAGTAAATGATATCATCATTTTAAAACTGCATTTTACATTTTCTTGAGTTATCTTCGTCTAATATTAAAATTAGATTGATGATCTGATACATTTAAGTGTGGCAAATAAGCAGAAATAGAAGACAATGGGAAGGAGGAAGATGCTTTTTCTCAGCGATGTACATTCATCCAATTTCAAATTTTTCTGGTGTATATAAGCAATAAACGTGTGGAACGTGTTAAGAGACATTACATTGTCTCTTACCTGTCTCTGGGTATGAAATGGCAAATGGCTGCTGTTACATACGTAAATGGTCTTGATTCAGATTTCTGCACTTTCCCAGGGACGATCTCAAATGCAAATGTGGTGGAGAGGGAAATCCCCATTCCAAATGTTTTCCCTCCCTTCCTGCCTCACTGTTTCCTTCCCTGAGGAAAGGGAGCGGATTGGTTGAAAGTGTTCACACCTTTGTGATGTCAACACTGGAATGACAGCTGAGGTCTGATTCAGTGGATTTGATAATCCAGAAAATGAAACAGTGCTGTGGAGTGTGTATTTGCCCTCAGGGTCTGCTTCATTGACCTGTTATGTACTTCCAGGTCAGGTGTCCATTTCAGGGTTGAGGTCTCAGTGATTATCACTTGCAAGCTCTCCTGATGTATGACTCTCAATTACCTGGATGACCATATAAGAGATTTCTGCCCCCCAAGAATATTTAGGACTAGTGACTCTGTCAATGCTGCATGCTGGCTCATCTGTTCTTTACCCACTTAGCACCTGTGTTGCCTGTGGCAAGACTATAACTGGGAGTTTTGGGCGTTTTAGTAGATTATTTATGTGGGCTTATGTTGTAATCCAATTGGCCCTTATATCAGCCCACTTCACACCTGGGGTGATCTGAGTGCGGACGAGCCAAATAATGCGCCTTCCTGTGGGACATGCCCCAAATGCCATCACAGCTGCCCATGGCACTGAATTCCGATGCTTTTCGCCCTGCTACCTCTGTCCCATGATGCTCTGCTGCTGTTCTCTGAATGGGACATTCTGTTCCGTTTATGTCCTGGCATTGATGCATCTGTCACACTCATGTACATCTGGAGATGCAAAACATGCACAGTTGCGTGTGCATGCATGTATCTTTGTTCATGCTTGAGTGTGCGTGATTGTACTTGAAGTTGCGTCGATGTGCATCTGCCTGTGTGACTGCCAATGTCAGTATCTGTGCATTCTAGCGTGTGTTATCTGTGTGGATCTCTCCAAGTGCATATGTTCGTGTATGTATGGACTGGAGACTGCATATGAGCATTTAAATGCTTATATAAATATCTATGAGTCAGTGCATTCTTTAATACGGGGTTGGGAAGCTCCTGTTCTAGAGGGCTGTGCAATATCTGTGAGCTTTTGAGGTCGGCTGCTAATTAATGCCTGGAAAACAAGGAGCGTATCATCAATGAATAAAATCAGTCACTTCCGCGGAAACGCATCATAAACAGACGCTGTAGCCCACCAGGACAGAAGATGCGCATCCCCACTTAAATGTGTTCATGTGAGTGCCTCTGCTTGCGAGGGTATGTTTGCTCATTGTCATGGACATGTGCACCTGAGCGTGTGCGCCCCCAAAATGTGTGCATTTTTAGCGTCACTTGTTGAGCCTCAAGAAGATTGATGATTGGTGCGTATTAAGTAGCCTATGTAAAAAAGATCAAGTCTATGTTACTTCTCACTTATGCTACTTATTCTGGCTGTGGTAGAAAACAGTGGACACAGAGATCCGTGTGCATTAATAACGCTTCACTCAAATATGACAGGAATGTTTCCGTTGATTTCTTCGCGTCAACCCGCCCAATTATAGACGGGCCGACTGCCCACAGTTGCATAATAATCTTTTTTCAGTCTGAGAAACATGTATTTTCAGATGAAACCCTGCCTCTCGCGCTTTAAGGCACAGCCCGCAGCGGCGGGGCGAGATTCTCTGAGCATTGACGTAAGCGCAAGGGCAGCGCTCGAGACGATTTGAGACGAAGCGAATGCGAGAGCACTGCAGACAGATGCGTACGCAGGAACGGCGGTCTGGAGCATCCCTCCCTCTTATTCGACAAATCAGACGAAATTGATCGTGAAAAAGCCTTAGAACTCAACTAAAGTGCGCGACAGCGGCACAAAAAGGAAAGGCTCAAAATAATCGCTCAAATCCACGTGTAGAAATAAGAAGGCACGGAAACAGGCAGTGCGCGAGCTGCGTGTTTTCCGAGTGAAGTCGCAGGATACACGCCGCAGCACGCGCCGCTCTCTGGTAAGTTTTCATTTGTTGTATCGCCGCGCGTCTCTTGAATGTTGATGCGCGATATTTGTGGGGTTCAATCTGTGTGATGTTTTGCCCTTGTCTGCAAGTGCGTGAGCAGTGAAGGATTCTAGAGCCGCCTGTTCTGTCGCTCATGTCACCGGATGCGTGCTGGGGGACTGCAGTCTCATAATCGAAGTTTTCAATGCGAAACTATTTACGGAGGGTGGTCCATGGTCAGCATCAAAATAAACATTTTCCTCTCGCGTGGAAGGGATAATTCATGATCTTGCCTTGACAGTTTCGGAAAACATTCAAGTTCGAGTCATGATCTCTCTCCTTCCTAGATGTGTACCTTTGTGAAATCTGGAGGTAATTACGGGAATGGATGTCATCAAGAAATGTTGATAACCATTCACTCTGACTTTGAGGAGCATGACAATAGCTCTCTACAACTGCATATGTTGATGCTCTATAAGTGAGCAATGAATGATGGGATAAGTTGCCTAGAAGCACAGGTTTGGACCCTCAGTGTGTGGTAATCTTTGGGGACAAGGGGTACCTCAAAATGAGCTCCTGGATAAAGAACAAAAAGAGAAGGAGAATAAGAATATCAGGATCACTCTGCATTGATGCAGTGAGCCAGATAGAGAGAGAGAGAGAGAGAGAGAGAGAGAGAGAGAGAGAACAAGTGAATGGGGCGGGGAGAGGTGACCGTACACTGGAGAATAGAGACCACAATGGGCCATGTACTGTAATAGACTCACCAAATATCCGTATAAAAGAGCAGGTCTCTGAATCCTGGGGATCAATGCATCAGATCCTGGATCAGAACTTTGTTTTAGCTATTTAAGTAAAATTAACATTACGGTTATTAAATTTACAGTGCTAATTTCAAAGCGGAAGTTATTGCAGTAGTTTTTACAAACTTTAAGGATTTGCTGTGTTAGTCAAATTTTTAAATTTTAACTATGTGATTTATTTCCTTTATGAATAGTCTGTGTCAGTTTGTTGAGGAGTCAGGGGGTGACAATACCGCATCATATGTACTGACATACTCTCAGGTCCTTCTCTCAAATAAAACTACAGAAATTGGGACCCTGTGCATTCATATAGAACAGCGTATCCCAGCATTCTGCAGTGGTAGCCTCTCACCCTGACATCTCATACCCTTGAGGACAGAACTTAGGCCCTTTCCCTAACTGCTCCCTGCCACTTGCACTTCTCTGCTGAATGTCACTCCATGTGAAGTCTCCCTCATGGAAATGGAGGGCACTACTCGTTAAGGCGGAGGCTGGGTATATATAAGTAGGTGAACTTTGGGACTCTCTTCCCTCCATCCACCGGGAAATGGTTTGAGCAAAAGCCAGCACCATGGCTGCAAGTAGACGCTAAGAATTGTATATGGCGCCTGTTTAGTTGCCCTGCTTTTGGCACAGGCGAGGGAGATCAGATAGTTGGCGCTGATATGAAATTGTTGGTACTGTCCAGTCCCACCCTGCACTAATAGGATTGGAATAGACTTCAAGATGGCGGTCCCTTCATGTGAATGTGTTAATGGAGATGGTGTCGGCAGGGCGAGGATGTAGTGGGAGACTTGAGATTGAACCAGTTTTTTTGGCCGAGGTTCCGTACACTCTCAGGAATAGGGGTACAGCAGGAGTCCACTTCTGTTCCCCAAGGTATTATGTACCTTTAGGGCTAATTATAGGACCTCAAGGTACCTGTGTGAACCTTTTTAGGGTCTAAAAGCTACTTTTATGTTCCAAAACAAATAAAATCCCACATTTAAGGTACAACAGCTGTACCTTTGAGGGTACTGCCTCAGTGATGAGCCTTGGTTGTCACTGGGGCTGTAGCCTCGAAGGTACTGTCTTCGTACCTTAGAAGTGGGATTTTATTTGTTTTGGAACATAAAAGTAGCTTTTAGACCCTAAAAAGGTTCACACAGGTACCTTGAGGTCCTATAATTAGCCCTAAAGGTACATAATACCTTGGGGAACAGAAGTGGACTCCTGCTGTACCCCTGTTCCTGAGTGTGTAGGCAGAGGCACAGTGGGAAATGAAGGCTGGAGGCTGCAGGGCTCCCTCAGGACTAACTGCCTATAGAACTTCACTTCTGCTCTCGTCATGCTAAGATGTGCGTGTGTTCCTGTCTGTGTCTGTTTATAACTAATGAGGATGTGAAAGAGAGAGTGGCTACGCTTTTAGGCTTCTGATTCCCCTTCATTTTAACACCTTAATTAGACAAAAAATGTACTCCTCAACAATACCAATATAAACACTGAAGAAAAAACAATACAAAAACTTAATACGGAACTTTTCCAAAATCCACAGATACGAAAGCACTCACATAAAAATGATGTTGATGATGATGTGTTTGTGTGAGTGTGTGTGTGTGTGTGTGTGTGTGTTTCTGTGTGCGTGAGAGAGAGAGAGAGACAAACTCTCAAAAGTATATTGTGTAAGGTTCCTCAGGTGTGTGTGTTTGTGTGTGTGTGCATGTGTATGTGTATGTGTGCTTGTGTGTGAGGGAGAGAGAGAGAGATTCTCTCAGTGGTATGTTGTGTAAGGTTTGTCTGGTGTGTGTCCGTGCATGCATGTGTGTCTTTGTGTTTGTATGTGTGTGTGTGTGTGTGTGTGTGTGTGTGTGTGTGTACATGTGTGTGTGAGAGCCTGTATTCCCGAGCTCCTGCGTGACCTCAGTGGTGATGTTGAGGATGAATATTACATGATGCTGATCTGAGATGAGCTCATCTTCAAGGAACCCCTCTATGTGCTCCCTCCCTCCCTCCCTCTCTCTCTCTCCCTCTCTTCATCTACACCTCCTCTGTGCTCCCTCCCTCCCTCTCTCTCCCTCTCTCCATCTACACCTCCTCTGTGCTCCCTCCCTCCCTCTCCATCTCTCCATCTGCACCTCCTCTGTGCTCCCTCCCTCCCTCTCTCTCCATCTCTCCATCTGCACCTCCTCTGTGCTCCCTCCCTCCCTCTCTCTCCGTCTCTCCATCTACACCTCCTCTGTGCTCCCTCCCTCCCTCTCTCTCTCTCTCCCTCTCTTCATCTACACCTCCTCTGTGCTCCCTCCCTCCCTCTCTCTCCATCTCTCCATCTGCACCTCCTCTGTGCTCCCTCCCTCCCTCTCTCTCCCTCTCTCCATCTACACCTCCTCTGTGCCCTCTCTCACTTTCCCTCCCTCCTTTCTTTCTCCATCATTTGCCTCTCACTCGTTTAATTGCTCCCTCTCTTTTTCAGTCTCGCTCTCTCTCTCTCAGTCTCCTTCATTCCTCGCTCTCAGTGCCTCCCTTCTCTCCTCCTCATCCCTCTCTTCCACTCCTCTCCTTCATGTCTCCTCCCCTCCGCATGCTCTCCCTCTCTCCCCATCTCTGTGCCTCCTTTCTTCTTTCCTGCCTCCTTTCCCCTCTCTCTCCCTCCCTCTCTCCCTCCCTCCCTCCTCTCGCAGTAGAAGAGTAGGTGTGACTCATCCCCTCCTCATCTCTCGTCTCGCGCATTACGTCACCCCTCGTCCCGCGGCCGCGCGTTTCGGGAAACAGACAGAACCGCACCGAGCAGCTCAGTCTGGGAAGAGGAGGAGAGAAGAGAAGGTGGGGATGGAGAGAGAAACACAAAGGGAGGGAGAGAGTGGAACAGCGTGAGATTGGCAGGGAACATGTGAAAGGTGTGTGTGTGTGTGTGTGTGTGTGTGTGTGTGTGTGTGTTTTGGGAGGGACCGTGACCTCCCACTACAGCACTGTCAGGCTGTTGCATGGCGCTGCGCTGAGAGAGCGGGATTGCCGTTGTTTGCACACAAACATGCGGCGTGTACTCTTCTGCCCGGACCAAAGAGTCCACAGTGTGTGTGCACACACCGCTCTACCGGAACATTCCCTCAGGGCCGGCCCCTGCCGCTCTTCACTCAGTGTGTGTACTTGCTTGTGCTTGAGTGTGTCTTGTCTGTCCACATGTGTGTTTGTGGCGCATTTGTTTGCTTTCTGGCTCTGTATCTCTGTGCATTGAATTTGAATGCAATAAAAAATGAAGATAAAGCCTCGACTGTCAGCTTTTATATGTGGTGTTTACATTCCAGCGTGTGAACCCAGTCGGAATTATTGCCCTTTTATATTGTGTCACAATCCAAATACTTGCAAATGTTACTGTTTGTGTGTATATCGAGGGTTTGGTGCACAATGGGTATATGTCAATTTTAGAGGTTTTGAGAAAAATTGATTTTTAGGTTGGCAGATTTTCTATTAAATCAGGTACATCATTTACTTTCATGTCAGTCACTCTTTTACTGCAGGGTTCAGAGGTATACTGAACATGTAAGTTTTCATAAGTGTGGTACTGCGACTTCATGGCCAAAATTGCCAAAATGGACGTCACCTCCGTGCTCCAACAGTTCTAGTACTTGATGTGACTCTATCACAATGGTGATAGATTGAAGTTAAGTTTGTTTGCAAAGGAAGGCAGATGATTCTGTAAAACTATTCATGTTTATTCATCAAAATATCAATGTTTAATTAATATAAGCAGATTTTGTTGGACATACCCCAAAATGAAAATGTGAATTCTGTTTAAAACTGAGGCGCATGGACATATAATTATTGTGCTCCAAGAATTAGCTGATAGAAATGTGTGACAGGAAGTAAAAAATCTCAAAATCACAAAATTTGGACACGTCGCTATTGTGCTCCTAACCCTCGATATACTTGTGCAAGCATGTTTGTGACCATTCGTGTGTGTGTGTATGTGTGCATGTATATGTGTACGTGTTTGTGTGTGTGTGTGTATGTGTGCATGTGTGTGTGTTCGTGTATGTACGTGTGTGTGTGTGTGTGTATGTATGCATGTGTATGTGTACGTGTGTGTGTGTGCGTGTGTGTGTGTGTATGTGCGCGCGTGTGTGTGTACGTGTGTGTGTGTGTGTATATGTGTGCATGTGTGTGTGTAGGTGTGTGTGTGTGTATATGTGTGTTCATGTGTGTGTGTACGTGTGTGTGTATATGTGTGCGTGTGTGTGTACATGTGTGTGTGTGTGCGTGTTTGTGTGTTCGTGTGTATGTGTGTATATGTGTGCATGCATGTGTGTGTGTGTGTGTGTGTACAGTAATATTGCACGTGCACTCTCGTGCATTCTCATGCTAATGCGCATGTGTATTTCAGGATGGGTAAGGACCTGTATTTAAACTGTACAGGAAATCCTGTGCCTGCTGCTTTGGACTGTCACCACGGTGATTAGTGAGGAGGATGGCAGAGCTGGGGAACAATAGCGATGCCTGGAGCCCTGCTTTCCGAGGCCCAGGCATTCATTTGGCTGTAATTGTTTTTAATAACTCCTCTGTCCTAAAACCAGACTGCTGTCTCTCCCTCCTGCTGTTTGGCTGTGCGATTCTGTTGCTCTCTGCAAGAGTTTGGCCAGAAACCAGGACCCGATTTTGGATTAATTTGTCTTAACTGTGGCCACTGTGTATTGAGGAATACTCTGTTTACTAGAGGAAATATTGGGTAAATGTGTTTGCGTCTTTGTGCTTTCATATCTCTCAAGGTGTGTTTCTCTGTGTGTTTGTATGTGTGTGTGTGCGCAAGTATGAATATATGTATGCATGTGCCTGCTTTTCGGGAGGCTGGACCCTGTGGACGGCTCCTATGTCCGACTTTGTGTCAGTCAGTAATTAGCAGCATTGATCCTTCCAAGCAGGCAGCCGTATACCATCCTATTCACGTCAGAGCCGACTGAACACTGAGCTCTGTGTTCATTCTGTGTGTGTGTGTGTGTGTGTGTGTGGGCACGTGGACACTATGACAGTCACAACCGTAATGGACTTTCAGCCACTTGGAATGATTCTGCATCAGATATTAAGTAACGTATACCGTATGTTTACTGGAATTGCACTAATGCTAGAAAGGCTCAGATTTACATGCATATTACAACGCTTCATGGTGCTCTCCGCGTTGTGTGCAGTCCATTAAGATATCATATTGCAAGCATCTACTCGCTAGCCACAGTCCATCTCCCTCCCCCACCCCCTCACACTCACAGGTCTCTGGGCCGCACCGCTCCTCAGGACTTACATTATTGGTTTTAAGGAACCAGTGCCTGCTGCCTTCGATCATTATCTTGGCGCAGAGTGAGCAGAAACAGAATAAAGATGTAAACAGAAATGGCACCATCTGCGTAGCAGGAGGGAGAACTGGGCCAGGCCAGATTTGGTTGTTGTTGGACATCCCAGGTCCATACAAGTCGTACAGCCCACAGTGGGTAAATAAGCTGATTTGTTTATCACTTACAGAGACGGTGGTGGCGAGGGAGAGATACTGTTGGTCATTTAGTCTACGGCTCCTCTCTGTCTGTCAGGTCCACCCGTTTCTAAACTCCTCTCCTGTCATCTCCACCTGTGGCAGAAGTCATTAACACTCTTCCCTCTTTCTTTTATTGACAGGTCATGGCTGAATAAATTCCCTCTTCCCTCCTCTCTGGCCTCCCTGTCCCCCCTTCCCTTCAACTCTTTGGAGTGTAAACTCGGCCGTAGCCACCACTAGCCCAATCGAGAGGTCATGGCAGCTTCTAAGAGTGGGTACGAAGGGAAGATCGCGGGACTCTATGACCTGGACCGCACATTGGGCAAGGGCCACTTTGCTGTGGTCAAGCTGGCGCGCCACGTTTTCACGGGCCAGCTGGTGGCCGTCAAGGTGATCGACAAGACTAAGCTGGACGCCACGGCGACGGGGCACCTGCTCCAGGAGGTACGCTGCATGAAGCTGGTGCAGCACCCCAACGTGGTGCGGCTCTACGAGGTCATCGACACGCAGACGCGCCTCTACCTCATTTTGGAGCTCGCCGACGGAGGCGACATGTACGACTACATCCTCCGACACGAGGGCGGGGTTTCCGAGGACCTGGCGAAGGTGCACTTCTCCCAAATTGTCCGCGGCATCGCCTACTGCCACCGGCTGCACGTGGTTCACCGCGACCTCAAGCCTGAGAACGTGGTCTTCTTCCGGCAGCAAGGCACGGTCAAGCTGACGGATTTTGGCTTCAGCAACCACTTCCAACCGGGGACCATGCTGATGACGAGCTGCGGGTCGCTGGCCTACTCCGCCCCCGAGATCTTGCTGGGCGAAGAGTATGATGCCCCCGCCGTGGGTAAGAGACTCGCACGAACCCAACCGTCGTGGATTCAGTCTTGTGTTAAAGCCTCGAAGTGTTGCAGAGCGGTTTGAGTCAAGTAACATAGCAGAGGGAGCAGTTTGAGTGCAAGAGTTGCAGCGAGATGTTTTACTGCTGTAGAGTTGCAGGGGAAGTGATTTTTGTACGGCAAAGTTACTGCAGAGCGGTTTTTGTGCAGGAGATGTGCTAAGTGGTCTGAGTGCAGTGGAGTTGCAGAGAGTGGTTTGAGTTCTCTGGAGTTGCAGATAGTGTCTGTGTCAGCAGAATTGTTAGAAACTTGCCGCAGCCTCTACTCTGGGGTTATTAATCTGGCCTGGATGTGCCAGCGGTAGGTTACTCCCTTAGCGATGTGAGGTAGTTGTCAGGATTGATACAGAGATGCATTGCACTCAAGAACGACAATTTCCTCAGCACAACCTCAGTCTGCTTTTGTGTGCAAGTAACTGCTAAACTGCTTAGAATGATGACTGAAATACTCATTCAGGCACATCGATATACTCCCTAGAAGAAGAAAGAGTGCTTCAGAATGTACGATTGCAAATGGATACTGAAATGCAGATTTTTCTCGACTGAACAGTCTAATGCTGATCACATGAGAGCTACTGGTTTTGGAATTAGAGTGCAGTACTTGGATTGTGGAGAAACATCCAGAAAAACCTGTAATGGAAGGGACACATCTGCGTGTCTGCTCTGCTCAGCGCTCTGAAACACTGGGGACAGTGATTAGCCCTTAGAGACATCGACTGGGTAATGGCGTCCATATGAGAAAACTGTTATCCTGTTAGGCTTTCAGCACATGGTAGAACAGGCATGAAAACACCTGAGGCCAGATTCGCTAAGACCTTTAGCGCGTGCAAAATCTTTTCGCCCTTGAAAAACCAATGACACGGGCAGTGGTTGACCAGGGTTTTTTTTGTTTGTTTTTGCTGCAATCATTAGCAGTGTTACTGTTTCAGAATGTGCTAAAAAGTTTAGCAGGTGTAAAAGGTCTTAGCAAATCAGGCCCCCGAAGTTTGGTCCTTGGAGAGCGAGATCAGGAAGGAAAGGGATCGGAATTTGAAACAAGCATCCGAATCAAATTACAATGCACAGCCCGCACGCTGCCCTAATTGTAATTAGGTCACTCAGACAGGTGCTTGAGAAGCATGCAGGCCTGTTGTTATGATTTCCTGTTTGTGTGTACGCGTGTGTGTGTGTGTGTGTGTGCGTGTGTGCGGGCAAGTTAAATCTCCTAAGTGGGTCAGAGCGCTTGGATTTGGGACGGCAGTGACCAGGTGCAGTGAGACAGTATAACAGAGACAAATGGACCCCTGTGTGGATCTCAGAAACTAGTATCAGTGCTGCGGTTCAAATCAGCCCTACATGGTCTGCCTGTGCAGTGCAAGTACCGTGGACCTCAGTCTCTTGAGGACGACAGTGTTGTTGTACACAGGGGCTGTGAAGCATTCCCTCTATTGTGCTAGGTTGTATCTACAGAAGGCGCATACCGTAGACTGCTCAAGAGCGCCTGCAGAATGTCCAGTCTCTGAGTCTTGAGCCCTATTACATAGGAATGTGGGATTTATTGAGCGTTGTCGTACGCGCAGTGATGGGATCTATCGACTGCTGCGCTCGACAGAATCTTAAAATACCGAGAATGTTGGATACCGTCTCTGTAGAATGCATCTTTTTAATACTGAGCGTGTGCAGCGCTGATTCCGTGGAATCTGGAGAATGACAAGCGTGTTCGTTAGCGGCTTCTGAGAACTGACTTGTCCTTTACTTCCCTCTTCAAATGAGTTGAGTTGCATTCGGCTGATAAGGTGCAAACAAGCTCAATCCGTCTCATTACGGTAACTTACACCGTTTCCCAAACCTCTGGTCAGACATGGGGGATTAACCTCTTTACGGCTCGAAGGGATTAAAACTCAGTCTAGACTCAATCTGAGAAGGAAAAGAGGGTGTTTTTTCTCTGATAGATTATTTCCCTCGAGGGCTGCACATAGGTGTTGTGGCTCTGAAGGAGCCGTTGTTTCTTACATAAGCAGTTATCTCACCGCGCCCTGAGCCTGTCTCACACAGCACGGCACAGACCTCAGGCTCTGCTACGCGACGCTGTGTGCTCTCCACGAGCTCTTGAGCGGTTCTGTTTCATGGGGCGATGGCATCTGTGGACCTCTGCGCTCCGGCCCACTGCTCTTGCGGTCCTGCGTGCTTTTCTGTCGCACCGTATACTCAGCTTTACTGTCGCATTTAATCGTTTTCACATTGTGACCGTCCTGCAGTGGCGTAAGACTGTTTCACACTGCAAGTTCTCCTGCGGCCACGTGCGGTTCTAGCTCACGCTCATTCTCACCTGCGGTCCAATAGGCCTCATGAGTATCTCTGACATCCCTGGTAATTGTATTGGTCGAGTGAGGGACCAGCCATGAAAACTATAGAAGAAGAATGCTGAGACAAGTGTTACGTAAACCTCGAGACTAAATGACAGCGGGAGTACACAAACCTGGCTCCTCTCCGCTCGCCTCCCTCCTCTGTCCTCCTGCTCCCCCCCCCTCCCCTCCTCCCTCTTCCTCCGCTCGTCTCTTCCCTGGGGAGGCTGAAGTCGAGCCCTTTCCTCTCTTATGCAAAACCTGATCACCTGACTCCAGGACTGTGCCAGAGTGGGTGTTGTGACCTTTGCTAAACCTGTTTTATTCATCAAGAACCTTTATCTTCATTAATGAATCCCATTGAACAGCGCTGCTTTGATTTCTGAAATCTGATTGGTTCTCACTCTCTGCAACGTTCACAAACCACTTTAAAATGAGGAGATTCAAAAGCTCTGAGTAAAAGTGGAGCAGGCTGTGAGTACTCAGCCGGGTTTCTCGCAAGGTCAGATATTTCCTGTCGGATTTGGAGTGGGTTGTCGCGGCTGTCGGGTCGCGGCAAAGAGCAAAGTGATCGCTCTCGCCCTCCATTTTGGGTCGAACGCCTGCTCGGTATTGTACTGAGCTTCATACTGTGTCACATGGGAGCTGCGCTCTCCCTTCTCAGAATGTCATGAGAAATACAGGTAAAACAGGTAGAGCTGGCCTGACGTTAGTGTGTCCCGTGCCTCAGGCCCCCTGTGTTCTGAATGGTCCCGTATGAGGCTTTGTGTGACCCAGTCAGACTCCTTACCAGGCTAGTCGTCCCTCGGATATATTTCAGAACACAACCTCAGACCCTTACCCCTGTACCTCATTACTCCATCCAGAGCTGGCCTTTCGATTCCCTTTTAAAGACAGCCGTGGAAAAGTTTATCCAGTGCTGAACTGGGCCTGTGCCAGTTATTTGCGTGAGAGACATTCCAGATCGTTATCTAGCGGCTGGTGGGAGGAGAGAGCCTAAGTGGTGTACATTCCAAGAAGTCTTCCATGGGGGCGTGACCTGAGAGTAACTTCATCACAATGCCCTCCGGCTGCTGCAGCCAATCTGATTGCTCGAAGAGAGTCTGCCGGCCGGTACTGGGAGGGGTTGGAAAATGGGCCCTGCCTCCCGATTACGGCCTCCTGTTTATTTGTGAAGATGGAATTTCTCAATTTCTCAACGGCCCCCTACAGGCTGAGAGTGGGAACTGCACCCCATCACTGTGGCGTAGATCCAGTATTAAACTGGGTGATTGACAGCTGTCAGACATCAGACACCGGTGATGTTTTGTAAAATGTGCTTCGGTGAATATCTATAAATCTGTTTGAGAATACTTATCAGTGTATGGTTGAATCTGGCGGTTTCCTCGAAATCACATGTATGTTGCCGAAGTTTATGTTATAGGTGAGCGCGTGTACGCAGGCTGATATGGGTGTTGGTTCGAGAGCTCATGTACTGACAAGCGCATATGCATGTGCATGACTGTGTCTGGTTTTACTTTTGGACACGTGAACTTGGAAACTGTGTAAACGTGACTGTCGGATTTTGTATTTTCGTGTTTGTGTATGCTAATGTGTGAATGTACACTGTCTGTCTGAAGGCTTATTACACCCTCAAAATTCAAGCTGTCAGAGATAGACAGAGGAAACTGAAACACAATTTGTTTCGTGAAAAAACAAACTAAATAGTAGATCAGGGCTATTCAACAAGGGCCAGTGTGGGTGCAGCTTTCATTCCAACGAAGCACTTACACACCTGAGACTACTAATCAATCTCTTTAGCAAAGACTCTTGGGGATGATGGTGTGTAAGTGGTGTCTGGTGTGTAAGTGCTGGGTTGGAGTGAAAGCTGCACCCACACCGGCCCTCGCAGGATAAGGTTGAATAACCCTGTAGTAGATGAATCAAAGGCCACCAAAGGCCATATCTGCGAGTGGATAAACAGATTTTTTTCTCCAAGGACAGGCAATTGGTCTAAAGGTTTACATCCAACCCTACCATTAAATTTTCAGGAATGCTTCTTCAATTTTCCCAAGCTTGCTTGTTTTACTTTCCTTTTCCAATAAAAAATGTAATAAGTTTGGTTTATTTATCAAAATTCAACTTTTTTTATTTGCACCTAATTTTGGCAGCAATTCTGTGAAATTACAGATTTTTTTTCGACTTCTCGCTATTTGCAGCCATTTGGGGTTCGTATATTTCACTGAAAACATTAACAAAAACATGTACGAAGTGAAGAAAAACTTTTGATCGGTTGTGTCTGCTCAGAGGTGGAAGTTTGCATCTGCGTGTGTATGGACCCCTTTGCGTGAGCGTGTGTGAGGCGCCAAGTGCGTTAGGAATGTGTGGAACTCCCCTGTGGGTCAGTCACGAGAACGGTCATGGTGGCTCGAGGATTTTCAATTTGCAGTTATGTAAGACAGGGGTGAGGATAGAGAGGGAGGGGGGTGTGTGAGACTGCGATACTTGTGTGTGTGTGGGTGTGTGTGTGTGTTTGTGTGTGTGTGTGTGTGTGTGTGTGTGTGTGTGTGTGGGTGTGTGTGTGTGTCTGTGTGCGTGGGTGTGTGTGTGTGTGGGTGTGGGTGTGCGTGTGTGTGTGTGTGTGTGTGTGTGTGTGTGTGTGTGTGTGTGTGGGTGTGTGTGTGTGTGTGTGTGTGTGGTTGTGTGTGTGTGTGCGTGGGTGTGGGGGTGTGTGGGTGTGGGTGTGCGTCTGGCAGCATCAGTAGACCACTGACAGGTCTGTACAACACTGTGAAACAGGCCTCTTATCCCGCCTGTCTCTCTCCTCATCCCAACTTCCCAATCTCTCTCATCCCTCTTTAAACACTTCTATTTCCCCCCACTTCTTTCTTACCCTCCCTCAGTCTCTCTCTCTATCCCAGTATCTCTCTCTGCATCTCCCTCCCTTGTTCCCAGATGGCTCGCTGGCTGCATGCAGGCTGCAGGGCTGTGGGCCCTTCTGTCTAAAGATGGATGCCGTTCGAGTGCGGAGAGCCTCTTTGCTCATTACTCACCCGAGAGAGAGAGAGAGAGAGAGAGAGAGAGAGAGAGAGGACAGGTGCAGTGAGCAGGGGAATAGCAGAGGAGGAGAGAGGAGAGAGGGAAGAGGAGGTGTGCTGCGGGCTGTGTGTACACTACCTGACAAAAGTATTAGGACGATCCTCATTCTCACTCAACCTTTGATGTACGTGCTATATTACACATGTGAGCGTTGTAGGAATTTAATGGTGTCCTAAAATGTACATGTAAACATCACAGAACATTATTTGAACATTTGGGGATGCTACAGATATACAAATTGGCATATTTTTTCTCTGCATAAAAAACTCTCACTTTGGGTCTGTAATAAATAAGAGATATTATAATAAATAGTGCTTGCAAGATGGTAATCTTCAAATTAACAAGTTTGGAATTGTGTCTTTGTTATAATGGAAGACCACGGCTACTATTAGTTCAATCAATATGATCAGGTGTGGCACATGGGGTGATTTTGATTCTCTATAAAAGGAGGGTCAAGACTTAGAATAATTCAGTTTGGTGTATCCAAAATGGGGTCTGTATTTTTATTTGAATAAACAACTATTTCCAAATATGATACATTCACTATTTTCAACTGCACTGTAAGAAAATCACACACATAAATAGTGACGTCCTAATACTTTTGTCAGGTAGTGTATGTGCAGTCTCGGCTACTCGTGGCAGCGGTGTTTATTTGTCTGGAAACTTTACACCAGCATCACGCCTCTGCCTCTCAATCGCTCTAAATCTCACTCTCCATCTCTCCCACACACAAATCAAAACTGAAACAGTCCGTACTGAGGGTATCATTCATAAATAATAACATTATTCACATAATGGTCAGGATAACAACCAAAACAAATAATAGTTTTTTTTCATCCCCCTGGCACATAATGCAGGGGTATATAGTCATCAGTATGTTAGTCCGTCCGTCCTCTAATCTCTAATCATCCGTCCAACTCTAATACCGTTCAATATTTTTTAACGAAACTTCCTGTGCATATTAATCAGGCCCTAGACTGGTGCCTTTTGATATTTTGCGATTTCTGAGATTAGATTGCAGGGGTTGGGGGGGTATATCATCCTCTGATGATTCCTGTAAGGTTTAGCAGTCCATTGGGCTCTGATAATACAGTGTTTAGCACAGAATTGTCTCCCTTTTTAGGGTCAGTGAGAGATACTTTGGGCTTTGAGCTTTTGCCTGAGTTTCTCAGTGAGTGAGCCAGGTGGACTGGTGACGCTTTAGGGAAAGGTGGTGTTTCATTGTCTCGGTTGTCTGTCAGGACCTGAGGTTTTATGGGCCGATGCAAGCACTGCAGTTGATTTGTGCTCGTGGTACTCCGAGTCTGAATGACCAGTTAATTGCACCATAATACAAGGCTGGCATTTCACAAATTCATTAAGGTTCTTTTGTGGGAGTTTAATTGCTGTTTAGCAAAATAAACGACTCATCAGTTTAGAACTAATTCAGCGCTGTGTCCATTAATGCGCACATAAAGAAGATCTCTGCGTCCAGTCAATGCGCTGGCATTGGGCAGTACATGCCCTGATTTTAAAGGAGGTTTGTTTTGTGAGCAAGAGTCTTTTAGAGCCTTTATATAGATTTGGTCTGGTGAAAACTTATAACAGTTTCGACCAAATAACAATGGATTAATCTATTTCCCGGGGTATGTACCCTCCAGTTTAATTCTGGTAATTATGCTATCAGCAAATTTGACATCAAGTATCACCCTTTGAAGTCATAAACACAGAGAAAAAATCTTTTGTACTTGGTCAGTCAAAGCTGAAAACACAAAGCCAATTCGAAAACCCTTAAAAATACTCTCTTTGACACTAAGTCAAAACCCCAAAAGAGTGTCATATTGCTAATATGTGTTTTATTTTTGTGACTGAATAAGTGATATAAACAATATATTGGTATATTGTACTGAAAATCGTTGCTAATGTATTTCTGTACATTTTTGACAGGGCCCAGGTTTTACAGTATTGATCCAGTACATCTTGGCAAGCATTCGGGTGATAGAACTATGATTTATGAAGACAGAATTATGAAGTTGTCTCGCTGCATTGGTTGTAAATATAGCTTGGTTAGTGCAAATTTGATTAGTTGAGGCTTTTACTCATAGTATGCTATTGCTGGGGGAAGTTGCGATGTGTTTGAGAACAGAATGTGAAATACTGCAGATCGCTGCTCTCACAGATGAACCGGTCTGTCATTTTGTCTTAAACACTAGGAAACGTGCGGATGTTCGGGAAATAACCCACCGTATGAAGTAAATCAGTTTTTGGAGGACTTGTATAAGCTTGTCATACAGTCCACTCATTTCGTTTTGGCACCCTTAGTAAATATGTACAAAAATGGTTATGAATTATGTCTTTATGGTTTATCCTCCACACATTTCATTCCACATTTTAGCAAAAATACATTATTTAATTGAAACAAGGCTATTTAAAGAAAAATATAATCATTACTATGGAAAAGTCACAAATATTTTCCTCAAAAACATGTTGCAGTGTTAATCAATCCCCTTCATTTAATACTTTGTGCTGCTTCCTTTGCCAAGATATCAGCTCCCAGTCTTCTGTTGTAGTGTTGACTGAGATCGGAAACAAAATGCGACGGGATCCTAGATCATTTGTCCATGTGGAATTTCTCAGGTTCCTCATATTCCTGGATCTACACTTATTCTCGCTCCTCTTCAACTCATGCCAGAGATTTTCTCTCTGGGTTTAGGTCAGGGCACTGGTGCGGAGGCCACGGCAAAATTTTGATTCTGTGGTTGATGAACAATCTTTGTGTTTCAGTGCAGGCCTTGGCTAATTGGCAGAGGCAGTCAGGTTCTCATTTAATATCTTGTGTACTTGACAAAACCTGTGATTAAACTAATGAAGTCAAGTTGTCCAGGGCTCTTGGAAGAAAATGGGTTCCTCACCGAATGGATATCTTTGTGTTTATGCCAAATGCACCTCTGAGGTTTAGAGCTCACCTTAGAGCTCTATTTTGTTGTCAGTTGTTGATAGTCTCCAGCGTCAGGTAAAGTTCCTGTCCTGTTTGGCTCATGATTTTGCTTTCTGATGACAATGGAGGCTGTATTTTGGCAAAACCTCGGACACACCTTGTAATTGTGTTGACGTCTGATTGTTGTTTTGGAGACTTTCTGACCTCAAGATATAATTCATTTTTGTAACTTCGACAGTGATCCTTGAAGTATCTTTTACCTCTCTGACAATCCTCCTCGCAGAGCATCCATTCAAAGTGGGCTCACATCCTATTCCTGGCAGATTTTAACATTTTTATATCCCTTAAACTTCCCAGTTATTGCCCTGACTGTCAAAATTGATATGTTGGGCTCGAGTCTATTTTCTTATCGCTGCTTCCATATTTGTGAACCTAAACAACTGTTCTGTCATACATCACATTGCTGTATTATTTTGTCTTAACAATATTGATGGATGGTTAAGGGAAATTGGCCTCTGTGTCGGCTCTTATTAATTCTTCGTTAATGGATGAGCAGTGAAGTTCTCCTACTCATGAGGACCATAAATAAGAAAAAAAAACACGAATGGGAAAATAAATCATTTGGAATTGGATTTATTTGCTGTAATTTCCCCCAATGACTGTGCCACCTGTGTTTTTTGGAAAAATAGGTAGGATATTATATTTTTCTATCAGTTTCTTGAAATTCCATTATATATTTTTGTAAATATTTTATGTACAAGATTTTGAGGATAAACAGCAATTGCATGTTTTCATAACCTTTTTAGGTAATAATTACCAAGCGACCCCTGCGTATGTCTCAGCTTCTCATATGTACCGTTTACACTTTGTTCTGCTTTTTCGTTGCAGCGGTCAATGACATTTCTATCTATTCATGTTCTCTAACTGGGGAGCGTTATGTCCGGGGATTCTGGTTATCTTTGTTGGAAACATCATCATTTTTCAGTCTTTATGATGGCTGTTTGTTCTCCTTTTTATGATCTTACAGTCGTAAAGTCTTCAGTCCCTGCCTTCATAGTTTACCAGGCCAATGTTTTTAGCCAATGGCTGCTGATAAGAGATAATTGATGGCAGATACAGTATTTGCTGACGTTGGCTACAGTTGTGCACTGAATCGATTATAGTCTGAGTTCTGCACTGCGTGCCACACTGTATAAAATATGTTGGCAGAGCAGTAAAGTGAATATTTGGGATGAAATCCAAATTCTAACAAAAATATTGGTTTAGTGAACCATTTTTTAATGATCTTACCTCTCTCTCCAGCTCGCTCCATCTGCCCTCGGTCTTTGGCTGGCTGTCCCTAACTTTCTCTCACTCTTTTATTGCTCTTTGGCTCTCCCTCCCTCCCTCCCTCTCTCTCTCTCTCTCTCTGGCTCTCGCTCTCGTTCTCTGGTTTCCCTCATTTGAAGAGCAGCTCTCGTTGTTCTTGGATGTTCCTAAATGGCTTCCTCTCGGCACAGGAAGGAGGGGGAAGGGCAGGAAGTGGCTCTATGCAGAGTACAGAGGGACCAAAATACTCTGTCCTCTCTCCATTGTAAATCACATCAACAACTTTTATAACTCATCTTTTCTTCTTCTTCCTCTCATCCCTTTATCTGCCTGTGTTTCCTCAGCCCCCCCCTCTCTCTCTCTCTCTCTCTCGCTCTCTCTCTTTGGCCGAGACTCTCGCAGGAGTCTTACATAAGGGCCCAGTGGTGTGGGACAAAGGTCCCACTGTTCTGTGTGTGTGTGAGTGTGCGAATGAGTGCGTGTCACTGTGTTTATGTGTTCTCCATTGTGATCGTCCTCTGTCCCAGCAGGGCTGCTGTCCTGTGTTTTATTGAAACATTTGTGTAAGATCAGGCAGAAGTGTGCTGTGGCTGTAATATCTGTGCTGGAGCGCAGTGGGAGGGATGGTGCAGGGCCGGGCTATTCAACCTTATCCTGCGAGGGCCGGTGTGGGTGCAGCTTTCACTCCAACCCAGCACTTACACACCTGACACCACTGATCAACCCCAAGAGTCTTTGCTGAAGAGCTTGATTAGTAGTATCAGGTGTGTAAGCGCTTGGTAGGAGTGAAAGCTGCACCCACACCGGCCTGCCGTAGTGTGTAGTGTTGCTGTGAGGAGTGAAGTTGAGGTGTTGTTGCTCTGTGTGTGGTGCAGATATCTGGTCCCTGGGTGTGATCCTGTACATGCTGGTGTGCGGGAGGCCCCCCTTCCAGGAGGCCAACGACAGCGAGACCCTCACCATGATCATGGACTGCAGCTACACCGTGCCCCCCCACGTCTCACCTGAGTGCAAGGAGTGAGTCTCATTATCACCCTGCTGGAGCAGCGCACGCATGCCAACCACACACACACACACACACACACGCACTCAAACACACGCGTGTCACTCGTATGCAAGAGCACGCCTGTGTGCACACACATCCTCTGGGACCTCACATGCTCCCCACGTGCACTTATTTACACACTCTGAACTAACACGCACGCTCAAACACATTCACGTATCACTCCTACGCACAGACACGCACGCGCACACAAAAGTTGTGGGACCCCACATGCACACGTGCACACACAGCCCTCATACACTGTACGCAGTGTGCCCATTCATTGAGGTCACCTCGTTTCATTCTGTCTTACTCCTATTGGCCAATCCTGTCGCACCCCGCCCCCCACCAGGCCCTCACGGGTACCCTCACCATACCGTCAGATCTCACACAGGCCCAACACTCCCGCGCCCGCCGGTCTGAACGGCCAGTTCTCCGCTGGTGTTCCCGTCACCACTGTGAGAGCCACTGTTGGCTGATGGGAGGGTGACCTGTTTGTGTCAAACTTCGTGTTGTGTCCCGCGCGTCTGGACGTCTTCATCAGCTCCTCAGCTCTTTCCGAGCCCCCTGTTCATCAAGAGGCCGAGGAGAGCCTGCCGCAGCTCTGCCTTGGAAAGCCCCGCGCAGTTCTACCCTTAAAATGCCAATCACTCTATCACGTCGGGGGTGCGATCCCCGCCTCGTACCAACCGGCAGTGGTTGGCAGCTTTTTCAGAGTAGCACACTATTGGCTATTGCGCTACAGGGTTGCAAATTGGGAAGGGACTGCCAGGGAGGGAAAATATTAGTTGCTTTGTTCTTTGCTCTAGTGCCTCCTGTCGGTCAGATGGGCGCTCGTCAGGAAGATTTTAAGTCTGTTCATGTCCGGGTATCCTCCGCCCTCGTTCTGAACTTGCGAAGATTCAACCAATGAGTGTATAAGAAGCAGTGGCTGACAGGAGGAGAGCCGCGAGCTGTCTTCACTCTCCTGATTTGGCAGCAAGGGGTCGCATACGAGAAAGACTTGCATAGTTCAACAATTGAGCATTCCAGATTCGGGTGGGATTGGAGATGCAAAATTTATAAGAAAAAAAAGGAATGCCAATCACTGAACTTCCAGAAAGCAAGCCAATCACATGTCAGGATTGCCTGAGTGCCCTCCCCCCTCAGATCTGAGCAGGTACACCGCAGCCGAGAGACAGCAGCGAAGCGCTTCTCCTCTAACAGAGGCTGTGAAGTGGAAGGAAGCCTCCGACGTCACATCTGCATGACAGAGCAGGAAGTGGGACGGCCCTGTTTCCTGCTTCCTGTTTCCTGTTTCTGCTGCGGAGAGGCGTGAGCACAGAGGCCTCCTGTGACAGCGACCGCTGCTCTTTCGACAGCTCTCCCCCCATCCCTCCGCTTTAGGCTCAGAAATATGGCTCTTGGTGTCTTCCTCTTTCTGGGTAGTGCTAAAAATAGAGAGCTTTTAGCAGATATTACCCCATAATGTGTCCCTGAAGAATGAGGGCAGTTGCTTTAAGCAGCAGTTATTTGTGAGTGTTTCTCATGAGCCCGACTTTGGCACAGTGCAGCCCTACAGCATATGTACGCTGGGCACTCGGGGCTGAATGAACCATTTCTCAGCTGCTCCAGCGTCACATCACCCGCCGGACGATTATGATAAAGATGAAATGGTAAGGAGACCTCTGTCACATGACCCTGTTTAAAGCAGACCTCAGTCTTATGACCCCCAGTCTTATGAAAGGGAGGACATAGGGCTGCAGTGTGAAAGGAGAGCAGTATATTAGCAGTGAAGGGGCTGATATGTACACAGACTCAGGGTTTATTTGTTGGTTTTGAGCGGAAGCACAGCACTGCAGTAGAAACCACATCCCCCCACGGAGAGGAGAGAACAAGGGAGAGTAATCCTCTTCATCCGTCCTCACTCCAGATGTGTATGTAGGTTAGAGAGACGGAGAGAGGGAGAGAGAAAGTGAAGGAGAGAGATGGCACAGACAGACAGAGAGAGAGAGGGGAAAAAGAGGACTTAATACACAGTCAACTGATCTGATTAATAATCTGGATTATCTGAACAAGCGTAGGCACAAGCTGTAGAAGCACATACGCACACACATACACACACATATCCTTGAACTTATATCCTTGCGAGGACATTACATTGACTTCCATTCATTCTTTGTGTGTCTCAACAGCCTTTCCCTAATCCTAATAATAAGCAACGCATGCCTAACCCATACACTTCGCCTAACCTTAACCTATCCCTAATTCTAACCTTACCTCTAACCTGAAGCGATAAGTCACAATTTGCCTTTATACTTGTGAGCACAGATGAAAATGTCCTCACTTCCCAAAAATGTCCTCACTCTATAAGAAAAAAAGCTCTCACTGTATGGCAAGTACGAGAGCAGTCACGCACACGCATTCACAGACACACGCATGCAGAAACATTGAGTTTGCTCGCACAGTAGCTTCCCCTGGTGGCCGCACACAGGATTGCTCAGGCTGGATCAGCGTACTGCACCCTGGCTTCGTTCCAGGCTGACCCGCGATGATCTCGTCCCCCTGTCACAGTCAGTGTTCCAGTTTCCTTTCAGGTGTTGATCCGCTGCCCCAGACACGGAGGGGAGAGTGTCTCATGGCACAAAAACGCGGGCTGGGCAAGGGTGGTTACGACGACAGTGATCCTTGTACAAACAAAGAGATCTTAACACAAACACACGCATGAACGCACGCGCGCACGCACACACACACACACATATGCACATTTTTATTGCTATACTTTAGGGCCTTGTATTGACTTACATTCATTGTTGGCAGCCTTTCCCAAACATTACCCATAGCCAAATTATGCCCTACTCTAATGTTAGTATTATGCCTAACCCTAATTGTACTTCATGGCCCTAACTTTAACCAATTAGCAGTTCTGATTGGCAACACTCTGTGAGGACCACCCCAAATGACCTCACAACCTTGTGGTTTATCAAAAAGGTGTGTCTGCCTGGTGGCACCATTTGTTTAGAGTTATGCAACCTCAACCTTGGCACCCCCCCTTCACACACACGCACACACACACACACTCACACTCAAAGACAGTTCCATTGCAGTACTCTGTCCTGTGTGCTTTTCCTACCCCACAGTTAATTAAATGATTGAATAACCAAGACCAACATACTGCGCATGAAAATTTTGATTTATAAATACTGATAATGTCACAGAGATAAGAAGATAAAAGTATGAGGTTGTAAGGATGGCATTAATTTGAGTAATTAAGTGGAAAGAAATCTTGACTTTCTAAATCCGTCCGCCATTTTAGCATCTTATTCATCATAGATTGTGGAGGATCAATTATATTCATGAGAGATTTATTTTGAAACAAAACTGGATTTAGTTATGAATGTTGAAGAGCCATTTAAAGCAGAAACCATTTTGCCAGGCATATCAAACCCATTCTGAAACCAACAGAGGAAAGAACTTGGCTGCAAATATACCCATCGCTAGTATGAGGCTGCTAGTGACACACCTGGTCAGTGCATTCTGAAGCAAGAACCAAAGAAAATACTCATCCTGCTTCATGGCACATTTTGAATGGCTAGCTTGGAACTGTCAGACTCCAGAATGTAATTATTGGCTAATTTCAAGTTTTCCATAAGATGTTCAGTGAAAATACAATGTAAGGGCTCCCTGTCTCTCTGCATCCAGTAGCACATTTCCCTCATCTTCAGTCATTTTGCTTGGCTGAAAGGCCCAAGGGGCTTATGCCATGCTCGGGGTCTTTAGCGGTGGTCTGTTGTGCGTGCGTGCATCTGTGCGTGCGTAAACTTTTGGCTTTTCTGCATTCTAGCTTCTTCAGTTTTTGACCGATCCTTTTCATATTTCATATTATTTATTTATTTATTTATTTAAAACCTCCGCAAGGGAGAGAGCACAGATACATAATTTATACAGGCAAATGACACATTATATATATTATACAGAATTTAAAAAATTAAAATATTCATTTATGGCAAAATTAGAGCATACAATGTAGCGACTAGAGGCCTTCACAAAGCATTTGACCGTAACACGCTCCACCGAGTCTGCGGCGCCGTATCCATATATGTGTGCGCGGTCATAAGGTCGCGGCCAAGTTCGATTTTGAGCCGAATCGGACCGATTTTTGGCCAGTAAGGGGCGTTCCATTTTGGCCATGTTTGGCCAAGCGGGTGCAGTGGCTTTGCCAATATTTTTTTATTATTATTTTAATTAATTTTGCTTTTGCTGATAAGGCAGCTGATGGATTTCTTTCGAACTGTGATTTCGGTGCGTCTGCGCGGCACATGTACCCTACTCCTCCTTCCTTGTGTTCCCGCTCCAGCCTTTCAAACTCCGCAAACTCCAAAGGCTTTCGGAGGCTCGCACTCAATTAATTAATTAAAAAATGACAGCTTATATTTTTTTTCCAAGGCATGTTTTGCATATTCTGCCAACCGTGCTTAAAGACGGCGTGAGCTGAAACGTGACCGATTTGAAGAAATGAATGTATGTTGCATGAAAAGAGATGCTCGACATATCTGAAGCACATCTCAAGAGTAAAAATGGCCAATGAAGATATTGCATCTCTACCCCACACCTACCAACCTGTAACATGCAATTACTGTAGTGCTGTTTCTAAGAACGGTCAACAAAAGGCCACTGGAGATAAATAGAGGAATTGGCAAATACAACTGTGAATGAACCTGGCATGATTATGATATGATATCATGTACTTACAGTGAAGTCCATGAGTATTTGGAAAGTGATACTTTATGAATAGAGCTGAAATGACTCCGCAATGGACTATTGGAATGGTCACAATATGGATGTAATTACCCGCAAATTTAGGCTGTCAGTCTCTTCTTCAACCTCATACCCATTGTTAAGAGATGCAAAAGAAGCTCAGAAGCACAGTATCTGGGCTGTGTAAATACGTGTGAGCTTCACTGTGTGCGTGACATTTCAGGCGTCACTCAAACGCATGATAAAGCACTATGATAAAAGCAGAACTCTCCTGCACTCCTGACTCATGGCCACGGTCTTCTCTCCTCTCCTCCCACAGTCTGATCTCACGCATGCTGCAGCGGGACCCCGCCCGCCGGGCATCGCTGGCGGAGATCGAAGAGCACCACTGGCTGCAGGGAGTGGACTCCTCGCCCTCCCCAGCGGGACGCGCCTCCGCTCCCCTCACCTCCCACCACAGTCTGAGTCCCGAGGAGCACCAGGCCATCCTGCAGGCCATGAGCAGCGGCAACATCGCCGAGCGCGAAGCTGTACAGGAGTGAGTGCTGATCCTCCAATTTCTTTATCTCCTTGTGCTTGTCCTCAAACTAGCTAGCTTAATTGCTGATAAGGCTAGAGTACGCTTCAACTGTAATACATGCTAGCTAGCTAGCTAGATAAAGTGGTTACAAACTCTTTAATGCTATGGCTAGCACACCAGTGTAGGTTACAGTTCGATTCAGCTTTGATATGCGATTGCTAGCTTGCTGGCTAAAGTGATTATGAACTATTTTATCTTTTTTTTTCACCAGTGTTGCGAGCTATCTTGCTATTAGGGTTACAGTTTACCACATGCACACAGCCGCAATTCAATTCAATCGACAATATTTCAACAGTGAACGATAGGACAATCTGACAAGAAACGACATTCGACGTGCATTTGACAGAAGTGACGTGGGGGCACCAGATTTTATGGGGGGATCTGACACGACACCGGTTCTTCTGAACGCTTGGAAGGGGAGGGTGAGGGGAGGGGTTATCAGTTGTTTGCAATCTGCTGCCTCACCACTAGATGCCACTAAATCCCACACACTGGTTCTTTAACTGACATTTTTATTGCTTGTTTCCTTAATGAGTCTATTACAGTTTAAGGACCTTGCATAATGTGGCAATAAAATTGTTAGGGAAAGTTTTTCATTAGGAGCAACACTGGAACATCTGGCTTGCAAACCCTGATTCAGTTTGATAGATTTAACAAAGTCTCTTTGCGCAAGTTTATTGAAATAATTGTATTTAATTAGCGGGGAGTGCCGTAATTCTGCCCGCGCCTTGAGTAAGCCCACCCCATTCAGAGATGGCTAAAGCAAACGTCTGGTATGTGTACTGATAGGGCATGTGCGAAATTAGGGCACAGGCAAAATAAGGGCACGCTACACTTATACAGAGGGTGGTTAGTTAACAGTTAGCTCTGATAATTTGGTGTGTCTCACCATAACTTTCTTTCCTTTCCATCTCCCTTTTCTTACTCCCCATCTCCTTCTCCTAGAGCCCTGGAGGCGGACCAATACAACCACATCACGGCCACCTACTACCTGCTGGGGGAGCGACTCCTGAGAGAGAAACAGGGCCAGGCGGAGACAGAGCAGCCTCAGTCACTACAGTAAGAGTCCTGTACACTGCTCACTGCAGTAAGAGTCCTGCACACACCTCACCGCAGTAAGAGTCCTGTACACAGCTCACCGCAGTAAGAGTCCTGTACACAGCTCACCGCAGTAAGAGTCTTGTACACAGCTCACTGCAGTAAGAGTCCTGTACACAGCTCACCGCAGTAAGAGTCCCGTCCACTGCTCACCACAGTAAGAGTCCTGTACACTGCTCACTGCAGTAAGAGTCCTGTACACAGCTCACCGCAGTAAGAGTCCCGTCCACTGCTCACCACAGTAAGAGTCCTGTACACTACTCACGGCAGTAAGAGTCCTGTACACTGCTCACCGCAGTAAGAGTCCTGTTCACTGCTCACCGCAGTAAGAGTCCTGTACACTGCTCACCTCAGTATGAGTCCTGTTCACTGCTCACCGCAGTAAGAGTCCTGTACACTGCTCACCACAGTAAGAGTCCTGTTCACTGCTCACCGCAGTAAGAGTCCTGTACACTGCTCATCGCAGTAAGAGTCCTGTACACTGCTCACCACAGTAAGAGTCCTGTACACTACTCACGGCAGTAAGAGTCCTGTACACTGCTCACCTCAGTAAGAGTCCTGTACACTGCTCACCTCAGTAAGAGTCCTGTACACTGCTCACCGCAGTAAGAGTCCTGTTCACTGCTAACCGCAGTAAGAGTCCTGTACACTGCTCACCGCAGTAAGAGTCCTGTTCACTGCTCACCGCAGTAAGAGTCCTGTTCACTGCTCACCGCAGTAAGAGTCCTGTACACTGCTCATCGCAGTAAGAGTCCTGTACACTGCTCACCGCAGTAAGAGTCCTGTTCACTGCTCACCGCAGTAAGAGTCCTGTTCACTGCTCACCGCAGTAAGAGTCCTGTACACTGCTCACCGCAGTAAGAGTCCTGTACACAGCTCATCGCAGTAAGAGTCCTGTACACTGCTCACCGCAGTAAGAGTCCTGTTCACTGCTCACCGCAGTAAGAGTCCTGTTCACTGCTCATCGCAGTAAGAGTCCTGTACACTGCTCACTGCAGTAAGAGTCCTGTACACAGCTCATCGCAGTAAGAGTCCTGTTCACTGCTCACCGCAGTAAGAGTCCTGTTCACTGCTCACCGCAGTAAGAGTCTTGTACACAGCTCACTGCAGTAAGAGTCCTGTACACACCTCACCGCAGTAAGAGTCCTGTACACAGCTCACCGCAGTAAGAGTCCTGTACACAGCTCACCGCAGTAAGAGTCTTGTACACAGCTCACTGCAGTAAGAGTCCTGTACACTGCTCACTGCAGTAAGAGTCCTGTACACAGCTCACTGCAGTAAGAGTCCTGTACACTGCTCACCACAGTAAAAGTCCTGTACACTACTCACGGCAGTAAGAGTCCTGTACACTGCTCACCACAGTAAGAGTCCTGTTCACTGCTCACCGCAGTAAGAGTCCTGTACACTGCTCATCGCAGTAAGAGTCCTGTACACTGCTCACCACAGTAAGAGTCCTGTACACTACTCACGGCAGTAAGAGTCCTGTACACTGCTCACCACAGTAAGAGTCCTGTACACTACTCACGGCAGTAAGAGTCCTGTACACTGCTCACTGCAGTAAGAGTCCTGTACACAGCTCACTGCAGTAAGAGTCCTGTACACTGCTCACCACAGTAAGAGTCCTGAACACTACTCACGGCAGTAAGAGTCCTGTACACTGCTCACCACAGTAAGAGTCCTGTACACAGCTCACCGCAGTAAGAGTCCTGTACACTACTCACCGCAGTAAGAGTCCTGTACACTGCTCACCTCAGTAAGAGTCCTGTACACTGCTCACCTCAGTAAGAGTCCTGTACACTGCTCATCGCAGTAAGAGTCCTGTACACAGCTCATCGCAGTAAGAGTCCTGTACACTGCTCACCGCAGTAAGAGTCCTGTTCACTGCTCACCGCAGTAAGAGTCCTGTTCACTGCTCATCGCAGTAAGAGTCCTGTACACTGCTCACTGCAGTAAGAGTCCTGTTCACTGCTCATCGCAGTAAGAGTCCTGTACGCTGCTCACTGCAGTAAGAGTCCTGTACACTGCTCACCTCAGTATGAGTCCTGTTCACTGCTCACTGCAGTAAGAGTCCTGTTCACTGCTAACCGCAGTAAGAGTCCTGTTCACTGCTCACCGCAGTAAGAGTCCTGTACACTGCTCACCTCAGTAAGAGTCCTGTACACTGCCCACCGCAGTAAGAGTCCTGTACACTGCTCATCGCAGTAAGAGTCCTGTTCACTGCTCACTGCAGTAAGAGTCCTGTTCACTGCTCACTGCAGTAAGAGTCCTGTACACTGCTCACCGCAGTAAGAGTCCTGTTCACTGCTCACCGCAGTAAGAGTCCTGCACACAGCTCACCGCAGTAAGAGTCCTGTACGCTGCTCACTGCAGTAAGAGTCCTGTTCACAGCTCACCGCAGTAAGAGTCCTGTACACTGCTCACCGCAGTAAGAGTCCTGTACACTGCTCACCGCAGTAAGAGTCCTGTTCACTGCTCACCGCAGTAAGAGTCCTGTACGCTGCTCACCGCAGTAAGAGTCCTGTTCACTGCTCACCGCAGTCAGAGTCCCGTTCACTGCTCACCGCAGTAAGAGTCCTGTTCACTGCTCACCGCAGTAAGAGTCCTGTACACTGCTCATCGCAGTAAGAGTCCTGTACACTGCTCACCGCAGTAAGAGTCCCATTCACTGCGCACCGCAATAAGAGTCCTGTTCACTGCTTACCGCAGTAAGAGTCCTGTACACTGCTCATCGCAGTAAGAGTCCTGTACACTGCTCATCGCAGTAAGAGTCCTGTACTCTGCTCACCGCAGTAAGAGTCCTGTTCACTGCTCACCGCAGTAAGAGTCCTGTACACTGCTCATTGCAGTAAGAGTCCTGTACACTGCTCATCGCAGTAATAGTCCCATTCACTGCGCACCGCAGTAAGAGTCCTGTTCACTGCTTACCGCAGTAAGAGTCCTGTACACTGCTCACCGCAGTAAGAGTCCTGTTCACTGCTCACCGCAGTAAGAGTCCTGTACACTGCTCACCGCCGTTAGTGTCCTGTACGCTGCTCACTGCAGTAAGAGTCCTGTACACTGCTCACCTCAGTAAGAGTCCTGTTCACTGCTCACCGCAGTAAGAGTCCTGTACACTGCTCACTGCAGTAAGAGTCCTGTACACTGCTCACCGCAGTAAGTGTCCTGTACGCTGCTCACTGCAGTAAGAGTCCTGTACACTGCTCACCTCAGTATGAGTCCTGTTCACTGCTCACTGCAGTAAGAGTCCTGTTCACTGCTCACCGCAGTAAGTGTCCTGTACGCTGCTCACTGCAGTAAGAGTCCTTTACACTGCTCACCTCAGTATGAGTCCTGTTCACTGCTCACTGCAGTAAGAGTCCTGTTCACTGCTCACTGCAGTAAGAGTCCTGTACACAGCTCACCGCAGTAAGAGTCCTGTACACTGCTCACCGCAGTAAGAGTCCTGTACACAGCTCACCGCAGTAAGAGTCCTGTACGCTGCTCACTGCAGTAAGAGTCCTGTACAAAGCTCAGGTTGTACACAGGTGAGGTACAGGTCATTTAAGGCCCTGTCAGAAGTCAGACATGGGACAAAAGTCACAGTTTGCAAAAGATTTCAATACAAATGCAAGAAAAATACTGTATGCGCACCCACCCACACACACACACACACGCAAACATACACACACAAACACAATCAGTGCTTCTCTCTTCCTCTGTGGTGCAGGAGACCCGTGTCTGCCCCCCTGGAGCTTGGGGAAGGTGGGATACGTGATATCAGTGGCGCCCCCTGCAGGAGCCTGGGTCAGGTGGATGATAAGCCCTTCCTCTTTGAGCGGCCCTCCATCACGCTATCGCTAAACCCTGCTCCGCCCAGCGAGCTCACACCTGTGAAGGCGGTGTGTGCGCTCCAGCAGATCTGTGAGGAGGAGGAGGAGGAGGAGGAGGAGGAAGAGGAGGACTCCCCAATTGACCTCTGTCAGCAGGAGTGCCAGGCAGGGGGTGGGGTCACTCCAGAGGGGGGTGGGACTGGAGTGACTGAGGGCGGGGCCTGTGAGGAAGCACAGCAGGCTGGGAGGGAGGAGGGGGGCATGTCTGTGCAGGTAGGCACCCTGATGGAGGCTGAAGAGTCAGGTGACCATCAGAGGGAGGAGTCAGATCATCTGGTGGGTGAAGTGTTTGGGGATGGGGGAGGGGTCCAGCCTGAGAAAGAAGGGACAGGAACTGTCAGTCAGGCAGAGGCTGTGGAGCAAATTCCTCCTCAGGCTCTGCCCTCGTCAGACAGGAGTCCTGCCAGTCTCCCAAAAGAGGTGGAGCCTCAGGCCCCCAGCTATGTGGACGAAGACCCGAAAATCAAGCCGGAGCACAACAACAACACCCTTCCCAACCTGCTGGAGCCCAGCCAAACCGCACCGCCCTCCAGCTCTCCCCGCACCCTCCCACGCAACCACTGTGTGGACCCGGGCCCTGACGGGGTGGAGCTGCGCCCGGGGGTCCCTCCCTCTGGCCCTCAGGAGTCCGCGCACAAAGAGGCGGGGCTGGCGGGGGTCGAGGCGGGGCCTGAGCCCACCTCCAGGGAGCAGAGGGGCAGGAGCGGGAAGAACCGAAATGTGAACCTGCGGGACCGCCTGCTGCAGTTCCCGCTCTGTGAGAAGGCCCTGTCCTTCAACATCCAGCCCGCCTCCAAGGAGAAGCTCCTCCCCTTTGCCCAGTACAACTGCTGCCATGTGCTGTAGACTGCGCCTCAAACTCCACCCTACCATAGCCTGCCACTGTAGCTCTGCACTGTAAGCCCCGCCCCTGGGCGCTTTGACAAGCCTCTCGTGGCTCCCATAGTTCTGTGTCGAGGGGGAGGGTCAGCGGACTCGAATAACTGTACAACTATCAAGCTAGTGTCAGCTGTGAGATCCTCCCTTCTAGTATTACCCAGAACTCCCGCTGCTATTCTTTCCCACCTCTTGGTTCGGTTGTGGACATGCCGATGCCCTTTTCACGGTACCACGAGATGGGAGATGTTCCTGTGCTATAGCTTCTCCCTACAGTACTTTGGCTTCCCTTTGCAATATAATCCTTGTGCTATGGCTAATCTCACTGTTAGCATGCTACAGAATATAACTCTGTGACGAAACTCCCCCCCCCCCCCCCATCCACAGGCAGAGAGCGACCTCTGTATGGTGAGGGTTGATTGAGAAGGCCTGTGTCCTACATTAGATTAGATTTGCTGAGTCAGGGCAGGATCGGGGAAGGGGGGGATGGGGGTCTTTATTGTGATGTCACACTGTGATGTCACATTGTGGTGTCATAGGGTTGCGCTATAGATGTGATTTGGAAACCTGTTACATGTGAATTTTTTTCAGTAGAGCTTACGACTTTCGACCAACTTTGTGGAACAAACCGTGAACTGTAACAAAAACAATATTACTTCAAAATGACGAGGACTGTTGGGTCTTCATGACCTACAAAAAGTGGAGGGAATAACACAATATTGACAACAGCAAAGCAGGACTTGCGGATTCTTAATAGGATATTTTTATGTTTAAAACTTGAATATTACTTCCTCGCAAAATGTTCACAGAAGTATTTGCTTATTTAATCAAACGCAAAGATGGTTTATAGGACAGGAGGAGATGTGTTATTTCATCTTCCAATTTTTATATGTCAGAGGGTTTTTATGATTGAGGGGCTGTCAAAAAGCAATGTAAAGGTGTCATGGTGGGGAGTTTGTACACAGTTTGTATGAAGAGTTTGATTGTTCAGTTACGGTCAACCTACTTAGTGGCATTTACAAGTTAAGGCTGTATACAACATTGGTGAGGTTTGATGACCTTCTTTGCGTGTGACAAATGAAGGACCTCATCAGTTTATTGGAAACATGACAAATCATATAGAAACTGCTTAGACACCGCTGTATCTAGTACAGGGAGCCTGTGTGCTACATTCATGTGCCAAGTGATGACATCATCAAAAACCATTACATCACAAAAGGACTCAAGTGCAACCTGTAAGATCACTGGTGTGAAGGAAACTATTTTAATCATATGTGTTATAAGAAACACTTTGGATGGGGGTCCAATAATCCCAAGACTGCAGATGACCTGGATAAACTATCTTATGTATGTACATTTAAGTACTTCCTCATTTAAGCCTTATGTTGAGTCGGCGTCAAAAGAGATGCTGACAGATTTGTCCGAGGACCATGGCTGTAATCTGACCAAATTTGGATTTCAGATGACAAAAATTGACGGTCATAAATGAACAAAGTTGTGACTGAAAAAGTTGGTCGACCTTCATGAAGGTTTTGCCCCAACAATTCTGTAGCCAGTTGTGTCTGTAGGTGTGGACTTGATTCCAGTATGTTCCGATAAAATCTATTCACATCCTCGTGCTCATAGCTCATAGTTTCCAGACCGCCTTTGCACCCACAATGTTTCCGCAGTCCGGCTAAGTAGTGCTGAGCTGTACTCTGTTTGGTTATCTGGATGTTTTGTAAGCCGTAGCACTGCTCACAGACACAGGCATCGCTTCGGTTCCCCAGCTCTTCAGCATCTCATCTCCAACGAATTGGCAAATAATTTCACGGTTGTACTCAGGTAACTTAACAATCCTGAGCCTCTTCAACTTCTAAACAACATACAACTCAGAGGTTAAGAATTTCCGCCCGGCTAAGAGAAATATCGCTAACGATGACTCTCAGCGTCGTATTTCTTCATTGTAAATTCGGGCAGGTACATGTACCCCGACCTGGAGATGAAATTGTGCAGACTGCGGGCAGCATGAGAAGCAGTGCTGGTGCTGCTCTGCGTTTGGACTGACGAGCGTTAGCTCATGTTTTCTGTGATGAGCTTCATGGTTTCATTTTTTGTTAATCATCTGTGTCCTTGGGTGGAGACACAATACCCCCGGACCCCGCATAGATGACGCCGATTAATTTTTTTTTGTCAGTTTCCTTGGGGGGATAGGGGTGTGCCCCATAGATCATGCTTATGATTCTGATACCGCTGATCGTACAGTATTTGCTTGATGTAACTAAACAAATTTAGTGATAACTCATTTTAACTTCCAAATTTTTTGTCAGAGAATTTTAACAGTGCTTCAGTTTTCTAAAAAATAAGTGTTCAGGAACTTGGTGCAGGAATGAATGCTCACTTGATACTCATTTTTAGGATGTTTAGCTCTTTTCAGAAGATTATTAATCACATACGTATGTCTTTTGTGACGCAGGATAACTTTTATCAAGTGTCATATGAAATAAGCTTCCCTGTTTGATTTTTTTTGTTTTGTTTTGTTTTTAATTGTTTCTGTTTCTCTGCTATAATGGTGATTTGTGTGGCTGTAAGTGAGAGAAGAGTGTGATTGATAGTGTGTGTCAAAATGCTGATGTCAGCCAAGAGCACACGTGTGTTACCCAGTGGTCAAAGATTGTCCTATGGCAGAAAAGTGTTGAAAGAATAGCTAAAGTTATTTAAAAAAGCACAATTACCTCAACAAAACTGACACAACCAAAAAGGTGAAGTTGGGATAGAGACTGAGTACTGATACTCTGAACCCTCTCCACAATGGTCCTCTGATCGGATCCAGGTATTTATCATGATTCTCCTCAAGGTCACCTGATACAGCCCATGAAGCCCCTTGTTCATCAAACGTATTGTGTGTGCTTGGAATGGAGTAAATACCTGGTACCGGCTGTGGGTCACCGTGGAGAGTTTTGAGAACCTTGGGCGTAGGCGATGGTTCAGCAGGGTAACTCTTAGCAGTGGCCGTTCTTGTTTCAGTTCAAGCTGTTGCAGTCAGTTCCAGGGGGAAACCGTAAAGCGACCATGGACCATAGACATCGGCAACAGTTGGGGAATGAGATGAGGTGTTGATGTCGTGAAGGTGTGTTTGTGGAGACGTTGATGGACTGCTCAAGTGTGTAAAGATATGAGCACAGGCACACCTTCTCTCCCGTTTTAGCTTTTTGATTGGATGTTAGGCTCTGTTCCTCCGCCCTCCTACTTTGTCAGCTCCTGGATGGGGAGGTCCATTCTAGACCCAGAAACACTGACTAAAACTGACTGTGTCTCGATGATATGAAATTATTTTTCTATTTATTTATTAAAAACAGTTTAACCATTAAGCAGGCGTGTGTTGTGATGTTTCCTATTGGGGCTTCTCTTCAGGCTGGGGCAGGGGTTGAGTACAGAGGGGAAATGGGTGGACTCCTCTCCATAATTTCATATCTCTTTATCACCTGGATTTTATTTTTAGGCCAATTCAGGAGGTAGAAATCATTTGTACAATCTCCTGGTTGAATTCCTGGGTAGAAAGACTCAGTATTTCTGAACTCCTGGACCACTGGTTGAGTGTCCCTGACAACACACAAGTCAAATGCTCTTTAAGCATCTTTAAGTCTTTCTGAGCACAACTGTAGTTGAAAGTGGAATCATTTTGTTTTACAAACTTCAGGTTAAATAACTGCTAATGGACAAAAAAAAAAAAAACCTAACAGTTAGATGATTCTGCCTTGTGTGCAAGAAAATGATTGGATATAAGATTGAACTTTGTCTCTGCATTTTATCAGTTTTATTATGTAAATTTCATTAATGTGGAGCTCAGTTTATCACAGTGACGACACACAGATTTAGCTCATGGGGAGGGTTGTGCTGTTCATCAACAGTTGAAGCTTGTGAATGAAACTTCATTATACAAGCCAATGCAAAACCAGTGCTCAGGTGGTGTACTAGCCGCAGTAGTGCGATCCTCCCAGCAGGGGGAGTGTACATGGAGAATAATGAATAAGGTTCATCGACCAATTCTGGATTTAAAATACGAAGTCTCAGTGTCAATTCAGTTTTTTACATTACCAAAGGATTTGCTCTCTCTCCGCGCTCCACCGGTCACTGAAAACATATTGATATTCACCGCGGGAAAATCCGACGACCTCGAGTTAAAGATGGATCAGGCTGTTCCGCAGGAGCACCAGACAGTGACCTTATTTCGAGTCGCTTTGTCCCTGTGAGGAGCTTCATTTTAGAGTTGTCGACAGCGGTAATCATTTATTTTACATTTACAAGTGGGGTCATACAATAAAACGTTATTGACTTCAGTTATCGATTAATCTAGTGTGAAATCCACCTTAGTTAAGTGATATTCTCCTCAGCTGCACCTCGGTGAATATCACTTGCCCAAGGTGAATAAATTCTTGGATCCACCTCAATGAAGTCAATAATTGTGTTAAAATACAACATTCTTCTTCACTTCCAACATCATGTCTGCTGCTGGTTATCACAAGGGGGGTCATGGGTTACCTGCCAGCCCTGATCTCCCTACATCTCTCTCTCTTTATTGATAACAAATACAATTATGGACAGGCCTAAGGGCTACTTTGTAAAAAAGGAATGCTGAGGTCGCTGGATAACTGCAGCGAGTAAACAGCTGACAGCTGAGCAGCTCTTCTTCCTTGAGTAAATGTTCCAGATGTGGGAGACACGCAGGTGTTACACAGAGCAGTTATCCTGGAAAATCAGTGACCCGGTCCAGGAGCAACCTTGGCGAGTTTATCGCCCGTCTTACATGGAAGGAACGTCTGAAAGTCAACATGAAATTCTTACAACTGACGGCACCGATGATTAAAATACTAAAAATACACTCTTAGAGATGCAGCTGCACTCTTATAACTGTGATTAAACAGATGGTGTTTCCCTGGCAACACAGTCTCCTCTGACATAAACTTAATCCTTTGAAGTGTCGGTGCTTTAAAACATTTTTGAATTGCTCTGCTTAAAGTTATAATTTGCGACGGTCATGTCAGCGCCGGAATGTTCACAGTTTAAAATCTCATATTAATGAGGATGTTCTTAAACTGAAGATTCTATGACAATGTCACAGTAATTTCTGGAAACTGAAATCAGGTGGATGCTCGGATCGCATACTGCATTATTGACCAGCCACCTTAAAGGGGCAATGTCTCAAGAGCTGCTCAGATGGGTCTGCTGGTCACATTTAAGATGGTAACGCTTGATCTTTTAAGCACCAGACCAGTGAGTTTATCGTCTCACGAGGACAGAAATGAAACGGCACAGGCAGTGTTCAGAAATATACACACATTTATTTACAAATACACTTCTCCGTGTTTTTGCATAGACATTTAAAATTCAAAAAGAGTTTTAAAAATATATCATAGTAAACGGATTTAAAAAATTATAATAAGCATAATTTAGTTAAAGGGAATACCTCTTTATGCATTTTTTTTCTTCTGTGAAGCTGGTATATTCATATTGCATGTATATATATTTATGCATTATTTATATACTTCTTTTTTTGACTAAAAGGCAGCTCCTCCGACATGGCTGCAAGAATCTGTTGCGGTCTGGGGTGGGCGGAGCATCAGGTTACGCAGGCAGCCAATAAGTGAGGGTGGGGACAGTGTGGGCGTGGTCTGTGGTGAGCCTAAGGCCATTGCGCTGCATTCAGATGAGTAAAAGGTTTTTATGATATACTCCAAGCGGCATACACGCAGCGTTTGAGGGACATCAAAATTTGTTGAATTGGGGGTGAAGACCACATCTTTGACATACAGGCCAAAATCTTCCGACTGCCTAAAGGGCTGTTAGCGTCAAAGCGTCTACTTCGCGCCTGTGTTGACTCCGCCCACATAACTCCAGACTCCACCCAGCAGACCCAGACCCGGCCCCCACCCCTCGCAGCGGCGGAGCGCTAAGGCACATGGTGGTTTGTAAGGGTCACATGCGGTACACCTGCAGTTAAGGGGCTTCAGATCAGGTGGGGTGGGGATTGGGGGGGGGAGGGGAGGGGAGGCTCTGGTACTCGGGGTTACTCAAGATGTCAGAACCGAGCAGAGAAATCCGCTGCAGGCTTTCGGGGGCGGTACGTCTGCAGTTTGGACTCAAAAGAGAATCATTGTCCAGGTGGGAGCCACACAGACCTGTGTAAGAGAGGGACGCACAGGGTGGGCGGCCCTGACGTCTGACGCCCGCACCTGACTGTCTGTCGGCTCCCACCCTGCAGCCTGTCCAGCCCAGCTTCATGTTCTCTGGGTCCTGACTGAGTACCCATCACAACCCACAAACACAGACACTCCAGCATACATACAACCACAAACACACAGATCCACACATGCATACATATACACACACACACACACACACACACACACACATGCATACAGGCACACATCATGTCTCACTTCCTACACTTGATTCGCACAGAAGTACACTCAGACATCTGCAGGATTACACGCAGATGTGGATGTATACTCTGGGCGATACGACACATGGAGCAGGCTTTTCGTAGCAGCAGTGGTTTAAGAGACAGGGAGAGAGCATTCACGCCACTCAGAGGGTTTTTTTTCATCAGGCACCAGCCTAGACGGCTCTTCCCAGGGCCCCTTTCCAATGTGAAGAAGCAGTGCCCACCATCTTTAAACGGATCTGCAGTGATTAACTGGGTGAGAATTCTGCCATATTGCTTTTGCCAGGCCATGGAGGGAGGGCAATAACTTCAAAGTTCTCTCTCTCTCTCTCTCTCTCTCTCTCTCAAGCTTTCTTACACCCACTCCCTCTCCCTCTCGCTCCACCACACACTCTCACACACACATCATTCCTGTCTCCTACATTCCCTGGCCCTCTTGCACTTTCCTCATTCTTCCTCTTCTCTCCTGTCTTGCTCAGGCCACTAATTTACAAGTTATAGATACAAATATGAACGGTGACAAAGACAGACAGCCTAAAATATTAATTTCTCTTTCCCTTCGTCATGCTTTTTAACGCTTCTTAAACATTTTTAATGAATCAAAGAATCAATAAATAAATTTACATATATCAGCCCCTCCCCCAGGCTGTATAATTGGAGGGAGAATCCGTGCTGTGATTGGCAGGTGGGACGAGAGGTGGCATGAGATGGGAAGGCCTAACGGCGAGAGGGACAGTGTTGAGAGCTGAAGCGGCGGGATGGGCCATGAGACTGCGGGGTGGGAGGGGCCACTCGGGGGAGGGGAGCCGCGTCTTGTCATTGGCTCTTCTCGAAGGTCTCGTCTGGGATTAAAGTGTTGAAGGGGTGGTCCCAGAAAGTAGTGGTGATTCCAAATCCTGCACAGAGGTGGGTGAACACAGTTATCAGTCAATATAATCTCAGCTACTGACAGATGCACTGACAGACCGGCAGATGATCCAGCAGACAGATCAACAGGCTGGCTGATAGAGAGTTCAGCAGACAGACCATCAGATGGTTCTACAGACGGATCTACAGACAGCCCATCAAATGGGACTACAGGCAGATCTACAGACAGCCCATCAAATGGTCCCACAGACAGACCAATGGGTGGCCCTAAAGGCAGATGTAAAGTCAGAGAACTATAGATGTTCACACAGACAAATCTACAGACAGACTGGCCCGCTGAAAACCTGATGGACTGTCGGCGAGGCACATCACTTACCGGCTCTCTGGTGCTCGAAGTGGTGTTTGACGTGGTAGGCCTTGAGGCCGTACATGTAGGAGCCTTTCCGAGGACAGCCGTAGTGCAGGTAATAGTGTATCATGTCATACACCACGTATCCACACAGCCCCCCGACGAAGAGCGACAAGCCAACGCCCTCTGGAAACAGCTGATTAATCAGCAAGTAGAATCCTCCGATGACCGGAGACGCCAACCCGGGCGGAAACACCAGCCGTGAGCCGTCAAATGGAGACTGCAGGCAGAAGGGCAGAGGTCAGGGGTCACTTGAACACACTAATTAATCCAAGTTGTTCTTGTGACCAATCCCTGCTGCAGAACAACCAGTAAGCTGTCTATTTTCTTTTCTATTTCTATCACATTTTCTCTCAATCTCTCTTGCCCTCCATCTCTCTCTTTCCATCTCTGTCTCCATACTTCTAAAGTGCTCCCTTCCTCAACTTCTCCTAAATTCTCCTCTCCCCCCCTCTTGACCAGATTAACCTTGATTTACATCATGATTAAGAATTATACGGAGAACATTATCCATTATGGGACAAAATTCAAAGGACATAAAGACCCCAAGAAAAAGAAATGAATGCAAAACAAGCTTCTTTGAAGTGACCTGTATATGAGCACTGCACAGTGTGAGAGATTTCCCCAATCTAAAGATTTACAGATGCGTTTCATCCGTACTACTGGTTCCAATTCCAACTAATTTAAATTCAAGACAAAGATGTGAGTGAACACAAAATGCAGCTTTTGAATGATCATTTTATTCATGGAAGGTACGCATTCATTAACGTATTTACATGACCAAAGTGAGGGAAAAGACTAGCGCTCGCTGCTTCCATTATTCCCTCTCTGTCCGAGACCCTAGAGCCCTATTCCTCAAATCTTGGTCCTCAAGAGCCAATGACTTCTGGTCTTCCTCCTCCATTTACCTGAGAGTCAGGTCAAAGAGCAGTCTGGCCAATCAGAAAGGCGAACTATTTAGTTAATTGCCGGGGAGGAGAGAGAACCAGGGCAGGATTTAGATTCGAGGACCAGATTTGAGGATCCCTGCCCAAGAGAGGGGATGTACCCCCTCGGACCCTCACCTTGTGGTGCTGGCCATGCAGCAGGAAGTGCAGGGTGATGAGGTAATAGTTGTGGGCGGGGGGACGCATGTGGAACACAAAGCGATGGATGCAGTACTCAATGAAGGACCAAAGGAACATTCCAAACAGGAAGAAGAGGGGGAAAGTGTACTTGTGCACCAGGAAGGAGTAATCTGGAGGAACACAGACATGAGCAGGGGGGTTAACTGGTGGACATCACTGACAATGAGCGCGGGTGTGTGTGTGTGTGTGTGTGTGTGTGTGTGTGAGTGTTTATGTGAATATGTCTCACCTGTTGTGAGAAAAACTCTGGTCTGCTCCTGTGCCAGAATGTTGTAGCAGTACCAGCTCAGATAGATCACCAGCGGCATCCAGACAAGGGGAACCATGTACCTATAACGCGGGTACCAATTAAACCCTGATAAATGAGGTTAAACACATACACAGCACAACATTGACACAGCAAAATATCTGTGTGTGTCTGCCTGCGAGTGTCGGGCTGCGTGAGTTGCCCGCGTTCAATGCTAATTCATAGCACGTAAATGCTAACATGTAGCACATTTACGGTATTCAGCATGAGTGCATGTTAGTTCGTTAGTTGAGCGTAACTGTGTGCATCATCTCAAGAGTGTAAATGACTTAAGGGGCTTTCAGGTACATTGTGCGACGGGTATACAACAGGGGTAATTCACTTGACATTTGCGAGTATGTGCAATGAAATTTGTGTATTCTACGACGGAAAAGGCTGTCGCAGACCCTGATTTTGTACGTCAGGCCCATTTCGTAGGTCTGTCGTGCAGTGCCCTACGAGGTTGTTCAACTGCGTCATGCTAGACCTACGCATTTCATTTCATTGGGGTCATCTGAGGTCCTCATTATCTTTGGTTTCCTACGATAGACCTACGGTTGTCCTTTGTTAAACCCACGACGGTCCTACGAATGTTCCACCGCTGTACGTCTTTTCTGCAATTGTCATGAGTTAATGGAACGATTAGAATTCCATCTTATGTCAGTCGCACGGCTGTCTTGAAATTTTTTACGACATCTTCTGCATCAACGGTAGCATGACATATTGTTATGTGACTGCTACTGCGCAACCTTCAAATCTTCCTTCCTCCACCAAACGTACGTCACTCCCTTCTGTCGCGTCATGGAACCACTAAAATTGTACGATGTAAAAAAAAATCATCAAAAAACATGAAGCCTTAGGATAAAAAGCCTTTATTAAAGCATGGCTGAGGCAAATTAAAAAGCGAACATGTTTCTTCCTACACGGGTGCCCTGATGAAGACCATGTAGGTCGAAACATGTCAGCTTTTTAATTTGGTTCAGCCCTGCTTTAATAAAGCTTTTTTTCCTAAGGCTTCGTTTGGACCCTACTATTTTTTCTGAGTGTCTGGAAGACCTAAAATTTTTGGTTGTCCTCTCGTCTCACTTTTCCAAGAGCATCAGGTTTATTCTTTGAACTAAAAGATTTTTTCATCCTATGAGCGCCTAATATCCTTCTCTCTTAATGTAAAAAAAAAATCAAACGACGTTTGTGAAAGCCCCTTTAACATGCAGTGAGATCATGTCTGTGAGGGAGTGTGTGCGAGTGTGTGTCGAAGGCACGGCACGAATCTCACCAGGAGGTCTTGGTGCTGGCCTCCATGAGCGGGGACTCGAAGAGGCGGATGGGCCTGTCGACAGGCTGGTGAACCCAGGTGTCGTACTTCTCACCCAGGTGACCCACCTGCCAGGCAAGGGGCTTCTCCCAGTCCACCAGATCCTGTGGACGGACAGACACACACACACACACACACACACACACACACACCATTAGGGGCCTTCATAAAGGGCACAGACAACACACACTTTGTGATGTGGAATATCCAGATTTATGTTATCCCGACTGCCTGCCTGGATTTACTAATTAGAACTTCCTCTTTAAGGAACAAGAACTGAGTGAACTCGGCTGAAAGAGTTCATGGTCGGCAGTGACCTTTGGCAGGTCTTTTATTTTCTGACACATGAATTCTCCACCACTGTCCATAAAAGAGTACATTAACAGAGGTCAAAGCGTGATGTCATAAAATTTCATGAGTTTGCTGAGGAGCTCACGGAAGATTCATTGCCAACATCTCCATAGCTTCTGACCTCTGGACTTTATCCTTTAAACAATTCGCTAAGTCATTCAGATAATGGGCCCTAACCCCAGATGGTCAGGACAAGGCCAAGATATGACATTAATAGTCCTGAATAGGCCATGATCCTACCACTCCAAAGGCCCACAGCGCAGTTCCCACCCACACCTTTACTAGTTAAAAGAATTACAGTGACCCTGTATGGCTTTGCCTGCAACAAGACAGCACTGTATTTCATCGCTAAGTGCGGTGGAAAGTATTCCATTTATGAGCCTTGCCGTTCAGTTAATTGTATGAAGCAAGCTGCTGTCATGTTAAGATTTGATTGAAACTCGTTGATTTCAGTCGCAAGCGGGCAGTGAAGAAAAAGTAAGATAGTCGTCCAGTTCAGATGTGTATCATCTCGGCGCCGGTCTGCTTGAGTTTTTATGGTCCTCTGATTCAAAGTGACCATTGATTTGCCCAGCAGAGTAGTTTTACGTAGGCACTGATTGGGTAAGCCCTCAGGTACTGCAGAATGCAACAGCTCTTCCAGCCGGTTTCCTCTGAATGCTGACGTGAGGGATTAAAGGGCGCTTCGCGTGTGCGGCCGACAACCGTCTCAGAGGCCAACTTTAACACTCCGCACTATCGCCACCAGAGGGAGCCAGACTGTAATTTAAACTAGTCACAGTCGGCAAGCTTAAAGTAAACAGCGTATGAATGCCCCCATACTTTTCCCTCGAGGAGGAACTCATCTTATCATCACCCCGCTTATCAGTGTTTATCTGGTTATCAGCAGATAAGGGGCCAGAGTGAAGCTCACATGTTCTCTTATAAAATGCTTACTGGGTGGCAGCAGCACAAAGGAGGGTGTGCGTGTGTGTGTGTGTGTGTGTGTGTGCGCGCCTGTGCATGTCAGTGTGAGAGGCTCCATGTGTGTGTGTGCAAGTGGGTGCGTGTTTGTGAACATGTGAATTTGGGTGTGTATGTGTGCGCAGTCACAGATTAAAGGTTCCACTGTCATTCCACAGCACAGCCCTGTCTAGACTGGGGGCTCTTCCTAAGGCAAAATGGTCCTTTCTCTGGGAGTTTATACACCTGTGATAGAGGTAGAGTTCCTCCAAGAAGTCAAGGCAAATAAGCCTTTTATCCGCGAGTGAGAGTGTATGCTGGAGGGTGAATATGAGAGAGATGGAGCAAGAGCGTCCTTATATGTGTGAGTGTGGTCGATCGAAGGTGTACTGAAGTAGTGCACGTGAAACGTGCACACCGCCGCGCTCCCTGAGCTGGTGACAGCTGAAAAGGGGGTGGGCTCACATCGGTCAGAAGGGTCAATGGCCATCAGAGTGGTCACCTCTCTCAAAATCCCATCAGAATCCATATCCCACAATGCACTGCTGTGCACACTGCGAGAGTCTTACTCACTGTTGTGGGGTCAACGAACGCGCGGGTGCTGAGGGTCAGCCAGCCTGTTACATAGTGTGAGAGCATCAAAGCTCGAAGCAGATCAGTGTCCACCTGTTGCGTGTACTGATGGTCAGACCACAGGATCACGAAACACCCCACTCTGAGCCTTCAGTCTATAACATCCCCATGGACAAATATGAGCCAAAATGATTCACAGGTTAACATTTCTGAGACCACAACTTTAATCAATATTGTTCCTGCAGAGATGCATGAGAAGATGACTTTGGCTTGTGGCCAGCCTGAGACATAGATGTAATGGGAGGGTAAACAAATTCATCTTATGATTTGCAACCTGCTTCTGTTAACTCCGCCTGATTAACAACCAAACCATTTGTTTGCTGAATTTTCAAGGCCAACATATAGCGAATAAGGACACGCTAATCACAAAGAGATCATTCGGCTGCAATGTGAGCGAGTAAGGACGACAATGATCTGAATAATTAATTACTAATATTAATCTAAACAAGAGTTGTCAGAAAGACAACAAAGCTCGCCGGGGCAAGGTTAAAGTTTTTCTGCACACTGACGGATGCGAACGCGGACGCGGACGCCGGGGGTACGACAATAGCTCTCCGGACATTATTCGTCCCGGCGTGCTAAAAATTAACTGCAAAAAATCCAAACATTCACTGAATTTTATCACTTGTTGGAGCATTAAAAAAAATAGCTTATTATGAAAGATGAATGATGAGTTTTAATAAAAAATTAATTTGGTTAAATCTTAAACATTAAAAGCATTAAAAAACATTAAAAAGTGCAAAACATTTTTAAATGTTCTGAAGCAGCATAGAATGCCAAATAAAAGTTGTCAAATTGGTGCAAAAAGACCTTACTTACAGTTAGCCATGCACACAAATCTACGCAAATCTGTTGTCTTTTATAGGCATGAATAAATCGAGAATCTATGACAGACGTATTCCTTTCCATGTCAAAATGCTTCAAAACTTTATGGTGCTTAGAACAATAATCCATCCATCAATTTATTCATCCATTCATCCATCCATCCATTCATCCATATGTATGTACATACATAGATTCATTCTCTGACCAACTTATTCATCCACTCATACCAAATAACAGGTTAGCGCTGCCAATTAACCTGGGATGCATGTCTTAGAACAGTAGGAAAAATAGGCATCAGCCCAACCTGCTGCACCCCCATGCCACCATGTGACAGAGCTGGGCGCACGCTGAGGGGACTCATAGGTTAAAAGGTGAGGATTCGGAGACCAAAGCAGAAACTCTCTTACCGTTTCAGGGTCCACTTTACTGCAGAGATCGGCACCCATCGGCTCAAAGGCCTTTCTCCTCTCCCTCGGTGTCTGCAACGAAACAACAAGTGAAAGGAATCAAACCCAGATATCCAGGCGTGTCCACACTGATGTCTGCTTGCTGCCCGTACACAGGAGTAGCCTGTAATTGTTTTCTAGAAAAAATGATCTGGAGTTTGATTAATGACTTAGAAAATCTGCTGTTCCTTTTTTATAAAAAAGATGTTTTAATTAAGGACAGAGGTGGGAGACACAGAAGTACAAAATGTTACCTCCAGTATTTTACTGCAATGACCTCAATTTGCTAATTATCTCTGTTCTTCTGCCAGGAGGCAGAACTAATTTGTGACGACAGCTGACTGCATTCATTAGAAGAGCAAACATGTGACAGGGCCTCCTGTCTCCGAACATTCCAACATTGTTTTAAGGATGTGTAAAAGCATACGTAAAGCATTCACTTCAGAGACCTCAAAGGTGAAACTGAAAATGGCACAAGTCTGCCTTAATTTCCAAGAATTTCATCTGAAGCAAGTCATTCGGTCTGAACTCAATATCAGAGAAAGCGTTTACATTCTCAAAACTAGACAGTTTGGGTTGCCGAAGACCAACACTTGCATCATTGCTTGATCACCGAAGCAAAATTTAAAGATTAGCCTGCGGCCAAGATCATCAGCTCAAACCCAAGGTCACAAACTGATGTGTAATATATGACTTTCAATCAGTCCCTAATGCACATTGATGCTCTAAATCCAATAATAAGTGAGATACAGGTGTTTTCATGTTTGACCTTGAACCCAAGGTGAAAGGTTAAACAAGGTCGCAAACTGATGCTCTTTATATATGAGTTCCCATCACTCCCTACTGTCTTGCGTCATTCTTATGTTGTTGTTGAGCTTCTATGAAATATTAATGGTGGTATTAACAGCGTACAGTGGTATTAGTACAGTGTTTGTTGCAGTAACTGCGCTGCCACACACTTGTATTTATGCACGTCCATGTGACATGTTTTAGTAATGGTCCGCACTGGAAAATGGGGCTCCCCCAAAAGCCTCTGGGTAATTGGAACCCTTAATCAGTATATAATAAAAACACAAACTTTATACATCTGAGATATGGTTCATTTTGATGCAATAACAAGCAAAATCCAGGCATTTAAGAACCTTAATTAATTAAATAATTAATTATTCAGTAAAAAAATGATCCAGTTTCGACCAAACTCAATCGGCGTTGAGACCTCACCACTAATAATGCTTATGCCATCCATAAACAAAACTGGGTCAGGATTTTGACATGTAGTTTGATTGCAAGAAACTTCAACAGATGCGGCCGGTACGGTGGAGGCAGAACAAACAAAAATCCATCGTGTCCTCGACTCTGTCTGTGGATACAGCAATCAGATTACAGTAAAACCAGACTTCTGTAATAATCTGATAAGTCATGGTAAGTCATGAGGTTGTGGAAGAGATTCAAGTCTACATAAGTCGGTCACCAATCCGATCGCAAAACAAGGAGTGGAGGAGGGTGGATGCAGCAGTCATCTTATCCGACAATTTCTTTGAGATATTTTCTCCTGTCAAGGAGATGAAGAATTTTCAAACTTCTGATATTTTCCAATATAAATTAGCTCACTACACCTCTCCTGTAGTGAGTTTTTGACACCGTTTTGCTGGAACCCTTTTGTTTTTCTCCTCATTCCCCCTATGAATTACACTTTTTAAAATATTCATAAAATGTACGGTTAAAAACACATGATTGGAAAGTTCAAGACATTTAGGGTTGATTCCATGACTTTACAAGCCGTGAAAGTTGTGCCATTTTGCCCTCAAAAGTGGTATTTGCACCGCGCGGCCAAAATACTACATGACAACAACCGCTGACGTTATTTTGGTGCCGGAGCATCAGTTCAGTATTGTGGATCGTGAGCAAAACAAGCAGCGACAGGGCCGATATCCCACTGCCGCCCCCAACAAACAGAGTGAAAGTGCAGAGTCCGGAGTTTCCTTTACCGTGTCAGGTTTTTCCCTCTGCTTGAGTTTATTAGTTCTCATTTTACAATTATTGTCTCATGCAGCGCCTTCCCATTTGTGCCCCCGCCCCCCACGTGTTCAATATTCTTAATGATTGTGGCGCAAATTTAAGTTCCTGGTTGACGTTCCTTTCCAGCTGGATTGCTTCTCCTCTTTTAAGACTGTTAGCCTAAGAGCTCCAAACTCCAAAACTCCTGTTCAGTTTTCATGATATAGATATTACCACTTTATTCGGGATATTACCCTGTGCTATTCAGCTCCTGTTTGGTGAGTCAGCTGTCCCCTGAATACCAGGCACTGCCCGATGTGCCCTGTTCCTCGGATTGCTGTCCCGAAATTCTCTTCGGACTGGTCCCGGGCTACGGCTTTATCTTCCCTTATTTATCCAGTTCACCTGACTCGGATAAGTCCTTAAATCCTGTGTATTTGAATTTTTACTTCAAGTTTGTGCCACCTGTGGCTTGCAGTGCTGATCGAAAAGCATCATGACTTTTTCTGTGGATCTGTGCTTCGTTCGTTCACTGCAGCTCAGAACACGAAGCTGTCAGAATACATTTTTCATGTCAGGAATTCAAATATAGAAGTTCTGAAAGGACCTGATTGTGACAAACCATCACTTTTTAGCTAAAATAATATGTTCCAAAGTCAATTCCAGAATATTCAGAAGGAAACATGAATTCTGAACATTTCTCCTGTTTTCAATGCGACTCAAAGTTTAACTCAAATAATAACAAGCAGCGAAGTGTTGGTACATGTAGCATTAAACAAGATTTCAAAAAATACCCTCCAACAAAACTTTGAAGAAAATCAAACAAATATGAAAAATCATAGATCACCTGAAATTCATAGTTTTCCTTTTAGTCACCTGAGAGAGGAAATCAAAAGCGTCAAAAACACCTCAGAGTGAGTAAAAGCTCGTAAAAAACACACATGTATAAAAAAGCAGAAACAAACGCTTTAGTATACAATACCTCAAATGACAGAATGGATGACAAGTAGTTAATATTGAACAAAAGAAGCCCAGATATATGGAGTAGTGGATGATTCATAAAGGCGTGGTTTTTGTCTCGGCTCACTGAACTCCTCCAGGGCTGGTGGGACAGCGGTGTCCCTCGTTGGCACTGCATCCTTTCGCAAAAATCATTTCATCTTTGGCCCTAGGCCTCCATGCTGCTGAAAATGAACGAGTTTCTTTAAAATCGTGTCTGTAGACAGACTGAACCCATTTCCTTCCCACAATCGGATCCTTTGGGAACTTATGCAGTAGTCATACCTGTCTTGAACAGCGTATTCTGATAACTTTGTTGGCTGGGGACACCAGCAATGCAACATCGCCCTTGTGGCAAATTAATATATGCTGTCTTTCCACAATATTGGATTGATCTTCTAACACCAAAATTACGTCAGTGGTTGTTGTCACATGGTATTCTGACCATGCGGTATAAAACCATTTTTGAGGGCGAAATGGCACAAATTTAAGTGCTTGTAAAGTTGTCAATTTTAACCCAAAATGTCTTAAATTTTGGAATCTTGTCTTTGAAACAGTACATTTTCTGTATATGAAAAAAAAATTCCCTTCATAGGCACTTTGAGAACCACCTGAGAGCCACTCAAAATCTGGTGGCCTTTATGTACATGTAAAGAAGTAGAAATTAAAAAAAAGAAAAAGAAAGAAATGGGATATGCGAGCACCAAGCATTATATTACCGGGAGAAATCTTCTCATCGAATTTCTTGAAATTCGATGGTGACTTTAATCAGCTCTCTGTCTTCATATTTTACAGTTTACACGCCGATTAATCTGATGACAGTCAAAATCAGATCTGAATCAGATTATCTGCATGCAGGTAAACACACTTAATTAGGCTAGAGCTCAAATTTAAGACAGAATTTGATCATCTTCAATGAAGTTATCCACCTTCATCTTATCGATAACATTACAGTAAATGACTGCATTCAAAAAAAAAAAAAAAAAAAACACGAGTGCTTGGCGTTTGAGCACGGTAGATGAGATGTAACGTAAAAAGACATGGGTCTGGCGCATGTCACCATTAGTCAATAATTAAAAAACAGGACGCTGAAAAATGGACACATCTCCTGAGTGCACGCCCCCTAACTACAACTAAATACTGTGTAAGACCCATCAACAGCAGGAGAGATATGAGCAGAGGTCACAGGCATGCTGAGAAGTAGAGTGGTGAGATACAATTATAGACTCTGATATAGGGAACTGTAGACAGATACAGGTGGAGACAGAGATAGTGAGGCGCGTATGGACAAATCTAGGCCTTTAATTAAGCTAGCAGATGAGAAAGTCATTGGCAAACCCCCTTTTTTATGACAGAGGAGATTCATTTCGACCAGAAGGAGGAAGGACAGAGAAAAGTAATCCTCAGCTATTGACTCAAATACTAATGTCCGGAGCACAGTCAGAACCGCCTACAGTAAACTACCATTTTAATGGCCTCAGTTAGCAAGCAAACCACTGAGCAAGATTGCAGGCAGAATTAACACTGTAAACACCTTGAACTCATTCTGGATAAAGCAGCCCATGAGCATATGAACAGTGACCCTTTTCTTACAGCTTTCTTAGACTGAGAGTATTTACAACTATAAGAAAATACCCTCATTTTCATACAGCAACAATCCCAAACTTGAACAGACAGCACTTGACAGCTACGCACAAACACACCTTCCAATCGATTCTGAGCGCAACAGCTCAGTTTCAGAGACCACTATGATGACGTGAATAAACTCCAAGGAAACCACAGTAGAAGAGCAAATTACACCAGGAGTCACACATACTTCAAAACCTGAAACTTCATGCCTGCACACTCATAGGCCGATATAAGTTCATCAAAACCAGAACTATGATACTTGTACATTGAAACCTGAATACTTGATACCAGCACCTGGCACAAAGATTGATACCACTACACAAAAACTAAACACTGGCTCCTGTACGCGGACGCCTGACACACAGGTCTCCTATTTGACAAACTAAACGCAGTTGGGAAGCACAAGAGCTAAAGGTATAGCAGAACAAAACTGGGCGCGTCTTACTCTATTCCAGTAATTAGTGACAAGTGGCAACAGCACAGCTGTGGCGCTACCATCAAAAGAGAAATTAATGACCTGTGAGTGTGGTGAGGGTTTGCTTCCATTAAGGCCAATCAGATCAGCTGCTGTTATTCCCTTAAAAACAAGTGAGTTAACGCCATCGTGAGCTGGAGATTTTGTTGTACGAAGAAGAGGCGCTGAGGCTGCATTACTGCTGACTCCTACAGTCTTCTGAGAGCTTTGCGCTGATGTACTAAGGAGTTCAGTGATGTGAGGCAAAGAGAAGCAAGAACTAGTGTCCAGCAGGTGGGAGACCAGATCCAGTGGAGGGGGGGGTCATTTAACAGTGAGCCCGTCACACCAACAGAGAACATGGCTGTCTCTACCCTTCCCCCAGAATGTGGGGGGGGTTTGGGGAGACAGAAGTCAGTTGACCAGGTAATGTGTTATTTTTTTTATGATAAAACATGGGCCATTTAAACTGTTGACAAAAGAGCACTCGTGGTATCAAAAAAAGTGAGACTTAAGTTAATTATTTGTAAGCCACCCTGCACAAATAAAATATTCACACATGTAAAATCTCCCCTTCACCCTCCCGTTCCCATTAGACCCACCACCATTATGTAGGCATTGTTTATAGGGTAAATAATGAAAATTAAAATTAAAAAAGGGAAGAAATGAATGATGTGCATTGATTGCCAAACAGCTCTGCTGGCTGGGATTCATTCTCATGAAGCTATGTGAGACAGCCTATGCTTTAAGTGGTGGTCTGCGTGAGTCAAAATGCACGTGAGGTCTGTGCCACAAAACTTCCAGAGCGTCATTTGTATTCTTTAACACACCTCCTAATGCGCTGTTTAACCCATTATACAGCAAACGCCTGCATGGCAGAGCACAAAACTGCCAAACTAGTCAAAGGCAATACATATACCGTCGTCAATGAACGGAACTGTGAATAATGCTACCGTCACATCCGTTTCCATTTGTGAGGGCATGAAAATAGAGCACATAGGCAGATACCTGCACACCAAAAGCTGAACAATGACACCTATACTCTGAAACCTGAGCACTCACACGTAGATTGATACCTGTGCACTAAAACCTGTACAACAGAAACCGATGAGTAACCATAAGAGGCCACACCTGATAATGAAGGGGAGGTTTGGCCCCTAAGAGGGGTGGTTCAAGCACAGTGGAAATTCATGGGTGGCTCAATAATGAGGTGAGGGTCAATAATCCAATCTGAGCACACAGCGGGTTTATGGAAACTGATACGCCTGCACCTACAAACTGCCGCCTACATCCACCACAGTGTGTGTCACTGCTTAATCTCTGACATACTAATAACCGCATTTATTAGTACAATAAAACCGCATACGCAGTCAGCGTGTTATAGCTGGGACTCATCAAACCCTGAACTCTGGAAGCAGATAAGAGAAGTATTCTGTTACAGCTCACCCTTACTCTCTCTTTCCATTTTAAGATACACTTTATTGAACCCCGTGGGGTAATTTGTCCTCTACATTTGACCCATCCTATAGTTAGGAGCAGTGGGCAGCCACAGAGCAGCGCATGGGGACCAACTCCAGTTCTAAAGCCAGTTCCTTGGTCAGAGGTACTGGTTGGAGTGTTCCTATGCTGCATGTTTTTTTTTTTTCAGGTACAGAGCTGAAAAAAAGTACTTGCCCCTTCCATCTATTTTTGTCCCACTTCAATGGTTCAGATCATCAAACTAATTCAATATTTTATCGATAACCCAACATAAAAGCAACGGTTTTTTTCAATGGTGAGTTCATTTATCGAAGGAAAAAAAGGCCATCCAACCACAGTTGGCCCTGTGTGAAGTAATTGCCTCCTTAGTTAATAAATCAACCAAATGAACAAATTTAATTGATAACTGGGTTCAAGTCCCCTAGACACACCCAGGTATTGCCACCTTGACACTTGCACGATTTTTGTGACTGCAATGCGTCGTGGCAATGATTTAAGTCTTGGGGAACAAGCGTGAGGAGTGTGTGAAGGGTGCGGGGGTGCATGCCGTGTCGTGGAGAGAATTTTGAAATGTTCAAAAATTCGGCATGCATTTGCCACGCAATTTTTCGCGCCATGTGCGCACCACTCGCGTGAACCATGTGTGAACACTACGCGAACTAAGCGCGAACACTGCCGTGTTCAATGCGTGCCGTGTTAGAGTTTTGTCACGAGTTGTTCACGTGATCATCGCACGCCCAGCTCACGCATAGTTCGTACACGTCACTAACCATTCACGCATGGCAGGAACTTCTCAGGAAGTGTTGACGCATTGTTCGCGCGTAGTTAAAATTTTTGGCCACGCATTGCTTAGATAGTGCATAAATTACGCATGTACAGTGCGTAACCAGGGCGCAAACAAGGCTCTGCTGCGTATCACCGAAATGGCACGCCTTGCCACGACGCATTGCGCGGCATTGCGTGGACAAAAATCGTGCAAGTGTCAGGGTGGCAGATAACATAACATAACATAACATGAATGGCGAGAAAAAGCCGTTCAGCCCAACTAGACTCGCCAGTTTCTTTATACTATTGCGAATATGATAGCTGCCAGCCCAAGTTAAGTAAAAAAAAAATCACATAGGCATTAAGCAGCTCATGATGCCGCCATCTAAAGAAATTCAAAAACAGATGAGAAACTAATTCATGAATCAGTCTAGAAAGGACGCCAGCAAACCACAGTGAGAGCCACTATTTACAAATAGAGGAAACATGGAACTGCGGTGAACCTCCCCTGCAAATTTCCTCAGAGAGCATCTTGACGACTCATCCAGGACGTCACAAAGAAGCCAGAGAAACAACTGCAGGCCTCACTTGCCTCAATTAAGGCCAGTGCTCAGGATTCCAAAACAAGAAAGAGAATATGGGGGGGGGGGCGCAGTGGCTCATCAGTCTAAGCGTGTGCACCATAAAAAAGGCTGTGTCCTTCTCGCAGCGACCTGGGTTCGATTCCGGCTCAGTCTCGCCCTTGCTTTACTGCCGCCGTGGTTTTCATTCAGATACTTCCATATTTCTCATCACTACAACTAGTGCCGTTCTGTATATGGTTGAAATCGTACGCGATTTTTCATACAAAACGCATTGGCTGATGAATCAACCTCTATTCCCTCGAATATCACCACATATTACCGCATTCTCCGGGAACCTAAGGCGTCGATAAGGCACATTAGGTGCTTGTTCTTCGCCGGACAAAATTGCCAATTCTCGACGATATTATTACGCTGGCTTTAAAGGGAAAGACAGCAGCTAATCTGATTGACCATCATAGAATCAAATCCCCTCCACTCACATGGGTAATTATTTTTTCTTAGCCCAACCATTCTGATGACAGTGCCTCAACTGTGCTATTGCCAACTATCACAAAATTACCAAAATACAGTAACAATATGCCCCGTTTTGATCTGTGCTATCTTTAGCAATTGTGATTTTGGTTGTCAAAATAGGGGCCTTTTGTCTAATATTAAAATTAGTTGGATGATCTAACACATGTAAATATGACAAATAAGCAAAAATAGAAGAAATCAGGAAGGGGGCAAATAGCTTTTCGCAGTACTGCACATTTCGCACATTACACGCTTAATATATATCCAGCTGAGGGGTTACTTCGGTCACGGGGTTAGTTTGTCACCCCAGTTTTTTTTCACTGCAAACGCACTGACGGGAAAACGAAAATGTACTAATTATGTGACATCCCAGCAACGTCATCTCCTGGAAAGATGAAGGACTTGTAGTGTCATGAAAGTGTTTTCTGCCTAAATAACTGAATTTTGGCCCAAATTCCAAACTTTAAGTTTTTGAAAGAAATGCGTCAAGCTTCTTTGAAGACAGAGATTTCCACGGTGTTTTTACTGTTTCATAAACGTATGTAACTAGAGTTATTAAGAACACATAAGATTAAGACCTGCCGCGATCATGAGATGAGAGATGTGGCCTCATTTCCAAAATGGGAGCACAGGGCTACACTGGCCAAGCAGTATGGGGTTAGTTCGTCAGGATGCTGAGGTTGCCCCACTTGAAGGTCTGCGTTAGGCCCATATGAAAATATTCCAAAGTCAATGTAGGAGCCGATTTATTGTTTTTCAGACACCTATAGTGTCTAAATAATACTAATGTTTGCTTTTATTTTATGTTCATGATAGAGGACCTATTAGGGCCTTTGTTTGGAGGACACAAGTATGGGTTTGTTAGGGTTTGCTCCTTGCAGCCCCTCCCCTTTCTCATTCTTTCACCTCCACCTTAATGGGCCACAGGTGGGGCCCATTAAAGTGGACATGTTGGCAGAGTATTTAGGGTTGGCAGGTGCCAACCCACTTCTAAGGTAGTTCAGCAGTACCTTTGAGGGTACTGCCACAGTGACGAGCCTTGGTTGTCACTGAGGCAGTACCCTCAAAGGTACTGCTTTTGTATCTTAGAAGTGGGTTTTTATTTGTTTTGGAACATAAAAGTACCTTTTGGACCCTAAAACGGTTCACATAGGAATCTTGAGGTCCTATAATTAGCCCTAAAGGGTACATAATACCTTGGGGAAAAGAAGTACCTGCTGTACCCCTATTTTTGAGAGTGTAGCTGGGTTTTGCTCATAAAAATGGTTGTAATTTAGTCTGTCCAGTGCAGTGGGCAATATCGCATTTAGCCTGGCTAAAAACCTGCTTTACTGACAGTTATGATTATTGGGGCAGAGTCTCTCTGAAACTTAGGGGAAATGCAGACAGTGACCCTCTGACTACAGTTAGACAAGATGAAGTATATATGCTCTGAGCACCAACAGTCACCCGTTGATAACAGTACAGGTGATTGCAGTCACTTCCACCAGTGACACAAAGCATCACAGGTATGCCAAACTACAGCATCGGTAACAAATTACCATAACTTACCAACATACCTCGGGAAGCAACAACCAGCAAAAGAATAAGTCAGTAAAGACAGGAGGGATTCCAAAATGAACAAGCTGTTTTTTCTTTGTTTTTTTTTTTACATTTCTAGCTCGTCTCACGTGGTCTGTTGCTGGTCAAAGTAGTTTAAGCCAGGAAAGTAAGTCGGTCCTCATCTGTTATATTACTTGACTACATAAGGGCAGGTTGGTTCGCTGGTGTTGGCCGGCAACAAATTTGAAAACACTTCAAATTACATTATAGCCTAGTTTAAGCAGGAATTATTATCCAAAGCACAGGAAACTACAATTACGCGTTTCACATTGGCAATTATACCTGCCATGTTGAATAAATTACTAAGACAGCCGAGTGACAACACTGAGCTCATTCCGAGAACATGATGAGCAACCTTACAGGCTAGCATTGATTTTCAGACCAAACTATTGAGAATGTTTACTAATCAGCAAACAAGAGAATGTTTTTTTTTAACTCTTTCTGCTGAGAACTGTTCAGCATGACTATAATAGCTTGCTTTTAATCATTTCAACAACTCACCAAAATGGCTGAAATTAGAACAGCAATGCATTAGGCTCTCAATAATTATCTCAATAAGTATCGATATGTGATATATTGTATTTGCTGTGTATATTGGATTTTTTACTTTGCTGTAGGACAGAGTTTTGACAAATGTCTGACTCATAACACAGCATGAGACAGGTTTATGGACAACTGTAGCATAGTTTGAGAGAAGTTCACTAACAGCACAGTTTAACAAGAGGTTGACCTCAAGCTCTGTTGACCATAGTTACACGAATCGCAGTTCGCGAAAGCACAAAATGCAAACCCTAATTTTTTACTCCGTATAAATCCTCAAACTGGTTATCGAAGCACTAATCCGGCAGTGATCTCATTTCTCAGTTGGCTCAAGAGCCTGAAGGAATTTCAGGGCATTTACACATGCTGAAACCAAAGAGCAAATGCCGAGCACAGCGCTGTCATTCATTCCCGGACACGCCCCATTGTTAGAACACGCCACATAATTCCAGATGTGACTTCATAGAGGTGGGGGGGAAGGGGGTGGGGCCTGGTACAGACCGGGTTTTTTAAGGGGAAGAGGTCAGAGAGGGGGAGATATGGGAGGGGGAGGTACAATACTGGACTGTAGAGAATTCCTACACTCAGATAATGGCCGCTCTTTGTGACCGGCTGTTGAGCCGGAGGGCATGGGGGAGTGATTGGGGGGGGGCAGGACTCTAAGGGACTTTGTATACCCTCTAGACCTCAGTGCACAGTGAGCTGGAGAGAGGAGGATGAGGGAAAGAAAGAGAGAGAGATGGAGGAGAGGAGCAGAGGAGATCCAGGCTGTGGCTGGTACTGAGGGGACAGTGAATGCAGGGGTAGGGTGGGGGTTACGGGTGGAGGGAATTATCTGTGCACCATTGATAATGCTTTCTCTTAGTCCGCTATATCTAGAGTAAAACAGAATGTCAACACACATATATGTCCACTGGCGCACGCAAACACATTGATGCACACGCACACGCACACACACACACACTAACACAAGCAAACACACACAGACATGAAAACATAAACATACCAGAGACACCACATTGCCCAGCTTTGGCTAATTCATCAAAAACAGCAGAAGTAACAATAAGTTAGTGTTCATGAATGGACTGAATGTTTATGCTGGGTTTGCATTATGTGTGCAGTGTGCAGGGGTCAAAGTTCACCCGGCACAAACAGCCCCGCCTAACCGAAGAGACTGTAAACCACGGAGATGAGCCAGCAGAACTGTATTGCTGTACGTGAGCAACGTGTCTGCGGCTAACAGGAGGAAGTACTGGAGACTGACCGGTTTGAGGACACCTTGAACCTGAATAGCACAGAGGTTCAAAGGGCACAGGTATCCTGGGCACGTGCAAGTTAAAAAGAGCAGTTGCCCGCAGCAAAGATCAGAGACAAAGGAGACTGCAGTTATCGCTTTAAATCAGAACCTGCACTCAGCAGCTCATCAGCCAATCAGAAAAGCCATTAAAAAGTGAAGAAATAATAATAATTTTGACCCAAGGCGAGAAGTTAATGTGGTCGCTGTAAAACATAAGCAGTCTCAAATCGCAAAACAAATTTGCTTTGTGCAGGAGTATTTGACCTTATCCAGAAAGGGCCTGTGCAGGTGGGGAAATTTCAAAATAAAAGTGTACCTTAAAGGAGCTGTGTCACCATCACTGTGCATCCCCGGAACGTACATCCCAAGAAAGTGAATCTGCTTGACTGCAAGTCAAAATCTTAGTCCATCCTAACCAATCTATCTTCATTTTGAATTGTATTTATATATTTCAGTTACTCTGGCAATATGCTTTTTATATCAAGGAGCTTTCTATGGAAATTCAGGGATTCAAAATGCTATTTCAAACTGTAGCCAAGGATTAAGAACAGTGTAAGCTGGTTTGCCAATGCCAATAATCATAGAAGAAGTAATATACCTTTTTAGATTTTGACTTGCAGTTGAACAGAGTTACTTCTTTCAAAGTTGTGAGCACGCGCAGTCATCGTGACACAGCTCCTTTAAATATGACAGCAAGAAACTTTTCTCACTGGCTACATGGCAAACGTTTCTTATCATTTTAATGAGACATGTGCATATTTTTTATGGTCTGGTGCCAAATACAGAACCAATGTACCTAGTCGAACATGGCAGCCTCCATGAAATGGCAGCGTCTGCACCACTGAGCAGCTTCATGGGGATTTTGTGGAATCAATAAGTGGATAGTGTCACCAGTTGTTCACGTTTCAGAGTAAAATCCCCAGAGACGGGCAAAACCATAGCTGACAGGTTGGTTTATAGACCAGATGGGAAAGTTCAATAGTGATGAACACTGCCGAAGCCCAATTTCCGTGGCACCAGTAGCAGGCCACATCCACTGATTCAGTATAATGAAAGTAATGTGCTCAATGCAATGGCTTCAAGCCAAAATTAAAGGCAGCACAGCTAACAACACAGAAAACTGCATCTATAGTCCATGATCTGGCTTACAGGCCACTTAGTGGTGAAGGGAGGTACTGCGCGTCTGCAACTGGAATAGTCAGTGATGGACAGGATACTTGTGTTTACTCTTGAATTTGTTTGTTTTTTTCAGCAAAGGAAAACATCATGTAAGAATAAGCCAGGTCATCTGTCATCATCCAATGGATGGCAGAAAAAGGCCATCTGGCCACTTACGGCTCTGGTTTGTCTCTATGAGAAGCACAGAGGTCGATATGTTACATATTGAGGAAAACTGATTTCCTTGCCATGGAAGATCTTGGCTCCTCACCTGTAAGAGCGCAGGACGGCCCAACTCGAAGGCGTTCCTATTCAGCATTTCAACAAGGTCCATTCAACAACACAGGCTCATGGACCCAAAATAAGCTCCCTCTCTAACAGCACACTGATGGCGAATGAAAACACAAACACTTAGCGGCTGATGCTTTAAAGTCTTAACTGCACTTGTAGCTCACAGGCTCGGATGCAGCCGGGTGATTTATTCCTAACCAAAAATGAACAAATAAATACATCTGTTTGATAATTACTTCACCTCACGGCGTGAAGTACTGTTTTTCATGACTCTGTGTGTTTATTTGTTTGGTTGTTTGTCTGTCTGTCTGTCTGTGTTTCCACACTTGCCAATATTTGTGTGAATGGGGTGAAGTCTGCCATCTCTGTTTGCTTTATCTGAAAGATTTTATTTTTTCTGAATGATCAGTTGAATTATTTGAAAAAACATCACCAAATACTGATGTGGCAGTTGAATACAGTTCATGTAACTATCCGGAAGAAAGCTCTCCAGCTATCAAAAGACAAGTGTAGATCAGGTAAAATATTCACTGTCACTAATATGTAGCATAAGCAGATGCAAGCCGTGTGAAATCAGATTTTCCAGTGCAATATTCCACATTTATCATGTTACAAGATGACAGTGGACAGCGGTTTCTGGAGTGAGCTATCAAGAAAAACAAAAGTTCAATCATCCTAATTTTGTTGTGAAATGGTTGACAACACTTTTCATCGTGCCGTAAAATGAGCCCTCCTTTTCCAGGGAGCTCGTAGCTGGTGGCGGCCTGAATTGTATTGTGGAACCGAGGCCTACAGGGAACCAGTCTAAGTGCCGATGGTATTATTATTCAACAGGCATTACACTGTTCAATCCAATCCAAATTAATTTCATAATGATAAATTAATGCAAACAAAAGCTAAGCCAGGCATGGCATATACCCCAGATGCAGCAGTTGAAGAAGCCGTGCGGAGATTGAGCGCAGAAGTTCCCGAGTGGGCATCACAAGAGCCGGTGACAACATCTTTCTGCACTTGGCTGCTACACTTCGCTCGATGATGTGTCACACTGTTGTGGGCTGATGGTCATAAGATCTGACCGAGCATCACCCTGCTTTGGGCTGTTCCATCATATGTCCTGCACTGGGTGGACACATCATTTTAGAAGAGGTCAGTGAACCACAAAGAGTAAGGTCCCAGTCAGAAATGGCCCTCTAAAAGCCGATGGAGGGAAATGATTATTTGGCCAAAAATCAGTCAGAGCAGGAGTTTGACCAACCTATTGGAAAAACAAAGTAACAAGAGTCTAAATGACCGGTGAGCTCGGTAAAGCATTGCGTAGCAAAGCAGAAGTGACTATCATGTCGCGGGTGCGATCCCCGCCTCGTACCAACCGGCAGAGGTCGGCAGCTTTTTAAGAGTAGCGCACAATTGGCTATTGCGCTACAGGGTTGCAAATTGGGAAGGGACTGCCAGGGAGGGAGAATAATAGTTGCCTTGTTTGTTGCTCAAAGGCCTCCTGTTGGCCAGACGGGCGCTCGTCAGGAAGATTCTAAGCTTGTTCATGTTCGGGTATTCTCCGTTCTCGCTCTGAACTTGCAAAGATTCAACCAATGAGTGTATAAGAAGCAGCAGGCTGATAGACGCATACTTCGGAGGAGAGCCCTGAACTGTCTAGACTCTCCTGAATTAGCATCAAGGGGTCGCATATGAGCAAGCCTTGTGCCTTGGACACAGTTCACCATTTGGGCATTCCAGATTCGGGTGGGTGGAGATGCCAAATTTTTTTGAAAAAAAAAAAAAGACCAGTGAGTTTGTTCATTCCCCTAATGGCCGCCACGTAAAATTGCGGTGCATCCATTTTCCCAAGTAATCCTCCTCTTCTCACCCCCCACAGACAGAACAAATTAAAATTTGATTATATTATCCATTCTCGTTGAAATTGAACAGAAACCAAATTGAAGATGGCTGCCTTAATAGCCAAATTGAAAATTGCAGCGAGCCCATTTTCAAAAGGACCTTTCCTAAATGATGCTCCCAACAAACACAGCTAATTGGAATTAGACAGGATCATCCGTTATCCTTCAAATTGACAAAAACCAAAGTCAAGATGGCTGTCACAACACCATAATTGAAAATCATACAACTCCCTTTTTTGAGGGAACCTTCCTGTGCCATCCCCAGCACACAAAGCAAATTAAAATTTGATTGGTTGGTCTGGTCTCCTTGAAATCGACAAAAAAACAAAAAAAACAAAAAACAAAACACTAATAATAAAGATGGCTGCTGTGATGGCCATTTGGAAAATGCCAGCAGGTCTCTTTTGAAAAGGAACCTTCCTCCGCCACCCCCAACACATACGGTAAATTTTAATTTGATTGGACCATCAATTCCTTTACAAATCAAATGTTCTTTTATTGTTCAAAATGTGTTGTTTATTTTTGTAAATTACATAATACTTTTCTCATGTTGAACTCTCATTTTGACTTTTGACCTTTTAGTGGTTTAGCTCTCTATAAAAACAGCACCCAGATGTGTTCAAAATGGCCTGGAAGGGGTTAAAATCTTGAAATCCATGTCAAAAATCATTTAGTGTAACTAAGTACTATGAGTCATCTCAAAGATTTTGAGAATAATAAGTATAAATAGCGACATTTACAAATGGCAAAATGACAGGTGGACATTTTTGTCCACTTGAAGGGTCACGGATAGGATAAAAATGCATTACAGGGTCAAATAATGGATTTTCATGCTGAAAGTTGGGATTTTCAAATTTAACGCAAAATTAGCCCCCCTTACAAAAGATCAACCCCCTTGTGACATTTTGTTGGACAATTTCTAGAAAATGGAAAATTTTGTCCATGAAGGGTCATAGATAGGATATAAATGCATTACAGGGTCAAATAATGGATTTTCATGCCGAAAGTTGAGATTTTCAAATTTATCGCAAAATTAGCCCCACTTGCCAAAAATCTCTCCCCTGTGACCTTTGGTTGGACACTTTCTAGAAAATTGACATTTTTGTCTATTTGAAGGATCATGGATGTAATCTTTTCGAAGGGTAACATAAGGGTTAAGGGACTATGAATGAAAAAACTATCCAGGAACCAGACATGTGCCTAAACGATATAAAACCCTCTTTTGGTATTTTTCATTATATTTTTTAAACCTGAACACCTCAGAGCAGAGCACCTCCTACACCAGTAGAAAATAATTTGCTAAATATTCACCTGCATAACACTGAGCCTCACACAGATCATGCATTCTCAATAGTTTTATGGCCATTGGTTAATGTTTACTGGTATCCATAAAGGGTGATTGAGTGTTGTCGAGCAAAAAGGGCTATAATAACACCGACTGCCCAATAAATCATCACACACTTCCGCCATTGAATTCAGCTCAGAGACATGCACGCCTCAAACCGATCTCTGTGTGTCACGGATGGGCAGATATCCCTTTAGGATTTTTATGAGGGGGACAAAGGACATCAGTGCATTTTACTGAGAGGGTAAGGAGCACTGAGGCTCCTTCAGTGAGATCAGCAATGAGAAGAGTGTTTGTGTTTAAGTGTGCATGCGTGTGCATTTGTGTGAGTGTGCGCATGCGTTTGAGCGAATGCATTTCCGCGAAGATAGACACACTATAGTTCCCATCAACAATTTTTGGTCAAAACATATCATTTGTATGCATGACTTCATTCTGCCTTGACTTAAGTTCTGCGCATTTTTACCCGAATGTCTTTTTAATGTAGTTCCAAGCACCAATTCAAATAAACATTTTTTATTTAACGAGGGAGGGAGAAATATTTCAAAAATAACAAAAGAGAGAAAAAATGTTGGTTAAGGCAGAAGGGGATTGTATTTTGTGTAGTCAGCATAGCTAAGAGTTACTCATCCCTGGGATAAACCCTAAATGTACAAGCAACATTCAAAAGAAACATAAGTGTCATGGAGAAAAACGCACAATAATATTTCCGGTGAATCCATAGTCATGTGCACAAGGCATGAAGACCTTCATTCATGGAACATCTGACCTTGATATTAACTTCCAAATAAATTTAAGCATTTCGCTTTTTCGTCTCCACACAATTATTATCCTGAAACTAACTTTCATGGATGTCATTGATTCTGCTTGGTTGCAGCCTTTCCAGATCCTTTGCATTAGCATTAACCAGAATAGCTTTTTTTATGGGAACTGCATGAAACCTCTGATATTCACTCCTGGTACATAGAGGACAGACCATGCTACCGCTGCTGTAGCGCCACCACCAGTTCAAACTTCACATTTCAAAATGCAATAACTGCAATAACTCGAACAGCTTTGAAGTGAATCATGTGTCACATATCGTGATCATTTCTGTAGCATAGAGAAGGCCTGTTACTGATGTTGGTCACCCTATGACATTTGCTGTAGCCCCACCGCCAGGCATACATCTTTCATTTTAAGAAATTGCATTAACTCAAACAGCATTTATGGGAATTATTTCAAATCTGCTTTCCGCATTCTCTGTGCATAGAAGAAGAAGTTAATGATTGTAGCGGAACAAGAATTTCTCCAGTACTTGGCCTAATTTAACATTTCCAAATGCAATAACCCCATTTTGATGTGATGTGAAGTTATGTGATTTCTCATGATGTAGAGGTGATGTTGATGGCCCTATGACCTTCCCTGTAGCATCAAAGCCAAGCCATGTTTTAATTGGGAATTCAATCAAACCTGCTCTCAACATTACAGGTGCATTGAGTTGGACCCTTATTGCTTTAAATGGCACTGTTGGTTTTAGTATGGCACCATCATTAGGTGAAGCTACATTTCCGAATGCAAAAAGTCAAATTGGTCCAAAGAGAATCAGACCACCTTTGCTGCGAACATCTTGGTGCAGAGCGAGAGGCTTCTGTGTTGATTTTCTGAAACCTACACCCTTACCAGTAGGACCACCAATAAGCCAAACAATAAATATTGCTTATGAGAATGCTACAGTTGTGACAATATACCCCACGGTCATCTAATGACAGCTATCGTCTTGTTTGGCGAGGCAGATTTTGTGACTCAAACATTATATCTGTGAAAAATAAAATGTGCTCTCAGATATAGGTAAAAGCTAAGACTAAAGATAGTTGCATCTCAACCAAGACTGTTTAAAGCCTTTAGAATCTAAATACTAACCCATAGAGCAGCTCCATCTGTTTATTAGGTAATTACTCACCAGTTCACCAGCCCTATATTTACCAGTTAATTCCAGTTCAATGAATACACAAACACATTCAGAATTGATCAATGACCGTTGAAGTGAATTCTAGCACTGAAACTAAACTTAAACTTTAATTGTCTATGGAACAAAAATATTAAAACATGCTGGCTGGTATGCTGATTGACTGATTTCTGAGTCATCAGAAATACTTAAAGCATAGCTAGTGAAAAGGCTCACATAAGTAGCTGGCTGGCAGTGAAACATGTAGCAAGGTCACAGAGATGCACTTTGTCTTGCATTGCACAAAGACTGCTTACAGAAAGATGAAAACACTTTTAAAATGCATATCTACAAACCTGTACAATGGAATCAATTATGGCTTTGTTTGGCAATATTATACCATGAGCAATGTACAAAATTATGTTGTTCTCAAATTGTATTTTCAAATTCTTCCTTGATACGGGTCCTTTAAGAACTGACATTTTAATGTGCTTCACAAATGTAAATTTATATATAAACACTGCATTTTTGTGACACTTTACAGTGTTCCTTATGCAACTGCTTTGGCAAAACAAGAGGACCCCAAACCTGAATACATCAGATGGAGATAAGATCAGTGATTCGCACTGACTCTACAGTAAATGTTTACATGAAAACAAGCCACCTGAGATTGCTCACAAAAGCAGTTTTTGAATGGGCAAAATTTGCATGTTAAAGCTTTTTGTTAAAAAAAAAAAAAAAACAACATTTCATTATGACAAGAGTGCTTCTCCGAGCCAAAGGACAGGCCAATCATGAATAGCCGATTAAACAAATCATTCCATGCTTCTTATACCAACAATGGTCACACGCATTTTGAACATCGATTCAAATCACAGGAAAATGAATGACAGACTCACATGCGATGGTTTCACTCTCAATGGCAATTACTCTTAACAGAGGTGAGAGGAGCACCGATTAAAATGGAAAGGTGGGAAATGGAAAATGGAAAGAGTCACATGACCTTAACCCCAGAAAGGGTGCTTGAGTCACAAAGTAACTGTTCTTCAGATGAAACGGAAATGAGCCCATATCATATTTTGGGGTGGCGTACCCCTTTACGACTGTTGAGCTGACAGCGCAGCGCATTTACACTGGATAGTGACATGCCTGTGTACAAACATGGCCAGGTGTGTGTGTGTGTGTGTGTGTGTGCATGTGTGTGTGTGTGTGTGTGTCTGGGTGTGTGTGTGTGTCAACAAACACCAAACAGGTGGGAGAAACTAAGCACTGAAGCTGGAAGAGAGAGAACTTTTATGGGAGACCCTGTCTCAACCTAAATGGTTGTTATTTACATAATCACGGCAGGTCAGGTGTAGCAGGCATTTATCAATGCAAAAATCCCCAAAAGCGTAGTGAACCGTCTTCATCGCTGCTACTTTCAAATTTAAATTCAAATGAGCCTGGCTGGTGTAGTAAACACAAACACATGCTTTGTGTTGGAAATACCATGAACTCCTTCGGCTCGACAGCGGTAGATATATCTGAACAGGTTCTCAAAACGCTTTGTCATCCACAGATGAAGCCGTTTTCTACTCATTTTCACCTTTAACACCACGATAACGGAAAACCTAGAGGGCAAGTGACTCTGAGCCAGATCTGCTCCATGTCCAGTGAACTGCAGGCCAGGTCTGGCTCATATACGGCCCAGGGCTGTTTCCCATCATGCACATAAAGACTGTCAAAAAACGTGTAACTGTATCAATGGGATCAATGCCAACAAAATGATTAATTACAATATGACTGCAAAGTAAACTTTCATTAATTGATTGGATGCTTCTCACTGTCATTTTCATTTTGCATTGTTTAATGGCATAAAATATACATTAAATGAACATGAACTAAAACAAATGTTGAATAAGCGATGACTATGCGTAATAGTACATTTACATGGGAAATTGCCAAAGCACTGTGTGATAACTGCACAGTACAGGTCATTACTGGTGTTCAATGGAAAAAGCTGGAGAGTCACACCTCAGACATTTAAAGAAAAAACACATCCAATACCGTCAATAAGGCCATGCCTTTTGCCATTTCTTTGTTTGGTGTTTTTTTGGAGACCTGGGCATTATTTCTCCACAGTTCAAGTGTGAAAAGATGCGGAAGAAGCCAGTAAGTCCAAAGTAACATCAAAATCATTTTCCTTAAAAATGTGACTTACTAGTTTTTTCCATTAACCTCTAGATTTGAACTACAACACAATATGGATCAGAGGTGAAATACAAATGTTGTATCAGTGTAACGCCTCGCCCTCGTGAAAGCTAATAGTGGGGGGGGGGGGGGCGGGGTAGTTGGGAGCAGTAACTAAAGTACTAAAGGAAAGTGTTCAATTGTAAACATAGTTACTGTTTTTTTTTGTAACTGCTTTGTTTCTCCCATATTTTTGAGATGGTCTTTAATCCAAATAAAAGTTTTTAATAAACCAGCTCAAACGGAATCCTGGGCGCAGGTGACCACAGGACCGAGACCGGGGTTCCAGCCAATCAGCACCCTCAACGGCTTCAGTGGGTGGGGCCACTGACAGCTGCACACTTTGTTCCCAAGTCATTCCACAGGAGTAATGGAATAGGGCGGGATATTGACACTGTCACCTTTCCCACAAAAACCACACACGATCTCCACCAGTGACAGAGCAACACCTTAAAAAGCGATTGGTGTGCATTTTCTGTATTAACTTCTGGAAATTCTTTCTGGTTCTGGTTTTGACGCTAATAATCAGTTTGATGCATTTGTTTTGGCTACACCCATTTCGGGAACATTTTTCCTAGCAGCTTTGCAGCCATGGCTACTTGGTATATGTAACATGATCGGGGGAAGAAATCAGCTTTTGCAGCGCTCAGCAGGTCTTCAGTACGAGCTAATGCTAACCAGAGCTGTGAAGGCTTTGAAACCTCAGCAACTCCAACAAAACACCAGAGAAATCAAACACCAAGCCCTCACAACCTGCATTCTTACATATCCTACTGTATCTTTGAGTGCTCACGCTCCTTCAAGACATAGACAATTTAAAAAGACACCCCCACAACAAATCGCTAAGCGAACTGCTGCCATAAACAACAAACATTGAACCACACAGCAGCAGGAGCATTACGACAGAGACCAAGCCCATGAACGAGGCCAAGGATCCCCTAAAGATAGACCTTTCTATGCTACACTAAACACGCAATACAACACACCGCGCTCAACATATTACCTGATATACTCCAGTATGCACAGTAACTTTATTCACTGCGCAACACACAAACACGCTACATGAGAAAAACTCAGCACACACATACACACAACACAGAGGACAAGCTAAACTACATATTTTGAGCTCACACACTACCAACAAACTCCCTACTCTACTCCTCAGACTAACTGCACACATAGCCAAAGAAAAAGAGACCATGAGAGATATGTACAGAAGAAAGTGACAGAGAGATGGAGAGAGAGAGGGATGGAGAGAGAGAGAGAGAGAGAGAGAGAGAGAGAGAGAGAGGGGGGGGGGGGGTTCAGAGCGTCCTCTCCCTCATAAACACAGTAACAGGTCCAAAGGTCCATAGAGATACGAGCGAACACACATGACGGAACAATGTCCTGCCGTTCACTTATAGGAGCAAATTCAATGCCCTGGGCGTCCCTCCCACTCATACAAACATGCACTCTTTCACACAAAGGCATTCACAAACATGCCAATGCTCTTTGTCATATGTGCCATTAAACTAAATGCCAACGTCAGCGGATGGATGAAGGCGTGTCCATCTCAGTCCAGGCCATTTTGTGACTTCAGCCCGCCAGGGGAACAGTTGTAAGTAGACTGGTTTCAAAATGCGAAATCAGATCAATGGAGAAGAATGTCTTTCCTTTCAAAGCAACTGCATTAATGCCTTAGCAACTGTCGGTTTTGTCAAGTCCACTATACTGGCCAGGCAGACGCGCCGCATGAGCGTTTATGGCCCCAGGCAAATAAAGTTATCAAGATAGCCGGTGCTCTGGAGGGGAAAATCATGCTCAATATCGGTTATGTAGTTTGTGCACTTTAATCCTCTTCGTATATGAGCTTTCTAATGTTCTTTCCGTTTCTACTTAGTAATAAAACAGCTGGGCACTCAAATGTTCTGTGGCCAGCTGAACTTCTATGAAGCTAAAAATCTGAATGAACTGACTGCCAAAACGTGTGTTACGTTAGAACAGCTTGGTGAGTTTGCAGAGATAAAAACAAAACTTTTGTAAGCAAACTCAGTGATATAAAATATCCAGGGAGACCACTGGAGACCGCTACTGAGGATAAGTTTGATGTGAGCAGAAGAATTCTGCCAACTGCAAACAAAACCCACTTTCAAATGAGGATCAAATCAGAACGCTGTCCGGGATCTGGGCATAGATGCAACAAAGACATCAATAAGAGCAACGTCCACACCAGCGTCACTTCAGAGGATTCACCGTGGCTTATACTTCGATTTTAAAAAAGTACACGTATTATCTGCAGAGGTCTGGAACTGAATTCACATCTACGGAACTACTCAAAATTTAGAACGCGATCATCATCCAGTGAAAGCAGCCAACTTATTTTCAGGGCCAAAGAGTGGAACATTCATGAGTAGCCCAGTTAATACCCAGGCAAACTGAAGGCATTTTTTTTTTTAAACAAGAAATAATGCAAAATACCCCAGAAACAATAGGCGTACTGTCAAGGTAGTCAGTCAGATGGTGAGTGAAAAATTGAGGAAGCACAAGCCATCCCTTGACACTAATTTGGTCTTGAGCTATTTTCAATTGTTCATTTAAATTAAGATTAAGCAAACTCTAGAAGCGCTCAACATTATCAGGCATGACCAGTTAGGTAAGGTAGGATAAGGTAACGAGAACTGAAACGTGTCATTTCGGCGCGAAATTGCATGTCAAGAAACGTTATTACAGTTGTGGATACTTGCGGATGATCTTTGTTTTCTTGTTTGAAATGTAATAATCATGTAGCGCAAGTTAGATACCCTGCAAGATACCCTAAAAGCAAACACAGAAGTGAACACTTAAATTGAATAAAACATTTTTCTCACTTGAATTTTCCATTTAATCGCCACAACACCGCTTTAAGAAGGAAGCTGTGTGTTTAACAGCTGATGGCTCACTCTAATCAATGGAAAAGTTTTCAACGAAGGAAAATGATCGATTGGGTCAAGTCCAATCATTAGTTTCAAGGGATGTTCTGTGCCTCCACAATTTTCAGACCACCAGCCACCACTGTTTTTATTCAGGATTTAATTCCTCCTGTTCCTACGCATTTCATCTGGATAACAGCCAATCAATTTATTCACTGAGCAGTCAGGACCAATGAACAGCCTGTACTAATTCTGAAAAGATAATGACAATGAGATAAATAGGCTAAAACATGAGATTGTGAAGATAAGAATCATCTGACTAATTATTCTGAAGGAAAAATCGTTACTTTTGCTTAATTGCCCTCATTGCCCCTTTTCATTAGTGATTATAAATGATTATTTAAAACAATACTGAAGCTGCATTTTACTCAAGCAACTGATTAAGTAGAAATAATGAAATAAACGGAAAACAACTTAAGTGTACTGAACCAATGCTGACGACAACACATTTCTAACAGCACTGTCAAACTGGTGTGAAACGATTATACTAGCAGCAAGCCTAACAAGCAAATGTATGTAAATCTGTGCTGTTTCACAAGCATTTCAATTTCAGAATCTTCCCAAGGCATTTCACAGTAATTTTCTGAATTTTTCCACAGCTATGAAACTCAGTAAACAATAAGGCGAGTCATTCTACTGTTTAGTCCAGGTTATTGACAAATTCATTGTAAATCAATCAAAGCAACCAATTTTAGAGTGCATTGGTGGAGAGTAATCCTGCGTTAAAAGCTGTGGATTCTGCCAAAAGCCTATCCAGCTTTGACGATTCTGCGCTAGGAACAATTAATTACCGATTTCTGGCAAATACTTCTTAGGACAATTTTGAGTGACCTGCCGGAGCCCAACTCTGAAAACAAAGTTCTAGAAGAGCTAGATCCTGCGTTAATCTTCGGTGCAACAGCAGTGTACACCAAGGCAGAGAGGACACAGAGGGCACTTAAGAACAGGGATGTGTACAGAAGGTGTGGTGAATAAATGGCAAAGTATTGTGTTCTGGAAAGACAATGTTGTTTTTCCAAGATACGTTCTGCTCAGAATAGTCTGATTTTGAGTCCCAGTTTACCCAAATTGGTCTAATTTTAAGACCTCACCTTGTGCTGACCAGCCTAATTACCTAAACACGCTTAAGGGGACAAGCCAGCTGACCCTCTAAAAGCACAACAATGCTCTCTCTTTCTACTGCATGACAACCCTTTAAACAACAATACGGCAATAAAACTACTAAACAAGATTCATACTTTGTTTCAAACTATACTACTCAAAATTTGATGGGGATCATAAGAATTTTTTTGTGAAATGACATGCAAATTTGGTAACTGCCACTGATGAGCAATATGTTGGATAAATGACATGCAGTCAGAAACAAAACACATTTGCAAGTGCATATAATGACATTAAATGAGCGTGGAGCCTCACATTTTTGGCTTTCACAAACACTTCATGGTTTCACCTCTGACATGTAAAGTGAAAACAGACAGTGTTCGTTTGATGCTTCATTACCACAGTTAATGTCAATAACGGGTATGGCCTCCCCTAGCTTGAATGACGGCTTGACAACATCAGGTCATACTGTCAATCAGAACCCGGATGCTTGCAAATGGAATGTTGTTCCATTCTTCAACAAGGGCATTTTCTTCTAGAGTTGTGGGTTGTGCCCTACGACCGGAAATGGCGACCTGCAGCATGTTCCACACATGTTCGATAGGGTTTAGGTCCGAACGCGCGGGCCAGTCTATGCGGACAATTGTCTCCTGCTCTAGGAATTGATTCACCACCCTATCATGATGGGGACGGGCGTTTTCATCCATCAAGATGAAATCAGGGCCAACAGCACCAGCGTACTCGTATTGAGGATCTCATCCCTGTACCGTACCCCTGTCATCGTCCCTCTCCCCATGACATGCAGGTCCGTTCTGCCGTTCCTGCTTATTCCTCCCCAGACCATAATTGATCCACCACCATAACAATCGTGTTCATTGATGTAGGCATCATTAAATCGCTCACGTTGTCTTCGCCACACCCATTGTCTCCTGTCAGTAAAGTCCAAGCAATATCGGGACTCATCAGTAAAGAGAACTGGAGCCCAATCGTTGCATGTCCATGTGACATGATCGTGAGCCTAATCCAAACAGTCACGCCTATGACGCACGGTCAGTGGAATTCGAAGACATGGCCTTCTTGAGTTGAGGCCAGCAGTATAAAGACGATTCCGTATTGTCTGAGTGGATACCCTGACCCCCACGGCGTTATGAAGGTCATTTTGTAGGGTGATGGCTGTCCAGAAAGGATGACGTTGTGCCTGAAGTGTGAGAAAGTGGTCTTGTCGTTGTGTAGTCGATGTCTGACGATCACCCCCATGACTGTGTGCTGCTGTACCAAACGTTTGATGCCGGTTCCACGTTCTGTTCATGACGCTTTGGCTGACTTTAATACATTAGCAACGTGACATTGTGAGAAGCCAGAGTCAAGCATTCCGATGCATCTTCCCAATTGCTCTGAAGTCAATCGACGTCTAAGACATTGAGGAGACATTGTTATTGCTAAATGTAAAGCAAAAAATTTGGGAACTTCCAAATTCTCACCAACAAGCAACACACACGTCTGAGTTGAAATGGTGAAGTGTTAGTCAAAGCCAAAATGTGAGGCTGCACGCTCATTTAATGTCATGAAGTGCACATGCAAATGTGTTTTGTGTCTGACTGCATGTCATTTATCCAATAAATTGTGGCATCAGTGGCAGTTACCAAATTTGCATGTCATTTCACAAAAAAATTCCAATGAACCCTATCAAATTTTGGGTAGTATACATGGATTCAGTATCTCTCTGAGCCTTTAGCTCAGACAGATAATTCGATGCTAACAGCGGAGTTTGAGGGGCTGTTAGCGACAAAGACGTGTTACTGGCACCTTCCACAGATACCTGGTTTCTCTTCAGTTTATTTAAAAATGATTATTCCCATCTCAAGTGCTTCCATACGGATATAGTGAGAAAGCAGCAGAAACTGTCTCAAAGCAGTTTTGTCCCTGCATGTGTGAACCTCCTCATGTGCTACACGATTTAAGTCATTTTGCAGTCTTTGGGCCCTGTGAACAAGACTGTAGAATAATGAAAATTCAATTCAGGGAGCAAGATCATGAGTTGGCAAGAATAACACCAAGCAGTGGGGTCACTGCAAAGAATTGTGGGTCTCCTCAAAGAATATGGCACCAGCTCCTGTTTTTTGATAACACATGCTGGCCCTCTCCTGCAATAGGCTTCCCAGAGCTGTGAACCCACAGTATTTCCATATCTTTCACCTTATTAGCCTTACCCTGCAGGGTCTTGCCAGTCTCACGTTTTTTCCCACATCGTAGCCATGTCGTTCAGCTATATGGTTTTCCGATAGTCTTATTGTTAAATAAATGTACATCAATATATTTCCCCAGAGGCACTCTATCTTATGAAGTTTCTAGTTTGTAACATAGAAATATTTTTGCATTAACTGCCATTACCTCTTAACACCTGGTGCTGCGATTTAGTCACCCCCAAGGTCCAATGTTCAATACCATGGCCAAATGGAAAAGATCATTTACCTACGAGGTCAACAAAATATTTGCTTTTACTCCCATCTTTTTCGATGGACCTCTGTGATTTGACGTTGGTGTGTTCCCTGTCACGCTAAATTAATATCTACAACAAAGTTACCGCCAAATATCCCAGAATGTTTGTTTCACTATAGGATTCAATTCTCCACTGCGGCCCAAGGACTTCAAAACGATCAGTAAATGGATCCATTCAAACCTCAAATGTGCAAATAGAATGTTCTTGACTAATGTGATGACTTTGGAGCCAGATCTTGGGACAAAGTTTTATAATTTGAATAACATTAACATAACTGACTATAAAAGAAGTTGAACCTTAACCCCTTAAGCCCTATGCCCCAGTACCAGAGGGCGGTGGTTACGCATAATAAATACAGCATGTTTCCAAATCGCAACATTGTCATGCACTACATCCACATTTCGCGAACAAACTAGGCAAAAAGCTCATGTAGACCATTTTTACCTCAACCGAACACAATTCAAGCACCAAGCAAATAAATAAGCAGGTAGCAAAACATAGGATAAAATCATATCAGCGCTGAATCGCTAGAATTTCTCCTGAATATGTGCTATGCATAAAAACAAAACCTCAAATGAAAGAGGAAAATCCACAGAATCCAACCATATGAGCCCTGTCATTTTAAACCAACACCACACTCAAAGAAAAGCAGGCATACACTTTACAGTCTTCAGAGATGAGCAAAGAAATTTCTTACCTTTGATATTTTGTGATTAAAAAAACTGTTTGAGGGTAAATCCTTGCTTGCTATTGTTAGCTCAATGAGTCCGTGTTATAACGAAACTAGATCTGCGAGTCTCAGAGCATGTTTTTCTTCTCGAGCATTGCTTCAAAGATCTCAGTTCCTCAGCAATCACTGTGCTTGCAATGTATTTTCCTCTCTGTGATTGGCTTGTGATGCTGTCAGCAAAACTTTGCCGGTAGCCATTTGATTCTATGGCTTCTGACGTTTCCAACGAGCCATGAAGCAGCTTTATCGCACAAAGCTAGACTGAGCCAGAGCCTTGCATTCCCAGTGCGTCAAACCGAGTCCATGGGCCATTCAAATGCACTTAAATAGCGCGACAATATAAATGCCTAACAGGTTTGTTTGTGGTATTTTCAGTATAATTATCCGCTAAATATTCAACCATCGTTTTCTGACAGAAGCGCGTGAATACTGAGGGCAAATTAGTACGAACAAGGTGAGTGACTTTACTCATTCTTTATATTGGCATTTGAGACTGATGTCACTGTCAAATGGTATAGCCTAGTGGTTAGGATGTAGGGCTGCAGTGCAGGCGATCATTGTCCGAGTCTCTGGTCAGGCATGCTTTAGTAAGACAAATAGTACCATATTGCTAGTATAAGTAATTGCTGGGGTTTTTATTCTTTTGACTTTTTTCCACATTTTTTAACCCTTTTTGTATTCACTATCTTATTAATTTACTTTTTTAAATTAATCTGCTCCAGTGGAGCCAAACTTCATTTCTTTGTATTTATTGTATTTGAATGTGAAATTGTGTTGGCTATAGGACTGGCAGAAATAATAATAAAAAAAATTTATAAATTCTAAAAATGTAAAACTGGTTGTATTTGGGTAGAATGTATGCCTGTAGTGACAAATAAGTGAAATTAGATGAGTTTTACAGTTTAATATCTGAGAAATCAGATTTAGCACACAAGGTATTGCCAATTTGGAGAAGCCACCAAGACATTCCTCTCTAATTTTGTTCTGTTTTATTTTATTAAAATAAACTTTGGCACAGATAATGCTTTAATTCTGTGCTGTACATTTTTAGAGGTTTCAGACTGCAACTAATTAAGTTTACAAGGGACAGAAGTAAAACTTTGTTTGGTGCAAAATAAGGTCTTTGATTCATGTTGTGTTCCATCTTCATTTACTCTGACTCAGTGACATATACACTGATTTTTACACCATGGCAGAAATCCCAAATGGTTTTACCTTTATTATGATACCAAGATCATTCAAATGGACCAAACAGTTGCAGAGATATACTCATTTCATTTTGGGCTTGCCATTTTCGAAAAAGCGGCTCAGGGCTTAATGGGGTTAACATGCCCTGAAACTGAAAAAAAATAAATTAATTAAATGAACGCCAAAACATTGCATGAAAAATACATTTTTGCCATTTCATTCAAGTAATGGCTGTAATAGAGAAACTCAGTGGAAAAAATATTTCATAAAGTCTTTGAGAATTACAGCCATAATCTCCGTCCAGAATATCCTATTCTGAAAAAACTGGCAATAAGCAAATATGCTTGAGGCTCACCAAATTGGATGCATATGTGTAAGCTTATAACCCATTACTTTGATAACAATGTTCCTCAATGACAAATCAGTAGTATTTTTGGCACTTCAACCACTACGATGCTTGGTATGATTAAAAATGGAAGGAATCCGATCGAATTACTGTGCGTAAATACCAAGGCTGATTCCACCACTGAAACAAAAGATCTCTGATCATTCAGACATCACCATCTTAAGAACAGTCATGGTACTGTAATAGATGTCAGAACATGGGTGGGAAAAACTTTGATAAACCTTTATCAGTCAATACCGTTCACCATTCACCGCAGCGAGTTAAAGCTTTACTTCATAAAGCCAAATCCAAATAACAAAACTGCCCAAAAAGCACAGTCAAATTCTCTGGCCACCAAGTCATAAGAAATGGAGAGTAGCAGAAACAAAGTTAATATCGTGGTCAGACAAGTCAACATTTCCTGTGGTTTTTGGAAAAAAACAGCTGCACTGTTCTCCGGACCAAAGAACAACTCAAGGTGTTATCAGCATCAGGTCAAAAAGCCAGTGTCCGTCATTGTCTTGGGATGTGTCAGCGCACCGGTGTGGATAACTTGCACATTTGTGAGGGCACCATTAAGGAGGAAAGATATGCACAAATTTTGGAGCAACTCAAGCTGCCATCTAGATGTCAACAGTTCCTGGGATGTCCCTGCATTTACCAGCAAGATAACAACAAACCACTTTCTCCAATGATTACAAGTGCATGGCTGCTGAAACAGAGAGTACGGGTGATAGATTGGCCCGCCTGCAATCCTGCTGTCTCTGAGTGAGAATGTATCGAACAGTAAGAAGTGAAATATGGAGCAATGAGGGTCACATATAACTGCGTAGCTGGCGACCAGTATATTGAAAGGAATGGGGGGAAATTCCGCTCATTAGACTTGACAACCTGTTGTCTTCTGCTCTGCGTGGATGGTGTTGTTACGCAGTGGCAGATAGTCCACTGAACCAACTTTCTTGGACTGTTGCAGTGATCACATTGTATATTTTCAATAAGCGATTACATTCACATGTGGGAACATCAAATAATGTGTTGTTAAATGTGTTGTATTTTAGGGTTGAAGGAATCTGGGGTTGAAGGAATTTACAAACAAGTCCTTTTTTACTTTATTTGCGTTTTCCATGATCTGCCAAATTTTTAGAATCGGGAATGTAAATAGCTCAATGACAACATGTAACTGAAAGCAAATGAATTTGAATTTGGTCAAAAGACCTCCTTAAAGGATTAATATTTCAGCTCACCCGCAAAACCAACTCTTCAAAAAATAAAAAATAAAATCACACTGTTCCGCAGTTTCTCGCTCATCTAATTTCTCAATCTGTCTTTCACCTAATCCCTTATTTATTTTGAGTGACTGAGTGTAGAAGAAGAATGAGCAAGGGTTAAATGATTAACAGTGCCCCTGGCAGTAGGCAAAAAGTCATAAGGGGCGCTCGATATTGCCTGGGTAGGGCCGGGACTCAAAGACACAGGGAGGGGAACAGAGACCTGTCGTGCAAGCTGCCAGTGGGAAGCAGGAGTGGGGGTGGGGGCACCGGAGACTGTGAATGCCTGGCACTAGAAATGAAAGAGCCCATTCTCTCGCTCTTCCCATTTTTTTTACAGCTGGGCAACATTCTCCGCATGCCTTCCCCACCGACACGCCCACAGGCGCATTCGTCCGCATGTTTGAAAAACACTTTCAGTCCATCCTGCGCTAATTTCCAGAAATGAATGGAGGAAAGAGAAGACAAAAGTTGAAGTTGGCCCGCCCCCTTGCATGCCCTTGACCCCTTGCTGCAAAACAGGTCCTGTCTGTCGCACGTGGAGAACAGCACTTGTCACTCCGGTAACCACAAGCAAACATTTAAAGCTACCGGATAACCTCCCATTTAGATGACATGAAGTGCAGCAGGGTATTGACTTACACAAAGGCAGCAACCTGCCCAGCAAGAGGTTTATTCCGGTAATAATTCAGCTACGTACTTCTTTGCTTTCTACAAGCGTTGGGTTTCTTGGCTTTTCAGCCGCTAAGCAACAGACTTGCCCATTTCGAATACGCTTCAAAACGCTGCGGACAACTCACGCACAAGTAGTGTCCAGGTGTGAGAAAAACCCAAATACTGCTGTGTTTTTAGAGACTAGATAAGCCGAACAGTAGCTGGAGGCATCAGATACCGACGTTGACCTCCCCAAGTCATCGCAAGAGGGCTAAAAAAGAAACACTTGTCTCATTAAGGAGGACTCTTCTCCGACTCCTCCGGTGAGATTCGACGCCAAATCCCTTTGCCTTCCCTCCAATGGCCCTGCCAGCCTGCCGAGCTCCCCAGGCTCGAGCGATGAGCGTGACATAGCTACACTTGCGAATAACATCTCCCCCCCACCTCTGCCCGCTCAACCCACTGGAGGGGACGGGTGCAGGTCTCTTAGTGACGTCATTTCTGCCACCTGTGACTCGCTTCCCTGGGGGGGGACCCACCACACCCTGATATAATTACCTAGTCCTGAGGCTCATTAGAGGGACGCAAGCGGTTGGCCGGCTGTGTTTGTGTCGACTTGAAATCAATCGGACTTGTCAGGCCGTGTCGCCGATCAGTCACGCTAAACTGCCCTAAGCTCATCCCCCCTGCCACGCCCCACATCCCCACCCCAAACCACTGGTCCTACCCCCGACGTACGCCCATTAGAGAAGCGGGCGGTGGTACTTCGGTGCCTAAGGCGTGACCAACGGAGGGGCCGGAGCTATAATTAGACAAAAGGCATAACAGAGTTGCTATGACGGCAGCCGATAGGCGCAAATCGCCCCCCATTGCCGATATGTCAGTCTTTCCACATCTCCTCGCCAGGGAACAAGGTCCCTACGGCGCCATTACCCCGAGGCCACTCAACAGCAGGGATCAGTGTGTCGCAGATGTACGTTGCCACGGCATGGTGAAGCAGTGCAGAGATTCTGAGCTCCTCATTGCTGGCAAAGTGAAATCCTCAATGAGATTCGGATTCGATGCAAGCAGAATTCCACAGCAGGCTAACGGCCTGCAGAAATTCCACTCCAAAGGTCACCACCCACCAAATAAACAAGTGGCCCTGCTCTACTGCAAGAGATCTGTCTGCATAATACACCTACACACACACACACACACACACACATACACTCACGTACGTGGATGAATGCCGCTCTAACTCAGAAGCATGTGCACAAGCATACACACACACACACACACACACACACACATATGTGGATGAATGCTCACTAACTCAAAAGCATGTGCACGCACACACACACACACACACACACGTATGTGGATGAATGCCGCTCTAACTCAGAAGCGTGTGCGCACGCGCATACACACACACACACACACACACACACACAGGCACATATACTCAAACGGACACAAACATACATTCACATAAATTCTCACCGTGGATCAGATCCCCATTCACACAAACACACTTGTGTTCATTCCAACTCATACTCATCTTTGTGTACACAAGTTATCACTCACAAATAGACACACTCACGCGCAAGAGCATACATACTGACAGACACACACTCAATCTGATGCAGGCGAAGAGCACCATGGCAACTGCTGCCATGCAAACAAGTCATTTGCATTGCCATAGTGTTTCCATAGGTGTACCTGACACCTGACCTCTATCCTTCTCAGATCAGAGGTCAGCGGCCCTTAACTCCACCCCTCCATTACGTCAGCCAATAAGAATGAAGCACAAAGCAGTGCACTCAAACTAAGGAGCAGGTGCATCCACCCTGTAGTTACCTGACAGGGAAAGAGCTGGTAAACAGGAACTCCTAATGAGTTCAAGAACATGACTGCGCATTGCGCATTGCCGCCATTTTGATTTAATCCCTTCAAGTTTTTGAGATAATCCTTAATAAGCAATTGCATACATGCATTTAGTACTTGAGTGAAGCTGAACAATGGCAGGTTTGAATCTATAGGTGGTTGTACATAAATAAATTATGTGTTCCTAACCATGTGATATCACACAGCATCCAGCAACAAGGACTGTCACTGCCTTGTGGTATGTCAGTATAAAAGCTGCTTGAATGAATAACGTGAAAGCTTAAAGTACAATACAACCCAAATAGACTATGGGGCATGGTATGAATATGTTTCCAGAAAACCAATCTTGTGACCCCCGCCTACACACTACCTGAATTTGGTCTTAAAATGTGGGGAATGTGCGTCTTATCACAATACTGACATTTCCCATGCCAGAACGTGGAGCGTTTCCCGGGAATTTTTACCTAAATGAAATATCAAAAAACAAGTAGTTCTTTAAAAAGACAAGCCGGGTAGTCAATATCATTAATGTGTAATTTGTTGGGATTCACTCCATGGTATGTATATTTACTTGCAAGTGGCATCAGGTTTTGAATTATTGTCAAGGTCAATGAATATAATGTTCACTTGGTGATTTTTTATAAAATAATGTTCACTTGATCCAACATTGTATTTTCCAATGTTTGTACAATAAACATTACACACCAACTGTTTGATTGTGGATTCCTTCTTGCATTTAGCCCATTTTATTCAGGATGATGGTGTTTTAAATGAATTTAAGGAGTATTTCAATCTCAGATTAATACAGCCCCAATTCCAATATAGTTGGGACAAAATGTAAATTGTGAATAAAATTAAAATGCAATGACCTTCAGGTCCCATGAGCCAATATGTTATTTACAATATGACATAACATTTCAAATGCTGAAACTGAGACATTTTCCATTTTTATCCATAAAATTAGCTCATTTCAAATTTTCTGGCTGCCACAGATCTCAAAAAAGTAGAGACACGAGCAAAAAAAGGGATGAAAAAGCTATTAATATAAAAGAGAATCAGCTGAAAGAACATTTAGCAAGTAATTAAGTTAACTGGCATCAGGTGTGTAACATGATTGGCTGTAAAAGGGATGTCTTAGAGAGTCTGAGTCTCTCAGAAGTAAAGACGGCCAGAGGCTCTCCAACCTGTGAAAAAATTGAGGAATACTTTAAAAACAACGTTCCTCAATGTCAAACTGCAAAGGCTTTGAAGGTCTCATCCGCGACAGTGCATAACATCATCAAAAGATTCAGAGAAAGTGGAAAAATCTCTGTGTGTAAGGGACAAGGCTGAAGACCTTTACTGGATGCCCGTGATCTTCGTGCCCTTAGACGCAACTGCATCACTCACCGGCATGATTCTTTCATTGACATTACTGGGCCCAGGAATACTTCAAAAAACCAATGTCTGCAAACGCAGTCTGCCGTCCCATCCACAGATGCCACCTAAAACTCTATCATGCAAAAAGCAAGCCAGAAGTTGAGCTTGATCCAGAAGTTCCGCCATCTTCTGTGGGCCAAGGCTCATTTAAAATGGACTGTACCAAAGTGGCAAAGTATTCTGTGGTCAGACAAGTCCAAATTTGACATTCTTATTAGAAATCATGGGCGTTGTGTCCTCCGGGCTAAGGAGAAGAAAGACCCCTCCTGTTATCAGCGTTCAGTTGTAAAGCCAGCATCTCTGATGATATGGGGATGCATTAGTGCATATGGTGTGGGACACTTGCATGTTTTAAAAAGCACCATGAAAGCTGAAAGGTATATAAAGGTTTCAGAGCAACATATGCTTTCCTTCAACGACATCTATTCCAGGAAAGCCCTCGTGTATTTCAGTAGGACAATGCAAAACCACATGCTGCAGCTATTACAACAGCATGGCTTCTTAGTAGATGAGTCCGTGTGCTGAAGTGGTCTGCCTGCAGTCCTGATCTTTCACCGATTGAGAACATTTGGAGGAAAATTAAAGGAAAAGTCCGTCACAGGAGACCCAAAACTCTCCAGCAGCTGGAAGCGTGTATTAAACAAAAGAGGGATTAAATTCCAATGGCTAAACTCAAGAAACTTGTCTCTTCAATACCCAAACGCCTCCACTCTGTGTTAAAAAGAAGAGTGGATGCTACACCATGGTAAACAGGCCCCTGTCCCAACTTTTTTGAGATCTGTAGCGGCCATCAAATTTGAAATGAGCTCATTTTGTGAATAAAATTGTAAAATTTCGCAGTTTCAACATTTGCTATGTTATCTGGGTTCTATTGTGAATAAAACACTGGCTGGTGTGATTTGCCAGTCATTGCGTTTTGATTTTATTCACTATTTCCACTTTCTCCCAACTATTATGGAATTGGGGTTGTATAAACAAACACTAAAATTTTAAAATAGTCTTAATTGTTCCTTTATATTTCCCCAGGATCCAAATCGGAAGTTTTGGATTTCGACTACGGTGGATTACAGGATGGTTAAATTGATACTATAGCGTGTAGTTCAGCTAAAGTCTCCTACATGTATACCATTGTCAATTTTATCTTTGCACAATAATAAGCAGAACCTACCATTTTCAAAATCTAAAATTCTCTAATGAAACACAAACACATGATATTATAACCACAGCTTCAGCCTCAGAAGTTCTAGTCTTTTTAACTTTTTCCTTAATTAACAGCTTTATACATCCAAATTTTAGCATTAAAGATCTTTTGACAGATGATCACATTGGCTGGTATTCACAAAGGAGGAATACAGTTATTACAAAAACGAATCTATTTGCATTGAAACTAAGTCTTGAAATAGTTCAGGAATAAGTCTATTTGATATGACTTAGTCAAGGACTCGGCCATTGGCTTACATTCTAAACACTTGGTGTAAGGTGTAAGGGTGGACTAAATTCAGTCCTGATAGTATTTCATAGCCTAACCACTATGATCTAGTTCCTGAACGACTGCCAACATTATCATAATAAGTCTCTTCAGGGTCAGATATAGGTCAGAACTAAATTCAGTTTTCTTATTAAACAGCAAATGATATCATAAATCCAAGTATCTTGGATGCCCGTGATTTGTGCGGTTTTAAGCTAGAAGCAGGGATGTTCATGTAATTATCAAATCATTATACATGTATAAAGCAAAAGGGTTATTCTTGACACCAAAAGCTCTTCAAGGATGTGGTAAGTTATCTATAAATTGGTGACATACCTTTTGAAATGTTATTTTTGAGACTTGCATTATATTAACTTTTATGAAAACTAGATATTGCACGAGTAAATAATAACTGAAATAATGGATCTGTAATGAATAGAAGTCTATGATAATATTTGAATGAATATAATACAAATCAAGAAAATAGTAACTTGTATAATAATCATACAAATCTTTCATTTTTACAATAATACAACTTGTATAACATAAATAAATTAAATAATATAATGACAGCACTACTGCAAATAGAACAGAATGAGCAGATAACTGGATAAAAACGCGTATATGCATTCACACATGCACACACAGGCACACTAAGCGCGCGCGCACACACACACACACACACACACACACACGCACACACACATTCTTCTACTTCTATCCTCATGAGGACATTACATTGACTTCAATTCATTCTTTGTGTGTATCTACATTCTTTCCTCAATCTTAACAATAAGCAACGCATGCCTAACCCAAACCCTTACCCTGATTTTAACCTATCCCTCATTCTAACCCCGCCCCTAACCTTAACTTATAAGTCACAGTTTGCCTTTCTTACATTAAAATGTCCGCACTACCCAAAAGCGTCCCCACTCTGTAGGAAAAAAAAATGTTTTCTGATCCTCATGTTCTAGCAAGTAGAACCACGTGCACGCATGCATGCACAAATGCAGGCACACATTACAAACACGCATAGATTTGAGAGATCAAGCTGGTGACCACTTGTTCTGGCAAGTCTTCAAATAGGCATATTACCAGCGCGCACCAGCGCTTGCACACTGGCCCTCCCAGCTTGAAGGCTGAAGCCACAAGAGTTGAAACCAAAACCCAGCAGGGCTGAGCAACGCTCACTTGTGTCCGTTCAGCAACCGCAGTTTTGTTTGTTTATCTGTGGCAGACATCGCAAAACGGGTCCTATAATGGGGAGGGGTCCCTGTGGCCCGGCAGTTGAGGATGTACCACTCTGTGAAGGTGACCTGCTCGCAGCACAGAGGGCTGCCTCAGTTGTTTGACCACCAAACACAGTCACTGCTGAATTAATCCTACAGCTAACAGTGAAAGAGAGAAAGAAAACTGGAGAAGGAACGTTGGAAAGTGAAATAAGATAGATAGATAGATAGATAGATAGATAGATAGATAGATAGATAGATAGATAGATGGGATATCTAGAGGGGCAGACATAGTAACAAAGGTATACATACAGAACGAGCGACAGAAGAGAAAGTGAGACAGCAAGTTCAATGGACTCTGTGGGTCAGATAAATGAGAGAAAATGTGGAAATCACAGGCTATTCATCGTTTTCAGTCATGTGACTGCTGCGTACCACTGGAGGGCAAAACAGAGTTTCATAACAATGGTTATTACGAAACAATTAACACGGCTGCCACACAAGCGTGTTGTCTTTTTACTAGTTTCAACCCACAAATGTTTAGGTCCCCCTCTCAAAAGAAGACCGTTATAGGCACCTGCAATCCACGTACAGAACCCGCCGCAATACACTTATTTCATTCATTAAAAACGAGCCAAGTGCCAAACATTCCACTTCGGCGATTTTCACATTTAAATATAGCTAATGTTCGCAAAGTGCTTTGCGGAAAATTCCTCCCATTAAACTGTCACTCGGATGAATGCATATAAAAGTATGGATCGTTATGAGCATTTTTGAACTAGATGAGTCAATAATGCTGTTGTTTGGGAGGAGAGAGACAAAAATCTTCACTGGAGAAGGAAAGCTGAACGCTAATTAGTTAGCTAGCTTGCTAAAAAGCAAACATTAATTGGGTTAGTCGTTAATTTACGATAGAGTCCCCAGATGGAGAGTCTCGACAACAACAAGGAAAGGACAGGAGCGGAATTTTTTGTTGTTCTCTTGGAAGGGAAATGAATTGATTTTGAGGGGAAACTATAAACCAGCTAGCAATGGTTCCCACAAGCATAAGAGGGGAAAACGTTTGGACACGAGAAAAGACAAACTGAAATGTTTGACAGATTAGTTGTACCATGTTAGTGTGTTGCAAACTTTTTTCAGTGCGGCTCTAGTGCTACTGCACAGCGCACTATTATGGAATATTAAGAGGCATGGAAACAAAATTTATTGGCACCAACAATAACTGGTGTGGACCCACGCAGTATCAATATATATCCCTTTAAGATACACTTTATTGAACCCCGTGGGGTAATTTGTCCTCTGCATTTAACCCATCCTACAGTTAGGAGCAGTGGGCAGCCACAGAGCGGCGCCTGGGGACCAACTCCAGTTCTAAAGCCAGTTCCTTAGTCGGAGGCACTGGTAGTGTTCCTATTATACATGTTTTTCTGGGTTGGGGAAACCAGAGTACCCAGAAGAATCCCACGTGAACACGGGGAAAACATGCAAACTCGACACAGATTAGAACCCACGACCTTCTTGCTGTGAGGCGGCAATGCTAAGGTAATCATCCAAGGCAATGCAAAATATTTGAACTTCAGAAGCATGAGCTGGGTGCTGTGTTGCACCTCAGTTAGCTTATTGCACAAATACACTAACCAGCCACTTCATTTGGTACACCTTGCTAGCAACGGGTTGGACCCCTTTTCTACAAGGCGGTGGACAACATTCCACAGACATTTTGGTCCATGTTGACATGATAGCATCACGCAGTTGTGACAGATTTTGTGGTTGCACATCTTTCATGCTAATTTCCCGTTCCACCATATCCCAAAGGCGCTCTACTGGATTGAGATCTGGTGACAGTGGAGGCCATTTGAGGACAGTGAATTCATTGTCAAGTTCAAGAGACCTGTTTGAGATGATTTGGGCTCCGTGACAAGATGTGTTTTCCTGTTGGAAGTAGCCATTAAAAGATAAGTACACTGTGGTCATAAAGGGATGGACATGGCCAGGAACAACACTAAGGTAGGTGGTGGCATTTAAACAATGCTTAAATGACACTAAAGGGCCCAAAGTGTGCCAAGAAAATATCCTCTACACCATTACACCACCACCAGCAGCCCGAACTGTTGGTACAAGGCAGGATGGATCCATGCTTTCATTCTGTTTACGCTAAATTCTGACCCTACCATCCGAGACTCACAGTAGAAATTGAGACTCATCAGATGAGGCAGTGTCAAATTTTGGTGAGCCTGTGCGAACTGTAGCCTCAGCTTCCTGTTCTCAGCTGACAGGATGTGGTGGTCTGCTGCTGAAGCCCATCTGCTTCAAGGTTCAACGTGTTGTGTGTTCAGCGAAGCTCTTCTGCATACCTCGGTTGTAAGGAGCGGTTATTTGACATACTGTAGCCTAGTCTGGCCATTCACCTCTGACCTCTGGCATCAACTAGGCATTTTCACCCAGAGAACTGTCACTCGCTGAGTATTTTCTCTTTTTCAGACCATTCTCTGCAAACCCAAGAGATGGCTGTGGGTGAAAATCCCAGTCGAACTTTTTACATCAGTGAAGTGAAGAATGGTTGCTGATGTGAGTTAATGAAACTTGTCATTTGTCCTCTTTCGTTAGGTAATGGGAAAGCCGTGATCATTGTGGGCATAGGTTGCTCGTCCTGCCGAGGTGTGACATCAACTTCGTACCTCACAATAGTATCTAGCGAGTGTTTGTAAAGCACGCAGGTAGATGCTCTGCAGAGCACTTACAGCAAATCATCTGATTCAGGGGCTGTGTTCAGAATGGCATATTTACTACATGCCGCATAATGCACCAGTATATATTGGATACGACATGTAGTAACAGTAACTGGGATGTGATAGCAACTTTATGTGCGACACAGTCATATGACTTCCAGGCTTGTCAGATTACCGAGGTAATGGTGGGATGATAATTACCTCCGCCAACGAAGTTGGGGCGAAGGTTATGTTTTCGCCCCTGTTTGTTTGCTTGTTTGTTTGTCTGTCTGTGGGTCAATGACGTGACATGCAGATTTTTGTGTCCAAGTGCACAACTTTGGTTTAAAATAATTTTAAATGATTCATAATAAGCATCATCTTATTCTGAACATATTTCCAGTTTATGATAAAAATGATATATATTTTATGTTTTGCCATCTCAATCCTCAAAATATCAGGTGGCGTAACCGTCCGAGCAAGTTAACATGATGTGAAATGTATTAAATATGTAATTTGAAATATGAATTAATATAATATTAATATGGGGCATAATTTTATATTGAAAACCCTTCAAACAAGGCAATCAGAGATAGCAGGCCTGGCCCCAGCCTCGGGCTGACAAACAGAGTGACAGACACACACACACACACACACACACGCAGACATGATCATTGCTTAACCTGGGCCCCTAGGGGAGGGGCCAGGTAATAAACAAAGTTTAATAGTTTAATTTTTCTTAAATTGTTTGGAATATTAAAAACAAATTTGTCCGGAAATCTTCATATCTGAAATGTCAGGGTGGTGCAGCCGCATTCATAAAACTTTTATTTTATATTGAAGAGAGAGATGAGTTAACAGGATATTGCATCATCAAAAGGAACCCAAGTGACCTTTACTGATGAGTCAAAGGTATACCTTTGTATACCATATATGTAGATCTCTCTAAAATATTGATAAAAAATTGCTACCTTCTCTGTTTACCATAATTGCTACCTGTTCAGTTTACATGTCAGGTGGTACAACCAATATAAAACTAAGAAAAAGTTATTTTATTCTAAAGCTCTTCATTGTATTGTAAAAATGAATGAATGAACTAGCTAGCAAAGTTAAAAGGTTATATAGGTGTCCAAGTAGATGCCTGAATAATTGGGATTTAGTAGCAAATGTCAGGCAGCGCAACCTAATGGTGCAACCAGGTAAAATACTAATTTAGACCAACAAATGGGAGATTGATGTGAAAAAAATGTTTGTAAATTGTGATATAAATAATCATTCAATACAACAATATACTTTTAACATTTTTTTTCATAAGTTACTTTTAATACCCAGCTCAACTACAAAATAATAATGATTTAGGCAGAGTAGACACTCTCAGGTATACTAACTTTAAAAAAATCACTTAGAAAAAAAAGGAAGTGTGTTTTTTTTCCAAAAAACTTCTGGTTGCGCCACCTGACATTTTTTGGCTGATGAAATTGCAAATACCATCTAAAACTGTACTAAAACTCTGTAAATGTTGTGCAACCATTTATACTTGTTTAAACACACTATTCCAACTTCAAATAAATGTATTCTGTACATTTTTAGATTAAAAAAAAACATATTAAAAGGCTTATTTGTCATTGACCCCTGTCTGTCTGTTTGTGAACAACATAAATCAAAAAGTAATGCACAGATTTGTCTGAAATTTTGTGGGCCCATTGCCATTACATCAAGGAAAGACCCTATTGATTTTCAATGCGATCAGTGAAACAATATGGCCACCATGACAGCCATCTTGAAATAGTATGACACGCGATAACTCAACTTTGCTCCCACTCATGAAAATTTAGACTGTGCTGCCTTGGCGGAGGTTTGCACTCTATGAGTGGCTCTGATTTTAACTACATTGAATTTTGGGTTATCGTATACCTTGAAGATAGCTCACTGTGTACTTCGAAATTTGGCTAACACAGTATAGCAAGAGGGCGGCATGGTGGCGCAGTGGCTAGCATTGCTGCCTCACAGCAAGAAGGTTGTGGGTTCGAATTTGACCTGGGGCCTTTCCGTGTGGAGTTTGCATGTTTGTGTGGGTTTTCTCTGGGTACTCCAGTTTCCTCCCACAGTCCAAAGACATGTTAATTGGAGATACTGAAGAGTGAATGGTGTGTGCACCCTGCGATGGATTGGCAGGCTGTCCAGGGTGGGTCCCTGCCAAGAAAACCAGACACTCTATTCCAAAATAGTCTCTTTTTCTCCCTGATGTGGTATAGCAATTATGGATAAAATGACACTTCTTTCCTGTATATGCGGACAATTTGCGTAAAAATTAATATCAATATCTGTGACCTAAGAAATTGGTTATTATTCTATGTTTCATACGAGTTTGTTAACGAAAGGGTCTTAACAGTGCATGATGACTGTTAATTTGAAAACATATTTTATCCTTCTGTTCCAGTAAAGTGGTATTATGATACCTACAGCTAAATAAACAGATCAATGTCATTTTTAAATGTCTCAGTTATATCCACTCCCCAAACAGGTGAATAAACTCACCAAAAATGTAAGTAAATACAAGAATCATTTTATGACCTTAATGACCCCCGTCCACTTGCTTCATGATCCACTTCGTAAAATGTGAGGCAATCATTTTCCATTAGCTATGTTTGGTTATAATATGCAAGCAACCAAGCTCTGAAACTAACCTTCTCCTCAATCACATGTAACTTTTTTGCCACTTGATTCATAGTATGGTAAAAAAAAAATAATGACCTCAGCACATTCTATTAGCTCATTTTGCTAAATAATATTTTTCTGGCAAACAGAATGAACCAAGATCATTCTCGTTAAACCAAGCATTCTACTCGACATGGTTAATTCAGTTCAAGGCAAACAATGCCATAATTCACAAATCAATGGGAAAAGATAGTAGATTGACCATTTTACCTAAAACACAGCAGTATTCCAGAAGATTACGATCCATCAGCCAAATAGTAGCACTTACTATAGTAGGTAATGCAATTAAACTTACAGACTACCTCAGTATGCATAGGACATATTTTTTTCACTTTTAGGACTGGTTTCATTCACTTCATGATCCCCCAAATGTAACATTCCCAATCATCAGTTACAGAAGTTATACTGAATATTATTTCAGCAAGCTAGCTACCAAGCTCTGCAACCAAAAGTCTCCCGTGATCACTTTTTCAACTTTTGCTACTCACTTCACAGTACGGGAAAATCGGCTCTATCAACACTCACAGGTTTGTTAATTCAGCTTTAATATTGCAATATAAAGCGCAAATGCTTGGATTTCTCAAAAATGAAAATCAAGCAGCATTTGAGGAGGTTTAATATTATAATTCTGACACCTTATACAAGCCATTCTTATAACAGACAATAAGCCCATCAACCATGTCAGTATGTAGGATTTTCTGACACTTACTTGTAGCATTTTCACACATTTATGACTGTCCCACTTGCAAACTGCCATTTGTTGCTCACTTCATGATCCCCCAAAGATAAAGTTACCAAATCCTCTGTAATCTGTTAGGTAGTTCAAATACCATTGCAGCGAGCTAACCAGCATTAAACATTTGGTACTTGCTTCACAATGCGGAAAATAAATATAACCTTTGCTCATTCTGTCAGTTCATTCAGATTTTATTTTTTCACCATTTTCCACCTGCTTATGATCTCCCAACTATACGGTTACATGATCCTATTCCATCAGTTTCTTGTTTAAATTGGCCTTTATTTTTACATGCAACCATGCTCTGCAAATAACATTCTCCAGAGATCACGTATTTTACTTTTTATTACTCACTTCATAATAGCTAAATGAACAGTGCCCTAAACACACTTGCAGCATTGTATTCATTTCTGGCTAAGCTTATCCTGCTAAATTAATTGAGACAATTCTACCAAGAACTGCAGACAGGCAACCAGCTATATGGTTAATGCAGGCCAACTCTGCCCTAATTCTCAAACCGACATGAAAATATAAGTGATTAACGATGTTGAAACAGAACAGCATTGGAGGAGATTAAAATTCATTAGCCAGATTGCAGTCATTTCCAATATTAGGTATACAAATAAACTCACTGACCACTTCATATGTAAGCAGCTGCTTTGTACACTTACAGAGACCGTTCTAGGCGTTCATCATTTTAGGCAGTACAGCAGTATAAAATTGGTACTTCATCCCCAAGTTGTGCAAACAGGTATTGTACACTGGATGGGTGTAAAAACAAGGTATAGGTCAGTCAGTCAGAAAGGGACAGAGACACTGATGGGCCATATCCCTCCTCGAGTCTGGAAAAGATGGTGTCCATATAAAAAACATGCAGCTAAAAAAATTGTGAGAAGGCTAAGGCATGAGCACACAGTACATGCTTAGTCAGGATATACAGATATGGAGCTATGATCAAAAGTACCTTACCACATTTGAATATGTTTTACATGCCGAAGAGTTGGTATTGCACACGTGTAAGCACTCACACATCCAAACACACATACACACTCACAGACACACAAACACACAGACACACGACCCTGGTGACGGTGGAAAGTTCCTCTCAATGCCACTATGTTGTGGGTCACACTCGCTGCTTGCGTGGGGAGTTTGCTCAACTGGAATGACCGGTTTTAATAGAAACAGCGAAAGAATAGGAGGTTCCGCCTATATGTTCTGACCAATATACAGGTACACGAAAAACCCACGCAACAGCGATGTCATATAAAACACCAACCACACACCTTTTATATACCCTCTCTGTACACGCGCTTGTACACATGGGGTGTCCAACACACTTGGCAGTAAGCATTGAGAGCTAAAGTTACCCCACAATAAGTGCTCAAGTCCCCGTGATACCCCACAATAAGAGCGTTCAGAGCTAAAGACACCCTACAGTAAGTGTGGTCAAAGCAAAAGATTCTCCACAATAAAAGTATTGGCCGCAAAAATTACTTCAGAGTAAGAAGCGTTAAAAATACCCCAAAGAAAGCATTCTCAGTGCTAAAGAGACCCCACAGTAAGGTTGAGTGCTAAAGATACCTCATATTAAGAGTGTTTACTGCTAAATCTACTCCCACAGTTGGAGTGCTCCAAGCTAAAGCATCCCAGAGTAGGAAAGTACAGCGCTGAAGACACACTACATTGAGAATGCTCAGTCCCAAAGATTCCCCACAGTAACAGTATTCAGGGCTAAAGATATCTCTCAGAAAGCAGTGACATCACAAGTTAGACATGGTTAGCAGAATCCACAACAACCACACAATTATTCTCCATCTGTTTCATTTACTTTGATTCACGAGCAATCAGACAATTCACCCAAAAATTAGCCATAATCCGTAGAATGTGAATATATTCTATTGTTAGCGTTCAACTTTATTCAACACGCTTAACACAACACATATCACTTCACGTGTGTGCTTTTAACACTTAAAATCAAATGAAGTTGCAAAGTAATTTTTTTTATATAATGGTTGATAAATTGTCAATTATCTTTGATGAAAATTAACGACAATGGAATTCAGAGAAAGTTTACTTGTTTTCTAATTGATTATAATTACAACAAAATTGAGAAACTTGACAATATTGCATTGTAGCCTCCATCATCATCACTGTTCATTGATTTTGGGCTACATATCAGACTTGACGAGTAAGTCATTACATTGCTCTTTTGTTTATTGAAGAAAATATTTGAGAGTTGGTTGAGAACAGTCCTGAAATTGACTGTGAGGTTCTGCCTGCCCTCACTGTATGTCTGTGACAGTAAGCATGTTCAACAGTCGTACACCAGCAACCTCAGCTCTCTAATGCAGCACAGTGCGAGAGCTCCAGAGGGTGATGTCATGGTAACGGGCTCATTATGCATCATGGCAACTTCTGCATCCAGTCACATGTTCCCGTTCCTACACAACCGTGGGAGGAAACAATCAAACAATTCTCATTCTCTCCCGACTGACACTTAAAATAGCCTGGCCCAAGATATTTGGTCAGGATTAAGAAAGAAAGGCCACAAGCATAATTTCAGTGTAACGGACTCAAAGCTGCATTCCGTAAAGAGAGCCCTGGGGCCACATTTCTCGACAAGTAAGATAATATTTTGGATGACATAATTAAAATGTAGGCTCGCAGGAAAACACTTTAGCAATAGAGGCATGTGGCTGTATTTCATTAAGAAATTCCTCTCTGCTTTATATCAATATGCTCAATTATAGTTTCCATATCTGCAGTCAATATCGGCCATCTTTCGAACAAGACAAGCACAGTTATTGCCAACTTCCCGCTCAAAATCAGCCGTGAAAATTATTTTCACAAAATACACAGTGAGCCAGTAAAAAGTACAATGAAAAGTAGGCAACTTACAAGTTATGTGATAGACAGATGCACGTCATATAAGAGGTCAAGCTACCTGCCTAAGCGGCAAACAAAGGTGGCATTTGACAAAATTTCCCAAAAAAAAAAAACCCACAATAACATTCTAATGTGATATAGTTCTCATGCAAAAGACGCAATGAAGAGAATGACCCTGACAGTAAAATGTCAGCATCAGAAGCTGGTTTTTACGAAGGAAAACATTGGACTGCATTTCAGTGAGAGAGATGTAGGTTATGTTTTGATGAGAAAATACACTGCATTTCAGTGACAGGAACTAAAGCCTCAAATTGGAAAGAGTATAATGGGGCAACAGACTCTATCAACTCCAGAAACACCTGTATTATCAAACAATTTCAGGGTCACATTTTAGTGTGAGAAGGTGCTAAATTTCAGCGACATAAGACCACCCGTCAGAAAGAGAAATAGGAAGAGATTGAGATTTTACACGCAAATTGTAACTAGAAGAGCAGATATCAGCGTGACACATCAAAAATTGCACCATCAGAAAGTTGGGTCAACATTTCAGTGTGTTCGGCAGTATGATCTGTTGACTATAATTCCATAACGGATGTATTTTAATGGGAAAACTAGCGGTCACGGTTCAATCAAAAGTCAAAACAAGGAGCCAAATGGCCTTTAATCATAAAAAAAAACGCAAAGCTGTCGTGGAAAGGGCGAAGGTTCAGGCGAAACAGCGTTCTGTTCAGAACATGAGGCCAAGGGTGTGTCTACTTTGAGTTAAGCATAGCAATAAGCGGAGGGGGGCGGGTGAACTTCTCATCCGTAATTTCATGGATTACATTGGGTTGTAATCTTTTTTTTTATCACTGGAAGTGAAAAAATAACCAGACTTTTAAATTATTTAAAAATGAGTAACTAGTCCTCTTTAATCTCTCCGCCACAGAGTCAGCCTGCTTCTCAGGTGAGAAACGGCCATGTCCCTGGGAGTCGCCCTCATCTCCCGACCGCGAAGACAACAACACGGGCACGCGCACAGGGCTCGCGTTCACCCGGATACACTGCAACTTCTCGAGCGCCCGCGGACTGAACGGAATTTTACTACTTCATGCAACTATCGCTTAATCAAATTAAGCCCCGAAACAGGCCACTCCTCGTTCATTAGTGCCGGTCGCGTGTAAATCCTTCATACAACAGGCAGTACGCATATTCCCAATGATTTGATTATATTCCCCGCCGCAGTGGGGGCACCGAGAAGAATTATCAATTCGAATCACAGGTAAAGTTAGTCTTGCAGTCAGTCGGCAGTGTTATTGCAATAGTCACGCAATCTACTACGCTTGACAGCTGGCAACTCGGAAACAGATTCCTTCTTAAACAGGTTCACTCCTGGAAACTCAAACACCGACGACCGTTATCACAGGTGCTGAGGCACAAAATGCATTTTACCCAGGTGATCGCTTGTTTTCCTGCTCAGTGACTTTACGATACCTGTCTGTCTTGTGCACTGTCTCTGTCCAATTCTCCGATGTAGTACTGCTCCATCCATCGTCTGGCGTTCTCTGAGTGCCGATGTGGGGGTCCCTCCAACTCCCGGCTTATGTCCGTTCCAGACCGGCGTAAAATCAGAGCCTCCCCACCTGGGTGCATTCGCAGGAATCCGGTCACATCATAGACCCGAGTGCCTAACAAAACCCAACACGAGTCCTTAGTGCAGTGCCGGGCAACCTCTTTTTCTGAAAAGAAGCGAGGGGACACCGAGGGAGACATTGATTCAGCAGTTAAGTGTCCTGAAAGGCATACACCGGCAGAGTAAGGGAGAAGTGCGCTGGTGAACCGACCAAAAGAAGACTGACTTTGCTTTCTTGACTGTCGCTCCGCTGAAACGAGCTCATTAACATATGATGAATAATTCATTAGGCACCTGTCTTGCGACACTAGACTGTTCTAGTAGTAATTGGCGACTGACGGACACCGATCCTAATAAAGCACGAAATATCACTCAGCTCATTTATCTGTAGGCTATTATTTATCTCACGACTCACTTATTTCGCGACCCATCTGGAAATAAGTGGAGGCGCTACCGTCGCGCCTCGAAAGAACTGATTAAGACCCCTACAGCCCGTTGGCTTATTTTGTCCCACCAAGGAATAGCTGAAGACCATCGGTGGTCCCCTAACAGATATTATTCTTCCACCGGCTTGATGCTCTTGAAATTTTTTTAAGCGTAGAAACACTTTCGCTGTCTTGTTTTCAATCAGACTTATCTGGCCCTAACCAAACCTTATGTTTCCTTGAGCTGGATTTGGATGCGAACGGTTCAGAATATACGCATGCTTCAATAATCCGACATTCCTGATGTGGTCCGTTATCGCCCTGGGCACAATATTGCCATACTTGACGATTTGCCTTCAGGTGAAAATTTGGGCTGAGGAACTCTTGCATAAATAGTTGATGAATGAGCAGCATGTGACGCAATCTTCGGTATGAATTAGCGCGACAGGTTGTATTTATTCAAGTAGGATATTCAACTTGAATTATTTTGAACACTGTGGCTTATAAAAATGTTTTATAAGCTGGCTGTATTTACTGTTGTAACCAAAACTTTGCCATATAACATCACGAACTATAATATTGTAATTAAGGCTATGAAATGTCATGCTACTACCACTGGTCATCAACTGCTTCATTCGGGTAATTTTCTGTGTATAAAATATTGATGTTGCTTCTTGTGTGTGTTCCTTTGTAAAGAGTAACTGGAGCCCTCGTAGTTATTAACCCATAGTAATAGGTCATGGCATCACAGTTTCACAAATACATGATTTTTCTTGGCTCCCTTATCGCCCATAGTCTAGAATTAAAGCTGGCGAAAACGCTTGTGAACGAAAGAAATTAGAGAATACAGAAAATGCTTGCACCTGGGCTTTGAGGCTACAGTTTATTGGCTTTTTCCGAAACTGAAATCGCACTGAAACGGTTTCTTGAGACGTAACAGAAGTTAAAGCCAATCAGAGAAGGGTGGGCGAGTTTTCTCTGCACGCGGTTCGTACGATCAGCGATTGTTCATCCGGTTTGTCGTGGCGCTCATACTGATGACGGCTACAGCCTGCCCGACGGGATAAACCAGACTGCCAGCCTTTTGGCCCGTTCTTATGAATCACCATGACAACGAAATTTGAGACCTACTATTCGTTCACAGTCCCTCCAGGAGTAGGTCTGTAACACAGATGAGTAACGTCAAACAAAGTAATCAGAGGGTGATATGTGTAAGTAGCGATATTGAGGGACGATAAAGAACCTTTTTTTTTTTTGAAGTTCCCCTCTGGAAAATTAGGCTATTCTATTCCATTTCATTTAAATCAATTAAATTCAACCCCCCATGATCAGGAATCAGGAAAAAAGCGTGGAAAGGGTCCTATTCCATTTTCCCCATTTGTCAGCAGGTGGCACAAGAGCTCTGCAGCAGACAGCTACTTCATTCTCTGTGGTCCGGGATGTCTTTTATTTGCCTTTCGTGTTATTAACAGCAACAATGAAATTGGGGCCGTGTTGAAACTTGGCTTTGTTTTGTTTCCACACATATTTACTGTCTATCCTAAATTTCTGATCACATGTTTTTTATGCATCATAGCCTCCTTTAGTTATTTTGTGTTATGTATTGTCTTTCCATGCCAGCATAACGGTGAATGTGTTTTTTTGGTGTCAGTGACTTGAAGAGACTATTCATCACTGCACTGGTAGTTCAACCATTCCACCAACAATGCTGTGACTGCAAAAAATATAAATAAATAAATAAATAAATAAAATGTAAATGAAAATTTTTATTCAAACTTTTTTTGCCTACAACATCAATATTTCAAACAGACATTCAAATTCTGATAGTTCGACGAGGAATACAAGCCTGAACGGGAGCAATGACATTACATACAGCGCCCTCCATAATTATTGGTACCCCTGGTTAAGATGTGTTGAAAGCCTTAAAATAAATTCAGTTTTTATTGCAGAGGCATACTCTCACTCTGAAAATTGTAGAAAAATGAAACTTTTAACTCAAGTGAATTTTAAGGGGAAAAAAATCTCTGGCTCAGAAAAAATTATTTTTCATAAAATCACCTGTTCCACAATTATTGGCACCCCTTACAATTCCTAGGAAATAAATGTAATTGAAGTATTTCTGTCATTTCTACAGTAGTTTACAAAGTTGATCAGAGTATCTAGGAACAGTTAATTAGTAATTCATCACTTCCTGTTTTCCTGGGGTATAAATATGACGTGACACAGAGGCCATTTCTCTTATCCACTCTTCAACATAGGAAAGACAAAGGAACACACCATTCAAGTAAGGCAGATGTGTGTCCACCTTCTCAAGTCAGGCAATGGCTACAAGAAAATAGCCACTCGCCTGCACCTGCTCATATCTACTGTCAGAGGAATCATTAAGAAGTTTAAAACAACTGGAACAGTGGTTAACAAGCCTGGACGAGGACGCAAGGTTATTTTGCCAGACACAGAATCAAGCTCCTCCCATTGCCATTTCAGACCCCAGACCTCTACTCCAATGAACACCTGTGGAGTGAGCTGAAGAGGAGAGTGCAGAGGAGAGGACCCAGGTCACTGGATGATTTAGAGAGATTGTGCAAAGTGGAATGGTCAAAGATCTGTCTTTCTGCATTCTCCCATGTTGTGAAACATTATAAGAGAAGATTAGGTGCTGTTTTGTTGGCAAAAGGGGGTTGTACAAAGTATTAACATCAGGGGTGCTAATCATTGTGGCACACATGATTTGATGTATAAGAATTATTTTATTAATGTTGGATTTTTTTCCCGCTGAATAAATGCACTTGAATTAAAGGTTGGATTTTCTTCTTTTTTCATTGTGGTCCTTCATTATTTAGAAAAAAAAACTGAATTTATTAGAAGCTTATTAACACATCTTAATCAGGGGTGCCAATAATTATGGAGGGCAGAGTAAGTACTGTTTGCATTTTTGGCTGGGGATCTGAGATTTAGTATTTAGTTAGTAGGGCAGCAGTCACTGTTGGAATTTAAACAGTAAGTTTTACCGGAGTGCTCCGCCTCCTCCCCTCCCCCAGGAGAGGGCGTTGTAGCCACTCTGAGACAATGAGTCTCGTACGGTGTGTTGCCTGCCTGATGCCCAGGTAGGAGACCTCCTGGAGCATGCGGACAAGCTCTCGGTCAGAGCGGGGAGGGATCCAGTTGTCATGGTCCATGTTGGGACAAATGACATAGGTAAGGGTAGGTTTGAGGTTCTGCTAGGCAAATTTGTGGAATTAGCTGAGAAGCTTAGGAGCAGATCCTCAATGGTAGTGTTCTCCAGGATTCTACCGGCACCACGTGCAAGCAGAGGAAAGCAGAATTTTATCTGGAGGTTTAACACGTGGCTACCAACCTGGTGTAGGAAAGAGGGGTATAGGTTTATGGGGCACTGGAACTTTTTCTGGGACAGGGGTGACCTGTTCAAGCCTGACGGGCTGCGCCTGAGCCGGAGGGGTACCTTTGCACTGGGCCAGCGTATGTTGAGGGTAGCACAGGGTTATTTAAACTTGGGATTTGGGGGGCAGGGAAGTTAGTGAATGTAACACATAGGGAAATGCAGACTGCCGCGATGGAAGCTGACGGCGTTACCTGCACTCTTGATGATATACTTTTAAAGCAACAAAGCGTAGTGGGGGGCTTCAAACAGCGGCCGCATGGGAAATCAAGGGGGAAGAGCATTAGTAATAACCTGAAATGTTTTTATTTAAATGCAAGAAGCATAAAAAAATAAATTTTCAGAGCTTGAGGCCGTGATGATTAGTGAGGGCTATGACATAGTTGGGATTAGAGAGATGGCTTAGTGAAGAGGATGGAGATGAATATAACATAGATGGAGATGAATATAATATAGATAAGCTCTTTAGGAAGGATAGATGTAATAGGCGAGGAGGAGGCATAGCAATCTATGTGAACGAAAACAAATATACAGGAAATTCCCAAAATTGAACATTCCTTTGCCCTGTGAAGATATCTGGGTCAGGCTCATTGGTGAACACGAGACAGGTTTAAACATAGGAGTACGTTATCGACCACCAGCTTTGGACAGTACAGTCAAGGAAATGCTTTTTAAGAGGATTACGCAAGCTTGTAGAGGTGGAGGGACTATTATTATGGGTGACTTAAATTATCCTGATATCATTTGGGAAGTGGTGAAAGGACAGGGTAAGGGGGAGGAAGAATTTCTAGATGTTATGAATGATCATTTTTGGTGCAGTATGTTAATAAACCTACAATAGAAGGCAATTTTTAGACTCTGTAATGACCCAGATAGAATTAGAAATGTTGAGGTACTGGAGCCACTCGGGACAAATGATTATTCTGCTGTTAATTTTGATGTTTCATAGGAAGTTAAAGGTGTATTCAAAAAACAAATTTAATTTTAGGCGAGCAAACTTTGACAGGATGCGCTCATATCTAAGTGAATTAAAATGGGAGACACTCCTGGACTGTCAGTCCGTAAATGAGATGTGGGAAAGATTTAAGGGGGTTTTACTTGATTCACAATCCAGATTCATTCCAAAGGTGTCCAAAATCACTGCTATATGATAACAAGGATATTGCAGATGCCTTAAACAGTTACTTTGTTGAGAATTTTACTTCAGAGTGGGTCTTTATTTGGCCAGAGGGCTTGTTAAATGCCCAAGATTATTTAGTGGAAATTGAGGTTAAGGATAATGAAGTATTAGATAAGTTGCATAAACTAAAGGCAGATAAGGAGATGGGTCCTGATGTATTATATCCTAGAGTGCTCAGCGAAGTTGGTGAGATCATCTTTAAGCCGCTATCTGCCATCTTTAAAAACTGGAGAAATACCAAATGATTGGAAACATGTTGTGATTCTGATTCTGCTGTCATGTTAAGTTCTGTGCCTGGCCTAGCCATGTTTAGTATTTCTGTGTTTAGTGACCACTGCCTGCCCTCTGACCATTCTTAGGATTATGTATTGTGTTTTGTTAGTTTGGATTTCATTGTGTTATTATTTTTCATGTCTTAGTAATTTAGTTTCCAAGCCATGTTTTCATTTTCATGCTTTGCACTTTGTCTCCCCTGTCTTGTCAGGTGTGTATCTTTGCTCACGGTCCCTTGTCTTGTGATCCCTGTCTGCGTTTTGGCTACAGCCAAATTCATGTAATTAGTTTATCCCTCATGTGTCTCTCCCTGATCATTGTTCCCACTGATTGCACCTGTTCTCCCTGGTCATGTGTTTACCCCGGGTGTGTATATAAGATGTCTGTTTGGTACACTTTCTTGTCAGATCGTTCTCCCTAGTTTTCTCGTGCCACGTTTCTCGCCTTGATCTCTCAGTGTTTATCTTTCTGACTGGACCGTCTTTGATATCGAGCTTTGCCTACTCCCTGTACTTTTGCCGCATTCTTGTTTTTTGACCTCTTTTGTCTGACTACGATTTTTTGTGATTGGTGCCCTGTGTATGACTCTGGATTTCGCCCTTTGGATTCTGATTTTGGATTGCGGACATTGTACTGTTGCCAGCTCTGTTGGGGGGTTTCCCCCTTCAGAAATAAAGCCTCCTTTTTGCATTTTACTGGTGTTTGCTCTTGGTTCATTTCGTAAAACCTCACAAAACAGGGCAATATAATACCAATATATAAGAAAGGGGACCATACCGAGCCAGGAAATTACAGGCCAGTCAGTTTAACTTGCATTGCGTGCAAAATATTGGATTCTATCATAAAAGATGAGATGGAGTTATTTCTGGAATGTAACTGTATCTTTAGGGATAGCCAACATAGTTTCCGCAAGGGAAGGTCATGCCTGACAAACCTTCTGGAATTTTTTGAAGAGGCCACCAAGACATATGACCAGAGCAGGGCTTATGACATCATACACTTGGATTTTCAGAAAGCATTTGATACAGTACCGTATAAGAGAATACATTTTTAAAATGAGCTCCATTGGAGTTACAGGAGGTATTCTGAAGTGGATTCAAAACTGGTTACAGAACAGAACACAAAGAGTGGTGGTCATTGGTGTCTCATCTGAGCTAGGTATTATGGGGAGTGGCGTCCCCCAGGGATCGGTGTTGGGACCCCTGCTGTTCCTCATCTACATTAATGACCTTGATAGGAATATTGAGAGCAGATTAGTTAAATTTGCAGATGATACTAAATTGGGGGGTTTGGCAAATAGTTTAGAGTCCACTAAATTGATTCAGGATGATTCGGATAGAATCCAGAATTGGGCAGAAATGTGGCAAATGAAATTGTAAAATGTAGCGAAATGTAAAGTTGTACATGTGGGTAATAAAAGCATTAGATGGGATTACTTCATGGGAGGTTTAAAACTGGAATGTGCTCCACACAAGAAAGATCTGGGAGTGATTGTTGACCACACCCTCAGAGGCTCTAGCCATTGTGCCGTAGCAGTTAAAAAAGCCAATCAGATGCTGGGATACATTGCCAAAAGTATTCAGTACAAATCTTAGGAGGTGTTTTGTACAACACATTCGTCAGACCACATCTGGAGTATTGTGCACAGTTCTGGGGACCATACTTAAGAAAAATATAGAGGCTCTAGAGAAAGCTCAGAGAAGAGCCACTAAGCTAATTCCAGGTATAAAAGATGAACGCTATGAGAAGAGGCTGAAGACCCTTAATCTCTTTAGTCTTAGGAAAAGGAGACTCAGGGGTGATCTGATTGAGGTCTTTAAATATGTTAAAGGGACTAACAAAGTGAATTATGTAGGATTCCTTCAAGCAAGTGTTGTGAGTAGAACTCGGGGTCCCAAATGGAAGTTGACCAAAGGTAAATTTAGCACTGATATTTGGAAATATTTCTTCAGCCAAAGAGTAATTTCAATGTGGAATAGCTTGCCTGACCACATTGTTGAGGTAGAGACCTTGGGGGTTTTCAAGAGCAGGCTTGAATTAAAGCTAGATACCATTGGGTCATTGAGTATCTGAAGGGATATATTCACAATAGCATAAAGAAACTGGCGAGCGTAGTTGGGCTGAACAGCCTGGTCTCGCCATTCATGTTATGTTATGTTATTACTTCAACTCAGATCTCAGAGATGACATGGATGGTGTTAAAGCTTACGCTCAACTCCTATATCCGCTGAAAATCCTGAGTAAACCAACAGTTCAAATATAACTTATTCGCTAGCACATGAGCCTGCTGCTAAGAATTCTTGAATATGCATTGACTGAATCTGCTCTTGCTTAAGCTGATGGTAAAAAAAAAAAAAAAAAAATCATGAATGTATGCAGGCATAGAATATTTTGAGCTGCAGTCTAAAAACACTATGCTAGAATATAGATTTATTATAATTACTTCTGAAATGACTGTAAGAAACCAGAGTAAAATGCCAATTATGCATCCCAGGCATTAGTAGACATCATTTGTTTTTCATTAATGTTGACAAAATAAAAAATAAATGAATAGAAAATAAAAGCCTTCATTGAAAAATAGTTTAACCAATGTCCAATTTTTTCTTGATAGGATTTTAAAATGTACTGTTTTCTTCTTTTAGCTGAAATGACACTTATTTTTGTTCTGGTATTTCTGCATAGTTAAAACGTTAAAAAGCAGAATTTAACTTGGACACAAAACCACCATAGACACACAAAACAAAAGAGACTTTGTAGAAACAAAACTGTTCATCTTTTTGAAGAATAAAAATCATTTATTGTTCTTTTATTTTATTAAGAACTAGCTGCTACCCGCTACCCGGAGTGAAATTGCCATTTTTTTTTTGCGTGCATGACCGTTTTTCAAAAATCGGGCGACGTCAAGTCCTTCCTGGTGTCCAAGTGGATATTCACACCAAATTTGGTGATTTCCGGTTGAGAAATGTAGGAGAAAAATGTGTACATACACACAGACAGACAGACATTGACCTCAAATATATTATAGATGAACTGGCCTATTCAAACATGTCTGTTGGCATCTGGTTTCAGCAAATTTTCTTTTTTTGTTGCATCAGACCTCAGTGAGTGCGAGAGAGAATCCCAGTCGAGAGGTATATTGTACATCAGGGTCAACATTAATTTGCACATTCTCAGATATTGTAGATATTTATGTGACCAAGTTTGTTGGATACAAACATGATAAGCTTATATCAAATGCTCAAGGATAAAACCTCACTGAGTTAGATATGATTGAGCAAAACATGTTATGATCATCTTTCACCTGTGTTGAATTTCAAGTGGAAAATTATATTTTAGGCTGAAAATGTCACGCATCTCCATGGAAGAAACATTGTAATTGAAATCTATTCAATCTATCCATTTTAGCATCATTTATTATTTTTTTTTTTACTTTGTCATTTAAACTTAGTTAAAAAACTTTAAATAGTTCAAATGGCAAGATGGGGGAAGTCAAAATGGGACTAAAATTGCTCATGATTGATGCCATAATTCTCAAATAAAGAGGGTTAAATTCTTACTCTCATTTTCCATCAAGAGCAATAAAATGAAACAATTTGGGACGTATTGCAAAGAATCAACCCACGAATGTCACAGATGCATGGAAACTTCCATTGTTCGGCTGGGTGTCTACATTCAGAACCAAATGACTGTCCTTGATAGAATAAATGCTGTATATTTATTTTTTCCATCTCTAAATGTTTGAAATGTGCAGGTGTTCAAAACTTTCACTGGCAGTGTATTTGATACGAAATCAGGTAGACACCAGAAGCAAGGTGAAGGGGAATGAGGATTTATTTAAAACAAAATAAAACAGGCACGAGGGCCAACAAAACACTTGGCCCAAAGGGTTGCAAAAGACAAACTAAGGTAAGCTTCACAGAGCTGAGAACTAAGGATCAGAAAATGACAAAAAACAAAAGCCACTGGAAACTCCAGGGAGATAAACAAGAACAGAAATGAAAAACAAGACTAAGGCTATATACAAAATGACTATGACAACGAGGCTTGGGAACATGAACTTGCAAACAAGAACAAGGACTTGAAAACATGAGCGAGACACTGTCTGCCAGCCAACTTCCACCGCATCCAGATAAAGGCGAGGAAATCAAGGACACATGAGGGGCAACACCTGGAGAAGGAGAAACAAGAGGCATGGCAAGATCATGACAGACTAAGATTGGATGACAAGACTTGCTCATTAAGAGAATGAGCGGCTCAGCTTTAGTACCAATTAAGTATGCAGTTTGGAAGCAACATGAATGTTCAGAACAGAAAAGCACAGCAAGATCTTGAAATAGCAAAGCAGGAACCATGACAATAAACTCCCTGTCTAAATTAGTAGTATTAGTAATGTGCCTATCTAAGAATTACACCACCCAGTGAGTGTTAGTAAATGTTAGTAACTTAAAAACAGTTAATTGTCAATTAAGCTTAGACAGCCCCGAATCAGCACAGCACAGAAGGAAGGGCGAAATACCAAAGCCAACCATAGCTCAGAAATGTGCAACAACGAAGGAACGGGGCGGAACGCAGACAAGCGGTGGAGTGGCTTGGCAGACCTGGCGAAAACAAAAACATGGAAAAGTAAAAACATGGACAATGAATGTGAAACATGAAATGCAAAAACCTGAATCAAGAAACTGTTAAAACTGTGACATGAACTATGAACTATGAACTAGGAACTATGAAATCTTGAACATGAAACTGTTAAAACCATAAACAATACTGTCCTGGCCAAAGGCCAGGACCCCGGAACACAACAGTATTATTGTAACACCACACCTCCAGCTCTCTAATTCCCCGGCCTATTAAGACCCGGACCGCATTCCACACTCTCAATCATTGTCTCTTCCCTATTGCCTACCTGCAATAGTGTTTCTGTTTATAAAGTAGAGCTTTGCGCTCATTCAGTGCAAAATCTCGTAAGCCTCACGAGCCAGTTGTTTCACTATAGTCTTGTTAAGACTTAGATTCCGCATATTTGCGTGTATTTTTAAAACTCTCTAATTTAGCGCTGTTCTTTGTTTTATGTTCAGCGCTTCTCTTATTGTAACCAGGAACCTCGTTTCCTTTTTCCTTTGCATTTTGTTCTATTTTACCCTCCTGCATTGCCGAGACGGCATAATGAACCCGATGCATCTTTGTACCCCAGTCCAGTTCCCACTGTTCCTGTTCACTTTTTTGCAGTCATGAAAATATTAGATTTGTTATATTTAGCAGCACAACTTTTGTATTTTCACATTTTTGAATGATATACCTATAACAAAATCCATTAGAAAATATTCTATTTGTGAAGGCTGGCTGAGTTTTTATTGATTTTTTTGTATGGTTATTAAACCATTTTTTGCATGGATATTAAACTATTCTTAATACCGCTTCTTCCTCTCTAGGTTCGCGGGGGAGCTGGAGGCTATCCCAGCCGACTCTGGGCGAAAGGCAGGGAACCACCCTGAACAGCTTTCCGATCCATCGCAGCTCTTCCACCATTCACACACCATTCACTCTCATACTCGTACCTACGGGCAATTTAGCTTCTGCAATTAGGCTGCTGTGCATGTCTTTGGACTGTCAGAGGAAACCGAAGTACCCGGAGGAAACGCATGTGAACACGGGGAGAGCGTGCAAACTCCACAAAAGCTCCAGGCCTGATTCAAACCTACAACATTCCTGCAAATGAAACCAACACAATAAAAACATGGCATTATCACAGACATGTGATGTCCCAATACTAAAGCTGTAGCAGGGCAGTGTGGTGGAGGAAAGCGTTCATCATCTCCCCTCCCCTCTCCCTCTGTATCGGTACCTCGCATCTCTCACTGCCCCCATCCGTCGTTATCATTCCAATTTCCCTCAAAAACCCCCTGTTGCTCATTCATTGGTTTTCCCCTCAATTCCTTTTTCTGTGTGCAGTCAATATGAGTTCCATAAGAACGGCTGTCTGTGCGCTGGTATAAATCTGCCATTGTCCATTCTGTGGGCTTTTTTCTGGTATCAAGGGGGATGGAGACATCATCAGTGTTTTTGTTTGTAACAGTTGCTCAATTATTTCCTTACAAATTTCACTCCCAACATAAATTGGATAAAAAGACTATTGGCTTCATCATTCGGTTCCACCACAGTACAAATCTGAATTTTCATTCACTTTGGTTTGGTAACGTTGCTGCAGTGTGGTAATCAAACCAGTGCTGCAAACAAATCACAGCATTAGTGGCATCTCACATGTAATGCAGACCTTGGCAACATAGAGATTAGAGGTCAGAATGCTAAAGTTGTAGCTCAAAGACTTTTCATTCCTTCACAGCATTGCGGTGGTTTATTTCCGTATTGAAAACAGTTTTTTGTGCGTGGCACCACAGAACTTTGGTGACCTTTGCGTGTAGGTGAAGGGGTGATGAGACCATCGATATATAATATATATATTTTTATATCTATGGATGAGACTGCCAGGTTTACTGATGTACATGCTGAATACACAATGAGTTTATTATTTTTTTTCCTCATTTGGCCACGTTTTAATGTAATTTACGTAAGTATATGTTCGAAAGGGGGAGGATGGATAGACTGCAGTGACACACTGTGACCGCATGGCACTGCCGGAGAGCATCATCATCATCAGCTCAGCTCGGGGATTATCGTTTTCCACTCACGTCAGAGCCGTGCTACTTCCACCTAGTGGGGTGATTTATTAAGGTAACTGCAATGCATCTGTCTGGAACATGGTCCAGAAGCCCTGAAAGCGATGTCCTTATGATGTCACATGCATTTAAATTATACGTACTCAAGAATTTATATTTGCTATTGGACTATTTGTTTGTGTGACTGTGTGCATTTGTGTCAAAGGTTTTGATGGTTGAAAAATATTTTGGAAAAAAAATTTTAATAACGGGACAAAATGATAACACATAAAAAAGATTGATAAAAACGTATGAAATGTGTTAAAGTTGAACCTTAATACAATTGGTGTGCATATTTGTGTGTGTGTGTGTGTGTGTGTGTGTGTGTGTGTGTGTCGGTGTTTGTGGGCCTGTACGCACGCGCGCACATGCAGAAGTGCATGTAAATATGAACACTTTCGAAAGTATATGCAGACATGGTCACTGAGGTCAGGGGTATTTTTTTTTTAAAGAGTGTGCAGTAACATTGTTACATTCAATGTTAATTCAAAAGCTATACAACTCTGGAAGGACTCTGAAACATATGCAGTAAGAGTACAATTTATCCTCAATGTATAACTGTGCAATTAATTTGGGTAGCAGACATGATGCGACTGGTAAGGATTAGGCGTAACCAGATACCCTAATTGAAGACGGGAGAGGAAATTTACCCTGAGAGGAATACTGCGGTCGATCAGACTCATGCGCCCTCGTCACCCTTCCTCTGTCACCCTGTCTCACATCTTCTCGCCTCTGAGCACCTGACAGCCTGTGTGATGAACTGTTTACCCTGTTAATGTCAATACTGTGTCCACGACACCTAAAGGTGTAAGATCCCAAATATGTGAGTAGAGTGAACTTAACTGAGCATTGCAGTGTTGATGCAATCATTAGTACTGGCAATGGAAATTGAATATTGAAAGGCATGGAGTTTTCAAACTCCGATTTTGAAAAATATATTGACAGTAGTGTTCCAAAGGGAGAAACGTTACCGCTCGAGTGTGAAACAGATGCTTCTGTGTAAAGTGATATGCTTAATATATATGCACATGTATGTATGAGCTGACATTCGAAGCTTCAGGAAACAAGCATCAAAAATTTTGCCCCTAATGTTGTAAGATTAAGTATTTGGTGTGACAAAGTCAGCAGTTAATATGTGTAATGCACTTGAATGCTACATATGAAGTTTTGGAGTATATGGTTATACAGTATTTTCAACTCTTTGCGTTCCCTTATTATAAACTGGCAGCAGTTGTGAATACCAGGTATAATATCTAAATAAAAGTGACAGATTAAATCTATACAGATATATGGGAGCCCCTCAGCCGTCCACCTGACTCTCAGTACAGTGAGGGGGCAGTCAATTCAATGTACTGCACGTAAGAGCACAAACCTGCCATTCTTCTCATAATGCTCACCTCTGATCATAATCACCCCTGACTTTTTTTCATTCCTTCCCGTTATTGCCCTCATCACCCCCTGCTTCCTGCTTCTAAATTTACCCCCAGAAACAAAGGCCTGCTAAATTATTAATTCCTTGTTTGTGATTCTGAGTTGCTTGCATTGGAAACCCAAGACATGCTCTCCTGGATGAGGGGGTTGAGAGAATGGTGAGCTCACCTTGTGATGTCACAGTAGGGGGAAGGAGTCCCAGGCTGCTATTGGCCAACTGCTTGCAGATGCTGTGCTACAGGTGGTTACAAAAGCTGTTCAGACAGCCCCACAGCAGCACACACCTGAACCACAGCAATCACAATAGCAGCGAGAAGTCACAATGGCAACTGTCGTTCCTGTGAGTATGAGGCTAATGTTGGGTAGTCTAGCAGTACGAGGCAAAGGTGCCCTCTGGTTGATTGCTCTGGTAACTAGGTGACAGTGTGATGAGGTTGGGGTGGTTGAATAAAACGTGGGTTTACGGCTGTACGATATGAGGCAGAAGATCTATGCTGTGAAACCGGAGGGAGATCAGAGGGACCTATATTTTCTCATTTCAATCCACTTTTTCATCCACAAAGCGCATTAAGATGGTGCCTGGTACCATCGCTACAGCAGCCAGCTGCCGAGGAACTGGAGAGCAGCCGTAATATCAGACTCGAGTTCAAGTATCCCTGTTGAAGAGAGGGAAACTGGACACGGGTTCGGGAGTCAGCAGAGCTGAGGCCTGGGGTGTAAACGGGTCTAAAGCGGGGATAGGGAACCCGAATGCAGGCAGCTTTCCTTTGTCAGCTGTGTCGCATACTACATGCGACAAGGATTGCGTGATTGTGAAAAGGACTGTGCATGAGAAGAATTGTGTGATTGTGTGGACTGCCTGTGTCAGGGAGAGCGAGGTCTTCTTTATTAAGAAGATGCAGAGCATTTGGGCTGATGCACAGGGGATGGATGACACTTGCTGATGTTCAGTCAATAAAAGGCAGGGATTCCTCTTTGGCGTATATATATATCTGCTGGAGTAGCCTGATTGAGGCAGTTTTTTGTGTATGAAATCGCACTCATTGGGAGAAAAAGATTATCTGAGTTTACTACAAAATGGCAGAAATTAGGTCAGAGGGAGATTATCTGGGTGTATAACAAAATGGTAGAAATTAGTTACCTTTTTGACTGAAGGATTTAACTGCAGAAATTGACTGAACTATGAAGATTTTGGTTGACTTCTGACTTCTCACAGAGTTTAATGCCTCTAATGCAGGATTACCATATGAATTTGTTGACATAACATCTTGTAAGTTAATGGCCTATATTCACATTACAATGTTATTATTTGTAATTGAAAATGAAAGCATGATGTGAATCTGTTCTTTTTGTTCCTCTCTCTCTCTCTCTCTCTCCCTCTCTCTCACCCACTCCCTCTGCAGTTTGCATCTTGCTATGCCCCTAATGGCCTCAGGCCCTTGCAGCTCTTCCGAAGTGGACCGGGGGGCGGGTACCTGTGTCTTTTGACCTATCACGGGCCCCGTGGGGCCCCTCGTCCTCGCATGGCCTACCGGGGTCCCAAAATGACCCTGCGGCAGGTCTGCCGTCTGCTGCGGACGATGCGCGAGCTGCGCAGACGAGAGGGCGGGGCCACATGCACCAGGTGGGTGTGGTCTATCGCACACAGAGACATACATCAGGGAAATACATGTATATGATTGATTGATTGATTGATTGATTGATTGATTCTTATTTATTAAAGCGTCTCACACTTGTATGGTGCCCAGCCCGTATGGGCTTGCAAAACGCCAAACAGAAATAAAAAGATTGTCGGGTGAGAAATCCATAATTAGAATTCTTGAAGATTCATAAGAAAATCTCAAAACCGTTCATTTCATGACAATGACATTAACTGCCGTGCATCCTCAATAAATCTTGCAGTAGTAAAAGGTTCCTCATTTAAGAGCCAGTGTAGCATTTCACCTTTAGACAGCCAAAATCATTATTCTAACATTCTGGAAAAACTTCTGATTAAGCTCACTCAGATGATAAAGGAGGTCTTGATTTCTGCATCACCAAAAAAATTTTAAATTAACTTTAGACCAGGACTTTGCTTAATCTAAGATTGTGTTACAGACCCATAATGGCCGGAATGAATGTTTTTATCCATTTGGTTCTCATGCTCTTAATTCTCACTGGTAAAAAAATAAGCAAGGAAAGCTGATTGTAAAGGCCTCGCTCAGTCAAAACAACTATCATACTTAAGCATTCTTCAAATGAAAAACAGCAAAGACTATTATATTAAACACATTTTTTCAACATTTCATCTGTTTGTGAAGTTTCATATATATGATATTCATAAATATTTGGACAGTGACACAGTTTCAATTGTTAAAATATTGTACACCAACACAATGGATTTGAAAAGAAATAATCAAGATGTACTAGAAGTGCAGTCCTTTGGCTTCAGTTTCAGGGGTTGGTAAACAATATTGTATGAATTGTAGGAATTACTCTCATTTTACACACAGACCTCGCAATTTTGATGGACTCAAAAGTAACTGGACAAATTAACTTAATCATCAATTAAATTGTAATTTACAACCTTTAGGGTACTGAAATGAATTTCAAAAAATATGAAATTGAATTTTCTTGTGCTGTTGAAAAGCTATCATGTGGCATCTCGTTTAAAAGCGCTCGACACATAATAGGTTTTCAACAGTTTTTAATTTGATATCTTAAATCGTTGAGGAACACTATTTGTATTTAGTACCCTAAGGGTAAATACTTGGAGGCAAAACCTCAGCAGGCAATGTCTGCCTGAAGCCCATAAATTTCACCATATGCTGGGTTTTGTCCCCAGTGATGCTCAACAAGACCTTAACTTTCACTACAGCAATTGCCAATTTCTTCCCTCCTCGGTATTCTTCTCTTCCAATCTTTCTGGTACAAAATGATCATTTCTCAGATGTCCATCAGCTGGCGTTCAGTAACAATAAAGGCTTTTGCAGATCAGCGTTTCTTTTGGGCAAATTTCCTGTTTGTCAGTGTTCAAGTATGGACATTTGCGATGTTATTGTTCAAGCGGATTTATTTTCGGCCTTTCCGTACCGAACTGTAAACTTAAATGTACCCAAGATTTAGCATTCTGTCAATCATTAAAAAGAATATGAATAGTCACTGGTTTAAATTCTCCAGTCTCACTCATTTAAAGTAACACAGCAAAAATCGCAGTGTTATCTGAACTCCAGTGGTGTTTATTTGAGACCAGTTGGTCTCATATAAACTCTACTGGAGTTCAGTTAACACTGGGACGTTTGCTGTGAACATGAACGCGATGATGACAGCTGATAACAAGAGTGTAAGAGAAGGTCTAGTTGTTTCCTTTGTTACAATCTCTTGTTTCCTAAGAGCATGACATCTTCTGCTACATTCATTTTTGCCTCTCGACCATCTCTCGGACAAATGCGTTTTGTGTTCACCAGCATTGCGATCATTATTTATCCTCATATCACTCAAGTAGCCGATGCTCTTAGCTGTACTGATATACAATGCCATCGCATCGAGCTGTTAAGAATCTTTCTATGCCAAAAGAGAACCATCAGGTTAAAAGCACGGAGCAGAAACACATTTAAAATGTATACATTTGACATTAACAGTTTTCTTAAGTGCACGGCACTCGCTGGATCACATTTAATAAGGATCAAAAGCCCAGCTCACAGTATACGTCCACTTACATTTTCTTTTAACAGTCTTTAATCTCATCAAATCACACCTACTGAAAAGAGGGTAATAAATTTGGGTGCAAATAAAACACAAATCCAGTGAGTTTTCTGCCGAACAGGAAGCAGAATATATGCGTGTTTTCACAAGTGTGATCATCCGTTATTACCGTCAGCTCGTGAGTGTCAGAGGGGCGTGGCCTATCACTCGGGGTTACTATATTTGGACGAGTGCGTCAGCCACACTGGCTCCTCACTGATTAAATTCTTGGTTGAAGGGGGCTTAGCTGGTCGTTCAAGCGACAACGCAATCTATCACAGAGAGGGCATATATTATTGATACTGCCGGTGCGCGGATAATTATCAGCAAATAACTCTAATTTTAACCATTTTGAAAACAAGTGAAATATTACTGCAAAGTGCAATGTCACCCTGTGACACTGGATGACATTAGCAACAATGTTTATGAATGCAGAAACCTAAACTCCATCATTTATGTCTGGTATCAATGCCCCATACGAAGGTTGCAGTTCCAAATAATTTTCCTGGAAATTCACCATCCTGTAAATTTTCAGTTTTCAACTGTGAAAGATATCGCGATTCAGCTAATTACAAGACATGAGGAACTAATTCAGGTTTGAAATGAAAGCTTAGGAGGATCTTCAGGAACAGGGAATGGAAGTCCTGATTTCAGGCAATGAAGGTTTATTTGACAGGAAATATTTTTCACAGTTGAAGATTGAGAAGAATAATTGAACAGTTTGTTTCCAAAATGCAACATATCCATTTCCCTCATTTTGAGTAAATCAGCTTTTTCTATGCTGGCGCTTGTTGCATTTTATAGAAAAACAAAAACATTGACCAGGAAGAAATACACCTTATAGTTTGAATTTCTAAAAAAGGATTTTTGCACCATGTGTAAGAAGCACAGGGCTATGGCTCTATGGTATTGTCTTAATTAATTTTGGCACTTATTGCATATTGGAAACAATCTCTTCAATTACAGGTGATGCATTGATCAGTTGTATGCAATTTTTTTACAGAGTGGTGTTTGACAGTGTGTTTGCTTGCATGTTACAGGAAGCAACTGAGTCCCAACCCACCTGCGGGACCACCTGTCGGCAAAGTCGCAGAGAAAAAATGTCTGCCAGCCTGTTTCCGTCACAGACGCAGCGGAAATGTCAAGTGGGTGGCGTAACAGTGTTGAGTCCTCCCAAAGTCTCCCTTGAACTTGCCTTGAACACCCAACGAGAAGACAGTTTTTGAGAGGTCCACCTTGTCCGTACCTCACATTTTTGCAAAGCGAGTGAGCACTGGTACTATGACTAATGTCAAGGGAGGGTCAGTACAGTGGGGTTTGGGTGGGGACGGCGGGTGCAGCAGACCTGAACAGTAATGAGGACCAATCTACGCTGGATTCCAGATGGGACAGATTTGCAAATGTTTTTGATTGATGATTGACCCTGGAAACGATGGCTGCAGTTTTCACAAACATTTCTCTTAACTTGGCTGCCATGGAAATCACAATGGTCTTTGTGTTACTGGGAAGACTTTAAATGTTCAATGTACCAATGAGGTGAAATGAGCTGTCCTCAAATCCAGAGGATTTCATTCATCAGTAACCTGGAATGGAATGGGGGAGGAAATGACATGGTCATGCACGTTCTTGTTCCAAGTCCTTCTCTCTGTTATTACGGTTCTATTATCATTGTACCAGGCAATTATTTACTGAACCCTGTTACATTGTCAGTTGATGATCTTCACATATCTTCAGTTATTGTTGTTTATTTGATACTTCTCGATGAAGATATTTGCAATAAAGCTGCATAAATATGTTTTCCAAGTGCAGGTATATACAAAATGCTCATGTGTCACCGAGAACTGCTACTATTTTTTTCTTTTTTTTTTGCTGTCATTCATTCACGTATCTGTGTGACAATAATCTTCCCATGGCCTGCGAATGAAAGGAATCCCAGCATATTAAATCTGCACATACAGCATAAAACATCAATTGTAAAGCAACAACTAGATTAAGCACTGCCATGGTTACTGACAAATTAATTCGAGTGTACAGCTAATTATCATGTCATGATTTCTCAAATGAAAAAGTTGTCAATATAATTTACAGGTAGATGGGCCATAATTATACAAAGGAAGAAATGATCGTACGCTGTTACCATAACATCCTATTTTCAGTCAGAGAGCTATCAGCTTGCTCGCAAGTGTGATTTTACCAATGTGTGGCAAGGTTGTGTTTTGTGTAATGCCTATTTTTTATTGAAATTTTAAAAAGAAAAGAAATAAAACATTGATGTGTGTAACGCCACGCCTCCAGCCCTCTAACTCATCAGCCTATTAAGACCCGGACCGCATTCCACATTCCCTGTAATTACCTGCACCTGTTCCCTATTGTGTCTGTGCAATAGTGTTCCCTATATAATCGGGAGCTTCGCAGACATTTGGTGCGAAGTCTCCAGAGCTGCACAAGCCTCACAAACCTATTGTTTCTCCATACAGTAGTCTTGTTGAGACTTGGCTCTGGCATTTAGCTCGCATTTGTGAAACTCCCTAATTAAGCTCTGTTCCTTCATGTTTTTACAGTCAGTGCTTTTGTCGTTATACAGGAACCTCTTTTCCTTGCTTTTTTTTTTATTTTTGTAATACATAATACTGTTGTTATTGTCCCAGTTATGACTAATATTATAATTCAGGAACCTCGCTGCCTCCTCCTTCTGTATTGAGTTCTCCTGTACTGTGCCTTCCTGCTGCAAAGGCATAACAAACCAGATCCATCTTTGCGCTTAAGTCCAGTTCCACAATTCCTGATCTCTGTGCTCTTATGTCAGTTCTGAGAGTTAAACCCTTACAATGTGGACTGAAGTTTTTGATTTGATTGCCAAATCATAATCACGGGTAAAAACCTAATGTCTTACTGTCACATATGTCACATTCAGAGGAATTAGAGCAGCCCCGGGCTTTGCTAAGTAGTCTGTTACCAGATACAGTAAGTGGTGTGGGGGAAAAGCATTTAACTCCATCTGAGCTCAGGCAACAAACAAACAGGACAAAGTCATTGACACAGTATGCTATTGTACACAATGCACACCCCTCGGTCTAATGCAGGCAGACTGGCAGTGATTAATGAGCACATCCACATACACACACTCATTCACAGACACATACAGACGGGTTGTGCAGATAATGGTGACATTACTACATTGCAGCATATACTGTATTCCTCCTCCAGTTTTGACCAGAGAGATGCATCACAGGCGATGCCATCGCCCAGGGAGTGAGTATTTAAGGAAATTCTACGCAATACAGTTAAGTTTGGAGGAACTGAGGATAGTGACATAATTTTGAAGGGCTATAATTCCCTCATGGTTCACTCTATATTGACATAAATGCGTTATCCGACTAGTACCCTTTTAGAAGAGACCGAAACTGATTTGACAATTGTTTGCTATGCTGTTCCATGGTCAGGGGTTTAAAGATCACAGATAAAAGGTCAAGAGTTGAATTCTAGGCCGCAGCTGCAGTTGGAGTCAGTAGCCCTTAACTCTCAATAAGAAGTCTGAAGAGCAGTCACTGCCAGTGACTCAAGCCATCATTGAGCTGAAAAATTAAGACATACCCGTTAACAATAACAAAAATATATTTGATATGAACAAATCAACTATTTCTTAAAAATGCACTGGTGTGCTGAGGAACACCAAAAGGCCCAAACGACCACAAACAACTGAGGTGGATGACAGAAAAAAATATTTCCCTGGTACAAAAAAAACCCCCTTCTCATCAGGAAGTCATTTCAAGAACATTCTACTGATGACTGGCATATCTGTATAAAAATGAAAAATCAAGAGGAGACCTCACCAGAGTGAGCATAGAGTGCAATATAATGTGACCCACAGACAGGTCTCAAAAACTGGAGGACTAGATTAGAGCTTGCCTAAAAACATGTGAAAAGTCGTACAGTCATGTACATCATGAAATGAATGATTTATCTTCACATTAATTCACCAGAACATAGTAAAAGACTTTCCCATGACATATCAGAGTGTTGTAGTACACCGGTTTGGAAACACTGGTGTTACTGCCCGAGTACCAATTAACCTGGTTGCATGTATGCCGATGAGCCAAAACATCAAAACCATGTGCAGATGAAGCAAACAACCTTGATTATCTTGTAATAACGTTGCATGTCAAGGTCTGTAGACAGACCTTGGACAGTGAGTGAACATTCCACTCTAGTAGTCAACATGTTGGATGTGGGGGAAATGGGACCAGAGTCACTTTGACAAGGGCGAAAGTATTATGCCAGAGGAGGTCAGAGCATCTCCCCACGGAGGTCAGAACAGCAGAGACCCTGGCATCTTTCAAGGATCTTTTAAAGACTCGTCTCTTCCAGCTAAGCCTCTCTCCCATCCCTTTAGCCTGAGCAGCGGCTATGCTCTTCAAAATTACTGACTATTTGTGGCAGAATTGCCTCAAAATCCAAGTTTTATGGCTGCCACTGGCACTTGGACTGCCACTTTAGGATTTTCAGCACTCTTGGTCGTTCTAAAATGCACTTTGTGTTGTGAGTCACTCTGGGGTGCGTTTCCCGAAATCACAGATGCTAACTTACATAGTTAGACCCACTGACTGTGATTGGACTAGCTATGTAAGTTGCTAATGTAGTTTGCAACTACGCTGTTGGGAAACGCACCCCTGGATAAGGGCATCTGCTAAATTCCTGTGATGTTATGTAATGTAATCTACAGCACAGCAAGGCTTCTGGAGTGCTCCCAGTCAGCAGTGGTGAGAACCTACCAATAGTGGACCAAGGAGGGACAAACCGTCAACCTGCAACAGGATGCCTGGCGTCCAGAATGATTGACATACAAAGACAACAAAGGCTATCCTGTCTGCTTCAAACCAACAGAAGGGCTACTGTGGCGCAAGTCACAAACAAAATCCAGGGTGAGGAAGGCCCCCCAGAACCAAGACTGAGAAAAACTAGTCAAGTTGATCATTGATGGCCCACTGGAACCTTACCACGACGTCAGGGGAGTGTAATCTGATCAACCAGCAATCATTAACGAGACAAAACTAAGTTTTTCAAAATTCTGAGTCAGTAATAGAAATATATTTGTTCTAAAACACAGTGGAATATAACACTAGAATGCTCCGTTTAGAATATTGCAATTAATATACATATTGAAATTATATATATATCCATATTTATAATACATTAATATATTTATATTTCTCATATTTTTTTATCTTTTATACATGCGCAATACCTACCTCAAATCTGCAATAACTACCTCATCCAGTGCAATAATGTACACATCTTTTTATACCACTCTTATTTTTATTAATTGCCATTGTTTTCTATTTTTGTTTATTCTATTTCTCGTTTCCCTGTGCACCTCATTAGCAGCAGCTGCTATAATTTCTTGTATGGCTGCCTATACACTGACAATAGACTATTTGTGATCTCGCAGCTTCAAAGGCTAAACAGGTAGCGGTCAGAGATGCACGCTGCAGGCAGCCTTATGGCCCTGAACATGCAGCGTGCGGACCTGATGCGCTAAACGGCCCGCAGGCACAGGCAGGGCGGAGCCGGCAGCACGCGTCTGCTCAAACTTTAATGGAGCGATGTAGTTTGAGCGTGAGCCACAGCACAGCCAGCCTGTACGACAGGAAGATGCGTCTCGCATTACTCCTGCGCAGGAAACCGATATACCTGCCACGTTTCCCCAGGTCAATCACACCCAGCGAGGTATGTGTGGTTGTACAGTAAATGCATGTGTGCATTTGCATATGTGTTTGTGCACTCACGTGTGCGAGTATGTGCGTAAATGTACGCGTATGTAGTATTGTACGCGTAAATGTATACACACCCATGAGCAGTGTACGTGTTAACCTATGCATGATCATTCATACATACATTTATGCAGTGTGCACGTACAGTTTAAGGTATGCCGATATGCAGGCATGAGTATGTTTATGGCACAAGAAATTATATGTATGTAGCGCGTACTTATGCAAACCGATGGGTAATCAAGAAAATGCCCGATGAAGTGAGTGGAGAAACAGACATTGCAGATGGTATTATATCAGTGTACTGGATGATACAACTAAGCAATAAACATCTTATCATGCTCTGTGGCACATATTAAAATGCTCACCAGGCCCAATCAACTTTGATTTTGAGTCAAGATTACAAGAGAAAAAGTTATAAGTGATTTTGAAAGAAGGTTCATGATTGGAGCATGAGCAACAAGATCATCGGTCACATGACCGTTAAACTGGCATGTGTTTCCATAAAGACTGAAGTGACATGTGCTGACAGATTTGTCGGAAAGACACCGGTAAACAGGATTGGAAGTAGTGATCAAAAGTGCACATTCAATGACCTCCGACCTAAGTGCGATGTGTACGGCAAAAGAAATGAGCAACTCATTCCGACTGAGAATGTCAATGCAGGGCGTAATCAAATCGTGCCAGCAAGAACGAACCATGGACAATTACTCCTGCGCAAAAGGGATGTGTCTTTATCGAACCTCTCGGCAGTGCACTGGAGCTCACCTTCACAGTGAGTAGTATGAGGAATCAAATCTGCCCATCGTCCTGATTGTGGTCTGGCCTCCTATAATCTATCAATCTGCATAAAGTGCATCGTGACTCAGTATAACCACATAAAGCAACAGCAACCGCAATTTCCTCACTCAAGTTACAGACAGCACCACACAGGAGAGTGTCTGTGTTCCCTCAGCCCTGTGATCTATAATCTCCATAACTTTTTGAGATAATAGTTACAAACAGGGCAGAGGAGGTAGTGAATTGCTGGATTGACAATGAACCACTGGGGGGCATTTATAAGGAACAACAAAGATCTGTGTGCAAAAAGTACCTACGTCAGAAAATAACGCTTTTCAAGTTCTTGAAACATGTTGCAGACCATTTTTTTCAGTGGTAGAATACGATGGAGGTTATCGCTGTTTCCAAGGGCTATAGAGAGCCGACAAATCCTTTTTTGTGGAAAAATACTCATGTATCACAAAGTAAATGAGAAAATTAGTTTTGCAAAATACCTGGAATTAAGTATTTTTTTTTACCACTAAATGGGGGGACTAGAGTCCTTTTAACCAATGAAGCAAACACCTCCTCATTTTTGATTGCCCAAAAGTCACTTCTGCAGCATTTCCTTGCCTTTCTTGACTTAATTATAAGCAGAGACATTCAATTAAGCCCAAAATTCGTGCATCCACTCGGGAGTTAACTCAATCACTATATAGGGATACCAGTTACAATTTAAAAAGGATTAGAAAATTAACCCTTAATAGGCATTCAAACCTGAGTGTGTCACCTTGTGTCGATGTAACAAGGTCAATCAGTCAAGGGTATGTGAACTTATGATCAGGCAGTTTGGGTGATTTCAGTTATCATTATGATTTAAAAAGGAGCCAAACACTAATATGTGATGATAAATGACTTCACATGATGACTATCCTTACATAAAAGGTAGGTTTTTTCCATGAAGAATCATATATTCAAAATAAATGGCAAAATTTCACAAATTCAGCAAGGGTATGCAAACTATTGAACACAATTGCTCTCACCACTGAATCCAATCCAATTTGTTTTGTTCTTTAGAACTGGTCTGGAGGTCAGTCAAGTGATGAGACATGATTTGTAATGGCACATCCCTGTGTGCAAAAGGTCCCACGATTAAAAGTGTATGTCGAACAAAAAAAAGGAGGCCATTAAATCCTGTCGGTACACCTCCATTATTAAAGCATATTAAAACAGATCTGCAAGGTTATGAGACCATCCTGAAAACCATATGCACTGATCTGCGGAGATAAAAATCAAATGTCTGATGGCCCTGCTATTCTGGGGGCACATTTTCTCTCCATATTTTGGGTCTACTTCACTGAGAGGACATGGTCACTTCATGTAAATACAAAGTTATTCTGAGTGATGGCTGGTACACCAGAGTGTAATGATATTGCTTCTATCCCAACGGGACAAATCTCTTCTTCTCATCTCAATTCCCTCATTTAAATAAAGGGTCACTGAATGCTTTTTGATTTTGACAATGATGTCAAACATATCCAGGACTAATCCCATGGATGTGCTTATGGGAGATTTTGGTGCCATCTGTTAGACCAGGAGTATAGGTATCTCAGTATGGTGTACGGCCACTTCAACTTTCTAGAACAGCTTTAATGCACTTTGGCATAAATACCACACTATGGAAATCTATTGGAGGGATTGAACACCATCATCCATAATATTTCCCTCATTTGGTGTTTTGATGGTGATGTAGGGCACTGTCTAACACAGAGGTGTCCAGTCTAATCCACTAAGGGCCGGTGTGGGTTCAGGTTTTTGCTGTATCCCAGTGCCTCAACACCTGATACCACTAATTAACTGATCAGGGGGTCAATCAAGACCTCAATGAGCAGAATCAGGTGTGTTAGTATCGTAGTATCGGGGTGTAACAAAAACCTGCGCCCACACCGGCCATTTGTCGATTAGACTGGACACCTCTGTGTTAGACAGTACCCTTCATCACCATCAAAATGAGGGAAAATATTATGGATGATGGTGTTCAATCCCTCCAATAGATTTCCAGAGAGTAGTATTTATGCCAAAGTGCATTAAAGCTGTTCTAGAAAGTTGAAGTAGCCCTACTTCATACTTAATGGGAGGTTTGTCCTGAGGTTTAGTCCGCTGTTTGTACGACGAGAATTTGAGTGTGCGCATGTTTATGTACACATATGTGAGTTTAATCATGAGTTCATGAATGTGTGTTGATCTGCATGACTATTAGTATACTATGTATTATAACACAAATGTATGTTTGCGTGTGCATGAGTATGTCTGTTTATCGATCAGTGCGATTCCGTATGTACTGTACATGCATATATCTGTGTAAAAATGTGCGCGTGCTTATATGTCAAAGTAAATGTCAGAGTCCGAGTGTTTTAAAAGTGTTTGAAGGGCCGAGGGAAGCCAAGCACACCGGCAGCACCTGTGCGGCAGGGCTGCAGTGACATTAACCTCAGACAGACTGATTTAATGGCGCCAGTGGAAGTATCCGGAGCTTTAGTTACTGATGTGAACATCTCACCGGTCACCTTTCAGTGGTCAGTTCAACTGTTGACAAGGTAGAGCATCACATGAGGTACAAATGCTTAAGAAATGCGCAGATCCAGTTACCTTCAGGTCACTAATCTTACTGTTTAAGGAACACATTTTCCCAAATGTGCAGAACCATGTTTTTGGGTGCTAAATAAAGCTTTTTACAAAGCAAAAAATATGATTAAGCATTACTGAAGCCATGTCTACATGTATAATTTTTTGGTTCCCGCTGGGTGAAAAACGTGGCACCCTGTGTCACCTCTTTTCTGACCATCAAACACTGCAATATGAGGGAGATTCTATCATCAATACTGGATGACTGACAGGGGAATCCAACGAGTAAATCTGGTATCCAGACGATGACAAGCCATGAAGTTTAAAGGGTACTCTTCGTTACTGACCAATCACAATCGAGAGACCATGAACAGACTCATTAAGCTCATCTTGTCTTCTACCTTCAGGCTAGAAAGAATCCTGTACTGTTCCACTCCTGGCCTCAAATACAAGGGTCTCCAAGTTCGACACGGCAAGAGTGACCTCATCATATCAATATAAAAATTCCTTTTATCCACAGACACTGCAGCCAACCTTTGAGACCAATTAATTTCCATTAGCATTCAAAGCACAAAAGCAATGGCACTCGTGTCCACTCAATATGAAGTACATAAATAATAAAAATTGTGCAGTAATTCTTCCACAGATCTCCAATCCAGGTATATTTATGCCCAAAGAAAAGTTAATCTTCTTTCACCTCATATGCATAGTTTAAAAATACAAGTTTCGTGGGGCAAAAATAAAACTCAATAAAGATGAATCACTGTCCAAACGTGTCTGCTTTCCACTACACTTCCAAACTGAACATTCGGAGTCTGCGAGGAATATTCAAACACTGAAATTCATGTGTTCAGAGTTCTCATTATAGTGAATCTGTTTGGCACCCTTCAGCACATGTGCGTCTTGCAGAGGAGAGTAAGGCTCAGCGGTGCGGCTGCACACTCACACTGTGGGGCAGGACCCCGTCACGCTGCTGCGCTGCAGAATGGCACACAGGGGCCACACTGCAGAGTCCAGAAAATGACTCCACTCCACCCTCAGTAAAATACAGTCAGAATTGGAGATAACGAATGTACATTTGATGACCGTATGCTCTCTCATTATGGTAAACGGATAAAATAAAACACAAGAGCACTGCATTTTGACTAAGAATATCAGCGCTGGATGTGATGACGCTGTGTCAGCGAGTACACTGAAAGGGATATTGTAGTTGGGTAGTAGTGCATGACATACTCATTACGAAGACAAATGTCTGTTTGAGGGTTCAGTGGTGTGAAAACCACAGGCGCTGGTCACTGCACGTGGAGAGAGGGATACAGTCGGAGGAATCATCCATCACCTGTGTGCGCGAGTCAATGCAATCAGCCCCGAGGTGCTAATCTTCGTAGTTCCGGTGAGTGAGGAACGGTGTCAGACACACGAGTAGGGTCCGCTATCGAATCACCTTTCCCCCCCACGTGGAAGCCCTCGACCAGCATAAACAACAGAACAGCGCCCATCGGAGCGCACGTGAGGCAGGAGTCAGGCGGACACTGCTGGATGCTGGGAGGGTCCTGCATGTGCAGACATCACCAGGTACACACAGGTAACAGCCGCGTGTGCATTGGACAACCCCACAGTTCCTGGAAATACCAACGTGTGCATTTGCTGAGATATCACTAGTTACACGAAGACAAATGCACAGAGCTCACTACAGTCAAACATATGTAAGAACGTGTGTGGGCATCATCAATAACATGGACAACGAGAAGGCTGGTCAGATCCACATTTAAGCACCTAGGTGCACCAGTTCGCGCATAGGATCACATCCCCAGTCACATGACCAATGCACGTGGATGCTTGTATTCAAAGAGGTTGTGTATAGAGACGTACGTGCTTCAACAAGGGAATGACAGAACTTTGTGAGGCCATGCAGTGTTCGAACACAGTTCAGTCATGTAAACTTAATACTCGCCAGTCTCATCTCTGCATCGGCATAGAGGGGATTTCTTCAGTCCTGGGTTTAGTCATGCGTCTCCCTGGCAGCATTACCTGCCTATAGCGTTAAGCTGATTTTAATTACATTACTGCCATTTGGCCGCAGGCCCAGGCCACTACCGTGGATCAGAACTCTTAAAATTTAGCTGGATAACAGAATTATGGTTCATACGGTCACTAGGTTACGTGTGGGTAAAGACGGCTCGCGGTTTATGTGGATGAACAGTCGCGTGTTGTAGTCCAAAATCATTTTACCCCTCAGAACCGAGACCAGCAACCTCCAGAACACAACGCCCCAGCACACAAAGATCTAAATAAAAATCATTTATTATTAATATTATTATCATTTATACCTATAGCAGAGAAAGGTCCACTATGCCACCTCAGAACTACAGTGTGGATTCGGAACCTGGGTGCACCCAGCCCAACATAGCGACAGACGGGCGGGGGAGGGAAGGGGGGAGGGGGAGAGGGCACGGGGGTCCCACTCATACGTCTCTTCGGCTCCATGCTTGTTTATACGAGGGGGGGGGGGGCGGGCAGGGCACCGGGCTTGACGACAGGAGGGCTGCTTTATTGGGTTCTGGAAATAATGCTGAAACCTCAAATGGAGTGGGAAGAGGAGGGAGGGGCACGGAGACATCTTCAAGCTCATTGGTCGAGCAGCCGAACACCTGACTGGGTGCAGTCAACTGTATACTGACACAGAAAGGAAGGGAGACTGTTTGCGTACGTGTGTATCAGTGTGTGTGTGTGTGTGTCAGTGTGTGAGTTTGCGCGTGTATTTTGCACGTATATTTTCCACTGGTCAATGGTGTATTGATCCGGTGTCCCTGTACACTTGAAGAGGTTTCTGCCACAAACGGGATTAAAAAGTTGAGGTAACAAAAGTATTCCTGAAAGACAAAAGGGGAAAAGAATGGGTAAGAACGGTGACTGTTGCTTTCCACCACACGGCAAATGCTAAAAATGGCCATTACATTCATAACATTCATAATCATTGATTAGTTAGCACTTTCACACAACTGTGACCATGAAAAGTAAAGAAGAATTTACATTTGTAAAACAGCAAATAAAATGGGTAATTTCTACACTAATATATCAATGGTAACATTCCACTGACACCCAGGTGATAGTGATGACTTGGTAGTCATGTGACTGTAGCACAGGTAATAGTTATTGTATAACTAATAATATATAGAGTAACATGAGGTCTCCAATATATACTGATGCATTACGTCAGGAAATAAGTCACAATTTTGAACACTCCTGTTCTTGCCTCAGCGGACACACCGCATACATTTGCTATTTTTTTAAATGATAAAAATGGACTGAGGAACCGTCTTTAAAACAACAGGTAATGCAATTATTAATGTGCTTTATTAATGTCCACAAAATAATGGCGAGTGCCTTAAGGAAAGTGAGCGAACTCATTTAGACGAAGAGTGCACCCTCCTCTCGTGCTCGCGCTAGAGATCCTACACAAGGTAGCAGTATTGATTTTGACCCGATCCGGCCTCCTCTTACGGATCCCTGCTTTTCATAACAGGCCTACTTACTGCCATCACACAGCACACACACGTTCAAATATACTCAGAAGAACCACTCCCACTGACGGATGGCGGATGAGGTTGACGTGGCCCTTGCATATATGCATATGATTTTAAAAAAAAATTAAAAAAAAAAAACTTTTGGGTGACTTGTATAAATTTGTACTTGACTTGTATAAATCCTTTCATATCCTTTCATATCCCAGATAATTTTTAGGGTGAAACTAACCAACTGTACATCAACTGCAATTAGCAGGCAAGAGACGACAGACTGCTGCACTGAACCCTCAATATGACCGCACTGAGCCCATTTCGCTTGAAAACTGAGCATAAGGGGATTGTAGAGTTAGAAGACCTGATAAAAACCTTTTGTTTAAAAGCACTTTAACCCTGGAGAACCCTTGGGGTCAAATTTGACCTCACTTAATTAGCCCCTACCCTACATTAGCAGATGTCAATTTTTAGACCAAGTTAATATTTTTCTTGAGGAAAAAAGATGTCTTGGGTTCTCCAGGGTTAAAATCAGTCGCACAGCAGGTGAGGTCCAGCAGAACTAGGTTGCACAAAGAACGCAAGCATTGCTGTACTATTAATAACATGCAACCACGTGAAAGTCGTCAGGACTGTTGGCACCTCTCCAGGCCGGCAATTTTATAAAGAATTTCTCCCTAAAATTTGACTAAAGGGAGTCATGCGATAAGGCAAGGAGACTGTGTGGACGAGCTGTGTGGGACCCAGTTACAGTAAATTTAGTTAATCTAACTAAAAACAACCCTTCTGCTGAGTGCTACAGCCCTACCCTTAGCCTGCTGTGATAGGCCACATTCACATCGGTCCACAGTGATTGGCAGAGCAATGGGAAATTCCCTCTTACCATGAGCAGCCTGAATCAAGTCATTATTTCATGCCTTTGACTGACTACACGAGGGTGTGGTAAACACTGCCCCCTAGTGGTCAGTTAAAAACATGCTGAGCCAAGGAACCAGGAGAGGCTGTGTACAAAAGCTTTAGCTGTAATTAAGAACCGGACACACGCCGCCCTGCATGAAAGGCCAGGTCTCAGCAAACACTGCCATCAACCAAAACTAAACTCACATAGATATTTTTAATGTAATCTGCTCACGTCATTGTTTACGATACACTGAGCTTGCCAAGTTCATTTCTCAATGTATAAATATGTTTAAGTAAAAACAGATTAAATTATTTACATTAGAAGGCTGTGTGCACACTGCTGCATGTGACTGCATATGAGATTGCGTGAATGCAGTGATGGTCTGTGTGTCGTTTAAGAATATGAAACAATATGAGTGTGTGAGTGCATTTTTGTTTTTAAATCGTGCTGGGGACCAGAATACCTCACAAAGATAGCAAAGTCTGGAAAACCATGCTTTGTGGGGACCTTTTCTGGGTCCCCTAGGGGACAAACCTTAATTCAGTGCTTAGGGCTAGGTTTAGGTCTAGGATTGCTATTGGAATTATGGTTTAGTTTAGGTCTAGTTTTAAGGTTAGCTATAAAAATTAGGCTCTAGATTAAGGTAAAACCATAAATTAAGGTTAAAAGTTGGGCTGTTTTGCTTTAAGATTGAGGTTAGGGAAGAGGTAAGGGATAGGGTTCGGTTTAGGTCTACGAGGATGGTAATCGAAATTTGGAGCAAAAATATTTTTTCCGTCCCCACGGGGATAGAGAAACAAACGCGCGCGCACGTGTGTGTGTGTGTGTGCGCGTGCGTGTGTGTGTGTGCGTGTGTGTGTGTGTGCGTGCGTGTGTGTGTGTGTGTGTGTGTGTGTGTGTCCGCGCGCATGCTTGTCCCTCCTTGTGTGTCTTACCTGCTTTCTCATCGCCCTGTGGTGGAGCCACTGGACTGCAGGTTACCATCAGCATTGGGGTGAGACTGTTCCTTCACCACTGGATCTGTCGAGACACACACCTCACAATCTAAACAGAATACATAAACGCACCCTAAAGTACACACACGCGCAAACACATCCGATGGCGCATGCTGCAATTCCAACAATGCTCGGTACGTACGTACACACTTCGTCAGTGGTACAGTTTCACAAAAACCCCGGGTCGGGCAAGTTGACATCACTTTTATGTTGAAATAGTCAAACACTGGTGCCAAACAAAGGATTTCTCTAGTGCCCAAGTATAGATATAGGACAGTGATGTCTTACAGCCACGTCACATTGCTGCAACAGTCAGTAAACCAGCACCAAAACGATATGCATCCAATAATGAACACAGGAATACTAGTGCGCAGGGATAGAAACGATGCAATCTCCTAAGTCACATCAATATTAAAATTTCAGGAAAAGCACTAGATGATGTCAGTCGTCCATCCATTAAGCCAGAAATCAAACGCAAGGGGACCGCATACAAAAACCATCACATAACAGCAATCAAACCACAAACAGTCCAAACACTTAACCCTTCACTTCAGCAATTCGATAAAATGATGCCCTTTCCTTTCTGATATTACTGCAGCTAAGAAACAAGACCATTCTAACGTTGATCCATACAAAGGTTCAATTAGAGGACAGCAATCCAACAACATTAGCATCAGTTGTGCTTGTCAGTTCAAAGTTGTCTTTTTTTTTGTTGCTAAAAAGCGATAACTAATTTCTATTTTCTAAAGCATTGATAAGCCAAGCAAAGCTTTTGTCATGTGACAAAGTGTGAGAAATATGTGAGAAAACTGTATAACTGAATCCTGATTGAATTCTTATGGAAAGCAAGAGAGGTCACTGCATTCACGTGTTGCTGCAGAGGATGTTTTCGGTGCTTTGCACAGTTAAGTCGTCTGTTCTGAAGCAGGACTACACTAACCTCCAAACAACAACATACAAGAAGCCTAAATTTAGGGGAAATGTTGGACATTTTTCAGACCCGTGTAAGAACTTAATAGTCCGGTCACCCGCAACGGCATGGGTGTAGCCCCCGAAAGCCCGATTCTCCCATTTTTTGTGAATCATTTCAGCCAACACTGTCACCATGGCAACCAAAATCGATAGGGGTTACACTTCAGTTATGACATTTCCATACCAAATATGAAAGTAATCAAATGGATAAAAAGTAAACTATGAGCTTGTACTTTATCAGGTCAAAAGGGAATAGTAGGGCAGTGTGTTGAAAAATTTAGTAATTAGGTTTATTTTATCATTACCCCCTTATCTCGGGTTCATTGACCATCAAGAGTATTTGGGCTCATGTCCTGTTCGCGGTCCTTATCCTACGGAAACCGGAACCTCGACAAGTTCATTATAATATGTACGCAATTTATATCATTTCTATCTACGTACATAGATACCGTATATCGCTGAAATGAACAATGCAGGGTATATTTTGTACTCATATAACCCAGCTTAACACACAAACTTAGCATGACAATATAACAAGTCCACTGCAGACCTTCACATGCTTCAGCGACCTTACACAATTATCAGACGAAGTACGAAAACGGAATAGCAAAACATACAATCAGTGCACTTTCACGAATTCAATGACATTGGCAAATAACCAAGGTTTCTACTTCAGCATCCCTGCCACACAGACCAGTTTCACACAATTCAAAAGTTCACCAGAGCTAACTCCCCTTTTACAAAAATGGCAAAACGGTCCAAGCAGTTCCTTAAACAACTCTCTTTTCCTAAAACTACCACAGCGAGGCTCGTCAGCGCTCGCTAATAGCAGGCTATGCAAATGCCAACGGTAACGACAATGTCCTCTGATGAGGAGTCAAACCCGACTTCACTAGGGCCCACTGACTAATGACAACTCTGTGTCCTCTTACGGGGAGTACAACTCCACAACATTTCAGTGGTAACGACAAAGTCCTCTTGCGAGAGTCCAACCTGACTCCAAAACCCAATGACAGCGACGCTTCCGCGTCCTATCAACAAACGCCCGGCAACGACGCTCCTGCGTCCTATCAATCTATCAAGGTCTCCAGACCTCCAAATACCTCAAAGGCAATGACACATGCGTCCTCTTAAGAGATTCCAACCCGACTCCACTAGGACCACTGACTAATGACACCAAGGTGTCCTCTTCCACGGAGTACACAACAAAACTCCACAAAATTCATTGGTAACGACGCCAATATGCCCAACTATAATCAGTGATTCAATCACATAACCGTCCCATTCCACACTTCATTTTTTATGAAAATAATAGGAGTCACTCTAATAATTGGCTCAAGGATAATCAACACCAAATGAGGATGGTATTATAAAAAGCACTCACCCTCAAGTTGATTATCATTGGTCCAACCAGGAGATGTTTCCTATCCCATCCTCGTCGCCATCTGTTAAGACTGTTTTCTGTAGTGGAATCAAGTCGGGATCGATGAAGTGACACGCCAATGACCACTTTCCAATTGAAAAGGCTTTTACCACAATGCGCAAGGGAGGATTCTCTGCGAATGCCGTGTCGGACGCTAGAATCCTCCTTTGCGCATTGTAATAAAAGCCTTTTCAATTGGAAAGTGGTCATTGCTGTGTCACTTCATCGGCCCTGACTTGATTCCATGATAGAAAACAGTCTGAACAGTAATCAGACAAAAATAACAGCCAGTACAGCGTCCAAAAGGAAGTGTCGGCGGATGCGGAAGCCACGGTGGCGACGGCGAGCATAAAACCATTGCAGCTGCCTAGACTTCGTCCGAGGGCTACAACTGCAATTCGTAATATCACAGCCCAAATGCTGACAGATTTCAGTGTACACAACACACAAACATCGCCGCACACACATACACACACACACTCACAGAAATACGGGTGTTCCATGGCCTCTGTCGCGGTCAGTCTCTGCTGATGGTCATATCGCAGTAGTTTATCCAGCAGGTCCAGAGCCTCAGGACTGACCAGGTGCTGATTCTCTGACTGCACAAATTGCTCCCAGCGTTTCCGCGTTTGCCTGCAGGTGGCGAGAGGGCGTAGATCATCGCTCAGTGCAGCGGTGACAGGCAATTCAGTGGCACTCACCGCATTAACTCAGATATACAGCTCACAGAATCAGTTTCACCCCCAATTTGACAATAACTCCCGTAACAAAGAGGCGCTGATTGCGCTCTCCGTCCCGCTTCTTTGCCGTCACTGCCTGGTCAGTTCAGCCTGTGTTCGCAAGCTCGAGGACGAACGAGGACAACCGAACAATTCCTTGTTGTGACCAGCAAAGTTCCGCCCCTGTGGTCGTCAGACAGTACGATGGGTCATGTTTTCCAGACAGCTTACTCGTGCGTGTGCATGTACCATAGCAGGCAGCACAAGGGAAACCGCAGGCCAATACAGTGGACAAGGAGAAAACGAAAAATCTGACCAAAACTGCAAAAAAAAAATTAAAAAATACTGTGACCAGTTACATTCCATGGAACCAACCCTTACGGTTAAATTTCAAATGATAAAACTTGTACCTGTCATTTCCAACAAGCGCTGCGCCCTATTCAGTGTTACGGCAGTATTTATAGTTTTTAACGACTGAAGTTGATTTGGTTTTCAGCATCCTCCATGATCGATACACAGTTGATTTCTTTGAATAAGTGCAAAAGTAAGGTCTCTCAATGCGATTAGCCACCAGGTAGCACTAAAAAATCCTAAGAATTCCAACAATCATTTATTTTCATGTTTTCAATGCAATTAAGGCTCTATATACCCCTGAACACAGAGAATTAACTAGAAGGCAACAGTGTCAGGACTATGCGAGAGGTAGGTTCTGAGAGGAAGAATTCATTCCAAGCTAATCTGCAGTGCCATGACAAAAGTATTCAACCCCTTCACTTCTGCATGCTGCTCAAACTGGTCACCGATTTCTGGTATTAGAAAGTTAAGATGAGAAAACACAAAATGCCGTTATTAAATGATTACTTAATTTATTCCAGGGAGAACATTTTCACACCTGTATCACCCTTGTGAAATAAACAAACTGCCCTCCACTCGCTTATTTTTGCCACCTTCTGCAGCAACAAACGCAACCATACATTTCACACAACAGGAGATCAGTACAGCCGCACTGATGGGTGTCTTGAGCACGAAGAGCCCATTTAAGGTCCTGCCACGGCATTTAAATGGGGTTCTAGTGATGAATGTAACAAGGCAACTCTAAAATGTAGATTTTTTTTTTTCCCTTTCGAGTTTCGAGATTTAGAGACTTTCGAGATTAGCCATTGTGGTTCAGCTCGTTTTCTTGTTGCATAACCCACTTGTGCTTGAGCGACTGCTCAGGGACTGATGATTGAATATTCTCCAACAGGATCTTCTGGTGCATAACAGAATACATCAATCTGTCCATTATGGCAAGTCGCCCAGGTCCCAGAGCAACAAAGCATACCCACATCATCACAAGAAAATCTCGCCGGACGCGGCGCGCTGATCATTGATCCATAATATCCCCGTCTCATTGTCCCGCGGCACGACCGCTACTAAACAAACAATCTTTTTGCTTTTTCTCCTCTGTAGGATTTTTTTTTATAGTTAGTCTATGCTTTTTAGTTATTGATTAGATTTAAGACCTTAGATTTATTTGATTGATTTAAGGTTTTGATTGTAGATTGTCAGTCTAAATGTTTGACTTGGGTTGATTATATATTCTAGATTTTAGTCTAGGTCTTAAATGTTGGTTACGATTAGATTCTAGAAGATCATATACAAGAGCCTTCAGGTGGAGTCTACAGTTTATGTTTTAGCATAATACATATCATTTGCACTGTTCATAGTTGGTCGCCAGATTTTTCTGTATTGTTCTGTAATAGTGTGTGGTGTCATGTTGTTATTATTGTCCTTTTTTTGTCTGGATGTGCAACCTGCTGCGTACTGCCAGGTTACAATTGCAAAAAAGAGATTTTATCTCAATTGTTTATCTGCATAAATAAAGGTGAAATAAAATCTGTGGTGAAAAAGGACAGCATTACAAGACCACGGTGGAGTGATGTCACCTTTGTGGCACGCTGACATGCAGAATATTTTTCTTTTTTTCTGGGTACCATCTCCTGCACTTCTCGTGAATGCAGCATTACCCAGACCATTAGTAAGCAGTACTCACTGCCCCAGCAGGTCCTTGAAGCGCGGGTCCAGTTCAATGTGGTACTTGCGCAGATAGCCGAAGAGCTCGTCAGTCCCCAGAACCTTGGCAATCCGCACAAGCTGGGAACAGGGCATCACAAACCACAGTCAGCACATAACACCAAAAAACTGTGAGTATGACCTCCAGCCAGTGATGGTTGATTTTAGATTTTAAATCCACACAATGGTGAATATTAGAACTAAAAGAATATCCCGCTCCCAAATCAATTGAATTAATGGACTCTGTCTCCCTCTTTGGATGATTGACCATTGACATGACGAGTACACTGCAGACCGAGTCTAGAGCATTTCAGTTGAGTCTGCGGACTGCTCACTGTCCTTTGGTGTCAATTACAAAATAAATGAGGCAGGTCTGAATACCTGGTCGTAGTTGTCCTGGCCATGGAAGAACGGTTCCTTCTGGAAGATCATACTGGCCAGCATGCAGCCCAGACTCCACATGTCCAAGCTGTAGTCATACATCTACCATGCAATGCAAAGCATCACTGATGAATAATACAATACCTGTTCAGCCAATAGCATTACAGGGCATTCTCTCTCTGACAGATTAAATGACTACTGTTTTGAATATAATATGCCCACTCATGGCTAAAATGCAACAAAATGTATATTGGTCGTAATTTCATCAAAAAACTAGTCACAAAAGTATATGAAATGGCAATGTTATTCGAGAGTAAAGGCAGGGAGGATTGAAGGAAGACAACACTTGTGAAAGATTGTCTCAAAACAGGAAATCTGCGGCAACATTTACAGCAGAGCGACAGAAACACTCACCTGATAATCCACCAGCAGCTCCGGGCCCTTGAAGTAGCGCGACGCCACCCTGACGTTATACTCCTGCGCCGGGTGGTAAAACTCCGCCAGCCCCCAGTCTATCAGACGCAGCTGCAGAAGGCGTACCGAATCACGCACACACAGACACACACCAATCACACACGCACACAGCACACACACAAAGACACAGATGAGAACTGGAGCAAATTGGTGACCTCATATCGACCAATGATTGATTGATTCTAACACTCATTTCTGTTACGTCCTGCAAGTTGAGCATCTCTGTCTCTCGCCCTCGTGTCCGTCTCCCTCAGTCGGAGTTTCTGCAGATTTCAACATTCCTTGTTGGTTTATTTTGATAGCTCTGAATACCTAAGGCGATTGGAGAATTTGCATGCCACAAATTCAAACGCGCTTTCGGAGGAGAGATGTCAGGATTTCAGAAAAGTTCTGACAGATTATCAGAAAAATCTCCCATAGGATATCAGATGGTTGGAAATCTGGTGACTAGAGACAGTGGCATATGTTTAGGATTATTCTCATACTCATGAAACCATTCAGCAACAAATTTTGCCCTGTGGGGCTTAAGCCAACGGTCAATCTGCTTGAGATGGTTCACCATCATGGGCAAAATGTTTCATCACAAGATTTAAAGGTGATCACACAGAATAACTCTGCATCGAATTGGAGTGACCCTTCCGTCTTTAAGCAGACGAGCGGACCCAAACCAGGAAATGCACAGTAGCCTCTGCAAACGTAATGTTTGCCTGTGAATTTAGTCAGGTATTTTCCATTAACTGCCACCTGTCTGTATGGGTTACAATTGTTTCCGGATATTATTTGCTGAAAGCTTGATTTATTTCATTGCCTACAAGAATAACATGTTTTGCAAGGAGTACTGTGTTTGAAAATTAAATTTAAGATAGTATTGGTTAATTGGCAGCTGGTCCATCAACAGCCTCTCCCAGCTTGCATGATGGAGCCGTGTCGAACAACAGCTCAGAGACATCGTGAAAGTTTGGCTGCACTGCCACCTGATGGCAGATACCCAACACTGCAGGTTCTGACAGGAGGCCCCCGGTGCAGTAAAACTTAATCAGCTGCAACTGTTCAGTGCTACACAACTGGCAAAGGCTACTCCAGTGAGACGCAAATTATGACCCATAGTTCTTCTCTGCTCTTCTGCTTTGATAAATCTGCAAATGCGGTCAGGTCGTATCAACAGTGATAAATTCAGAATGGGCCAGTGCAGACATGCACTTCCATTTTCACCAATTACCTTAATGCACCACAGCTACTCGCTGCATTACTTCCTGGTCCATGCCCACTAGCCAACATACGCATACTGTAGCGCTTAAGACCAGCGGTTGTGCCAGGGCCTCTGCATTAGACCCCCTGCTAAATGAATTATTGACGAGAATGACCATAGCAACAGCGCAGCGCCCCCTACCTTCCGCAGCTGGTGGTCGATCATTACGTTGTGTGGCTTTACATCCCTGTGCATGATGCCCATGCTGTGGCAGTAGTCCAGAGCCTGGTGGACATAATATCAGACACAATAAACATGTCAAGCACGCAGTTGGCTGGAGGCGATTGCAAGACCAGATTATGGGAGACATGCAAACATTCAAACTTGCGCACTTTAGCAGCTCTTACCTTTAGTAACTCGTACATGTAGAAACGAATATCAAAATCTGTTAATTTCTGGTACAGCTCCTGAATGCGAGACAGACGTTACATGAGAAAAGGAAAACCAAATCAACGCCAGTCACATGCTGAGAGATTCGTTCTGAAGATGGTTCAACATGCATGAGGGAAGGTCGCGAGAAAGCAGGTTTTTATTCCAACCATCACTTCACTGGCTGATTTCACCCATTTTTTCTCTCTCTCTCTCTCCATTTGGCAGTGTGTTCATGGGAGAAAGCACTTTCTTAAGTAAAAGTGCGCCTTCCCACAATCCTCCACTCTTATCCCTCAGCCAATCACAAAACCTCTCCGGAGATCTATTCTGATACCGACTCCAATAGCATTATTTTAATACATATCAATTCAGAACATTTATATCTGTACCTATTTATTGGTATAATTTTGCTTTACAAAGTCTGGAAAACAATGCACAAGTCAAGCCTGATGTTGCATTACACATAAAAACAATGACCCCACTGTCTCCCACACAGCGAGGCATACAGCTCAATAATTGAACACTGGTATCAGATCAGTGCTCGATATTACCCAATCCCCAAAGCCCAAAGCCCAGGTATCAGCTCTAGTAAAGTCAAATTGGTGCAACCTTTCCAAGGTCAGCACAGAAAGTCTGTGTGTGTACACTTTTAAACTCCCCAGAGCAGTGTCAGAGAGGATGCATGAACACTTAGATGTGCATATGAGTGTGTGTTTTGTTACTGGCGTGTAGGCAGGTGTAATAAGGAGGTGTGTATGAGGTGGTGTGCGAGAGAGAGTGACAAGTGCGAGTGTACACTTAAATGGGATTAGGAAATGCTTGAATCTTGACAAACACTTGTCCTGGTGAACAGTACACAAGATTATCCTCACGACGCAACACAGCGCAATGCTCTTAATGAACAATTAGACAAGAGTAACCGCTGAGTGCACTGAATCAGTTACTAAGATCGCTGCGATGTAGAAATCTCAAATGGATTACACACAAGATGCAATTGCAAGCGAGTCAAGAGGGAATAGGAGTACCTTAAAATCTGTGTTATTGATGCACTCAAAGACCAGTGCGGGGGTTCGGGACTACAGGAAAAATGACAGGAATATGTGAGACAAGGCCACAATTTACCAATCAGAGTCACACACGCAATAAAACAAAAAGACTATTCCAGCAACCCAAACTGTGCACATTATCACAGCCTATAATCAGCACTCTCTTATCGAGGCTCATTCAAATTAGCACAACATTAGCTGTGACACCAAAAACACATTTACTTTTGACTCTAGTCAAAATGCAACGTTTTTAACGGTCCCAATATATCTGTTAATTAGCATATTTCAGACTGACACCACCAAGGGGGGAATATTCAGCACATCAGGCAAAAAAATTAAGGTTCTGAGGGAGGTAAGCTCAGATTGGTCAGTCACTGCCAGGTGACTCCAGGCCAGCCAATGGTATGGAGCGATGGTTGAACAGCAGGCCGTACCACAGGGTCCTTCACGGTGTCTACCAGGCGGATGATGTTGGTCCCTCCGCGCAGGTTCTCCAGAATCTTGATCTCACGCTTAATCTTTTTCTTCTTCACTGGCTGCAGAGTTGCAGGTCAAATCATCACTCAACCAATCAGGATGTGACACGGAACATAATAAATCAATGAATGGGAGAGAGAAAATAATGGGGTCCTATTGAACCTCTTTGACTCTGCCAATTCCATATGTTGGTTCATCAAATGTAGCTGGGGGCCGCCAAGCTGTCACGGAATTACAGTCCCATTACACTTTGGGTTGTAACTCTACAACTAAATAAGATAAAATCAAGTATGATATGTCATATGGAAGGTATTAACTTGTTCTTTAATATCAATAAGTGGAAATATATTTTTTGAGAAATTTTCATAGAAGAAACAAGCAAAAACTACTCTGTCACGGAATTACACAAAATTGACGTGGTTATTTTAATGTTGTGTTTAACTATCCAAAAAGTGATGTTCCTATCATAGTTAAGGTATGAAACTTCAATATGTTCATATTTAAGGTGTTTTTTGTTAATACTGTAAGTTATAGAAACGAATATTGACTTTAACCCTGCTTTATGGCCAAGAAAATTAAAAAAGTCAATGTCACGGAATTACAAGAGGCAAATTGTCACGGAATGACAACAATAGTATTAATTAGTTTCAATGTATTTATTTCAATATATTATACATATATACATAATTATTTACATTTTTACAGTTTCGTTATATATTACAATGAGTTTTCCCACTTATAATGACCAATCATAATACATACTTCAATTTTTTTTTTTTAAATCTCCATGTCAACATTGGCTTGGCGGCCCCCAGCTGCTTTATTCAACTCAACTGTGGAAGATCCTGGATATTTTACATTCTAGTTGGAGATCCCAAGATTTCCAAAATTCCAATTACTGGGACAAGAGTATAAAATGATGCACGAAATCGCAATACTTTTGACCTGATGTAATGCTGCAGCCATAAGAACACAGCATCCTGGGTTTGAAAATTTCACACAATCCAAGTGTGATGTAGCTTCAGCGAAGTGCTGCGACCAGCAGACAGTACGTACGCGACATTATCCAACAATACGAAAAAAAAAAAGAAAAAAAAAGCCTTTTCTACCTTTGAACCTACTTAAGGGGAAATTAAAGTGAATTTCAGAGTTTAAGGGGTGAACTGGTTATCAGACGTGAGCTCACCTTGAGGATTTTAACCACCACCTTCTCATTGTTGTTGATGTTGATGGCCTCAAACACTTCGCTGTATTTCCCGCGTCCCAGTTTGCGCACCAGCTGGTAATCTTCTTGGTTACTGACATGAAAGCAATATAGACATGAATAATTTTCCTTTCTTATTTGGACATAAATATATAGACAATCCCTCTTGGGTACCAGGCAAACAATATTCACCTGGTCACTGGAGAGGTGAGAGAAAGAGATAGAACAGTAAGAGATCATATAGAGAGCCTTTGAATTTCAAATGCTGCTTTTTAGAGAGAGCCAGATTCCCAAATTACCATGAAACATACCTAACTCCCTGCGTACAAACTGAAAAATCAACATCCCCAACAAACAGAATAGAAATTGTTCAAGAAGGAGAGCATCGAGTTGAGAGAAACATCCGGCACAGAGAGTCCCATCTGGCCGAGTCTCTCAGACAGATCAAGAAAAACAGGCCCATAAAGACAACTCTGCACATTTCAGATTCAAACAATGGGCTGCAAGCCAGTCCTCAGTGGTTGACCACAAGAATTGGAAAAAATTATCCAGTGCACTGCACCTCAACCGCACGTTCTGACATATAAAATTAGTCAAGCCATCGCTAGCATACAGACATGTGCGGAAAAGTTTTATTCCATACGTGACAATTTTTAGGCTCTGACACGTCTGAGATAAAGACAGCTCATTGCCTTTTTGAATCGGTCCGGAGCTTGTAAGATTGGGGAACCACCACACCTGCTTTCGAATGCACTCGCAAATTGAGCACCGCACGAGCAGAGCACACCATAACTGAACAATTATTCTCCAGATACATTCATTTTCCAAAACATATTATTACGCGTGCTGTCATTTCAGAATCACTCATGTATAGTCAATTCCCTTACATCACATCCAGCCAATAACAGCAGCATCTATAATTGGGCACACAAAATCTTCACGGAAAAAAAAAAAATCCATGGTTGTTCGGCGAGGCTATATTGGTTTGGCAGGCTCGCGGTGCGAACAGGTTGAGGACAGGAGGTAGGCTCTCTGCCTCGCGCGCGAGCTCGCGCTTCCTCTGGCGTCAGTATAGCGCGCGTCACACGGCAGTCACACTAATGACTCATTCAGTGCCATAGTATTAAACAAAGCGGTGAGTGGGGGTGTAAAACAAAAAGACCCCCCCCACCCGCCAAAAAAAAATAAATAAATAAAAAGCTAAACACAGGACGGCCTGTGCTTTCTGGAATAATAAACGCTGCCCTGACTGACTGCATAACTAATTGTGATGGTCACCTCACATTCATCAATCTCACATGAAGGGCCATTGCGTTGAATTTAGTCCTCCAACTCCCATCAGATCACGCTTATGCACGCACACCTGATATGAGCATATGACTGAGGAGTCACAGTTCACGTTCTCGACTCCGTCATTGCCGGCATGTATTGACATTCGACTGCATTTAGCATCGTGGGCCTGTGAAGCGGTCAGAACATGCAATAAATAAATGGGGAGGGGGTTGCGCTGTACGGGCACAAGAACCGAGGTTCTGGAAAACAAAAACACATCCCTAGCCTTTTGGGACCCAAAAGTGGACGGAGTCCTGCGGAGCGTCACCAGCCCGTTATAGTCAACCATGCATTGCTGAAACTCAAACACACCACGGCCTCTTAAAACCGTGCGGATTGACGAATTTCCCGGATTGGTGAATAACACCAACAACCTGGGATACATTACGTGCGTTGACGTGATTCACACATGTTCACAACAGCCAGCCCACAGACCGCTGAACACCATATTTCTAAAATTATGCCATCGATATTTTGATTTAGAAAAATATCAATACTGCACGGTCAACAACCATCTTAACAGCCTGTACGAATGAGGTAGCAACACCATTTCGTTTAAAGGCTGGTAACCCTGAGATACACCATCATAAGCCAGACCATACACAGAAAAATCAACCTTTGCGTTTACAACCCATCTTTCCCGACATTTGTTCGCGACCTGGACATTTAAACGCCGATTTGGCGATGAAGTTGATCCCACAGCAGGCAGGAAGCCGTATCAATGCACGCGTAGGCTAAACTGGTGTCAAAGGCATCGTTTTGCAGCTTAAGGTCGGATAGTGTGACAGTAAAGCGTGCTTTCACACTGGACGCTTGACGAATTTTTTTCGCACGACAGATTGCATTCAAAGTCAATGCAAAAGACGCGAATACGCGCCGCGCGTATTCGCGTCTTTTGCATTGACTTTGAATGTTATCTGTCGTGAGAAAAAAATTCGTCAAGCGTCCACAGTGTGAAAGCGTGCTTTTTCTTTCTTCTTTTTACCTCCAGCTGGGCACGTGCGCTTCATAGTCCCAGTATTCCCGGCTCTTCAAAGTGTTCACGTCGGCGTAAACCCGGGACTTGCTGCCGGCCGCCGGGCCGGGCATGGCGCGTGCAGAAGCTCGGCCTGAGCAAGCCTGGCTTACGAGAGGATTCTTCGCGGCTCGGTGGGGGGAAACGGAACGCCGGACTTCCCCAGGATTCCGAGATGTCGCGCTTTCCAAGTGCGGGCTTGCGAGGTTGGACACTTTAAGCTCCGCAAGACGGTCGGAGACCGGGCACGTCGCGATTCGTGACCGCTGAGCCGCGCTCGCCACTCGGATTGACAGAGCTAAGCCGACCGGGGTTCCAAGCTGGAGAATGAGCCGTGGAGAGAGGGGAAGGAGAGGGCCAGCCAGTTTCAACGAGGCGACGGGGTACAGCGCTAGACTAATTAAGCTGAGGTAGAGGTTGAGGAAACGGTTCAGTAGGGGTCCAATCACGAATACCTAACTAGACAAGCGGTCAAAAGTAATAATAAAATAAAAAAATACGGTCAAAATCTTGGGGGTAACATAACGGGTGGGGGGAGTAGAGATCGCGCGTTAAACCCCCACCCCCAGAGGGCCGCGATTCCCTGATCCGAAAATTGGAGATCCGACCAGGACTCCGACGGGGAACAGGCCCAACGCCAGGCTGCACCCCCCGTCCGCCCGACGAAATGTAATGTTACAGTGTATGCAAACGGGAAATATAGAGTAAATACTTAAAAACAGATTTCACTATTTGCTTCCAGCTACTAGCTATATTAAGAACCACACAGCCGAATGGAGGGAGGGGGTGGGGTAAATCGATGTTGTTAGCTAGCAAGCTTTCTGGCTAGCAGGCTCTGTAATGCTAGTGTGGAAGTTGCGCCTCTCGGAAGCGCGGTACGTCGCACCCACTCCGGAGCGCGGAGCCGGTGTACGCGCAAAGAGAACAAGCGGTAAAAATACCACGGAGGGCCAGATTCTGGGAGCTCTTTTAGGACCCCCGGTCCGAACTCCGCACTGCAGGGAACCGGATTGCGGCAGAAACACCCGGAAACGATCGGGATCAGAATCAAAAAGCTAACTCAAGTCAGATAAGAATTGCGGGAAAGTTAAGAAGCATCGGTCAGTTCTACTGCGCCCTCTAACAGGGAGGAGGTCCCTAGAGTTTCAGAGGTTCCCTGAACCAGTGCGTATACCAATCACCCACAACAGTATGACCACCTGTTTACTATTTTGTAGATCGCTCTTTTGTCGGCAGAACAGCCCTGACCCGGCGAGGCATTGGTCTCCATGCATTGGACTTGCTTGTGCTGCATGTCACAGAAATATTTGATTCCATTGAGATCTGGGGAATTTGGAGATTAAGTCAAGTCTCTGAACTCGTTATTTAAACTCAAGCCATTTCTGAACCATTTTTGCAGCGTGGCAGAGAGCATTATTCTGCTGAAAGAGGCCACTGCCACTAGGGAATACCATTTCCATGAAGGGGTGAACTTGGTCTGAAACATTGTTGAGGTCAGTGGTACATGTCAAAGTAGCATCCACACAATTACCAGGACCCGAGGTTACCCAGCAGACCATTGCCCAAAGCATCACACAGCCTCCGCTGGTTTGCCTCCTTCCCATGGTGCATTCTGGTGCCATGCCTTCCCCGGTTAAGTGACAGACACGCACCCAGCCATCAACATGAGGTAAAAGAAAATGTGATTCATCAGACCAGACCACCTTCTTCCATCGCTTCTTGGTCCAGTTCTGATGCTCACATGCCCTTTGTAGGCTCTTTCAGTGGTGGACAGAGGTCAGCATGAGCACCCTGACCGGTCTGCGGCCACACAGTCCCATACTTAACATACTGTGATGCACTGCGTGTTCTAACACCTTTCTGTCAAAATTAGCATCAACTTTTTCAGCAATTTGAGCTACAGTGGCTCTTCTGGTGGATCACGCCACAAGGGCCAGCCTTCCCTCCCCATGGGCATTAGTGAGCCTCAGCCGCCCACCAGCCTGTCTCCAGCTCACCGGTATCCCTTCCTTGAGCCACTTTTGGTAGGAACTGACCACTGCAGACTGGAAACACTCCACATGAGCTGCAGTTTTGGAGATGCTCAGATGCAGTTGTCTTGCAATCACAATTCGGCCCTCGTCAAAGTCGCTCACATTCTTGCGCTTGCCCATTTTTCCTGCTTCAAACACATCAACTTTGAGGACAAACATTCTCACTTGCTGCCTAATCTATTCCACCCACTCTCAGGTGCCGTTGTAGGAAGGTAATCAATGTTACTCACTTCACCCGTCAACAGTTATGCTACGGTTGAGCTGCGTATATTTCCTTTAACCTGAAACATGAACTACGCCAACGTTTCACCGCGCTCAATCAGTGGTTCTCACCATCGGTCCTGGGGACCCCACGTGGTATTCTGGTGTTCATTCCAACTGCAACTGCAATCGCTATTTTAATCAGCAGTTATTTTTAATTAGGTTCATTTAATGTTTCAATATTTAGTCATATTGCCAGAGATGGCAATAGCTGTATAACATGTCGAATAGAAATTTTGCAAACATTTTAAGCGGCCATATGTAAGATGACGGTGAATCAGAAGGGCCTTAATTTCTCTGGTGATCAAGTGTGTGTTTTCTTTTATTTTTTTACTTTTAGGCAATGTCGGATCAAGGAGCTCAGAAATAGCAAATGAGAGAATTCAGCTGCATTCCCCTGCATCAGCCCATGCGTTTCTGGTGGGAGGGATTTACATGCAAGGGAGAGATGCAAGTGAAGGAAACGTTAATGCAACTGAAAAGAATCAAGAGACTCTACAGTGGAAAAGCTGCAGTATTTTTCTGTGTTGCTCAGGGGCAGGATTTTGGTAGAAGCAGGAGGAATGGACCCATATGACAGCAGTCATTGAAACAGTGGGAACATGCCCACATGCCAACATCCATTCAGAATTCAACTTCGACAAAAAATAATTCAGTTTGATGTCTATTTAGTGTAGGTTGTGGTCACTCTTATGAACTTTATATTTTTTTACTCTAGAATTCCAAGTTTCATTTGAATTGAAGCGATTCAAGAGGAGTAAATAAGTGACTTTATTTTTTGTTGAAGATAAACCATTGGGTGTTGCGTATCTCTAGAGAGAATATTGCATAGACACATACAATATACTGCACGTTTTTTGGCCCTAAGTAAATCACTGGCTGTCAAGCTTCATTCAAATATCACGCCCAACACAACCTACTACGCCATCGCACGACCGTACTGTTCATTACTCATCAAATTGCATCCATAGCATTTAAACATCCAAGTTCACTTTTCTCCGTGATCAACTATTCGGGATTAGTTTTTTTTATCAACTAATCCTGAATGAATCTCTTAATCAGAAGTTCAACTTAAATATGCTGCTGGGCTGCCACTTGGGACACCTTGAAAATAACCACTGATACCAAAATAAATCTCTGTGCCAATGATGGTGACAAACAGCTGGTCCAATCAACAGCACAATGTTAACGTCTTTGGGACTGTCACAACCCTTGTATGTCCTTGGGGCTCAGAAAATACTTGAAAATGACGCCCAAAATTAATTGAGTTTACCATTGCAACTAAAAAGTCTACTTTGAATAATTTTGGTATAATAATAAAAGGTAATACCAGTGGGATTTCTGTAGAGGTCTAAACATCCATATATATGTTACTGGGTCAGAGTAAATGAAGATGGAACGCAGCATTAGTGAAAAAATTATTTCAACATGAGAAATTTTTGCATTTTTAGAGAGAATATCCCATTAGAATGATGCAGCTTCCCCCCAAACCCACTATAAAACAAAAGCACAAAATCTGAATATTGCCAGTGTAAAGACTTATGCTAATAAACTGAAGCAGAGCAAAGTTATTAAAGAGGTTTTAGTTGTGGCATATATGGTGCCATCTCCAAATTTACCATTTGGGCATTGGGGATACAATCTGTACCATTTGAAATTTCTAGGATCAAACTGTAAAACTAATTTAATTTCACTTGTCATTTTAGGTATTAACAATCCATCTAAAAAAATTGTTTTGGCTTTGTATTTGAAAACTAACCAGGCATCTATACAGCTTCCCTTTCAAATTAAACCTTGGCTGGAATGTCAAAATCCTCGAGTGGACTGGCCCTCTGGTTCCTGGTTCCATCTTGGAGTGGAGTTCATCCTGTTTGCAGTCCGATATATATATATATATATCTGACAGCCCACCTAATCACCTCTTCATCCCAGATGAAGTGAGCAGTGTCCTGTCTTGGGCCCGTGCTTCTCAGCTGGCTTGCCATCCCGGCATCTCCCATACCCAAACAATCTTTTGTCGCTGGCTTTGTTGGCCCACTGCCTACCAAGACTCCAGGGAGTTTGTCGCAGCCCATTCCAAGTCTTTAAATCAGCACCCCAGCGGTCTTCCCCAGCCCTCGGAGGTTCCCCACTGGCTGTCTGTTAGCATAGCTATGCACTCTGTCACCAAGCTACCTTTGTCAGACGAATTCATGGTAATCCAATCTGTTGTGAATCAGATTTCAAAGGCTGCCCATTTCATTCCAGGAGTGAAGCTGCACACAGTGACAGAGACTGCCGAGCTCCTGTTACACCATGTGGTAGATCTCCGTGGCATTCCTCAGGAGGTGGTTTCCAACTACATTCTGCAATTTGTCAGCAGCTTCTGGAAGGCCTTCTGCTCCCTGGTGGGAACCATCTCCCCCGCCTATCCTTGGGATTTCGCTTAGAGACTAATGACCAGGTGGAGAGGCTTAACCAGGAGTGGGGCAAAACCCTGTGCTGAATGGCAGGTAGTAACCCCACCAGATGGCTCTTTTTTCATCCCTGGGCGGAACTGGCTCACAACTCCTGACCCATCACCAGACTCGGCATGTCACCCTTTGCAATTTTGTCTGGTTTACCGACTGTCTCAGTTCCAGGCAAGAGGTAAGGAGAGTGGAAGTTCCCTCTGCTCAGCTCCTGGCTCAACATGCTGGCCAAGGACAGAGTACATAGTGTGCACTTCCACTCAAGCTTGCCTGGACATACCAGAGGTAGGTCAAACGTCATTGCCGTCCGGCTCCTGTCTGCAAAGTAGAACAGAGGGTGTGGCTGGACGCTCATTCCCCAGTTCATTGGCCCGTTCACCATTACACAAGTATTATCGTCATTAGCAGTCAGAGTCCTCCTTCCACTCCTCCTTTGTAGAATTCATCCAGTATTTTCACCTGTCCAGAATTAAACCAGACTCTCGTTTATGTTACATTCCGTCCTCCCACTCCCTTGTATGTTGACATCAAGTGACCACACTTCCAGCAGTAAGTTGCAATTTGATCCGCCGCCCTCACAGTGCTCGCAATCTGAGCAGGCTTTCGTCGCCCATATCAGCTCTGCGTGGTCCTGTCGGAAAGTGCGGGTCTTGCCATTTGTTCATCCCAAAACACCATATTTGTTCTATGAATTATCCAGCGAAGTTAGCAAACGTGCGTGACACCATTGTTTCTAAGGAATCTACTTTTAGATCCCGAATATCCCTTGAATATCTTCATTCTCTGTTTTCACCGATATGGGACAACTCCTTTTCGTCTGTTAAGCCACGTTCAACGCTTGCACGTGGGAGACAATAGTTAAGCTGCTTTCACACCGGACGCGAAACGAATTTTTTTGCACGATGTGTAATCTGTCGTGCGAAAAATTCTTTTCGCGTCCAGTGTGAAAGCGGCGTCACTGCTCGGTCCTGACTTGATGCTCTACGGTTCCAATCTGCGTGGCTGTCGCGAGCCGTTTTGTTTACCTTCGCAACCATGGCGGATGACAACCTGCGGATGGGCGATGGAGTCACTGAAGAGGAAAACAACCGTATTATAAAAACTGTTGCGGATCTCAGGTTCTTAACATACCGACTTTACAATCAATATGTTTTTGAGTACTAGTTTAGGATACAACAGAGAGCGACTTACCAGTTAGTATAGGTGGCACTTTTGGCTTAGACGGGAACACTTGCGGTAACGTTAGATTTCTGCCCAGTTTTTTTTTAAATTTATTTAATTTTATCTTTTACACCCAGGTAGCTGACTTAAATTATAATACAACCTAAGCTATTGCAAATTTAACATTAACTGGGGGAGACAGCTGACCATTTATGGATAGGTTGGCTAGGCTGACGATTCGCATGAAATAACTAACGATCCGGTATCCTGAAAAGCGACTATAATAAGTAAAACAACACCTTACGAGTCAGCTCGCTAGATATTATTAATTAGCTATTTAGCGAACGATAACGTCCGTTGTCCAAGTTGGTAGGTAACTTTAGTCGGTTAGTGTTTGCCGCGGAGCTGATACAAGGGCAATAACGTTAGAACTGTGAAAAACTTAAGGTTTCCGATCTAATAATACATATAGCCACTTTAAATACTATTGCATTGTTTGTTCTCAAACTATAACTACTTTAGGTCAGCTGGAGAAACAGTTTTAGCGCTGGTAAAGTCAGCATTGTCATGGGTGTCCTAATTTGACTGGTAAAAAGTTGAAACTACCAATAGTGAGTGAAGCACAATAGCCATTTGTTATTTGTCCATCGCACATCAGCTGAGTATAGTGCGTTTTGGCATGTTATTAGACAATTGCAGTCGCGGTTCATGGTTTGTGTTTAGCTGAGTAAAATGCGGGGAATTTCAGAATTTCTTAATTAGATGGATAATTGTGCTTTACGGTCCATTTTGGGTTTAGTCACTGCAGTTAGCCAGCCGCCTCACTGGTACACGGTAATGCAGTAGTACTCAATAATGCCCCTTGCTTAATTTTTGGAAAATTGCTTGTGTTTCCAGGCTGAGCAATGCTTCTCTCCAGGCAGAGATAGAGATGTTTGAGCACTTCATCCGGCGGCAGGAGGCCAAGGATGCAGGAGCTCTCGCTGACGGAATGGGACAGATTTCCTTGGACACGGGAGTGGTACATAGTCTGACTCTTACCTTTGTTGGGTGTCAGTCTGGGCCCTGTGGTACAAATCGTGATTATTGAGTTAGCTGGATAACTGCCGTGTAAAACCTGGAACACTGCCATGTCAGGAATTTAGATAGAATTAAACCAGAGCTGGCCCAGGTTCTTCTAAGCTGTTGTCCAACTAACTCCATAATCCTGCTTCATGAAATAACCCCCAGGTCTCTCACGGTGTCAGCCTCTTTCTGTGTTTGTTTTAAACATTTATATTTTTTTGAGGGGGCAGTGCAGTAGTATCTTGTATAATATTATGAAAAACTCACCTTTTCAATTCTTGTGCCCATGCATTTCAGTATCCAGAGTGCATACCAACCCACTAGCTGAAGTAAAACATAATAAGTCATCTTTGATACAAACAAGAAACGTAAAGTATACATTAATTTAATTCAGCTCTAACAGAGATTAAATCTGCTGCAATCTATGGGTATTTTGACTGTCACGCAATAAAGAACTGTAATTCTAACACTGTTCAATTCATTTGGATGAAAACATCTTCAGAGTTAAGTGTGGACTATCAGATATTGTGTGTGTGTGTGTGTGTATTGGCAGTACCAAAGTAGGAAGGCCAGAATGGCTCAGGAGAAGCATCGCCTCACTATGGAGCAGAAGTGTGATGTCGCCAAGCACGAGTATGATGCCTTGAAGGAGGAACTGCAAGACCTGGAAGACAGCACAAGGAGGCAGCTGCAGAACCACCTGGTAAACAAAGGGGGAGCCAGTGAGGCTACAATGGACATGAAGACCTAGACCCTGCGTGCCTTCCTTAGCCGATATTCGCAATTTGGGTATTTGCCGTGGCCAGCATAGGCACAGCTCCATCCCCTTGAGCTCATTTAGAGGATTTACAAATTCTCGACTCGCACCTTCGAAATGCCTTTGATCCTCCCAAAATCTGGCCAAAAACCTTGTTAGGCTTGTCTCTCGCTGCACATCTCCCTTTCACTGTACACACTTCGCCAGTCAATTCAATATATCTGGTTAATAATAAAATTAGCCGTCACACAGTTGAGCTACCGCGCAAAATGGCTGTCACAGAAATCACATCACATGGCAGAAACGGGTTGTCTACTTGTGCAACGAGTCCAATGAGAGCCTCTGGAAAACCTATTCTGATTAACTATACATTGATGTTGCAATGGAAATAACAATGCAGGGAGCATTTTGGGATAAACGAGCCACGCAAAACTTGATCTCATTGTGTAAGGTACCCTGTTTCCGTTGTTTTATGTGACGTCAGTGACAGCCAATCATAGCTCAATTGTGTGACAGCTAATTTTATTTACTAGTGAAATTGAATCTGCTTTGCTAACTGGTTTTGTGTTTCAACAATAGCATCGCTGCTTACAGTATGTCACACTATGTTTAGTGTAAAGACCTGTTTACTGTTTTTTTTTTTTTTGTTGGATTTTCAAAATTCAATTAGAAGTTATTTTCCAGCCGAACTGGGACTAAGCAACTAATGCATGTGTAACGTTTAGTTACATCTCTTCTCAATAGTTATACCCTTGGTACGTGGCTGTTATTTCTGAAAAAAAATTCCGCAGATGACTCTGTGACCTCTTTACTCAGAGCAGCTGTCAATCACAGCTGTCAATCATGACTTTATGACCCCTTTTTATAGTATCAAACAACCAATTAATACCAAACTTATCAGAAAGAAATTAACACTTGAAGATGCAACAGCATGGTCAGAACCACCTAAAATGATAGAAACAATCTTCGGGAAAAATTAATTTGACACATATTTTGATTTTTTAGTGTTGCCTGTGTCCCATCCAATCACCTGGAGGAGGCAGGGTTTATGAGCTGTACTGCAGCCGGCCACTGGGCAGTGATGAAGATGTTTTGGCTTAACTTTTGGGTGCTATCTGGATGTCCAAAATTATTATTTACAGTTAATGACCAAGACTTAATTAGACCTGGGATCTCATTAATATAACTTTGCAAAGGTCCAAACACTAACTGTGTGGTGGTGTGAAAATCAGGAAATGGAGTAGTATGCCAAAGAAAAACTGGATTTGTAAAAGCATGCATAGGCACACCGGCACTCAATTTTGCCTTCATAAATCCCAGCCTCATTGAGTCTGCGTGTGCACATGAGTGAGGCTCAGATCCTGCCCCTTCGCTCCCACGGTTGCCCATGGATGTATTACTCCATGAATAAATGTTAATTGAATAATTTACAAAAAGTTAAATTAGCTTCCTCCTTTGCACACTAATAAGGCAGCTCATTTTGAACTGGCCCCTCCTTTATCTCTCGTCAGGCCATTATGGAGGAAGCAGAAATTAGGCTGGCTGAGACAAAGAAGGCGAACACAGACTTTGACCGTGACATCGCCAAGGGGATTCGAGAGGGGAGGCACGGCGTGATGGATGCCGAGAAGGTCGTCCGTTACTTGGAGGAAAAGATGAAGGCAAAGGTGTGTGGCAGGTACCAGAGGTGAAAGGTCCAAATAATTGTGCCAGTCAGGCAAGGCATGTGATTGGAATGTAATCCTGGGGAAGGCTTTACCCTCGAAAACCTATTACTCTTCTGATTTTCATTTGTTATTTTTACATTAAGAAACAGTTTCATTTTGTTCCGAGGGGTTGGGTTTTGATGGCTTCTTTTGGAATGGCTGCACTCCTGTGTTTATGTCATTCTTCATGAAATTTAACATACGGCTTTGATAAATGAATCTGCTTCCACTCAGCTAATGCTACTTTCAGGCCCTGACCACTCCAGCTAATGCGGGTGTGAGTTTTTGGGGCATCTTAAAAGGGAATGTACAGTAAACAACAACAAAAAAAAAAAAGACGACAAAAAAGTGTTTTTTGGGGCTCGGATACCTCATCAGTTGGGACAAAAATGAAGGAGGACCACGGGGCTACACTCCTGTGTGCCCGATCAAATACAGCAGCACATCTCACACCACCCCCACCCCCCTCCCCCCGGCAGGACGCGCTGGTGAAGAAGACGCGTCTGAAGACTGGAACGGCGCGGGTGCAGAGACGGAAGGTGGAGCTGCAGTTGAAGCAGAAGGATGAGGTGAGGGAGGCGCGGCGAGACGTGGACTTCCAGCAGCTCAAGATGAAGAACACCAAGTACCTGCAGCAGATCGACACGCTCAACCAGGACCTGCTGCGCCTTAAACAGCTCACCGGGAGCACCCAGCAGATCCTCCACTCGCAAAAGGTTTTACCCACACCTACGCTCCATCTGTGTGTGTATGTGTGTGTGTGTGTCTGTCATCTACAAGGTGCTGCCCTCGCATGAACCATTTATTCCTCTTGTCGCTCTGTCTCCCACAAAGTTTTCCCCTCTCTATATCTGTCTGTTTGTTTAACACAAGGACTCGCCCACAGACACACTGTCAAACAGATGGTCCGACTCACCCCACATATGCCTTTGTTTGTCTAGTACAGGTTCATGACCCATACCATTTCTGTCTGTCTGTCTGTCTGACTTCACACTACCATCCGCTGCATGTGACTGTGTCTGTGTCCGTCTGTCTGACCAATCCGAAGCACCCATGTCCTATCAGATTTGATAGGGTCAATAGAAAGTTCCACCTCCTCTGTCCTTAGTCACATGTAGCTCTGAGGCACCTGGTAATGTTATTGTGATGCTGCTCCATGCCATGTTTGTTTTATGCTGCACCACATGACTGCAGCAGTTGCATTTTAGTCTGATGCACTGACTTGTGTGTGTCTGTGGGCCTAATGGGGCGGTTTGGAATGTTCCAGACTAAGCTGCAGCAACTGGCGAATGAGTCAAAGTTGCTGAGGAATGAAATTGCCTCGTTGGATGACGTAGTGCCCAAGTTGGAGGAGGAAATTAGACTAGCTGAACAGGTGAGAGAGAAATATTCCCTCGTGCTCTTTTCCTGTAGATTCACGGTGTCACAGCCTGTAAACCAGTGATGGGGACACTGTACTGGAGGAGATGCTGCATTCAGATCAGACGTTAAACCGAGGTCCTGACTCACTGTGGTCACTAAAGATCCTACGACACTCTTTGACAAGAGTAGGGGGTTCCCCGTTGTCATGGCTAAATTCCCAACCTGCCACAAGATCATCCCCTGATATACAGTAATTGGCTGTGCAATCTGTCCTCTCCCTCTCCCTCTCAACCCCCAGGGCTCCCTTGAAAAAGAGATTTCGATCGCAACGGGACTTCCCTGGTTAAATAAAGGATAAATAAAAAAATTTAAAAACGGAATAAATTGCCCAGAGAAATTCCACACCAGGAGCCAGTGATTTACACTGGTATTGGCTGTCAACCCATCCAATACTGTGGGAAAACAAGCTGGCAACTTGGATTGAGAATCATTGCACACAAAATTTCCCTCTGCGGAGCTGATCCTTAATCAGCTGTTGCAAGACACTCTTAACCACTGAGGCGGGAATATTGAACATTTGCTGCAATGTGAATGCAGATGCATCTTCTGTCTGTAGACACCAAAGTGACATCCTAGTGGTTTGAGTGAAGAAATGGACATGTCTCATTTTTCCTGACTGCAGTTACAGTCTCCTCCTCATGGAAGATCCCACTGATCTTTCCTGCTCCAGTATTTCCTTGGATTTCTTGAATAAATCATCTAAAAATGTACTTTAAACATCATCCGTGAACTAATGTCAGCAAAGTTAATTTGTAATAGTAAAATCCTTGTCATTGAACTGCATTAAAATTACTTTTGGCATTAAATGATTGCATTTGCAATCTGATTGCATCTGAGGGTGTGTTAGCCAGTCTCACCTTTATTGAGAAATTAAGTACACCTGTTTAATCCTATATATAGCGCGTTTCTGTGTGTCTAAAAGTGTATTGCTCGTTTGCACTGAACTAAGGATGTGCGGGCTGAAACACCTCGTCCTTTGCTCTTCGTCCCCTGCATGTTTTTGTTCAGCATCCTGAAGGTAAAATACAGACATCTCAGTGAGTGGATTTGTTGGTCTGTATCTCTCATCATTTGTGTGAGATCCCTGCTGTCTGGCTGTGGATTTTAAGTCTACCCTGGTGTATTTCTGCATCCTCAGGTGAACATCGGCTGCAGCAAACACTGCTGATGTCATTCTGTGCGACTACAAAAGTGCAGTGTGCAGACATCTTTTATTATCCTCTGATAGATGTGTATGTTACACCTGCGCCCTACTAGGGTTGGATGGGCACTCTGGCCTACTTTTCCTTTCCTTACATATCAGTCTGTTTATGCGTTGAGGTTAACTTGTGTGATTATTCAAACTGTCGATTACTTTGAATCCTCATAAGTGCACCAAAAACTATTGTGGCCCTCCGGGCCTGTATTATATAATTGGGATTCAAGAGCTGGGCTCAGCGTTCAAGTGTTCATTTTGGTCATGAGGCTGAGGCCTTATCAATATTTACTGTAGCTGGCTGTCAGTTGCACTCTAGGAGTTCTAAATTATTTTAAGTGAGCACAAACACTCAAAAACATACACCCCCTATTCAGAAATAGTTGGGACAAAGTGTAAATTGTGAATAAAATCAAAATGCAATGACTGTCTGATCACATGAGCCAATATGTTATTTACAATAGAAAATAAATAACATTTCAAAAGTTGAAACTGAGACATTTTGCAAATTTTATCCTCAAAATGAGCTTATTTCAAATTTTCTGGCCGCAACAGGTCTCAAAAAAGTTGGGACACAGACAAAAAAAAGGCTGAAAAAATGTATAAGAGAATCAGCTGAAAGAACATTTAGTTAGTAATTAAGTTAACCGGCATCAGGTGTGTAACGTGATTGGCTATAAAAGGGATGTCTTAGAGAGGCTGAGTCTCTCAGAAGTAAAGATGGCTAGAGACTCTCCAACCTGTGAAAGCTTGCGTAAAAAAATTGTGGAATACTTTAAAAACAATCTTCCTCAACGTCAAATTGCAAAGGCTTTGAAGGTCTCATCATCGATAGTGCATTACATCATCAAAAGATTCAGAGAAACTGGAAAAATCTCATTGTGTAAGGAACAAGCCCAATGACCTTTACTGGATGCCCGTGATCTTCGGGCCCTCAGATGCCTCTGCATCACTCACCGGCATGATTCTGTCATCGTCCAAATTGACCCAGGAATACTTAAAGAAACCACTGTCTGTAAACGCACTCCAGCTTGCCATCCACAGATGCCACCTAAAACTTTATCATGCAGAAAGGAAGCCATTGTTGAGCATGATCCAGAAGCGCTGCCGCGTTCTGTGGGCCAAGGCTCATTTAAAATGGACTGTAGCAAAGTAGCAAAGTGTCCAGTGGTCAGAAGAGTCCAAATTTGACATTCTTATTGGAAATCATGGGCGTCGTGTCCTCTGGGCTGAACAGGAGAAAGATCACACCTCCTGTTATCAGCGTTCAGTTCAAAACCCAGCATCTCTGATGGTATGGGGATGCATTAGTGCATATGGTGTGGGACACTTGCATGTTTTGAAAAGCACCATGAATGATGAAAGGTATATAAAGGTTTTAGAGCAACATATGCTCCTCTCCAGATGACATCTATTCCAGGGAAGGCCTTGTGTATTTCAGCTTGACAATGCAAAACCACATACTGCAGCTATTACAAACAGTATGGCTTCGTAGTAGAAGAGTCCATGTGCTGAACTGGCCTGCCTGCAGTCCTGATCTTTCACCGATTGAGAACATTTGTCGCATAATTAAACGAAAAGTCCGTCAAAGGAGACCCAAAACTCTCCAGCAGCTGGAAGCCTGTATTAAACTAGAGTGGAATCAAATTCCAATGGCTAAACTCAAGAAACTTGTCTCCTCAATGCCCAGATGCCTCCACTCTGTGTTAAAAAGAAGAGGGGATGCAACAGCATGGTAAACAGGCCCCGGTCCTAACTGTTTTGAGACCTGCAGCAGCCATCAAATTTGAAATCAGCTCATTTCGTGGATAAAATTGTAAAATTTCTCAGTTTCAACATTTGCTATGATATCTCTGTTCTATTGTGAATAAAATACTGGCTGGTGTGATTTGAAAGTCTTTCTGTTTTGATTTTATTCACAGTTTACCCTTTGTCCCAACTATTTCAGAATGGGGGTTGTAGAAACACAATATATACAATCCAAATGGTAAAAAAATAGAAATTAAAAGTAAATTTAAAAATATTGTAATTGTATCTGCTAGTCATATTGGGCTCAGATGTCATTCTATCCCAGGCAGAACTATCCTGGTTCATCATACGAATGTTCATCACTCAGGCACTGCAGCCTGACCCTGTCCACTGTATTCTGTTGTAGCCGACTGAAAATCCAAATAAAAAATGCTCTCAAGTTTTCCTCAATAGTCCATCATACAAAGCCTAATCGTAAAAAAAAAAATCTAAATTGTATAGTTCATTAATTTTGTTTTTTATGGGGTTGACGCCCAAATCACTCTTTTATAGATGTAAAGACATTCATTTAGCCTTACCCCTTTCTCAAAATTATTTTGCGCCCTTGTTTACATACACTGTTTCGGAAAAGTCATTTGCTCGCCCAAATAATCCAAATGCGCACCCAAAAAGGACATCCTAGTTACACTTCCGTTGCAAAGTGTGACATCTGGGAACTTTGGCTTACGGCCAGCAACCAGCACGGACGTGCATATGTTCTGTAAAACTTACCCATGATGCATTTGTTTGGCCGCCCTGCCCGCAGGAGTGCGTGGAGGCGGAGGCTGAAAACGCGCAGCTGCGGCAGCAGCTAGAGAGCTTCAGCGTCCCGCCCCTGCTGAACTACATCAAGGCCAAGAGTGAGCACGACAAGCTGGAGCAAACCATGCGGTCCTGGGAGCGAAAAACTGTCATCGCCGAGGTCACAGCCGCCATTCTCTTTAAACCTGACTGAAACAATTTCTGTTTTCAGAAAGTAAAAATTCCCATAATTTTGTTCCAGCCACCTGAGTGCCCTCATTAGAGCAGTTCTCTGCCAGAAGGTATTACTTCTTAGTGATTTCACCAGGTGAAGCTCATTGGTAGAATAAACGCGTAACAGGGCATAATTTCTGAGCCTGGAAGTTTCGACTTGTATTTTCCATTGTTTTTGCTCATCTTTTGGCCTGTTGCTTATACTATGGATGATTGTGTTTCATTGATATTTGCCATGCTCCCAGTACAGCATTTTGTGTGCATAGGAAACCATTGTTGGAGAGGATGTTTTTCTTTGGACCAGCTTCAGTCTCCTTTCTTTGTTGTCCTGTAGATGGCGCTAAAGAACAACCCAAAGGTGCTGGAAGAGCTTCAGCCTGAAGCCTCTGCTGAAGTGGACTTGACCCAGTGATTCCTCTGTGCCACATGCTAACCTCCGAACTACCTTGTAGCAGCATCATCCTGCAGATTGTGTGTGTGTGTGTGTGTGTGTGTGTGTGTGAGTGTGTGCACCAGTGGTGTGCTGTCAGAGATATACAAGCCCTGCAGTAATTTCACCTTTTAGCGTATCATTACTCTCAACCCAGTCATGCTTACCTTTGCCTGATTAACTACAGTTACAAACCCATTTCCTAAATAGTTGAGACAATTAGAGAAAGCAAAAGGATGAAGAAAAAAGTGGCTTATTAAAGAAAGCAGTGGTTTGTAAGTCATTCTTAATCTATTAAATTGGAAACTGAAAAGATCAAATACTTAATATTTTGCCTTCTCTATCTTTTTTTTGATATAAACACTCATTTATCATTTTAAGCCTGCAACACATGACATAAATTTGAGGTTTATTTGCCATTGTCATATCACCTTTCCCTTTAAGTGCCCTTCAGGTAATTATTTTGGGAACTGAAGACACCAGTTGCTACAAGTTTGAAGGATTTTTTTTTCTATTCTTCCTTGACATGTCTTAGCTCTTCAGATGTTTGGGGTCTTTTGTGCAGTATTTTACACATCTTAAAGCACTGCATAATTTCAAGGAAGACAGGTCAGGACTGCAGGCAGGCCAGTCTAGCAGGTTAGTCTTCCAGTTAGGAAACTTTGCCGTAATGTGCAGAATGTGGCTAGGTTTGGTCCTGTCTCAATAGACAATCCTTTTATCAACTTCGAAAAAAATCTCAACATTTGTGTTCTCTTGGGTGGTCGTGAGAATTGGACTTTATCTTTTAATTATTAAGAAATAGTAATAATTGTGCGATTTCGTCCAAAATCACTTCGTTTTATACTGTCATCAAAAACAAGCTCCACATCAAATTTGAGATGGATTAAACTAAAATGGCTGGATCGAGAGCGATCATAAGGAAATCTCTGTGAATGCATAACAACCTCTGATCCATAGTGTCCCCCAATACTTTTGTACAGTGATAGAATAAATTGGCTAATTATTCTATCAGTCAGTCTTAGCAGTGAATCGATGATTGGTAGCTAATCGGGCTGAGTGAATTGGAATGAGCTCAGGGTCAGTATGCTGTTTAAATTGGAATAAGCCCGGGGTCAGTATGCTGTGTAAATTGGAATAAGCTTGGGGTCAGTGTGCTGTGTAAACTGGAATAAGCTTGGGGTCAGTGTGCTATGTAAATTGGAATAAGCTCAGGGTCAGAATACATTAAAAGGTGAGGTTACTGTGGGGTTTTAACAGCTTATCAATGGTGCATTCATGAATTCTTTGGAGGGGTTATGAAGTTTCTATGTTTTCTGTGAGATCGATGTTGCAACTAAAATTTGATTATTCGAGAACATGTTTGAAGTATTTGCACTTCATTTTAGCTCTTCCTCATTATTTGCATTAAAATAAACAATAAAATGCTATATTGGCAAAAATAGTCTTTATTTTTGCCCACCGAGGATGCATGTTTGCTCATATACAAGACTAGCTGTGCCTGTGTAAACATGTATGCGTGTATGAGCGTATTCTCATGCATATGGTTGCATACATACTTCATACTTTGTGCATGGAAGTCCATTCATGGAGATCATGGTTGGGGTCAGTTCCACTTAGTCCCTTCATAATTTAATAATGGAAAAACTCTCATTAGGTTTGTTTCAATGCACAGGAATAGGCTAGTCTGATATTAAAAGGAATTTCGTCATATTCTTTTTTTTCGTATTGTCGTGTGCCCACCGGCCCGATTCTGATTCGACAAATTTTGATTGACAGTGGGGTGCAAAAATTTGAGCGCCCGTGGTTTAAATGTCTGTTACAATTAATCTCTTAGCGATTGAAAGCAAACCTGAACACTAAATTCTACAAAGTTAAACATGACACGTCATCACATTTTAAAGCAAGAATAATTTTTATTTTTAACTTTTTACAGTTTCAAAATAATAAAACAAGGAAAATGGCCTTGTGCGAAAATTTTGGAAGTACGTAAGATTAAAAAAGATTTACTAAGCAAGTGCTGTTCAACGTCTTCAAAAGTTTGGGAACCCTGTCAGCTAGTACTTTGTAGTTCCTCCTCGGGCAGCTATAACAGCTTGCAAATGCTTCCTGTAGCCAGGTGAGAGTCTTTCAATTCTTGTCTTTGGAATTTTTTTCTCATTCTTCCTGACAGAACACCTCTAGCTCAGAAATATTCTTAGGACTTCTTGCATGCACGGCATGTTTGAGGTCTCTCCACAGATTTTCAATAATATTCTAGTCTGGGGACTCTGATGGCCATTCCAAAACCTTCATCCGTCTTTCCTGGAGGTACTTCATGGTGGATTTTGCGATATGCTTCGGGTCATTGTCTTGCTGGAATACCCAACGTCTCTTCATCTTCAATTTCTGGACTGAGCTTTGAACATTAGCCTCTAGAGTGTCTTGTTGTTCAGTGGAATCCATTCTTTTTTCCACCCGCACAATATTCCCTGGAGATACTTCATTGCGGATTTTGAGGTATGCTTCGGGTCATTGTCTTGCTGGAATACCCAACATGTCTTCAACTTCAATTTCTGGACTGAGTTTTGAACATTAGCCTCTAGAATGTTTTGATATATAAAAAATATAGATATTTTTTTCCACAATACTGCCTATGACCCCAGCTGCTACACAACCCTACAGCATAATGGATCCACCTCCATGCTTAACAGTTGGCAACGTGTTCTCTACAAATGCTTCACCCTTTTTTCTCCAAACATACCTTCTTTGGTTGTGGGCAAAAATTCAATTTTGGTTTTGTCAGTCTGAAGCACATTGCTCCTATAGGCTTGAGGTTTCTCAAGGTTTTCTTTTGCAGACTTCAAACTCTTAATTTTATGTTGAGGTCGTAGGAAAGGCTTCTTTCTTGCATCTCTGCCATGTAGGTTTTTGTTGTTTAAGGTACGCTGTCAACTAGACCTGTGTCTGCTACTCTTTTTTGCAGCTCTTTTGCAGTGATGTGTGGGTTCTTCTGAGCATTTCTCACCAGATCTCGGGCCATTCTATCTGAAATTTTTCTTGTCCTCCAGATCTTGACTTCAATTGTTCCATTTATTTTCCATTTTCTTACGATGTTTCTGACAGTAGAAATGGGTTACTTAAAAAAATGGAAAAAAAGTTGCGCTGCAACAAGAGGAGTTCCACAGGGAGTGCCGACCACAAAAGGGAACAAATAATGTGATGCTCTCAACGTAGAGAATGGTCGCACATCCAAATAAACGAATCAAGATGGAATATAGAGATCCCTTTATTGTCGGCGAACACTAAAAAGTGCAAACGGGTTTCGGCTGAATCAAGCCACTCCGACGCTCAACTTCATTTTGCTTGCAAAGTCTACGTTTCCAAAAGCTAAGAATGCACCCCAAAATATGAGTGCAGAGGATTTTCTGGGCGAGGATACATTTCACACAAAGCTAGTGTTATGGCCCCAATTTGCTACGACATATAAGACAGCAAGGGATGACAGACAAAATTTTAAACCTAAAACAGATTTAATTCAACAAAGACTAACACTAACCTACAATTTATACTACTGACCAAGATTGATAATATTACAAGAAAAAAATTATTTACAGTCCCTTGAGCCAAAAAATTGGCTTTTACCCTTTACAAACATAAACCTCAAAGTGTTGTAAAGATAGATCCAGAGCTAACAGCTCCTTCTCTATTGCAGAATAGTTCCTTTGGTGGCGATTTAACTTCCTGGAGAAGTATTCCACGGGATGCTCAATGGCATCAGAGTCACTTCTCTGTAGGAGCACAGATCCACAAGCTTGGTCGCTAGCATCGACCGCGATGGAGAACGGTTTGTTGAAGTCAGGAGATTTGAGCACAGGGAAGTGACACAGCCGAGACTTCAGGCGATCGAAGGCTCTTTGGCATGCTTCATCCGAAGTGAACTTTACGCCTTTCTTCAGTTGGTTGGTGAGACTGAGAGCAATTTCAGCAAAGTTCTTGTAGAACTTGCGGTAGTGCTCGATCATTCCAAGGAAGCGACGCTAAGCTTTTTTGTTGTCAGGAACTGGAAAGTCCATGATGGCTTGGTCTTTTGTATTAATGGGTGCCACCTTACCCTGGCCTATGACGTAGCCAAGATACGTGACAGTTGCACAACCAAAGTCACTCTTGCTCAGGTTAACAGTCAGGTTAGCCTGGGTCAAATGCTGGAACAACGTCTCTATATCTTTCAGATGTTAATCCCAGGAGTCACTCCATGTGATCAGGTCGTCGATGAACGCACCCGTGTGTGGCAATCCGGCGAATGTAGACTGTATCATCCTTTGGAACGTGGCTGGGGCATTTTTCATGCCAAAGGGTAGGACTTCATACTGGTATAACCCAGATGGTGAGGCAAAAGCAGAGATGCTCTTGTCCCTATCAGTTAAAGGCACACGCCAATAACCCTTCAATAAATCAATCTTGGTCAGAAACTTTGCTAGCCCTACTCTATCGATACAATCATCAATCCTAGGTATTGGAAACACATCAGTTCTAGTTACAGCATTGACTTTGCGATAATCTGTGCAGAATCTAGTACTTCCACCAGGTTTTGGAACTAGCACACTGGGTGAACTCCAATCTGAGTTAGAGGGTCTGATAATATCATGTTCTAACATATACTCAACCTCTTTCTCAGCAATCTTTCTCTTTTCAGGATTCATCCGGCAAGGATGCTGTTTTATTGGTTTGGCATCACCAACATCCACATCATGAGAGGCTATAGAAACTCTCTATGGAACATCAGGAAATAGATCTTTATATTTCTTGATCAACCTCTCAAATTGATCTTTCTGTGAGGGTTCTAAGTGCTGGAGTTTTACATCAAGATTTTGCAACACTTCAGAATTTGATAATTTACAATTTACAAGAACTTCAGCTTTAATTCTAGGTTCATCATCTTGAAACTCCCCTCATCTTCACACGTCTTGACCATTGGAGAATCTGAAGTGACAGCGGCAACCCTAGCATTTCTGTCATGATAAGGCTTCAGCATGTTAATGTGACACAACTGTTTTGGCTTTCCCCTATCTGGAGTCTTCACAATGTAATTGAGATCATTGAGTTTTGTTCGTCCATTCATAATTTTATTATGGAAAAACTCATTAAGTTTGTTTCAATGCACAGGAATAGGCTAGTCTGATATTAAAAGGAATTTCGTCATATTCTTTCTTTTCGTATTGTCGTGTGACCACCGGCCCGATTCTGATTCAACAAATTTTGATTGACAGTGGGGTGCAAAAATTTGAGCGCCCGTGGTTTAAATGTCTGTTACAATTAATCTCAAAGCGATTGAAAGCAAACCTGAACACTAAATGCTACAAAGTTGACATGCGTTGACAAGCAACCCGTTCAAAATTTCTTCAAAATCCATGAAAAGCGTCAAACCCATCCAAGAGAGACCCATTCAAGTTTTGGCCCTATTAACCCAACCAAAATCAATCTGGCAATTATTGCCGTTCAAAATATAGTTGGCTTCCAAGGTAACAGGAATATTCTTGAACCTGCACATTTAAACACTGCAACCAGAATGGCGCATTACTAGAATTTGATGAGCATGTAAAGGTAGTCTGTGATCATTATTGACATTTTCCAGTTTGTGAACTGTTTTTTCACCTGAGCAAACAAAGAGTTGGACTGACTGCTATTCTAACACGACAGGCCGAGCAAGAATGATTGTTCGGGTTCCAGCAAGGGGAGATGTTGTTTCATAATAAACTCTAGTTCCTGTGTTTGTGGGGAGCTTCCTGCAGGCCTCGCTAACACCAAGCTTCAGAGCCAAGTGTGTTTACAGCTGGAAGTTGCGGATAGCTTTCTGTTCTCACCCTGCACTCAAAGCCTTGCGGGCACCACACACACACACCTCTCAAACAAGAACAACCACTCAGTATTCATGGAAAAGGATTTATTTGTCGGTGATGTGCGTGTCAAGTGCTAGAGATGACTTTAGCTTGAGTGAACACATCCACTGCCTCACATACAGCTTTAACAGAATCTTTCAGAAACTACAAATATGGGGGGGAAAATCATAATGGGGGACACATACACGAAGGCTAACACGGTGAGCATGCACAGGGCTGATGCGGGCAAGGGGCTAACTACAGTACTTCCCAGTGCCCAGGTCAAAGATCATGGTATCTGCACACCAGATAACCAGTCTGTTAGCTTCATCATGACTCAATCCCTTCGAAACTCCTACTGAGAATATAGATATTTTTTTCCATATATAAAGTTTTTAATAAGTAAAAATAAAATACACTTAAACTTGCATACATGCAAAACATACAGTTATTTTTATGATTTTAAGCCCATGGTTCTTGATAGTCAATGTTACTCTCCTTTTAGGGGGTCGTCGTAGTTTGAGAAGGTGGGGTGGAGGGCTGGATCTGAAGCAGCACGATGAGTTTATCAGAAGCAGTCGAGAGCCGGCGCTGCGATCAGGGGAAAGCAGAAAATGCGAGCCTCGCGTCTGCGCCGAATGCTGAAGAACCAACACTCCACCACATCCACCTCAAAACTTCACCTGTACTGTAACACTAGGGGCGCATCCCACTACTCGAAAAAAAAAATAATAATAAACATTTTTTCCTCTATCAGTCTCCTCCTCTCAAACTTCTGATTGGCAAAAGAGGTTCGAGGAGGAAACCGAGATGCATTTTTCCACCCCACCCCCCCCAGAATGTTGGGATGGATCCATAAGGCCTTGACCTTTGACCCCAGTCCAGTTTTACCCCCTGGGGCTTCTGTTTAACTGGCACTTACAATAATTAATCTTAAATATACAAACCCCCCTCAAAATAAAGTAAATTTTTTAATCAAGCACCACTTCAGTCTGAAGGCAAAAATAAATCATGAGGCAGTTTCTAAATTAGGCAGTAAAAAAAAAAGACAAACAAAGCAGAAATGTAACAAATGCCAAAACAAAAGCTTCACTTGTAGGCTTCCACCTGTGACCTCTGCCCTCTTGATGTAGTTCTTCCTTTTTGAGTGTTTTTCTCCCCCCACACCCCACATTTGTATTTTTAAAGTTTCTACGCCTTACGGCCAGAGAGGGAGAAGTGGTCTCATGGGTTTGCACAGGCTTGGGTCCTCATGAGCTGCATGGGATGAGCACCAGAGATAAGAGACGGGATGGGTTTCAGCCGTCTCTACGAGTGGAGGCAGCTCTCCCCCTCTCCTGCCCCCACCATAAAACAATCGATGCGGATTCTCTACAGAGGCCAGATTGTCACACCCTTTGTACTCACACTGAGCAGACCGGGTTGCAAATAGGTTACGATACTTCTTGAGAGTTAGTGAAGTAATGGGCATTGGAGGACAATGATCATGGTATCTGGTCTACTCAAGGGCCCACAACCCTTTGCAACATTTTATAAAATGGCTCAAACTTCAGACAGGTATAACCATGTATATCACGGTCTTCTGGCTAGTGCTAAGTGTTCTCAAACTTCACCCAGAGGCACATTGTGCAAGCTGGTTTTTGATGTAGCAAATGTTTTGATCGATAAATGGTTGATAAATTCCATCCCCCCCAACAAAAGAGAAGTTTCACCGACTAGGTTGCTCCCCCCCAATTAATCTCTTTTTCAAGAGACATATCAAACAAAGGAAAATTAAATAAAACACTATATCGATGGCCTCATGCAAGAAGGGCGTAAGTGACATTTTACAAATTTTACAGGCGAGCCAAAAAACTGCCACGGCAGTGTCACCACCTGTTAAAAACTTTGCCTGCAGATACTACTTTTTAAAAAGGCATTTTAACCCCCTTACGTTAGGAATTATGACTCCAGACTTGGTCAGGAGATGGGTAGTTATTCCAAAACAACCAAAAGCGTCATTTTTGATCGAAGTGTCACTTACGTCCTTCTTGCACGAGCCCGTCGATATGATCAGGCTAATAATGAAATGCAATTTTGAAGTTGTACTCCTGGTTGAAACAAAAACCAGCACATACTGCGGAGTGCGGACCCTTAGGAGTGGGTCAGAGAAACTCAGGCATAATTACTTGAAGTGATACTCTTCAATGGGAGGTGGCCTCAAGTGATCATGTGCCTGTGCCTCAGCGGGCCCAGTGGTATGCATTCTGGCTGCAGTACCACACCATCATGCCATAGGGTAATGACAATAGCAAGAAGCCACAATGATGACCATCCTCTCAACTGAAATGTTTCCACCCGTCATAATCGGCAGGAAGTCCCAACTGCCCCCCCGCCACCCCCCCAAAGAACAATAACACCAAAACACACAATTGAAACCACATGGAGGGTACAATAATTTGCCATTTTAAAAAAGGAATAAAAAAATGTGTAAGAAAAATTAACAACCACGCAAAATAAAGTGTCAATAGGCAAAAAACAAGAGGTGCACTTAATAAATGCATAAACAACGCAACTCCTACTTCACAACTCATACACATACTAGCATACATACTATTTATATACATACAGTAAAACAAGGGACCCTCTACAGTTCCTAAAGGTTGACGGACCCATAATCCTTAGGTGCTGGAATCACACACAAACAGGCAGAAGTTAGAAGCCTATACACAGTTCTGCACATCACTGTAACGTCAGCACACCCCACTGGGATATCATCATGAGGTGGTTTTCCGGCAAAAAACCACGGTGACTCAGAAAATAAACACATAAAATTTAATTATTAGACAATTTTCCCTTATTTTTTTTAATAATTTTGCTGACATAGCCATGAATATGAAAAAAACCTCTTAGCAATTATTCAAGATGCGAAAGAAACAATGAACCGTCACCACCGAGCAGGTGGACCCAGGTGTGACTGATCGGACTGTTTTGGGGAGGTACACCATTGGGGCAGCTCCTGCTTTGCCTGGGTGTTCGGAACTGCAACAGCGACATGGTTGCTGGTTCCTCACACCCCACCTCTTATATGGGCCTTTCAGAAAACAGGCTGACACTGCCACCCTCCATCTGCACACCATTAAAAATTTACATGACTGACGTCCATGTAATCGGGATGTTAACACCCTACACATTGCTGCTTGGCTTGTGCTCATGTAGCAGTAGCACTTAATCTAGCACTGAGGTGGGTACTATACCATGGCACAGAATTAATGTGCGTGCGTGCAATGCGTGTATGGTACATTTGTGAGAAAAGCTGCAAGAAACAAAGCAGGTCTGTGCATGGATGCTGGAACTTATGTACTGGTTTGGGGAGGTGGGGTTCAGGGTGTGCGTTTTGTGTGCTGGGGGAGGGGTTTGGGTAGCTGGTCAGAGACTATACACAAGAGGTCTCGGGGTAGTCCCCTCCCTCGGCGGTGTGTTGAGCAGTGTGCTCCTGCAGCGCTCCCAGGTCGGCGAAGCGCTCGCCGCACCACACGCATTTGAACTGGGTCTCGCGGGCATGCACGCTGCCGTGCTTCAGCAGGTGCTCGCGCTGCTTGAAGCCCTTGTCGCAGTTGGCGCACTTGAAGGGCTTCTCGCCCGTGTGTACGCGCCGGTGCCTCTGGAAGTCCGAGGAGTACTTGAAGCGCTTCTCACAGTCGGGGCATTTCAGCGGCTTCTCCCGCGCCGGGTCGCACTGGTGCTGCACGAAGTCAGACGACGACTGGAACCGGCGGTCGCACAGAGAGCACTTGAGGGGCTTTTCGCCGCAGTGGGAGCTCTGGTGCCGCTGCAGCGTCGACGGCTTCTTGTAGCCCTTCCCGCAGACGTCACACTTGTACGGCCTTTCCGCCGCAGCTGCGGCAGCCGCCTCCCCGCACTTGTGCCGCAGGAGTTCTCCCGACTGGGCAAAGGTCTTCTGGCAGGAGGCGCACTTGAAGAGGCTCTCCACACCATGAACGTGTTGGTGGTAGAGTAAGTGAGAAGGCTGCAGGAAGCCCTTATCGCAGAGGGCACACTTGTAAGGCCGTTCGGCTGCGCCCTTGTGTGTGCGTCTGTGTCGGACGAGGGCGTACGGCTGCTTGAAGCTCATCTGGCACTCTTCGCAGCGGAAGGGACGTTCCTCGGAGTGAGTGCGCTCGTGTTGTCGGAGGTCGGATGGGCGGCGGAAGCCCTTTCCGCAGGTTCCGCAGCGGAAGGGACGTACCGGCTGTGGCTGGCACTGGTGGTGCAGCAGTTCCGACGACTCCTTGAAGTGCAGCTCACACAGGTTGCACTTGAACAGGTGCTCGCCGGCGTGCGCGTACATGTGGCGCACCAAATGCGAGCGGTGCTTGAAGGTCTTGTCGCACGCGGCGCACTTGTACGGCCGCTCGTCGCTGTGCGTGCGCCGGTGGTGCGCCAGGTGAGACGACTGGCTGAAGCTTTTGTCGCACGAGTCGCACTTGTAGGGGCGCTCGCCCGTGTGCACGCGCTCGTGGCGCGAGAGCTCCGACAGGTGCCGGAAGCCCTTCTGGCACACTGAGCATTTGTAGGGTCGGTCGGCGGCAGGCGGGGTCTCGAAGCCAGTGGGGGCCGGAGCGGCCATGGGCGCTGCACCATCGGCGGACGGCTGCTGGGGGTTGGAGGCGGAGGAGGTGGGCGTGGTATTGCCCGAGGAAGAGCCAGGCCGGTAGGTCTTCTCACAGATGGAGCACTTCATGGGGTTGCCACTGCTGTGGGCATTGTGGTGCTCGGCGAGAGAGGTGAGCAAAGAAAAGCCCATTTTACACACACCGCACACGAAAGGCTTCTGCTCCACCTGGGCGCACTGGTGTTCCAGGAGGTCGGTAGCTTGGTGGAAGACTTTCAGGCACTGGGTGCACTGGAAGGAGCGGTCCTGGTTCACCACGCACTGGTGCTCGTGCGGGTTGGCCAGGTGGGAGATGTCATGGCCACAGGCCCCGCATTTGTGTCCACTGTCGCCCCCTACTTGCATGGAGGGCTGTTGCGGCTGGGCTGCATGCTGCTGCTGCTGCCCATGCGGCTGCTGCATGCTGGGGTCCTGCTGCAACACAATACCGTACACGGCGCAGCCCAGCGCATTCTCAACCCCCTGAGGGATGTTGTGCACCGCAGGGGGCGGGGCTACCGCATGCTGCTGCCACGCCTCCGTCATCCTGTAGATGTGGGGATTTGGCTTTGCTGGTGCGTTTTGGGGCGTGGCTCATCAGGGGTGAGGCACCAATGGGCAGACTCGGTGGCGATTCTCCAGGTGATTCACGAGGAAAGAGAACTTTCTGTAGCTTGGAAAGCGCGTCAGTCTCATTAGCCAAGCGCCAAACAGCAAAGTCTAAATAATTAAATTGATGGTAAAGACCACATGGACAGTTGCTTGGAGGTACTCCGCTGGCGGTGTCCGTGCATTGCCAGGATGAAGACCCCCTGTAAGAATAACAACAATTAACTACAGCACTGTTCCACCTAAGCAGAAGCAAATTATACTATATTGCCATAACTGCATTACCACCTGCTCTTCCAAGATTTTATACCAGAACTATGGGCATTAATGTGGAGTTAGTTTCCCCTTTGCTGGTAAAACAGCCCACATAATGACAACTTTTCACCAGAAGGGAGAGCAATGCTACTAGGATTGGCATTCTTACCAGCCAGATAAGCATTAGTCAAGGTAGGAAGTGATACTGGGCTGATGGGGTCACAAAATTTTTTTTTTTTTTTTTTCAATTCCATCCATGAAAAGATTCATATTTTAGAGGCTAATAACTCTGCAATCAGAGGAGGAAGACAAATTTTGATGGCATATTCTGAAAGCCTGGGCCCTAATTACCCAACATGGCAATTTTCAGCCCAAATCACTGATCTATTTTTCAAGATACCCCCCCTGCAAATTAAAGTTTGCAAAAAATTCATCACAAACTCCCATTTATGGAGGGGTATATCTCAAAAACTCTTGGCAGGCAAGCCTAAAATGTTGTATGTCATGTAGAGGTACTCACATGATTTATTTGAGCAACATCTGAGTCTGTCATTGTGAGACCTCTGGGTGAGCTCATATGGAATGACCCTAACCTGTTCAAATCTGAAAACTGACCCTACTATGTTCACCAACCAGAGCGGAAACAAGCGATGGGAAGACAGTAGACAGACAGGTGGACGGACGACGGAGGAGACGACAATACCTCATTGGCTAGAACCGCTGGGGGAGTAGAAACTATTTAGCCTTAAGTCTCTCTCACCCTCTTCCTCTAACTCTCACTTTCTCTCAGTGAAGTCCATAAACTTTAAATATATTTTGACCCAGAATAGAAAAAATGTTTTTTTCCCTCTCCCTCAAATGCACAGCTAACTTCAAAGGTAAAATCCCATTAAAAACGACAAAAGCAAAATTCTTTGAAAATGCATATTTCTGCCTCACTCCCCTAACAAAGTTGCTTCAGTCACCCTGGCCCTTAGTATGACTTCAGGAAGTGAAATATATCGGTTTCACTTTGATCGAGTTCCTCAGAAGAAGAAGAAAACATCAGGGTGGGTTCGGGGCCTCTAAACCCAGGACACCGCTCATCAATGCGCCAAGAGCAAATATACATGCATTCAACCTCCAATCCGTTGCTCGAAGTCACCACTCGTAGCCGCCTTCTCTGCAACATTGGCTTATATAGAATAGATTTTACATTTAAGCATTCTGAGTGACCAGACAAAACCGATGGAGGAAAAAACTTGGCATTAGAATGATGTCCATTTTTCGAGAGCTGTGGGTACATCTCAAGATGTCCCTCCATCATGATAGGATGCGAGTGCCCTTGAGGCAACAGCAACGCCAGGACGGCATGACAATAGACGTGACCTCACATCTGGGCATGGAAATCGAGAATCATCTTCACTAATTAACTTAGCTTAACTTTACCGTCTGCATGAGGAAACGCTTACAATGCAACGAAGAAGAGACTTCGTGCAAAACGAATCTGTGGAGCAAAAAATAACAAAATCAAGTGGATTCTGACAAGTTCCGTCAACTAGCAGCCATAATTTGGTTTTTTTCTGTTGCTTATAATTTGCCAGTCACCGGACAATGCAGCACAGGACGTGAAAAACATCCGAAGTACCCAGTTTTCTATTCTGGTTTTAAACAAAACCCGGTCCCAAAGCCAGTCAATTGGTATGTGGATGACGTCTCTTGAATTAAAAATAAGGAAGGAAGACAGAATTCTATATGTCGAACTGGCCAACAAGGCTGGACGACATTTTGACACTTGAACACAGTCGACTCTCAAATAGCCTCATCGGTATTACTGAGTATGAGGAGAAGAGAGAAAAACTGGATACAATTAAGCTCCAACTGAATAGCTACATTTTTGGTTCATTTCCGGTGGCCTAAAATGGATTACGCACCGGCTAACCATACATTAGACAGGAACGCATAAACACGGGAAGAAAGCATGCACTCCAAAGACATAAATATTTTAGCTCTACCGAATGACACTGTTTGAAAGATTTGAATTTAACTGGTTGGTGTTATGAAGCCACAATGCCTTTAATTTACAGGTTGCAATTGTATCGGCTAACGATGCGACTAGCCACTTAAATTGCGTGGAACAGGGGCACATTCTCTCTTAGGAAAATGGAGCACACGGAATTTAAAATGTTAAGTTAAATTTTGTATGAGTCACAGCCGGCATATTTCAGCGCACGTCAATTCGGGGGAGATTTACGCATTCTATCACAAGATTAGCCAACGTTAGCCGGATGATGAGCTGTCCGACACTAGCCGAAGCTTGCTACACAATTGCATCCGACAATAAAATATTATTATACACGTCACATATTCTCGCTAGGAATCCTTAGCCAGGTAATGAACGCAGCGGCAGACAGACGCTACAAAAACATATTAATGCCCCTCTGTCGCTGATGACAAAATCACCAAAATATTTACCTTGTGCGCCTTCAGATCCCAAACAACCGCGTCTCAGCGATGATTTGGCACGTACTGTATAAGAGCGCTCAAAGTGGAGGGCCCTAGCGGTCTCCGGTCGTACGGACTGCGGGCACTTTAGGCCTCTTTTTGGGTTGCTCTCTCTTCCAGCTGGTGAGCAACAGTGGTCTGGAAAGGGCAGCTTTGTCCGTTGCGCGAAATTGACAGACAGTCGTTTTCAATGTCCAGCGGTTTCATCCCCACAGCCCAAATGCGCCTTGAATTCCTCCATAATCGCCCTCTTTTTCTCCAGGTTCAGGGTCTTTGCCTCATCATTTTCACAGGTATCCACTGCTCAAACCGTACGGAGAACACAGGAACCTGAATAGGAAATAACTGTCGTCCAGAGGAACACACGCCGGAAACGTACATGCATCACACACCGAGGGTCAAAGACATAACAATTTTACTGCGTTTAGATTTTATCCAGCTTGAGACACGGACTCTTTCCAAAAATGTAGGCTACGCGGATAGGACAACAACAACAATAATAATAATAATTACAACGTATTATTATAATTGCTGGTAGCCTATTCACGAACATTTTTATCATTTGATTATAATTACTATTATTTTTAAAGATTGCTGCAAGCGATTTTATGTCTCAACGTATTGTAATATCCGACTTGAATAATTGCATGAATCATCATGTCACATACGAAACACAGTATAACGAAACAAAGTAGACATTGTCACGTCTTCAGTTCCCCAATGATTACAATGATACAAAAATAAAGGGGTCATTCAAGGTGAAGGTCTTAACTGCCGCAATTAAAGAGAAATGGGCCCCAAAATTAGTAACTAACACGACAAAGGTGATATCATTCGAAAGATCGAGCTTCATAACTCAGTGTTCCTTCATGTACACCCCCAGTGTAAATTACACTTTTTTGTGTAGAGGGCTAGGTAGAGTACAATGTAAGTCACACCCCACTACTTGCGGACGCACTTTGAAGTCGATAGCCTAAAATATAAACACACTAAAGCTGCTTTTACACTGGACGCGAAACGAATTTTCCGCACGACAGATTTCATGTAAAGTCAATGCAAAGACGCGTGTTTCGCGTCTTTGCATTGACTTTGAATGTAATCTGTCGTGGGAAAAATTCGTTTCGCGTCCGGTGTGAACGCAGCTTAATCCCACGATTCCATTCTGTAGCTCTGTCCCCTCAAATAATCACAATTCATTTATAGTTTTCATGAGAAGGTGCTCAGCCACATGAGGGATGACAGGGTGGAACTATTTCGAGCTGGTGTGTGTTTACTAGGGGAAGCACTTCGGGACTGTTTCTATCGGAAATTGTTAACGTTTCCTCTTAGTTTTTTTTAAAGGAGTTTCCTCCTCACGGCTGCGTGATCGCGCACTTCATTGAGGCATGTTAGTCAGCTACAGCAGCAGCTCTGAAGAAGACGAGGACAGCCGGGAAGGCGATAAAAGGAAGCATCAAGAGTCTCATACCGACGACTGTCTTCCAGTTTGCAAAAAGATCAGATGTGTCACGGGAACACAGTAAGGCAACAGTCCCTGAGCAGTTTTGAGCTCACCAGCTAGCAAGTTGCATTGCTGTATTCGGAATTTTTCCATAATTTTTTTGTTTAATGCCCTTGGCAATATAATGAGCATAAACAATGCATATCATTCACATCAGTGGCACTTCCCCTTTTTATGGCATTGCTTACTTCCGCGGCAGTAGGAGTACATTAATACATCAGTGGCCTTCCTAAAGTGACTTTAAAGCTTGGTCTTCGTCCTCCATTACCCTCGATTTTTAGTGTTTACAGAGTTTGATACACATGCTGGCCTACGAGTTACACGAGCCCTAACGTTACTGCTGGATGTCCTACATGGACTTCCTATCCTATTCTGGTTAAACAATAAAAGCTGCTAGCGCCACGTTTTGGGCTGGAACTGCTAGTCACAGGCTTACAATGTAGAGAAAAATATAATTACATTAAGAATTGACAATGTTGATGTTATCATTATTTTCTGTGACGCCAGAAGTGAGTACGAACCAATCATCAGGGTAGCCCAATTAATCAGTTTATTATTATTTATTAATTAAAAAAAAAAAAAATCCCTAAAAACGTGGATTTAATTAATTTCAGATTTTAGGAGCTAATGTATTCTTTGTGATGGGAAAGCTGACATTTGTAGATAATTTTATGGTAACCACATGACAGGCCAGTCCTTGTTTTATCTCATGCTGTTCAGTTTCCCATACCTAGTACTCTGTTTATAGGGATGGCTGCCCTCAGGTGGGCGAGGCACACCCTGCACAGGCACAGTCCCGCCTCCCGTTGCCAGGTAGTGTTCTTGAAATGTTCAGGGAGGCCGAGGATCCGTCGACTGAGGACAGCTCACTGCATGGCGGGAGAGTGCGATCTTTCCAGCACGAGCGAGGCAACTGGGCTACTTATGTATACCTGCCATGTAAGTCCATGTGTGCAGATGTCTGTGGGCACAGATGCTGCCTCTGGGTAATGACTGTAAAGTGCGCTTTGTTTGCATTCTAGCGAAAACCTCTCAGACTGTAGATCTAGATGTTGGTTGTCCCTAAAATCAGAACTGAACTGGGGGAAAAGCATTCAGATTTGCAGCATCATTTACTTGAAACGAATTACAAAAGGTCTTAAAAGTTTTAAACTGAACGAGCTGGTTTCGTTGGACACTTTTAAAAGGATGTTAAGTGACTTAGAAGAGGAAACATCTGGCTGCAGATGTTTTCCTTGTTTTGTATTTTAAGATGGTAGTGTGATAGTTTTGATCTTTCTGCTATTTCTACTTCATATTTTAATGTTTTGATGTAACTTATGATTGTATGTATGTATGCCTCTCATTGTCTGTCAGGACACTCCTGAAAAAGAGATTCTTAATCTCAATGAGGTTTTCCTGGTTAAATAAAGGTCAAATAAATAAAATCTCCAGGGACAGCGTTTGGCAGCTCTGTTTTATGACGTAAAAGAACGATATAGAAGCAAAAATGGGTACGAATCCCAAAATGGCAAGCTCATGAGGGAAAATACGCGTAATACAGAATGAGCGAATAGACCAGTCAGCAGCAGTAGTATGCTGCACCTGATCAGCCCCAGAAAGCCTCAGCGCTGGCTCTCACTCCGCAGACTCCCCTGATGAGGGGTTCCTGGAGCTGTTGGGCGAGATGATGCAGGCGGTGTCAGCCTGCGGCCTCTCCCTGACCTGGGCCGAGGAGTTCCACGTCAGCCTCTCTCAGACGGTGGTCCTGCGGCACCACTGGATCCAGCCCTTCATACAATCTCTTCGTACGAGGCTGAATTCGTTCCCACGGTGAGGGTCCCCTGATGTTTAGGTGGAGGAAGCTGGTGTCTGTGTAACACTGCGTCTGAGGAGGTGGTGTGTGTGCCTTTTCTCTTTCAGAATAGTGTGTTTGGCTGAAAAGATGCAAGTGTACACCAACGAGCAGAACACCAGGTACAATTCAATTCCGTGTCTTAACTCTGTACTATCCAAAAAATGCACATCTCTTTTTCAAGTTCAAGTTATTTTTTGTCGATTTGATGTATATTGTGTGATATGTTCCTGCTGTAGGACCTTTCTGGGTGTGGAAATCACCACAGGGCAAGCCCAGCTTTTGGAGGTCGTGAGGGCTGTGGATCAAACCATGGAGGAGTTCAGTCTGAGCACCTTCTACAAGGTCGGAATCCATCTCTGCAGTTCATAATAAACGGCACTGAGCTTCGAGAGAATGAAGTTCCATATGAAATGTTTGCAAGCTTGACTGTGTACCCCAATCCCTTAATATTATAACGAAACAGTGGTGAGTTCCGTCAAATACAACCCCAATTCTGAAATAGTTGGGACGAAGTGTCAATTGCAAATAAAATCAAAATGTAATGACTTTCAGATCACATGACCCAATATGTTATTTACAGTAGAACATAGATAATATTTCAAATGTTGAAACTGACACATTTCTCATTTTTTTCCACAAAATGAGCTTATTTCAAATTTTCTGGCTTACTAAATGGGCCCAGGAATACTTAAAGAATTCACTGTCTGTAAACACAGTCCACCATGCCATCCACAGATGCCACCTAAAACTCGATCATGCAAAAAGGAAGCCATTGTTGAGCACGATCCAGAAGCGCCGCCGTGTTCTGTGGGCCAAGGCTCATTTTGAATGGACTGTAGCAAAGTGTCTCGTGGTCAGACAAGTCCAAATTTGACATTCTTGTTGGAAATCATGGGCGTCGTGTCCTCCGGGCTAAAGAGGAGAAAGACCAGTTCAGATCAGTTCTAAAGCCAGCATCTCTGATGTTATTGGGATGCATTAGTGCATATGGTGTGGGAAACTTGCATGTTTTAAAAAGCACCATGAATGCTGAAAGGTATACAAAGGTTTTAGAGCAACATATACTCCCCTCCAGACGACATCTAATCCAGGGAAGGCCTTGTGTATTTCATCAGGACAATGCAAAACCACATACCGCAGCTATTACAACAGCATGGCTTCGTAGTAGAAGAGTCCGTGCGTTGAACTGGCCTGCATGCAATCCTAATCTTTCACCGAAGTCCGTCAAAGGAGACCCAAAGCTCTCCAGCAGCTGAAAGCCTGTATGAAACAAGAGTGGGATCAAATTCCAATGGCTAAACTCAAGAAACTTGTCTCCTCAATGCCCAGACGCCTCTACTCTGTGTTAAAAAGAAGAGGGGATGCTACACTACGGTAAACAGGCCCCTGTCCAAACTTTTTTGGGACCTGTAGCAGCCATCAAATTTGAAATGAGCTCATTTTGTGGATAAAATTGTATAATTTCTCAGTTTCTACATTTGCTGCGTTATTTCTGTTCTATTGTGAATAAAATACCCGCTGGTGTGATTTGAAAGTCATTGCATTTTGATATTATTCACAATTTAAACTTTGTCCCAACTATTTCGAAATTGGAGTTGTAGATGAATGTATGAGATGTAAATGTAAACCTGACTTCCAAATCCTCTCAAAACTGTTGTGGTTTAAGATCTGTGGGGTAAGCAACTGTCTGTTCTCCTGGTCCTATAATTTATATTTGTATAAATCTTCTCTGTCATTTTTTTTCTCTGCATAAATGTCTAGTTCTTTTAGACCGTCATTCGTATGAGAGTGATCTATTTTTCTTGATCTGGTTAGCTATGGTTTGGAATTTCTATCAGTAATGACATGAAGATCGAATCCCAGTTTTGAGGCCCTAAAAGTAACCAGAGAATCTGGCTGAATCCAAATGTCTGGACTTCACTGCACTTGACTCAAGGACTTTGCATGTGCATTCTCTGGAAGTCAGCTAGTGCTGAGGGCTGTCCCAATCCACCATTCATCCAGCGCACAAGGGGCCTCAAGCAGACTTTCAGAGAGTCCACGTGGGGTGCAAAGTTCACCGGACTTCACTCATGTGATTTACCCAGCATTCACTGCAATTAGGATGTGGTGGTATAAATCATGCCAAGGCATGTTGGGAAAATAACCAAATAAGGTATCCCAATGTATGTAATGCTCAAGACATTAAGCTTAAATACATACTTCTCAAAAGATGCTGATGTATGTATTTGGCGGTTGTACCCACCGCAGTGAGCGAGGCCTGAAGTCCGGTCGCATGCGCACAATTAAGCTCGCAGATCCGTAGTCTCGTAGACCTCATGGAATGACAACTGAAGTTCTCAAGTGTGGAAGGTGGACATTTGTATTCGGCCTCTGACTTGCTTTAAAAAAACCTCTTTTCTCTCCTCCATAGAATCCCTCCTTCCACATCAGCCTGGCCTGGTGTGTGGGTGATGTTGCTGACCAGCTGCGCAGCAAGTGCTCACAGAAGCTGCAGGTACGTCCTCACGCCCGCACGTGATTCACAGGGGGGAGGGCTCTTGTCCCTGTGCACTCGTTTGGCTAATTTCTGTTCATCTCTCTCCTGCAATCTATCTGTTCGCCACCGGTACTCTGCCCATCTCTTCCTCCAACACATTTTTTTTCCGCATCGTCCTCCACCCCCCCAATCCATCGAGCCTGTGCGCCAGTGTTGATACAGGATCCAATGGCTTCAGATTTTGTCACTGGGTCATGCCATACTAAACTGTACAATTCACCGTGTTGTATAAGAATGGTCAATAAAAATTTTTCTTCGATAATAAAATTATTTTCATTGCTCATATTTATTCACTCCTGGATTGAAGATATACATAATAAAAAAAAACAGAGTCATCGGTCCAACAACACGTACAGAAAAAGTGGTGTCCTGATTTCAGCCAAGGCATTGTGAAAGCCACATTTTGTCGCAAAATTTGGCAGACAACTTCATGAAATGGCAATGACATGTCTGTTGATACTTCGAAACAAAATAAAATGAAATATTGTAGAGAAATACCCATTATAACGGTTTCAATTGCCTACACTAAATCACCGAGACTCGTCTGATCAGAAATGTATTTTGAAATGACCGTTGTGGGCGTAACCAGTCGCGTCCTCACGTGTTTCGTCCAGACCTGTGGGTTAATTTGCATAATGTATGCAAATGGCGTAAAGATGACTGCAGCAAACTAAGGTACTCACTTCCTGCATCAAAATTTCACAAGGCGTCAGACAATCATATATACCATGCTTTAAAAAATAATGATTGAAAAAAGAAACATTTTCCGTGTCCTAATATCGTGTTACGACAATAACAACGTCAAGAAATATGCGTAGATCGTGTCCTTTGCATAGACTGTATAAAAAGATGGACGCAGCACCCGGATCTAGACAGTGAGGTTGATGCGGAAATCTCAAAAATTTGTATTATATTTAAAGGCCAGCAGATGGCGACGTCGGTGGTTGCAGAAGGGAGTTCAATGCTACTTTAGTCTATGAGACAAGAGCAACGCAGAGCGTGGCATATGCCCCCGGCTGTATGTTGATCAAGGGCATATTGAGATGGCTGCTGTGGCGGCCATATTAGATATCGTACAGCGCTGGTTTTCGAAAGGAACCTTCCTCTTGCCATTATACGCCATTAAGAAATGGCATCAATCCGACGAGGGATTCTACAGTTATCCCACGGAAACGAAAAGTTAAAAGTTAACGGACGACGGACGGACATGGTGTCGACATAATGCCTCCTTTCCTCTTTGGAGGGTGGGGGCATAAAAATGACCCTACTTTGCCACCTGATTTATTATTCATTCTTTGAAATGCCTTCTTGTGAATAAAATGATATATTCCTTTGGTGATTTAGAGCAACAGGTAACCAGTTGCAAAATTTTAACAATGCTTTGCTCTGAAGCCAGGTGAACGGCACACAAACATTGAAGACAATAGACGTGAAAAACATTGACTGGCCGTAATTGTCCATAAATGTTACTGGTAGACTGAGGCCATTTTTCATACAAAAGAATTGACTTTGAAATGTTTCTGATTTACTGGAACTCATTATCTGTTTTGAGTCCTCGTTACACCCACAACGCCTGTCACCTTAGTGCATTATGGGGTCACTGAAATGAAGTCACTCGGTTTATCTTCTTGCTTCTTTGTGATGCCCATGGATGGGGTTTCACCACTGCAATGAAGAACTTTAGAAAAGGTGTATCTGAATTTTCATCACCATTGTAACACATTTGTACAGTTTAGTATGGAATGACCCAACTCTGACTTTGAACAAGGGGTTATTTCACAGAACAGGATTGCGAATTGGTTGGATAACTGTCTTCACTAAAAGCTGGTGCTGCTCTCCACGTGAACAACTATTTTTATGCAAGTCATTGCGCTACATTAGGGAGGGTTCCAGGAGTTTCTCAATACCACGATGCAGAAAATATTTTAATTGCACATCATAAAACAGGGCCCACGGTTTGTGCTTCTGGGCTCTGCCTCACCGTATTCTCAACTTGAAACTGTAACATGTTTGCTGTTATCTGTCGCTCAGAGGAAAATCCCTATTTCTAAATGGCTCTGCCTCTGTGTCTGTCGTTACCCCTCTCCCTCCCTGCCACGCTAGGCTACGCTGGACTCCCACGAGGATGGGTCCTTCCTACTGAGATTAGCCAGTGAGGAGCTCCGCTGCAAATCTGGGAACAAAGTCTTCACCTTCCCGCTGCTCTGACCTCTGCCCTCTGATCCCCACAGTGTGTGCAGCTCTCCAAATCCCAGGTCGGAACCTGCTCTCATTCTGTCGTGAAGAAGGAACCGTTTCAACTGGAGTAAACTGGTCGTCACTGAGCGACAGCGTGCAGTAGCTCAGCCCATTCCAGGATTCGCAAAGTTACCCCATTGCTAGCACTGAACCCACAGTCTGGGGACAAGACATTGCTCAAGCTGGCCTGAGCACAGGCATATGGCTGAGATAAGCGCTGCAGGCTGAATTAAAGCCTTCTTCCGTGGCCACTGCTCAACAGCCTCCCTCACTACTGCATTTACACACATTTTGTATTTTGTTTGAAAAAAATAAACCATTTTAAAAGTCTCAAGGAATCACTTGTCTGAAAGCTTTCTCTTGATTCCGGTAAAAGACCAGGTCTGATCACGGGTTTTTTTTTTTTTGATCCCTGCAAAATGAATTTTGACGGAAACACAGCTGGCGGAAATCTGTTTATTAAATGATACCAGTTATGTATAGGTACAGAACGCATAATATGCACTTTCATCTTGGTTTTGTTTATTTGTGCTGTTCTGCTTTCAGAATGTACATTTTGATGAAGTTAGACATTGAACTTTAAAAAATAAAAAAACTATGGATTAGGATTAATAGCCTATGTAGAAAAAAAAATTGGAAGTTGTTACTCATAAATGCAACAAAAAAGTCAGAAATGTAAACAGATACACTAGCATCAGACTCTGGCACTCAAGACTGATTTGTGGGTTGTATTGTTAATATGGCAGAAAATCCCCCCCTTATGGTATATTTACTGGCACAACTTTTGGACACTTTGGGTTTATTGCACATATGAATCTTAAGGCTGTATGTAAGCGGCAGTAATTTCTGCAAACTTTAATGCAATAACTCCCCATAAATATTCACAGGCAGTTCTACTGAGAGATTAAGCACCTCCTGAACTGAATTTGGGCAGACTTTGTCTACTCAGGCCAAACACAAAACACAAATAATACAGCCCGGCCCTGTTTTGCTGACAGAAGCTAAATAAAAATGGGGAGAGCTTAATTTGGGTTCTCCCCAGAGGCTCAAAAAATGGGCTAATGGCCAGTAACAAGCAGGAAAAGCAGCCAAGGCACAGGGAAGCAGGCCCTTGGTAAATTTCATTCTTCTGCCCACAGTTTTCCCAGTCTAGAGGCCGGGGTCGAAATGCCAGAATACAAAATGCAACCTGCAGAAGGAACAACAGACTGAACATTGCGTGATAGAACATGGTTAGGGAGCTGAACTATTGGTGGCACAGTCAGACTGACTGGTTAAATTGACAGGTGCCAAGTGACGCCAAATTGCTATGTACAATATTGCACGGAATTCAAGTCCGCCAGCAGAGGGCAGACGGTTCGCAGAACAGAGAAATTCAGGGAGATATCAGGGTCATGGTAGGTGACCTAGTTTTGGTGGAAACCACCAAGCCAATCAGAAGTCCGTTAGTTTTCATCAGGCTCTCCGAGTGGGTGACGCAGGGCGAGCGGTTGAAAGAGGTGCAGTAGAGGGAGCTTCAGCGCTGGAGGCTGTTGGGACTTCACAGCTGAGCTGGACGACCCCGTTTGGAGGAAGCAAAGCTAGACAGGACAGTTGGCCTGCAGAGAGGTATTCATTTGTGCGATAAAAATAAACAAGGCAATCGGAGGCTTTGCTGATCCAAACGGGTGGAGTCCCTCCATGCAATCAAGGACTGATATGAAAAAAAAAAAAAAAAAATCATTTCCCTGAGGATACATGATTTTAGTCAGTGATTGAAAGCATGACAATTCTCTCCCACTCTAGCATAACATAAAACCCCACAGCGAACAGAATTGCATCAGTCTGCATCACAAACATCACTATCTCAGCGCGCACACAGACCAGACTAAAAGATGGTTTCAACATGTTCAATAAAATAAATTTTTATCAGTTTATGGCAAGGAAAACAACAAACCTGCAGTTTCAGTAAGTCAGAGGTTGGGGAGACATTAAGTCAGCAGTTCCTTCAAACCCGTCCCTCAGCCAAACAATCAACGCATCAGCCTTAGCAGAAACACATTCTGGAATAATCACAACACGCTGGAAAAGCTTAAAAAGGTAAAATTAAGGAATAAAAAAGCTGGATAACATTAAAATTGCAAAAGGCAAGCTGTAGAAAGAGCAGGAACACACATTTAAAACGGGTAGAAAAGTGTTGGCGTGCATGACACTCAAATTGCACTTTGGAAACCACACAAACCACCGTTTGTCTGTACGCTTGAAACTGGCGAAGGTTCATCTTCAGTTAAAACCGATTATGACTTACAGCAACAACAAAACAAAAACCCAGCACTTTGATCCTGAGGGTACACCATTGTATGGAAATATTTCCACATAATGCATCATAAAATTTCATCATCTTTTTCCAACATCAAAGAAATACAGAAACAATTATTTGTACATTTAGCCATTAAATACTTGCTATATCTCTGACCTGTGGATTACGGGATAGATCAGTAACAAACGGAATATAATATATGTTAGATTCAGTTTCTCAAATGAAGAGCCTGTAGAAATGTCTGATTTGATTGGAGTCGTATGACTCCGTGTCAAATGTGTCTCCCAGACTCTACTATTGAGTCTCTAACCTCAAACAGTAGATAAGCTGAGTGGGTGTGACCATAAATATTGAATTTTAAATGGTGGTTTGTGTTAAAGGGATACACTAACAACTTCTGCGAAACAAACTGCTCCATATCAAACCAGAGAGAAATGCACATAAAGCAGATTCGCAATGTTCCACAATGACTTTATAAAAGAGCGCCAATGTAAATATTTTAAAACATATCCACAGATAAAAACAACACTCTCCTTTTGGCTTATAACTCCCGAACATTTGCAAATTTATGGCAATTTTCCTGGCAGTGAATGTTGTTACAGTTTGCAGGGTGAACTTGTTTTCAGTTGGTAATCCATTAGTTAAAAAAAAAAAAAAAAGATTTAAAACGTGCAGGCATAAAAACGATTTCTGAGGGTGCGGCAAAAATTCTGAGTGCACCGAGGGACGAAACACCTAAAAGAAAACGCTGATCTTTCGCCCAGCTCTTGAATTTGCATTGAAATTTGGAACGAGTCAGGAATAATATTGCCTCGTCTCACAACAGGCAATACTTGTCAGAAATTCCTGTCAAAGAAGCATTTCTTCATATGGCACCTGCATTAACGCATCAAAAAGTGATCGCGTCAGCAAGCACTTCACGTGTTAACTAGACCTGGAAGGCTCACTTGGAGGAGTTCTATGTGTGCGCTGTAATGGACTGATTGTTTCAAAATAAACATGAGGAGACTACTGGGATATAGCCTAGTGCTTGGCAAAGGTAACTACTTATTAAAAAATATGAACAAATCAGACATTTCTGACGGGCCTAGTTATACAGTGCTGTTCCGCAAAGATGACTCCTCACGGTTAATACAGAGGCAGGTGGCTCATTTCAGCTCAGGAACAACACAAGTCCCCTTTTCCAGCTCCTCTCCCTCGTAGCAAACATATCCTCCATCAATAGCATCTTTTCTTAATAAATTAAATACATTCATAATTACTATCCTACAATAACTCCATTCCAGTCATGATTAAAAATGCCTCTGTCCATCCCTAAGGGACAGTTTTGGGGGAGCACCATGTCTCAGTCACAATCACTCTGATGTCTCCTCAGTTCTGTTTGGGAGAGGCTGAGGAGGGAGGGGCTAACTCAGGGGCGGGGCGTGTAGTGTCAGGGAGAGAAGAGAACGTCCTTGATGTAGGCAATGGTCGTGTAGTTGAGCAGCATGTCCACGTGCTCGATGCCCCGCAGCTCTTGAAGGCGGACCGGCTGCTTCTGGCGGTCGACCCACCGCTTGCAGGCCAGCGCGCTCCGCAGGTTCACGGTCCCGTCCCCGTCTCCATAATCTACGACAGGCTCCACGTCGGGGAAGCCGGTGCCGTAGTGGAAGGCCTCGGCCGTGTCGATGCCCGTCCCGTACAGGCAGTGAATGGCGACGCCAGGCGGCTCCAGCACGTTGACCAGCGTCTCTGTGTCGTGCCGCATCGCCCAGGCCTGCTCGAAATGAATGTCGGAGAAGAAACGCTGGTAGTCGCCGAGCGTGTAATTCTCGTTGGGAGTGAACACCAGCACCTTGTCGGATGGCCAGATGTTGACATAAGGGAGGAGCCAGGCGGTGCTGACGGCCGTGCGCTGCTGGGTGCGGATCTTCAGGGGGCTGATCAGCGGGATTCGGTTGTTGTCACCTGCGGGGGGGGGGGGGCAGTGAGGGGGGAGGGGTTAAAAAGCCAAACCAGCTCTGTTTGAAATTGCCTGCTTTCAACTTAAGAATATCGATAATGTAAGGGCTTCATGTCGTTTTCGTGCCAGTCGAAAATACATACAAGAAAAATCCCCAACAAAAATTGTTCATCCTCACATATATTCTAAATGTTCAGTAAAAGCTGGCATTTCCAAGAATAGTTGCAAAGCCGCTGCGCTCGCTTGGCCAAACATGGCGAAAATCGGACTTGGCCTAGACTTTCATCCCATATGAACACATATTAGATATGAAAAGGATCCGTGAAGAACTGAAGGTGCTATAGCGCTGACAAGGCAAAAAGTTTACGGACGCAAGACAGACCACCACGTAGGCGTATAACCTTAGCGTAACCTAACCTCAATATTCTAACCTCGAGGCCAAGCAGGCTAAAAATTCACATCGACTTGCACTGTCCAGTACACATTTATAAACACATTTGAATACATGCATACACACACACAGACTCATTGAGGGGCTGGGGCATTACCGGAGGCCATGACGCGCAGGGTTTTGGCCACGCCCCCCCAGGGCGCACCGAGGGAGATGAAGGTTTTGATGTATCGGTCCTTCCAGAACTGGGGCTGCTGGCTGAGGAAGTACAGCATGTACATGTTACCCATACTGTGTGCTATCAGCACCACTGGGCTGCCTGCCTTATGAGCCATCTCCTCAATCATCTTCTGCAGGGCCAGGAAGTACTGCTTATTCTCGTCTGAAACACAAAACCCAGAGTCCCTTTGTGACATCACTGCGAGCAGCTGGTCTCAGGAGTGCAGCCAGAATTTTACACTGAAAAAAAATGGTATGTATCAAGACAGAGAGGCGTGGTCTTTCTAAATATGGAGGAGGGGCATCAATCTTCATATAGAGGGGTCTGTGAACAGGTGACATTTTCTTATGAGCAATCAAAGGAAACATCCATTCAGTATATCGCCTCTTTCTCACTAGGGTCGCGGGGAAGCTGGAGTTAAGGGCAGGGACACACCTTGGACAGCTCGTCAAATCATTGCAGGACACACACACACCATTCACACACTCATACCTATGGGCAATTTAGATTCTCCAACTAGCTGGACATGCATGTCTTGGAACTGTCGGAGGAAACCGTAGTGCCCAGAGGCAACCCACAGGTACACGAACAGAACATGCAAACTCCACACAGAAAGGCCCCAGGCCGGATTCGAACCCACGACCTTGCTGTGAGGCAGCAGTGCTAACCACACTCCAATTGCTGATTTCATCCTAGTGCGAGGGTAAGTGTTGCGCATACATGCTAGCGTGTCAATGTGGGAGAGTGTCTGCAAAGTGTGTGTGTACTGTAGGGGAGAAAGGGATTGTGCGTCAGTGTGCATGTGCAAGTGTCAGTCATACTCACTCGGAGCTTTGCGCCAGTCGTATGGAGCACCCCGCAGGTCGTCGTCTCGAGTGTACCCCCAATCTACCAGAGCCTGCGCAATCATGAAGAAGTACATCCCTGCAAAACACACAGATCTCAGCCTCGCTTTCACGTGCTCTTACACTGCACAGTTCTGCTCTTCAATTCATATATTCCTGGCAGAATTTATAAAATGCAAACCTATTTTAGAAAATATGAGCGATGATGCCTGGCACATTTATTTTATTTACTAATGGTGCCCAGATGAAGCAATTAAACACAGAATTTAACATTTATTATTTTGAACACAACTGAAATCATGGAGGTCTAAGACTTGCTCACCCCTGTCTGTTGGGCTTGTTTGTGAACACTCAAGTAAACTGAGATAAATGTGAAGGTTAACAATCAGTGTGTGAGCCTAGTTTAACAACAATCAATTATAGAGTGAATCACCGTATTCATTAGTTCTCTGGGGAATCTTGTGCATTTGGCCCTCACTGAAAATATATGGAAAGAAAAATAATTGTCAAAAGGGTCTGTGAGAAAATACTTCAGCAGTATACAGCACTGAGAAAAAGTAATTGCCCCCTTCCTGACTGGTAATTTGGTCAAAATTGGTGGCGAAGTGAATGCTACAGATTACCAGAAAACCTGGGTGAAAATTTTGCATCAATGAGCCTGGAAGATGAACATGGTGTGCACTTAGACTTTCCAACATGACTATGATCAAAATCAGTGGGCCAGATCGAGCCCTCACTGGCTGCTGCAGAAGAAATGGAAGGTTCTGGAGAGGCCCTCACTGTACCCCGAGACCTCAAAAAACTTAAAGCCACTCTGCTGAAAACTAAAAAGAGCAACACATGCAAGGCAACTGAAGAACACATTGGACCTGAAAGCTTTTTGCCAAGAGTGGGCAGCTTTACCACCAGAGAAAATAAAGGAGGTGCAAGCGGTCAGTGATGCTCAGGATGACAATCCATGTCAGCATTAATCCAAAGGTATGCAAACTTCTGACCAGGGTATATAAACATAAGCTGCATCGTTCTAGTTATGATTCATATAATAAATACGAAATGATGTGATAAATTGCTTCATCTACGCACTATTATTCCATGCATATTTTAAATTATCATTAATATTTTAGAATAATAGCAAACATTTTCCAAATTCTGCCTAGGATATGTAAACTTGTGAGTTAAAATGTACATACAAATATTCCTATTCGCACTCATATCCAGACACACACTCTTCGCCTCGCTCGTCCTTTTTGGCCGACTCACCAACACTGCGCTTTGATGGGTCGAGATACTCCAGGGGGTACGTCTTCCCAAAGCCCGGGACCCTGACATTTACCCCAGGGGGAGCCATCGTCCTTCTCGTCCTCCAATCGTAGATCAGCCTTCAACGCAAGACCATACTTCTCTTAAACAGACCCACACACCCTCTCCACCAAGCATGTGTAAATCCAAACCACACATGTGCAAGAGTCATGCCGGAGTGTCTCTGCCAGTACCATTTCTTCATAGACTATGTGCAAATGATCTTACCATGTCCTTGCAGTTCAGTAGCCAATAACAAGCTGGAAAACATCCATAAATCAATAAACATTTAACCTCTAAGCAATGCTGGCAGGGAGAACAAGGATGTTTTCATCCTACGTAAATTGAACACTCAGGACTTCACGGGCGTAATTTAATGTTCCTCTCAGATTTGTACATCTAATGTACCACCCCGGGGTCTGACCTTTGATTGGCATGTAATGAAATGCAAATTCCCAGAGGGATGTAGGAAGATCTCTGGTGACTTCAATTTCAGAATCCGAGTGTCAGCTCTATTTGATAAGAATGTAAAATTCAAGTCACTGTAGCAAACTGTTGACAGGCAATAATACTGTAAAAAGTTATGTGAAACTTGGTGATGGTTTTAGTTCATGATAGGCCTCGCTAGTAGCTCTACCCACCTCAATTTTAAGAAAAAACACCCAGTCACATTTCAGCCTGAATGTACTCAACCGTTTACGTAACACTGTGGTTGAAAGTGTGGTCAACTTCCTTCACAAAAAACAAAACCGAAATGCGTCATTAGATTCATTTGGTAAAATACTCAAGATGGTCATGAAAACATAAGAAAAGCTTGTGTAACTGAAATCTTCAAATACATACCAAGCCTGCAAAGAAAGAACAAGCAAAAACTCAGCGCAGTCTCAGTCTCAGGTCTAGTTCCAACTTCCCAGACAATCACATGAGTGAATCCTAAAATCAATCCAGCACACGCCCACACACAGCATCACAGAGATGCCACACGCCGATAAGGCGCAGTCTGAAACTCTCGGTCTACCGCTAATACTATCTGTGAGCAGCTTTAATTCCACACACGCAATGAGTTTCACTCCCCATTCCTCAACTCAGGGGAACACAAAACTAATCGTGAAGATCTGAGAGAGAACTGGGTATATTTGGAGCATGGTGAGATCTGGTAACGCAAAAGCCCCTCAGCAGGTTACCACGCCAAAACTCACAGATGAGAAATATCTCCAATTCAAAACTCCTAGAGTTTGGCTGATCTCGCCTTAGCTGAGTGAGAGCTCAAATATGGACTCTTTGGGCAGGGTAGAATCTGAGTTTCTAATCTCCTCAGAAATTACCAGACTCAAAAGGCTGGATACAGCAACCCAACCCCACATAAAACATCAAAATCTAGCTTCTAGCTTCCTTCACCCCATGGAATTTTTGCATGTCTACTGCAACTCCTGAACATTTATTTTTGTGTACTTGGCCCCTGACGTTATTCACACATTTGATGTGTCTTCAAACAAGTGTTGAATGATTGGTGGTTAGTTTTTTTGCTCTTGTGAACATGCTGAATCGACAGCCCACTCACTAATCATTCAAGTCCAGGCCACTCTATGTGATCCTGACAACAACAACATGATGGTGACCCAATTCATCACTATGACTACAGAACTGAGGCTCAGTGTGGCTTGGGTGTGATATCTGTGAGCACTTAGCTAGTAGCCAGATGAATTTACATTAAGAGATTGTGATGAGCTTCTTCAGCAACAGATAAAATCTATAATGATAAAGATCCTGCTTTCCCCAAGGAAGATCAACTCACTGAGTCACAGACAGAGTATGCAGATAACAGACTGATCTCCTCAGTAATTAGTTTAAAAGAGAAACAACTCCTTGCTTGAGGGCCATTGTGGTTCCGTTGTTTGCTCGAGCCCACTATACTGCCTAAATTGGAACAGTTCTACACTAGTGCTGGTTCACTCCAGTATTCAGGTGCAGTAAAATGTTGCAACAAAACTGTGTGTGCAGTTTACAATCATGGTATTATCGCTTATGACTTCACTGAGCATGAGTGAACTTAAGTATTAGGCTACTTGGTTTAAAATTACAGTGCCATGGAGGACACGTGGCTCTTCCACAGTCTATGCCGTCTTCACCTCATATTGTCAATCCAGCAGTCGATTGCCACAGGCACCAGCAGCTCCATGTTCAGCCAAAGGGTGAAGTAGTCATTGGTCTTCTTGTAGCAGATATAGTGGACCACACTAGGCTTGTCCAACTTGGCCTCCAGCTGGTTTCCTAGGTCACCTGGAACTGTGAATATAAGGCAGGAATTAAGTGGGAATCCCCAGTATGCAGCAGCGTGAGCTGTACAAGGTCTCATTACGAGCAAGCCACTGTAATATATGAAGGCGTCCAGTATGAGGTAATCTGCCTGTATGCCTCCAGTAAGGCCTGACTGGAATAGTTCTTCTGATATTTATTCAGAATGCCAGTTTTCTCAGGTGTCATGTCATGTGAGTAGTTTTCATCAATTAGAAACCGGCAACCTCAGTTCGAGAAAGGACTTATATCATTTTTCAACCTGGTTATGGAATTTTCTGAATTCACCCCATTAACTCATTACTTTTTCCAAAAAGTATAATTAAAGGGGAACCCGTGTACAACCTCCAGTAGATTTGCTCAAAAAGAGCTCACCTAGAGCTTCTATCTGCCGAACAGATTTCTTCAAAGTGATATCTGCATTAGAGGATTAAAAAAAAAAAAACACACACACAAACACACAGACACACAGACACCACTGGGGTTCAGTGACATTTTTGTGAACTTCATGTTCGCTGGTTGATTGATGCGCATAGTTTTTCAGTTGGAAATTTTCCTCCTTAATACTCGCCAAGAGTTGGCCATATTGTGGGAAGAAGGACTTATACTTTGTGACCACGAGTGAACGAAATCATGAGAATGGTTTATAACTCGTGGCCATAAAATACATTTTTTCGCAGGTCATTGCACTTGCCGGCTCCGTCTATTTCTGAAATACATCAGGATTTTTTTCCCCAGGTTCGATAGGGAATGAAATGTCTTCTTAGGCCACTTTCCACCCTGGTTCGAGCAGCATGAAGCCGAGCATAAAACCTTTTTCCTGCACTGTTAGTATGGGATAGTGTACAGGTCGTGCAACATCGGGGACAAGGTGTCCACAGACATGTCATAACTTAGCAGTCTTTGAAGGGAAAGCATGTCCGGCCCAATGAGGAGCAGATAATGCTTGTGCTGTATGGGTTCTACTCCCACAACTCTTCTGGGAAATAGGAGAGGGCTTCATAGGTGAATGATAGATGAAAATAAAGTTCAGAGTGTGCTCTTTTAAGGCAAATCTACTAGAGGTTTGTCCTGGGTTCACCTTTAAATGCAGACTGTTCAGTCTGTAAGAATTTAGTCTGACACTTAGGGGAAGTGGGGTATAGATGTGTATTGACTTGTGGAGGTATGATTTGTTGGGCAAATGGCCTGAGATGGTGAGAATAGCCGTCATACTCGGGTAATGCATACAAAAGAAATGAACTGAAACTGTCTGGATTAGGGGATAGATGAGGGTGTAGAATATCCCAGGATGAAAACTCAGCAGGGACTTCATTACACTTAGCTCATGTTTCCCCACACTTGTGTTCTCTCGAGATGCCCAATTTTGAGATATTCTGCAAACCATATTTGGAGTTCATCTTCTGTTCTCTGTATTTTTATACTCCAACTGCTTACAGAGGGTTGCTCCGCTAACCATGAAAGTTTTTCCAACTTTCCTCCTTAGTAGATGCTTTATATGAGCAAGCAAATGTGTTCAATGTGAGATTCTACAATAGCAGAGACAGCTTTTATTCTAAGTCATGTCACACAGTTGACCAACTGTGGGTCACATATTTGAGGCAGAGCTCAAGATGGCTGCTCATTTTCAACAGTTGGACTCAGTAGTATATTGAGCCCCGTTAAAAAATTTTTTGCGAGTTTGCTGGCCAATGGGGCACTAGTATTCACTGTGACTGTTTCTTAAAATAGTCATTTTCTGCTCAACGTCATAGTAGCACCACATCAACCAAACAGATCAGGAGAAAAGTACCTCCATGCCATGGTCATTGCAAAACAATGGTCGCTGGATAAAGCAAGCCACATGTTGAGGAGAGAATTGGAACAAAACTGGTCATCCTGAACATGCCCCAGTGTCATTTAGACAGCGCACTGAAGGACATTTGAACATAACCCTCACTGCCTAATGCAATCTGTCACACAACAATTCTGAATCATTTTGGCCTATTCGTAATGCAGAGATTTACTGTGCCGTCAACACGTGTTTGAACAGTTTAAGGCGTGTAAAAGGTTTTCAAATCCTACATGGTCTGCGTAACAGTGTGAAGGCACACACCAACTGACAGTATCCTCCTTAAACTCATATATTGGGTTTCCGTATTCATTATGCAAAAGTCCGCGGGAATTCAGGGCCCGAAAGAAAAAAAAAGTCTCACCGTCCAAATATTAACAATGGTGCAGTATCGACCCACAGGATCTTGATGGAATATCCCCACTTCAGTTATGCTCAATAGCAATTGCAAAGCATATATGGGCCATTCCACCGAATCGGTGCCATTTGCATGTTGTAATTTTTCAAACATAAACTTCATTTTTCACATTTTTTCAGGATTGTATCTGATAACATACATGTGTAACTATTCAAAATATGTAATGGTCAATCTCAGGTACATTTATTCTTATTTTTACAAGGTTGTGAAATGGAAGATGGTAGCATTTTTTTTCAGTCCTGTTACCGATACTATTATAACTATTAATAAATCATTTAAAAGTCATTCCAAGTATTTTATTCGTTTTTCACTCCATAAAGTGGGTATGTATAAGAAATAATTTAATACAGGTTCAAAATATATATAACTACGGTAAAAAAGTCAGAAGTATACAGGCGAAATGCATTTTTTTTTAAAATATAAAGCCATTTTTGATTTTTAATGGGGACCTTAACCTCAATTTGATCAAAACTCTATTATGTGATCTATCCAACAAGTGCTCAAATAATGGACAAAAAAAATTTGGGGAAAAAAAATTTCATCTTTATTTTTTCAATTAAAACAATTAGGTAACAGGAATGAGAACCGAGTAACAGGATTGAGTGTCTCTGAACAGAACAGAATGGAGAACAGGTGTGTGTGTGTGTGTGTGTGTATGACAGTATGTGAGTATGTGTCTTTGTGTAAGTATGTGTGTGTGTGTGTGTGTGTGTGTACAGAATGTGAGAGTGTGTAATTGCATGTGCGTGTATATATGCATTTATGAATATGTGTATAGACTCTATACACATATTCATACAAACACACACACAAACCACACTACTATAGAGTGTACGTGCATGAGAGCATGGGTGTGTGTAGTATGCTTGTGTGTATGGATGTGTATATGGTATGTATTTGAGTGCAAATGTAAAGGAGTCGGGGAGTGGAGACAGAGAGGGGTGTGAGTTTCCCCGGCAGCATGTGTGTCTCACTACTCAGGTACAGTATGGGCTCTGCATCTTTCTCTGAAAAAGGTAAAAAGAAGAAAGACAACAGATATAACTGATATAAGTTGAGCATATTGCGTTAAACAGGCATTTCTGCATAGAATTGCATGATTACAAAATGTATTTTTATAGAATTGCAATTAATTAATGAGGAAAAATCTAACTTGCTTTTTTAAGAATCAGATTTTAGTTTAGCCCAAACATCTTTTTTTATTGCCATGTAATGGCTTGTGACCTGCCTCGTTGGTGGGATTATGCACAAGATATCTTGGAAGAGGTACCACAAGGTATCCTCAGGGGCTGGCCAGTAGAATCTGTTGGCTCCCTGACAATAATATGTTCACATTGTAAAACACCATAGTAATTCCAACTGTAATGCTTAAAATCAAAGAATTCATGTTATATCATATAAGCAATTAAATACAAACTGCTCTTCCGCCCCTCTCTATCTTACCCCACCCCTCCCTGGACCTATCTCTTCCCCTACCTACCTCCCCTTCCTTTCCTTACTTCTCCACTCCTGTCCCTCCTCTCCCTACCCCCCCCTCTCTAACCCCTCCCTACTCAGCCCCACCTCTCTCTACCTCAACCCCACTCCCCTTCAATTTGTCACTTTCAATGATTATTCTCACTCCTTTTACTTATTCAGTCTTGTTACCCTTTCTATGGGTAACAGGACTGAGGGTAACAGGACTGAGTTTTTAGCACAGAATTAGCTATGTTGCTAAAGCTAACACATGGAAAACCATGCTAGTAGCATGAGGCCCCTAAGCACCTTTAAGTGATTAACCAAAACTCAAAAAATAAAAATAAAATCATAAGAGCATACAAAATAATTTAGGTAACAGGACTGCATGTTATGATTTACGATGCCAGTCATATTTACAATATGATCAAAAATAAACAAAAGAGATTGAGAGAACTTACTTTTGGTCTTCCCAGTTCCTTCACGGGACTGAAATGATGCAATATCCTGTTGATCCTGTCATATGTGGAATGTTCCAAAATCTTTAGGGTGGTTAATGTATCAGGGTAACAGGACTGAGAAAAAACCTGGGGACACCACTAAAATTGTGTTTTTTAACTAATGTTTTATGATTTTTTGAGTAGAAAACGTATTTTATGTTTAAATTAGAAATTGGGCCACAAAATAATGCAAAAATAAATACTTTTATAAAGGATTCTGGTGACTATATTTAATAGTCAAGTTTAGTGTTAGAGAGTGGGGACAGGCGAAAATCCCATTTGTTCAGTATTCTATGTAGCTTTCATAAAATTGTTAGACCGTGCATCTTCAAATTGCAACCAGGACAATAAAAAGGACACTTTGATTGATAATATAATGTATTAAACAGATACTTTTCATGCATATTCATGAATATTTCTGAATGTAATGTCTTGGGGACAGAAAAGGCACCGATTCGGTGGAATGGCCCATATAGTGAGAAGGGCGGAATACTTCGGCCATGAATTTGGGCACAAGATTAACTTTACTGTTGCTGTTCTAGCCAGAGGTGTGTATATAAACACAACAGAGCTTCAGAAGCTAAACGAGGCGAGTGAAAGGAAAAGTAAAAGAATTTTTAAAAGTTGCTTTTCTTTCTACATTGCAGTTTAGTAGCTACATCCAAACGTATGATGTTTCTCTGAGGCCAACAGTAAACAGCCTAATATACAGGAATCTGTGACATTTGTGCAGCATGGTGGAATGTGTCGGGGCAAGAGAAACCACTTCTGAACGCTAATAATTCAGGAGTACACACCGCTTACCGCATTCACCGCTATCACAAACGGGCACACGCCCGGGCGTGCTCGCTCACTTGTTAATGTTTTTCCAAGCGCGTGACAAAGCTTCTGATCAGGCAATTCCATCTGATATATAAAAACATTATGGTTCCCGTAATCAGTCCTCAGTCTGGACCCCGTAACAGCCTGAATAAAATACTGGTCTTGGTTTCAATTGATTGCAATCCCGAAATGTAAAAAAAGCGGTTCATTCCCATTAATTTGCCTTTATGCTGCAGTGTTTGGAGGTATTGCGTGCCTCCTACATCAAAATGAGTCCAGTAATATAATTAAGCATGTCATGAAGAAAGTATGTGTTCTCATACTTTGCTTATTGCACTCTATGGCAACCATTCAAAGAAAGGTCTCATTCTCCAAAGTGATCAAACAAATCTAGCAAGCCGACTTCACGAAATTCAAGCGCTGGTAGCAACGATGAGTCACACATCTTTATACAGTCATATGACCCGTCTGGCTAAAGGACCAAAATACGAGTCCGTACATGATGCAAACCTGAACGATGAATTCTGATTTTCGGTTTTTCTCAAGAAGACTAGCAGCAAGCTTGATCTAGAGGCGATAGTAACTTAGTTGCGTTCATATCTAACTAGCTGCATTCACAAAATAAATTAGTAATAGCTGCTGCAGCATAATCACTTGTCTTAGGCTGCATTTTGACATTCATATTCAGATAATTCCGGCACTAAATTTTTTTTGCATACCGCGAGTCGGACCGCCTCAATAAACTTAAATAACCCATCACTTATGCAATCCTACAGCGACTAACCTTATGCGCTTGGAACAAATGTTTTCCAGATCGCTAACGAGAGATGCAGTTGTCTTCCGCGTGAGCAGCGTCGCGTTATTTTACAATATAAAACTAGACACGGGTTGATTGCCGTGTTAAAGTCAGATCTGAACTTACTCAAGACGACAGGGGGTCTCGCCGCGCTGGAAATGCCATCGTTTTTGTTTACTGGAGTTCCGTTGCAAAATGCCACAAACATCAGCGTGAACAGCGGCAGAATCAGCCCTGTGACGGACACCATCTCTCCCAACAGCTCATCACTCAGTAGTTGAGACGAGACCAGGGCGTTATATTGTCTGAAGACTTAGCTTCCCACGTGAGCCGTAAACAGATTGATAAACTGCACAAATCAATCACGATGACAGACCGAATACAGACAGAGATGATCCGTCGGGCCAGTTTCACATAGTCTACTGAAGTCTGAACAAGACGCAGCCAGATGATATCGAGGGAGAGGGCGGGGCAGGGAAACTAATGAGCCTGATTCAATCGATTCGGCGCTGGAGAAAATGTAGGAGAATTCGAGTCTTGTGAGTTGGAAAATGTTGTTTATTTCGGGCGATTTGTGTTAATATTTTGACCCGGCTGGGAAGGGAACAGATTTGTCAATAACTGAGGGCAAAGACCACACGCTGCTTCCTGCAGATTGGTTTTTATTATTATTATTTATTTATTTTTTTTGTCACAAATTTCTGCAAAATTGCATTGGAAATCATTTTATCTGTTTTTTCCCCCAGTCTTTTTAATCAGATATATTTGATTTACTTCAGAAGACCTTCTGTTTGTATGACAGTTGTTATGCACTCCCCTCAGTAACACCAACATAGGCACATCACAGATGCCAACAAACAGTGATGAAGTGATGTGATCATTTGGGCGCAAATTTTCCTGTGAGAAGCTTTGCATCTGAAACTTGTGCATTCCTCCATAACAATTTCCCGAGGTGAAGCGTCACAGGAGGCCACAGTAGGCCTTGCTCTGTCCATTGGCTGATACCCTATCAACAGAAACTTGATACCTGCAAGTGCTAGATGTGTAGCTGTTGCAAGTGACTTTAAAGGGCACGTGCCAAGGAAAACCAGCGCTGCTCTGTCTGGATAAAACAATCAGGGGAGAACTGGTACAACTGTTGCACTTCATAATCGTAATAAAAGCTTCTCTTTTTTGCACAACAGTGTAAGCAGCAGAGCACTGCGTGGAGCAGTCACACCTGCAAGACCCGCGGGCACCCGCACCGGCGGGCAGCCCGCAGACCACCATGCGGGCGTGGGTGCGGGTGTGGGTGTAGATGTCTAAAAACTGCGGGTGTGGGTGCAATTAAATTATTTGCAGGTATTGCGAGCACAAAATAGAATGTGTGGATAGCTGCAGGTGTAAGATTAAAAAAAACATGCAGGTGCGGGTGCAGATTTTGCCTGCGTGTGCGTGTACATCTGCGGGTACTGTGGGTACTGCGGGTGCAGGTGCGGGTGTGGGCAAATTCCTGCGGGTGCAGGTGCATGAGCATGCACCCGTGCAGTGCTCTGGAGGCCACAAAGGTTGGCTAATTGTAATAAGTTGTAGGAGAGAGTGTACTTTCTGCAGATCTGGTCAGGTCAATGTTTTGGTTAATTGCAATGTAGATTTGAAACTGCTGTTTGGGCAGGTGACTGTCCTCAGACATATGTTTGTTGAGCATGAGGTGTGAGATGAATGGCTCCTGCCACTATTTGGAATATTTATTGAACACATATGATTTTGGAAAGATGTACGGGTAGCAATTTTTTTGCGGAACCCACACCCCCAACACCTGAACCTGCACCCACCCCACACCCGCACCTTTTTTTCATTTTGGACCCGGGCCCGCCCCGCACCCACAATACATCTGTTGCGGGCACCTGCAATTGCCCGCACCCGCAGGCTGCCCACACCTGTGCGGGCTACCCGCACCCACGCAGACCTCTGGTAAGCAGGAATGTGAAAGTGCAGTTAACTGCTCCATGTGCTGTCTTCCTGCTGGCCTTGAGGCTCAGGGGCATAAACTCTGCATGAGTTATTAAAAATAAAATCCCAGTTAAAATGAATCCAGAGATAAATGATAGATTTTTTTTTATTTGCTCAGTAGTGTTTGTGCAGATGAATCCAAAGGCATACAATATTGATCAAGTACCTCCAGGTTTCATATCGCCATAGTCTTGCTGAAAATTCCAGATAATACCAGTTTGCATTCAAACTAGGTTTCAGATTGTCGAAGCACTGTTTTCAGCACCTCTTGCTGGACAAAGCAGAGCTGGAGCTGGTTAAATCTGGTTCTAGCTGGACAGAGGTGGTCAGAGCTTGTTAAGTTTGTCGCGTAAGGTGATGTCAGGCTGGTTGGCCGGCGAAAACTTGAAAGACAGCTTGAACCAGCTTGACCAATTAAGGCTGGTTGATTCTGGAACCTTCAGCAGGGAGAGAGGTTTGATGTGTACAGCTTGCTCATTAAAATTTATTAAAATTTACTGACACATTGAAATTGTAACTTAAGTGGTGGCCATTATTCATGCTAGCTTTCACCCGGACACCACAAAACATTGCAGTAAATCAGATTTAGACATTTGGTTCATATGAAAGGAAATTAATGGCATAAGACATTTTAAAGGTAATAATAGTTCTGTTAAAACGATTACACGACCCCCCCCCCCCCCACAAAAAAAAAAGAACAGTTAAACGCAGATTTCTTAGATTCACAGAATGCAAATATGATAGAAAAATGTGAGATGACAACTTGTTCTATCCGTGATAAACTAAAATAATGGCACTTGCAGCAGGTTATACCTTTGAACATTCAGAAAGAAGATGATTTTGATCTCCGATGAACTGAGGATTTTTTGTTTTGGAAAATGAATTATATTTGTGATTAATTTGTGTTGTAACAACTGTGCCACATTTCCATTACAAATGTCACATACATTTGTGCCAGTTGTAACATTGTACTAGGTTTATGTTTATTTAAAAGTGTACACTACCGATTTGCAATCATCTCAAACATAATGTAGTTTATTTGGGCAGGCATGTATGCTAATAGATGTGAAATTTCAGAGGTCTTTATCACTCCTCTTTTGAGTGATTCAGTATGAAGCGATAGATTTTGCATTTGTGCCAGTTCTCCCTTATGTAGCGTTGCTGGACACCCTGCCATTGTGACAATTTTGTAGCCTAGACCAGGGGCATATCTCAGATTTATAGAAACAAATTGGCATAAAATAAAATACACAAAATTAATAGGATTATGATCATATGTCAAATTGCAAGTTAATCCTGGTAAACCAAATAAAAATAGTATGATGTGTAGCTTATCTATGGGTTTTCTGAGTGTATCAAATATTTATATCTAAAATCCTTTTTTTTTTTTTTTTTATAAATAAGAGTCCTGGCTCTTTGAATTAGAGTATCACCTTTGTTTAACAGCTTTAACTCATAAGACCCAGTTGACCTACATAAAAAATAGCCTGTTCATTCCATATTTAAGGTTGTTATGGATTGTGATTTGAGTTTTTGAGTTTTTATTCAAGACTTTTTAAAATTTACTTCCAGCACAAACCTGTGTGTTGCTCAGAGCAAGCCTGCTGTCTCATGGCTGGAGTTTTCCCCTAGTTTTGTGTATCAGTCTCGGTCTGGGGTAGTTTACTTGACACACATCAAAACCCCCCTCATTGTATATGTCAACTGGATATCCTCATTCCAGTTTGGCTGGTTTACAATTGATGTGCTGGCATGCATTGAATTCAAAGGAAATTTATTCCCTGATTGGAGAACTGGAAATGGGTTTGCAAATGTTAGGTTGTTGGTTCGAAATAGGGGTCCCGTAGCCTTTAGCAAGTTCCTTTTCCTGAATTGCTTCATTCAAGAACTGTTGTAGTGACACCTGTGTTTTAAGTTTGCGTAAGTGTTTTGAAACACTGTGTAACTCTAATTTCGTGTGGCAGGGATGGTAATAACCGCAGGGTCCTAAGGTGGATTCTTTACCTGGGAGACGATGCTGAAGAGCGGTGTTGGCCTCCGTTCATGCTAACAGATGTTAGGACATTTGACCAGTAATTGAAGCTCCCAGAGATCTACCATAACATGGCAAAAGAGAACATACCCAAGTCATTGGGTGGCCATGTATGACACTAACCATAGTTCCACATGTAGTGAGGGAGCAGGTTTGAAGATTTAAAGTTGACTGGAGATGAAACCACAAATATGGAAAGGAATATTTTAATACAGTGGAAATGGAGACAGCCTTAGAGGTGGGCGTTGAACGGTATATCAGATGGTAAGGTTTAACATTGAAGAGAGACATATTGTTATCGAGAGATATCGTGACAATAGAGCTTGATCTGGCCATTTGAGGAAGGAGATTATTCTTGTGTGAGTCTTAATCTTTTATTAATATGAAATACCCTGAAAAAAAAAACAAATATATTATAAAGCATGATATAACAAGGTGACAAAGACAGACAGATCAGTTCCTGTAATTAGAGGAAATGGGGAGTTTCATATCATATTTTTTCAAAGAGTTTTGTGCTTAATGTGTTTCCGCCTGACCTGCTGTGATTCAACACAGTGGGGAAAAAATGTGTCGACTTCTCTTGAATCCTCCTCTCTGAGGTGTTGCTTTCACTTACGTAGCCTGGAAACTCAGGAAGAGGAGAAAGCAGCTGGCATTCGTCACGAGGACAGAACGGCAAGGCCACCAATGGTGTACTTTAACCAGTGCGAGGGGTCAAATCACAAAACTGTCAACTCTTAGCAAAAAACAAGCAAACAAAAAAACCTTTTACCATTGAGGTGCTTGCACACCGGATGCAAAACAAATTTTTTACAGGACAGATTGCGTTCGCGTCTTTGCGTTGACTTTGAATGTAATCTGTCGTGCAAAAAATTTGTTTTGCGTCTGGTGTGCAAGCCGCTTAACTCCTAAAAAACACAGAAACTACTTGTTAGAAATGCGACTATCTTACAAAAGAGAATTGCAACAGGGAAGAATTTTTTATGGAAAGTAAGGACTGACAGTTACTGAGCACGTGCAATGTTCATCTGTATCATGGATGCACCCTGAACATCCCACACATCCCAAACCTCTCAACCAGGTTTGAGTCAGTCACAGAGGCGGCCGAAATTATCTGCAGTAATTAAGCTATTTCTTGGTATAGGCTTGAAGAGGGGTCCACAGTACTCACTGGTCTTGGGAGCCGCAGTCTCTATTGGTTGTCATTGCTACTAATTTGGTGATAATTTCAACATGAAAAGAAAAACCAGGCCGAGCTCAGGGTTCTTTTTGAACAGGGTTGTAGATTCTGTCTCAGGTGATGGAGGGCGATCAGCCTGGAGGGACGCAATTGAGAGTCTCAGTGTGGCGAAATTTGTTTGCAGCTTTTTTAGCATTATCATAGATCCAGTTTCAAAGGTCCAGTGCCTAAGTGAAAAAGTATTGGAGTTTTTGAAAATCAGTGATAATAAGGTCCATTATTAAAGTAACGTGTGGAAAGCGGTGCAGTTTTGTTTATTGTGATGTGGCTTAATGCACCAAACCCTTTCAAAAATAAAAGGCGTCGAGACCCTAAAAGGACAATGTTGCTATTGACATGTTAAGGTGAAAGTAATATGGAACTACATCACCCACTGGTCTCAGATCATCAGTTCAGTCAAACGCCTGACGTGATGACCGAGAAAAGCCTACAAAGGCATCTGGTTGTTCAAATATTGGCACGTTCTAAGTAACGTTTGCATTTCATGGTCACGGAGTGTTTTATTTTCACGTGGTTGCGCGGACATGCGTATATTGTCTCATTCAGCAAAACGTCCATTTTGGGTGACAGTTTTACTCATGGACCTGATTTTCCTGACTTTCAAAAACCCCATTAATTTTTCACAAAGACAGTGGAGCTATTGGACCAGATGAGGAAAAATGCTAATAAGGCCACGTGCAGACAGATGACAGCTGTGATTTTCAGTTATAACCCTGTGGTATAATTGGATGAGTCATGAAAGTCTGTGGAGTTTGCGGCAGGAGGTTCGGTGGCGGGGCCTTGGCTGGACGGGGCGGGGCTGGGAGAGGGGACCTCTTCTGTTGGGGTCGGTGCTTCGATCTCCTGACCCGTCAAGATACCTTGGATCTTGGAGAGCACACGGTGGTCAAAGACAGTGTCCAAGTGGGGCAGGTTCCGGAGCTCGGTGATGTGCACCAGCTGATCCTGCTGCCCCACCCACCGTTTGCAAAGGCTCATGCTTCGGCTGTCTACCGTGTCATCGCCGTCATCGTATATGATATCCACGGGGTCGGCATTGGGGAAGTTGTCGTCGTAGACATAGGTGACTGGGGTGGGGAGCCCTACGCCATACACGCAGTGAACCTCCACACCAGGAGGAGGCAGACCAGCATTCAAGTCCTTGGTGTCCTCCCACATGTACCAGCCGTCCTCGAAGTTGATGTCGTTGAAAAAGCGCTGGTAGTCCTGGTTGGTGTAGTTAAAAGAGGGGGTGGAAATGAAGACGTGGTCTTTGTGCCAGGCCTCCTGGGTGGGGATCATCCAAGGGTTTGTGGTGGTCATGCGCTGCTCCTCGCGGATCTTGATGGTGGACACCAGGGGGATTCCATCATTCTCTCCTGCAGAAAATATGGTGGCGTCAGGCATTCTTGTGTTTAATTAACAAAATCAAGGGCTCAGCAATATTTAAATCCGTCCCCCTGGCCCTGTTCCTGATGATCGACCATCCTGCGAGTTTTTAATTCGACCCTAACAAATACACCTGATTTAAGTGAGAGAGGAATTGTTTAGCTGTCAATTAGTACAATAACATGCCCCAAATTATGGCTGAAACAAAATCTTATTTTGAGATCTAATTTTGCCACACAATGGATATTTTTTCCAGTTAAGTTTGCATGTAAAGCAGTCACCTCTGCAACAAACATTCAAGAGAAGTTTGCGGTGAGGACTGCACAAGTCATCTGCTAGATCCCCCCTCCCCTTTTCTCTTAAAGGCCCACAAAATAATTTTTTTGACAAAAAAATCTAACAAAAATAGTAAAAATAAATAATTACTCAATCAAATATGTTTAAAATTGTGTACACTTGCATGAGATGAGGACTTTCTTCAAACTGCTGCTTTCATACCAGATGTGGAACAAATATTTAACGCGACAGAGTACATTCAAAGTCAATGCAAACTTTGAATGCATTTGCATTGATTTTGAATGTAATCTGTTGTGCGAAAAATTGGTTTCGCATCCGGGGGAAAGCAGCTTTACACCCCCGCTCGTGCTCTCCAATCTTCCTCCTCCAACCTCCACACTCCTCTCCTGCCCACTTAACCTCTGTGGAGTCAAGAGCTTTCGGCCATGCAGCTCCTCATCTCTGGAAACTTCTGCCACAGGTCATCCGTTAATCTGACTCTCTATCCACCTTCAAATCCCACCTCAAAACCCATATTTTAAGACTGGTTTATGGTATCTGATCAAAATACCACTGTGATTTCTGTATCTATTTTAATTTGCCTTATACTATCTTATTGTTGCCTGAATTCACTTTTGTTTTGTTTGCTTTCATTGTCTGCTTGTATTTTTATGCTGTTAAGGTGACCTTGAGTGTCTTGAATTATTATTATTATTATTATTATTATCATCATCATCATTATTTTGTTGTTGTTGTTGTTATTACTTTTGTTATCAGCTGAGTTAAAAGGAATCAGGAAAAAGTTTCTAAAATGATGGCACCATCCATGCTGGTTGTTTTGAAAGATGCTGCTGCACAAACTGCAATACCAGGGCAACAAAACACTAATGACATCTGACATCACTTGCATGAGATAACAATGGTGAATACATCATTTCATTTTTATTTATTATGAAATTTGTGCGGTTTGCCCTCCTGGCTCGCAGGTGCAGCGGTGAGGCGCAATAATGCCATTTCTCATCAGTGTCGATTGGTGTTCAAATAAATATCAAGAGCAGAGTGCTTCTTAACGTGAAGAAAAGATTTGTGGAAAATGACTTATTGGACCCTTAAGCATTTAAATCATGCTGTTTGAAAATCCTCCAGTTTTCTTAGTTGTAAACAGACATGCCTTGAATGTTTCACACCAAGCAGCTCAGTCTGATCGCCTTGCTGCCACCCACTGCCCTGTTTTACCGCCCCGCCTCTCTCTCACTTGTAGTACTTCCTTTTTCGCTCCTCTGACTGCACTCACTTCTTGTGCATCGAATGTTTGCGTGACATCTCGTGAAAATGTCCCAGGCTATAGCTCAATGAGCAGCACAAGACCAGTGAGAAACGCAGCCTGTAAAGCTGAGAGACACAAACAGCCCATACTGAGGAGCTGAGGTGGACATTTCAGGGGTCAAGATGTAAAAGTCCCACCATGTTTTACTTCTTGCCATGAGCTCAACCAGCTGATTTTCCTGTCTAGTCCAACCTCTGGTCTGAGGGGCTGTTTTATTTAGCAAATCCAGGTAGTTGGAACTAAATACTGGGCAGGACTTCTACTTTCTCCACCCGGGGTGCGTTACCCAAAAGCGTAGTTGCTAACTTAGTTAGCAATATTACATAGTTCACAGTCAATGGGTCCAACTATGTAAGTTAGCATAGGTGATGTTGGGAAATGCACCCCAGGATTGTCTACCTCTGCTGGGGAGTGACGTTAACACAGCAGGTTTATGGAGGTGACACAAACTTCACTTGTGCAGGTAATGAGGACAGTGTGGGCCCTACCTGACGCTAGGACTCTTAGGGTCTTGACAGCCCCACCCCACGGTGCTCCTAGCGAGATGAAGCTCCTGATGTAGCGGTCCTTCCAGGCCTGGGGCTGGCGGTTAAGGAAGTAGAGGATGTAGTGGCAGCCCATGCTGTGGCCGAGCAGGTACACCGGGTGCTGGTACTCCTCGTACATTTCCTCCACCAAGCCTTTCAGCCGTGAGAAGTACTCTGCATGCTCATCTGAGGTGGAGAGAGCAGGGAACTGAATCAGTCATTCAGTTACATTCATGAAAAAAAAATGGATTGAACCCCCCCAATGAGGATGATAATACCGGAAAGACTGGCTTATATCGTCAAGCCAGGAAACTTGATGATTTAATTGAAGAGCCTAGTTCTAAAAGTACTTAAGTCACATTTTCACACCCTGCAAGATAAGAATGGAAAACGTCTTTTATAGTAAACAAAGTCGATTTTCTCAGTTTCCTCAAAATGGACATTCTATGACTTAAGTACTTTTAGCACTGGGGTCTTCAATTTCAAGCTCAGTTTAGTACATCTGACCCTACAAATCAGCAGCATAACTTGTTTACCCCAGTCAATTAATTTATCCCCTTCAAGGGAACAGGCGGCTCTGTTCTTTTTTTTTTTTAAGCATGCACACAGTGAGGTCAATAAATGTTCAAGCTCTGAAGATGCTGTGTTCCCAGCTGTGTACCACAGCATACTGGAAATTCAGAGGTCTTCAGGGTGAAGTGTAGAAATAACCATAATAATGTAAAAACTAAGAAATAAACATACTCAGCATGATTTTAACCCCATAAAATGTAGTGTTTTGATAAGAATTGGCATGGTTGCCATGGAAATGACACTTTAATGTCAAAATCTGAAAATATTTTGCGGCACTGATATTTCAATAACCCATGGTCAGATTTTACTCAAATTAGTCTCATATGAGAGGTATAAGACAGTTCTATGAAATGACATCGAATTTTTTTGTTTGTAACATTTGTGAATATTTTATGAGCTCTTTTCATGATGTAACCATAATTAAAAACGATATCATCAACTTGCTTCATTTTCAATATTATTCATTTTCAATATTAACCCCCTAGGGATGCACCAATATAGAAAATCCTATGTAATTTCATAGATCCTCAACAGATACAATTTCAGTCTAAATGTCAAGTCAATCAGATGAATATTAATGATTTTATGAATGCCACAATGTTGGAAATCAGTCAAAATTGTGATTTTCAGTAATTTGCATTTACAGGCACAAGTAACAATTGAGGCAGAAGAAGAACTGATTATTGGTGTTCACTGGCACCTCACTGCATTCCTTTATTTATTTTATGTGAAAATCAAGAATATTAAATTTTTTACCCTGAGGACCCCTTAAATTAAATACTGAATAAAAGAGCTCAAAAATCAAAGACTTTGATTTTTAATTTGGGTGTGTTTACATCCATAACGGGTGAATGGTGTAGGAGTAACTGCATTTTATGCACGTGGTTCCCCTTTTCAAGCTGTCAAAACTAATTGGGCAATTGGCTGCTCCGCTGTTAAGTGGTCAGGAGTTGTTATTGCCTCATTATTTTGTTCACATCAAAGCAGATGAAAAGTCCAGAGTTGCTTTAAAGTGTGTCTTTTGCATCTGGAAACTGCCTCTGTTCTCAGTGAGTCCAAAGAGCCGTCACTGTCAGTGAAGCAAGCCATTATTTGACTGAAAGATCAAAACAAAACCATTAGAAGAATGGTAATTCCATTGGATGTGGCCAAATCAGCTGCTTGGTACATTGTTTTAAATAAAAAAGAATGCAGTGGTGAGCTCCGGGACACCAGCAGAGCCTGAATTGTATCCTTGGTGAGGAAAAACCCCTTCTGACAGTTGGTAAGATCAAACGCCAGCCAGGAGGAAGTAGATGTATCTGTGTTTGTGTCAGGAATCAAGCAAAGGATTCTGGGTAAATACAGAAGATTCATCACATGATGTAAATCATTTAAAAAAGCCTGTGTATCACTGGAAAAGCATCATATGAGCAGATGAGACAAAGATCCATTTTCCCAAATACATGGGGAGAGTAGAGTACGGTGAAGGGAAATAAAATGCTTATGATCTATACCTGACTATATACTGTGCAGCAAAAACCCTATACTCAAATTTACATTTGATAAAAGTAAACACATTTTTGAAAATGTAATCATTTTTGAACTATTTTACAGCGTATTTGCAAACAATTAATGTCACCCATGACACACCTATTGTATTAAAAGTTTACATAGTTTATGCTCAGTGCCAGAACATGATCTATGAAAGATAAGATAGTTCTGTTAATCCCATATTTACAAATCCATATATAAATGTTTAATTTGCTCTTGGAGCTAGTAAAATATTAGAGGGCCTCGGTTTGGTGCCAGTTCTCAGCCGGCTACTCACACAACACGTCTCTTGCTCCATGCGACTGAAAAGGAGCAAAAATTTGCCCATGTTGACTTTCCATGCAGAAACTCAACATGATTTATGATTGTTCAAGCTGTTGGTGTCCCAACCATTTGGGAACTGAGTTTAGAGTCATTGAGTTATTTTAGTCATTGAGCTCTTTCCTATTTGTTTGTATGCATTTGTCCTTGTGTCTGTATATCTCTCTGCAACAAGTCCGTATGTTTATGTCTGTATTAGCATTTGGCTCTTACTGGGGGCAATCCTCCAATCGTAAGGTGCTGCACGGATGGTCTCGTTGCGGACGTATCCAACGTTGACCAGGTGTTGGACCATAGTGTGGAAGTATCCTGGAAAAGAGATACAGCACACAGTTCACATTCTTGAGTTGTAGAAATATTAAGATTAAATCAGAATTTTTACAGTAGAAATGAAAGTGCAGAGTAACCCTTTAATTCAGTAATAAAGGAGGCAAAGTGCTCATTCCACTAAACAGATCAGGTAAAACTAAACCAAACATTTTTATTTTTTACCTCCACCAAGGAGATTATGCTTTTGCCTGGGTTTGTTTGTTTGTTTGTTTGTCTGTTGGTTTCCAAAATAACTCCAAAATAATATGGAAAAATTTTGATGAAATTTTCAGAGATGGTGGGTATTAAGTCAAAGAACGGGTAATTCAATTTTGGCATATCTAGGCCAAAGTACTGCTGAGATATACGCCAAAGTTCAAGATTTCAAGTCTTTCCAATGGGCCGGAGTTCCAATCGCCGTGCTTTTGGGTTTTGCTGCCCCCTGGCGGAGGTCTGCGCTCTCTGAGTGCTTTTCCAGTTCCAATAAAAAACATTAAAAGGTAAATGCAGGTAGTTTCATTGTCTTTGGACTTCAATATGCCTTATCTGGCTTTGGAAGATCAATTCTTCCATTGGGGACAGATCCTGATTCAGCCTCAGTAAAAGTGCTCTGCCATCGAGAAAAGCTTGCACTAAATTAATGAGCTGCCAGAGGAGAGGCCGCACAGTTTCAGGTCACTGTGAGGATGGTGGCACAGTGCCTTAGATTCCCCCACACTGTAAACATATCCTCCACTTTGAAACAAGTATTTTGGTAGGCAGCAATTATCCCTCCCCCAATTGCAAGAAAACAACCTTTCTGGGGGAGGGACTAACATCACTGACTACCAGACAGAGTAGATGAGTCAGGTACCTCAGGCCCTATATAGCATATATACTGTAATTCATATTATAGCAGTACAACCATTAACAGAGCTATTCAGTTACAACCCACCTTATGTCTTTGAGAGACGCGGATTCTTTTATTGATTAAGTTGGAGTTATATTGATTTTGTCAAAAAATAACCTTCATAATTGTTTTTAAATTCACTTTTAAAGTATGATTCCGAAGCCCTGGTTTTAGCAGTCATCCCATCTTTAAGTATTATGTTAATACACAAATTTTATGCACTTAATAAATATTAAGCACAGCTGAAACAAAAAAAAGGTTTGCATTGAGTGTGCCTGAATTTAAAAAGTTCCATTTTGTTTTTAAAAGTGCCAGAAAGAAATGGCTTTTCATATATCATTTCAAAATTTCAGAGCTATGACCTTGCACTAGTTGGAAAAAAAACTGAAGATTTCATACAAGCCTGTGCTCTACTGTTGAGAAAGATGTGTGCAAAATGAGTGTAATCAGGCTTGTCACTGAAGAAAGCCCAAGTACACAATAATTTTTAGTCCAGCTTGAGAAACAGACAAGACTTTAGCTAACAGCTTCAGTAAACAGTACCCATCAGAATCTGCAAAAGAGAAGGTCTACTGACCTTTTTTGGCCATTTTCCAAGATCTGAAATAACCTTTTCCTTGAAACTGCATAGAGGGACAGCCTGCTACAACCCGTAACTGTTGCGCTTGATAATTTTTGGCGAGTACTTCTGTGTTCGATTATGCTGCCAATTGACGACCTTGAAGCTCTCTGTTATACACTTTATTGTTTTTTCATTCCTGTGTACACTCAATGACAAGAGTTTGAGGACAACTAAATTATACCTTGCTTTCCTCCAAAGCTTCATAAAAACAAAAAATAAAAAAGGTCCTATTGTTTACAAGGAATCAGCAGTCGAGACTTGTCACTTTGTGGAAAAACTGCATGATGGAATAATCCAACTGTCTAAAAACAGCATCCCAATGTGCTTTTGTAAGGATTTTAGGAATTTCACCCTCTTACAGGGCACAATATTCTTAAAAGACTCAGGGAATCCAGAGTAATCTCTGCACATAAAGAATGAAGTCGAAAATCTATTCTGAGTCCTCCTGAACTTCGACCCCTCAGATGGCACTGCACTGAAATGCGTTGATGACAGATAACCACATGGGCTGGGATTACTTTGGTGGTCCTTTGCCAATAAACACCATTAATCATTGCATTCACCAGTGTAGGACTCACACCCAAGTCATGCACTGTCTTGAGCCACCAACTCTTACCCCCAGCTATGAAGCTGATAAAGAATAAGCACTTCAAAAAATGGATGAAAAAATGTTAGTAACTCAAACAGAAAGAGAGTAAGATATCCTCACCAGTCAACTTGTTTGAATCCAGAAATTCCACCGGGTAAGTTTGGCCAAAGCCCGGGACCCGTACATCAACCCCGGGTGCGTTGGAGGTCTTTCGGGTCGTCCTGTTGTACACAATCCTGCACAGGAGAACACGTGGGTTTACTTTCCCAGAGCATGAATTAGTCTGGACTCTGCTCCCCCTTCCCCAGCCCTCAGAGGGCTGTGCTGCACTATCAGCCAATAATCAGAGCTGCACTGTGGTGACAACGGATAGCTAGGGAGAGAGAACCTATTCAAATGTTTATCTTAAGTCCCACTTTTTCCAGGACAATGTACAACGTTTACCGTTTGTGTGCCCTTTGTACATGTGGGTATTTGCCCAAGGAAATCAGGTTAACACTGTTCCCCATGGCTGGAATAAAAGTTGTAACCAAATATATTAACCCCTCTGCACAGATTTAGACGCCGGCGTCCGCAAATTCCAAAGTTTAATTTCTAAATAATTCTGTAACTCAATTCCCAAACATCTTGCCTCACTGGAATAATTTTCCACAGTCTCTGTGACAAAAATACTGAGTTATATAGCCTTAAATAGGCTCGTGCGCAACAGGAAAAATTGGCAATATTAGTATTGTCTGCAAAAAGGTTCAGTGTATCCATTTGTGTGCTAGTGCTGGGTGAACGGGACCCGCACCCAAGCGATTGATTGTTTGATTCCTGATTGGTGCAACTCATAGCTAACTTTGAATGAAGTTTCTGTATGGGAATAGTCAGTTTATCTTCCTCACCGGATGTTGTCAATCCAACAGTCAAGCCCGATAGGCATGAACATATTGAGATCGATCCACAGAGGAAAATAGTCCTCTGTCTTCTTGTAACAGAGCCAGTGCACCAGGGTAGGCTTGTCAATCTTGGCCTCCAAGCGGTTTCCCAGGTTCCCCGGCACTGTACCAGCGGGGGAAGAGATAGAAGAATTTAACGCCAAGCTTCATTCCTCCTGCTACCACCCCAACCCACTCAAGCCGCCAAATAGGAAGGACAGCACTGGGGTCTTCCGACCAACATAACCAGAGGAGCTTGAGGCAGACAGCTCTTCCTGCCTAGATAAAAAAAAAGTCTGGAAGTTTCTGGAATAAAGTTCAGTTTGCTCTGCACACATGTGCACAGCCATTGTGAAACAACTGTCCCGGGAACTTCCATCTGCATCTACCATTGAAGTTGCCTCTTTGTTCCTTCTGCTTGTCAATCTGTGTCTACCAGCTAACCATCTCCTAAAGATAGTGTGAAAGTTACTGCAGGGTCTCTAAAGCCTCCCTGTGATTAACCCTAATCCTGCCGGTAGCCGATACATAGCGGACCCACACTGGTTTCCCCATGTGCCGGTCGTCAATATGTTGTTCCCCGATAGCTTTTTCCCTATAAGCCAGTCCTTGATAAGCATTAGCCAAGAGGCAGGACTAGGGTTAATGTGTCGTGCACATGGTAGGTTTCAAAATGCCTATTGCCCAGTGGAAAGAGGTGTACTGAGGGAAACAGGTCTACTGGGACAGGGAGACTAGAGACCAGCAGCAAACTGCACTCATATGAACTACTACCTTTATGCCCCGCCCACCTGATAACCTCGCTACCCACGGCAACTGCCATATTCTGCAGTCAGTGCCAACCTCTTCTCAAGCTCCGCCACACTGCCTGTTGTCCAACCCTCAACTTCCCATTACCGCTCCTGGCACAGGTCTCGCCCCAAAGAAATGTCGCAAACATCATATGAACAGGATTTCAAAGATTATATTACTATGCGCACTCACCCCGCATTATAACGCTGCCCTGAGAACCTACACTCAATCCCCACATAAAATATGAGTCAACTGAGCGTGAGTGAAATGCGGATCGTCACAGAAACAACATTTTTCAGGAAAGTGAGGATCATCAGCAAATCTCAACATTAAAGCCATGTTACGAAACCTGTCATCCCCAACATCCTGAGACGACACTGCCCTGAACTCACCTATGATCACAGGTGGGGTGCTGTTGTTAAAGCTTTGCCGAGACTTGGCGTTGGGCGGGAAGATGACATTGAGGAGCCAGAACCCAGCGGCATGCTGGAATGCGAGGACCAGTATTAGCGAGGGGGCCAGGGCACGCAAGAGCTCCATCATTCCCTCCAAGATATCCCTCTGAACCCTATTGCAGCCTGCTGCTCTGTCGGCAGCACGAGCAGGACTGAACTATTCATACGACCTCCCCGCAGGCGAGGGAACAGGCGGGGGTGGGGGTGGTGACGCAGCTTCAGAGCTAGAGAGAGAGAAAGGAAAAGTATGAGGTCAGGGCACAGCTGGCAAACGCCAATTTAGTGGATGTCAGACCTCACATGGAGAAGAGTCGATGTGGCGTGGAGCACACTGGCTAACCGCTAAACTTATGCGGTCAGAGATCAGAAACAGGCCCGGGATCTGACCATACCTATGCATTGTGCGAGGGGCTGAGTTTCAGTTATTCCTTTGCGTACCTTTTAAGCAACAAACTGAAGTTTACCTTGCACACACTGATGACCTCAGAGACCCAATTACCTATTGATTCCTTGTGAAGCCAGTGGGTGAAGAGTGTTTACACTCCAGCAGTTAGGTAAAATATTAACATAACCTCTCACCGACAGATAAACCAATGATACTGTTTTGAACCCAAATTATGCGCTCCAATATTGTGAAACACCTTCTCAAAAATAAGAGGATCAATTGCATAATATGAAATGAACAATGCTTGTCTCTCGACCTGAAGATAAATTATATTCTTGTTTTAAAAAGGGTCAGTTTTGGCTTTGATTTTTTTTTTTTTTTTGAAATTTCAAACATTCTGCTCTACTGTTGCAACAGACTACATAAATAATAATAATAAAAAAAACATTGAACACTCACTGTTAGACAAATCCCCTTTTTTATGAAAAACCTGCACAGAATAGCTCTCCAAATCTTCAGTAGCTTTAGACTATAGCACATGGGCGACGAGCCAGAGTTTAAGGATATAGAACATGGGAGAGGTGCCAAAGTTTGTAATTCTTCTGAGCTCTTCTGACTTCTTTGGATGTAACTCTTGTGAGAATGACCACAGCTTCTTTAAACCGCAGAGATGAATAATGGATTACTTCAAGTGGTTCCCCTCCTGCATGCAATCAAGGGGCTGCCCAGCAAACAAAAATACTCTCTGACAATGTCATTACCATGTTGGGGCAATGTTATACCATTGAAAAAACTTCTGAATAACATTCTGAGAACATTGTCAGTCAGTTGGGTGGTGTTTCCATGGACACCAGCAAGCTGCAGTAAACCTTTGGAATACTGCGGATGCAAAGACAAAACGCGGTAGCAGCTATAGAGTTCACTTTTTCTTAATGATCTAAAGTTAGGGCAGGTCCATTAGCTTCTGTGAAAGGCGCAATTATAAAAAGTCCATGCCTTGCATACATTTGCAAATTTCAGCTCGAGTGATGAAACTGTTGATCATTAGCAATTGGTTGTGGGGACTTTGACATACTTGTTTCTATTGCAGCCAATATCTTGTTCACTTTAGTTTGCTTAATGCAATTCTTGCTGGAGTTTTTCCTTTAATCTATTGGAATGAAATTTCGATGCTTCTGTCTTCTCTTTCAGTGGGCAGATATTAACACTGTCACCATAGTTATTCTAATCACTTCACTTAATAATTTGATTGAATAAAATATTTTTTTTTCAATTCTTACGTAATTCTTTGCATTGCATGTTATTGGGCTTAATACAAAAACAACTTCATTCTTAAAGAGAATCATTTATTTTATGTAATAGCAAGAATGTGGCAAGATCCATTCTAAAAAGAATGGCAGTTCCTCGTTTTTTTTTTTTTTTTTTTTTCTCTCCAGAAAAAAGGCCTGGTATCTCAGAAACTTTAGCAGAAATGCCAGTGCTGTTTTATGAAACAGTATATACTTGCAGAAATAATTATACATCAGAGTTTTATTTAAGCTAAATATCACCAAAATTGATTAAAATATGTATGCATACACTCTTCAAGCATCACCCTATAATGATAAACAATAACTGAAATTGTTCAAACAAAACATTTATTTAGAAATAAATGTTTGAGCAGGGAAGAGAAAGATGAAGGTTTTCTTGGGTTGCAACATGAAGGTTATGAGTTTGAATTCCAAGGAGGTTGGGGACATTGCTGTAGTGGGAATAGGGAATCGGTAGTGGGAATAGGTTGGGCACTGCCCTTCAGTAACCCATCTCTGACTGTAAAGCGTCTTTGTGACAGTGTATCTGTAAAAAGCGCTATACAAAATAAATTGAATTGAAATTGAATTGCTGTTATTGACTAAAGCAGATAACCAGAATGTGCACAAATCACCTACTGCAGAAAATGTGAGCGTAAAGGGGTAAAAGTTAGTCTAAACATTTGGCCACTACTGCTCTATGAAAGCGATAAACAAGCACATCCTATCTAAACAAAATAAATTGATAAGTGCTGTGGTATGGATGGGACTCGGACAAAGGGTCATTGCAATGTACAATTGTACAAATAACCAAACTGAGGAAGACCCCATGTAACATATGATTCCCCCCGTCCTCTCTGCATGCTGAGGTTACTAGAGTTCAGTGAAATCAAGTGCACCCTGCTGGTCTTGTTTATAGGCCATACACATGACCGAACACACATGCAAACTACACCATGTACAATAACGCTCACATTCAGGCCAAACAAAAAAGACTCTGCTAGACATGATTCGGTGAATACCGCTAACTGGCTGTATCACTCTGTTACATAGAATTCAAGTGTTTTTCAACATAATTAAATTATGCAACTTTGTGACGAAGTTTAGAGTTTGCCATGCAGGCTCAGAACAATAACAACAAGTTGGAGGCCTCGTACAGGTGCATAGTTTGTGCTAAGGCCAAAGAGCATGTGAGCGGCCCAGAAAAACATGACTCTTGTGGATTTTCTTTTAATATTTTACGCTCAAGGTTCAAATGTAATATGTGTTTATAGACTGGCAAAGAAAACACTTCTGCCTTCCACCTCTATTGCTTGCTGCAGTTGACTTTGTGTGCCTCGTATTTCCACCCAGGAACAGAACAGCTCTCATGCTTCCAAACCGAACGCCCAACGATACGAACCAGGAAGCAGAGCGAGAGAGGAACAACCAGATAGGGAAAGCAAAAGGAAACTTCCCTGAGAAATGAACCACAACTATACGGCGAAGAAATTCGCCAAAAATCCCTAACTACAGATATACTGGGTGCGCTCGAGCGCGTCTGCCTGAGCGGGATTCCCGAAAATTTACGCGGGAATCGTTGCGAGATAAACCCTCCTTTTGCTGTAAGATCCTGCAGCCATCGCATGGTTTGGAGGGCTTATCGCGCAACTTCGGCAAGACTCTCGCGTAATTTTTCGGGAATCCCGCACAGCCGGATTACTTGCAAACGCGCTCGAGTGCGCCCATTCCGTCGGTAGTGATGACTAAAATCAGACACTCCCGCAAAGGAGGCGTGGCGGACATCTGGCTTACATAGCCTTAAGGAAAAGCACCGCACACGCCTGACGAGACAGCTGGGAAAAGAATCCGATAGTTAAAGAAACAGACGTGGTTCAAATACGAGCCACCAAGAATGTCTAAAACCACTCGCACAGCCAGAACCGTGACACTAAATTTGCCCTTAGCCAACTTACATTTGTGACCCTGAGTTTTACTGACAAAAGTTGGCCTAATAATCCTACATAACTCACTTTGTTAATCCCTTTAACATATTTGAAGACCTGTGGCCAGTTTTGATTAATAACGTATACCTGTCAACTCTGACGCATTCGGTGTGAGTTAAGTGGCACATTTATGTTCCTCTGCTGTAGTCAGCAATTATTCAATCAATGCGTATGTAAGAGATTCTCACGCAGAATTGAAGTCCTTGAGCATGGAGGGGTAGGAAGGAATGGAATTGCATGAAGTCGTTTCAAATGATCTTATTTCATTTAAACAATCATGAAACGAATGGATTGCTTCCAACCCCCGAGTAAAGAAAAGCGCGAGAAGTCCAGAGTCGTAATTGGTATGCTTTATAAATGAAAACTGGTCACACCTGATTATATTGAGAGTTTTTGGAGTTTCTGAAATGGTGATTTAAATGAATAATTGAAAACTGGTCAAGACTAATAATTAATTTTAAGGGATTGTTTGAGCCTCTCCAGTTCACAAGCCGCCACTGATCACCATCATTGTAAAGTGCACACCCAGTGCCGTCTCAGCCAGTTAATCGGCAGTTAACCTGAGCCCTTTTTGCTAACAGACTATGGTGAGCAATGAGTGGTCCCATCAAATGTTTTGTTTTTTTCACATTGATATTGCCTTGAAAACCCTGTCAAAGCAATATTCAGCACTGCTCAATTAAGCGCCCCGCAAACCAGAATCTGCTCCTGTCACGAGTAATTGTGGGTAATGTTGAAACACCAAATATGCTGACCCAATGTAAAGGTACCCCTCCAGTTCAGGTGTAGCCCGTCCAGCTTGTACAGGTCACCCCTGTTTCAGAAGAAGTTCCAGTGGCCCATAAACCTGTACCCCTCTTTCCTACACCAGGTTCGTAGCCACGTGTTAAACCTCCAGACAAAATTCTGCTTCCCTCTTCTTGCACGTGGTACGGGTAGAATACCAGAGACAACTACCATAGAGGATCTGCTACTAAACTTCTCAGCTAATTCCACAAATTTGTCTTGCAGAACCTCAAACCTACCCTTACCGAAGTCATTTGTCCCAACACGGACCATGACCACTGGATCCCGCCCCGCTCTGGCCAGGAGCTTGTCCGCACGCTCCAGGAGGTCTCCTACCTGGGCACCAGGCAGGCAACACACCGTACGAGACTCCTTGTCACGCGAACAGACAATACTGTCTATTCCTCTTGTAATTGAGTCCTCAACTATCACTAACTCTCTTTTCGGAAGGGAAGAGGCCAACAGGGTACCCTGATGCTCATCAGTCCCCCACTCTCAGCATCAGGGAGCATCAAGTCGAGTTCCTGCAAGGGCCAGAATCGATCGGACACTTCAACCACTGGAGAAGCTGTCGATGTACGGTGTGCACACACTTTCCTGCGCTGTTGACCGACAGTCACCCAACTGTCTCTCCCTGCCTGCACTGGGTCTCCCTGCTTCCCTGCTGTGGAGTAAACCAGAGTTAGGTTCACATACTTTCAAGAATTGGATGCAAGTAATTTTTTTTAAATACCAAAGTGCTTGCACTTGTATCGGAGTACTTTGAATTAATGCCATAAATACTTGTACTTGTATTCAAGTATTTTTCAAAGTTCTTGACCAATCTGCCTCCTAAGTGCTGCCGGATTGGTCAAGTACTTTGAAAAGTATTTGGACACAAGTACATGCACTTATTATTAGGTATTATTAGTCATTAGGCCTAATAATATTATTAGGCCTAATGCCTAATATTAGGCATTATTAGGTTGTAGTCAGATACAAATACAAGCACTATGGTATGTAAAAAAAAAACAAAAAAACATGATGTGTATCTGAAACACTGACGCGCCAGGACATAAACATTATTTCAATTTGTGTTTTTGATTTTGATGAAAGTTGATGCCAAGTATGAAAGGCCTTTCACTAAGCAATCAAAAGTCATGGCCAAGGATTAAGTTTTTAAGAAACGCATCCTACGCCAAGGTCAAGGTGACGAGGTCAAAATTCCTGACCTCATCTGAAAGGTCTTGTCACAAGGAATACACATGCCAAGTATCAAAGGCCGATCACGAAGCAATCAAAAGTTAATGCCAAGGTTAAAGTATTTAAAAAACGCATCCTACGCCAAGGTCAAGGTCACAAGGTCAAAATTCATGCCCTCACCTGAAAGGTCTTATCACAAGAAATTCACGTGCCAAGTATGGAAGACCTATCACTAAGCAATCAAAAGTTATGGCCAAGGTTAAAGTATTCAAAAAATGCGTCCTTCGCCAAGGTCAAGGTCACAAGGTCAAAATTCATGACCTCATCTGAAAGGTCTTATCACAAGGAATACATGTGCAAAGTATGAAGGACCTATCATTAAGCAATCAAAAGTTATGGCCAAGGTTAAAGTTTTTTTGCTGCTGCAGACAAACAGACAGACGGACGAACGGACGGACAGACGGACAGCCAAAAAACGCATCCTTCGCCAAGGTCAAGGTCACGAGGTCAAAATTCATGACCTCAGCTGAAAGGTCTTATCACAAGGAATACACGTGCCAAGTGTGAAAGACCTATCACTTGGCAATCAAAAGTTATGACCAAGGTTAAAGTATTTAAAAAACGCATCCTTCGCCAAGGTCAAGGTCACGAGGTCAAAATAAATGACCTCATCTGAAAGATCTTCTCACAAGGAATACACGTGCCAAGTATGGAAGACCTATCACTAAGCAATCAAAAGTTATGGCCAAGGTTAAAGTATTTAAAAAAACGCATCATTCACCAGGGTCAAGGTCACGAGGTCAAAATTCATGAACTCATCTGAAAGGTCTTATCACAAGGAATACACGTGCCAAGTATGAAGGACCTATCATTAAGCAATCAAAAATTATGGTCAATGTTAAAGTTTTTTTGCTGCTGCAGACAAACAGACAGACGGATGGACGGACGGACGGACAGACGGACAGGTGGAGAAAAAAAAACGATATGCCCCCGAATCTTCAATTCCAAAATAAAAACAAGCTGCGTTCGTGGAACACTGATGCCCCCGGCGGCAGGTTAAAGTATTGCAGGTTAAAGTTTTTCCCCCGCTGCAGACAAACGGACGGACAGACGGACAGACGGACAGGTGAAAATCTATATGCCCCCGAGTCTTCGATTCTGGGAGCATAAAATTCGCTTGCATACAATTCTCAAAAGTACTTGAAAGTACTTGGACCCAACTCTGGTACACACTATTTCTCTAAACATACTACTCAGTTCCTCGAGAAAGTAAACCCAACCCTAATTCCTGGCTAATTCAATTAGAAGCACGCCCCGTTATCGTGAGGAGCAATCAAATTATCAAATATACGAGATTCAATTGAAGAAGATTCCAAGTTAAATCAGCAGTAAATTGAATATATTTGCAGGAGTTTGATATATTTATTGATTTCATTTTAGCGGCCGAACGGCAGGGAACTGCGTGATGACGGATGAAGTAGCACGATGCATATGAACCTTAGTGGTTGATGGAAAAGAAAATAGGTTTGTATCCGCTAGACTCAAGCGTTCAGTATGGTCCCCTGCTGGTAGAAATTATTCATAGCATGCAATGTAATCTATCTTCTAGAATCTGTCCGAGTGTCTGTCTGTGTCTGGCATATTCTCTGACTGTTTGACAGATCAGCCTAAGCTTTCGGAACTGCATGCGCATGGCACGATGGCGTGCATCGGCGTGCATCCTGCGGGCACTGCACCAGTTGTAGATAATAGCAGCTCTGCAACGTGCGGCTAGTGAAGACAAGCGAAGTGAATGACTAATGCAAACAATAAAAATAACTTATCCTGTTGTGAAAATACTATTTAGATATTTCAGACTGGCATAAATAGATATTTCATACTCGCAACTTTAATTATGTCTTTGCTCAATTTATTTTTATTGGCAAAAAATAGAGAATCATGTGAATTCTTGTGAAGTTGTCATAACTTTTAAGTATTATTCAATATGACATTAATAATTCAACCATGGTCAATTCAATTATGCATTACTTTCCAGTTGCTCTATATACATTGTTCTATTTGGATCTGTTTCATTTTGATGGCTTATATTGCTTTTTTTTTTTTCTTACCTCACCAGTTGTAATTATATATTATGTAAACAAACTGGTCAGAGGCCACAAAAGTCCCCTGCCAAAGGATGCACACTCGGATAAACAAACGGACTGTTGGCCGGATGGACGGACGAGGCCTAAATCATCAGTAGCCTCACCTGCCCTTCTGATGGCAGGGGGCACAACAGCAGTTCTGAAAGACCACTGCAGGTAGCTTTGGAGAAATTCTCCAGAAATGGAACTGAGATCAAGCTTTCAAGTCAAAGACTGCATACAATATCCTGTAGGTGGTGTTGATTAACATTGGTATTGGTGGATTGGTTTCCTTGACCCAAGCTTAGTAATGTTTTATGTGGTGTATGAAAAGATCAGATGTTTTTTTGTGAAAATTGAGAAAATGCACCCAAAGGTCAAGGTCATCGGTGAAAAGGTCACAAGTCCACAAAACATTCAAAAGGTACAACTAGAGGATACAGCCAACTGGAACGCGCAATTTCAAAAGGCCGCAGTCAACAGTGTTGGAGATATGCACTGGAAATGAATAACAGTGATGGAGGTCAATGCTCAAAGGTCTGAGGTCACAAAGAAGGCAAAACATACAAAGTTTTGGTGAATGCCATGAGGTCAGTGTGTTCATCTCAGTTCTCTTATTTGGTATTTCCTGTTTCCTAGATCTTCGCTTGGACCGGAAGTTGTTCCAGATCTTCCATTTTGCTGGCCGTTTCAAAGCGCTTATTTCTGCTGCAAGGAGAAAGGAGCAAGGAGTGAGGAGGCAGCACTGAGGAGCTATGGGCAGGGTTGCACAGTACTTTCAACTTAAAGCCTTGATGTGAATCGCTAATGACAGATGCGGGCATTACGGGTGCAACGGCTTACAAAACCCTCAGAAATATGATCTTTTTTGGAGCGGCAAACTAAATAAATAATGGAGACACATTTTCTTTCCATTTTCTCTGTAAGACACATAAAGCAAGGAATGTTTGCATCTGGTCTTAAATGAAAACAACATATTTTCAGCGTCTAAATAAAATCTTCTAAAAGTCTATGTAAAATATTCAGCACTAAACTAAATTAAAGTGCTCTGTGAGGCTAAGTACCTTCTTCCTTTAAGCATAGTAGAATGAAAGAATGGCCTGTGTCCACATTGTCAAAAAAGTTAAAAAAAAGAAAAAAAAGAAAGCAAAGCAGATATTCAAAATCTTTTTCCAAAATGAGGAGGATGTCTAAATCATTAGCTCATTGCTTTTTCATTAATTTTTAGATATAATATACGTTTGTGAGAAGGCTGATTTTTTACATTTTTAGTATGTGATTATATGTGTCCCGCAAACATCTTCAAGCAGACATTCAACTCCTTGAATAAATCTTTTCCTTAAGCTGATCTCTAGCATCTCAGGTACTGAGCAAAAGTTTTTTTTTTGTTTCCACAGTGGTCTAAAAAACTGCTTAAAGTTAAAAAGCTGGGCGAGACTGACTGCAGGCGCACTTACTCGTCTAAACCAGACCAAACCTAGTTTCATCATTCAAGAGGCAAGAATTGATGACTATCTCGCTGGAATCTGTCATACCTGGTCCGTGACACTCCTCATGACCGGAGTATTGATCATCGTCCTGCTCCAGCTCCAGCTCTCTAATTACCATCACCAGCCTCTGGTTATTCAATTAAACAATTATGTGCATATATACCCCTCTCTCCTCGGTTACTCTTCGCAAAGTTTTACCCTTGCTGTGTAGACTTTGTGAATTGCAGAATTTAGATAGTACTCTTGAGACTCTTTATTCCCCTTGTAACTACAACTTATTTGTTATTCAATGCACACAGCATCGTGCACTGAATTCTTTTACAGAACCTGGAATCTTGAACAGGCCTTAGGTCCAGACACAAAGCGATGCTTCAGACATCATCCGTGATATCTTTGTATTGAAATGAAGCAAGTTCTGAGCCTAAACTTCAGGGGTAATTTTGGCTGCGTTCAAAGCCTTGGCACTCAAGATCACAACATGCAGCTGGCCCAGAGCATTCCCTTCAGCTTTCAGCAGAATGGCAGATCCTTTCAAGCTGTCTACGAATAGTAGCCAACAGGCACTGTACAGGATCCTCAAAATGCACATAGCTCTCATTTTTGTGGAGGCTGCCCAAGCCCACCATGTTGCAGAAATTGAGGGACCTAGGATTTATTCACTTTTTGATGAATTAGTAAAGATTTAATACTCAGCTCACTTAAAAAAATAACAATAGCAACAGAGCTGTACGCGTTTTTATAAACATATCAACATAGGCATAACATCTTCGTTTTGTCATAATTTGGAGTGATAGAATACTCTTTTGACATTTACAAAGGCTGAATTGATTCCCTAAAACCAAGGCAAATATAAACTCAAAAACTATCTTCTTATAAAAATAAAGCAAAAGTAGTGACAATAGGCTTTTCAATGCCCCAATGCTTGCATTCATTGAAATGCCTGCTTGCCTTCCCTGAAGTGCCTGAAACTTGTCACAGCCAATGACTGCACGATCACAGCATACATGAATTTGCTTTCTACAACAAGGTGGCCTAAATGTCATAGTCCTGGAGCAGAGGCCCATCAACAGGCTACTATTTCAGACTTTTTTAATAAAATAAATCCAAAAAGAATAGAATAATTCGTGGTGATGTCAGTTCCCGTTGGAGCAGCTCAAATTCCAAGCCTCTTAGGCACAAATCTCAAATCAATGACCGCTTCAACACAACGGACGGAATGCCAAAAGTCAGCCTACCCAGTAGGGGGCGCCATAAAATAGTAAATACTTCCATGTCTGGGCTGAATCATTTCTTTTCATAATTATCGATGGTTGTCTACGTTCCCGCTGTCGCTTACTACCTGTCTACAGAGTAGATTTCACACTGCCCGGTGTATTACTTTAGCCGCGTTGCTAATAATGGTGCAGCTTGTGGGGTCTCTCCGTAAAGAGCTCGCTGACTCCGTGTCTTCTTGCCGACTTCTCGTCGTGGGAGCCGGGGGAATCGGCTGTGAGCTGCTCAAGAATCTGGTCCTTACCGGCTTCAGAAATATCGAAGTGGTAAGAAAATGGGGAAAAGAGGCTTGTGGGCGGACCTTTCGCACTCTTTTGTACTGATCAGCCAGCCGCGGAGGGCCCTGCTGCGAACGATGCCTGCCGTGGCTGAATGAAACATTTTGATGTAGAATTCGGGTCGTTTCTAGGCTTTTTCCCCCCCATCAGTGTGGCCTGTGGTAGTAATGGAGCGATACTCGACCTACTATGTGAATAAAGCCGCTTTCACACCGGGCGCGAAACAGATTTTTCCGCACGACAGACTACATTCAAAGTCGATGCGGAGACGCGAGATTCGCGTCTTCGCATAGACTTTGAATGTAGTCTGTCGTGCGGAAAAATCTGTTTTGCGTCCGATATGTAAGCAGCCTAATCGGGTAAACCCGGTCGTCTAACGTTAGCTGCCATGTGTTCGCTCCTGAAGTTCTGCTTCATTTAAATGGATGGCTTGCTGAGGCGAGCATAATCTTCGCTTTCTTGTTCGTGTTCTGGGTCGATCCAGATTCGAGCAAGTGATGGCTGTGCATGCCGTTTCAGTATTTTTGCGCTGTGAGCGATAACTTATTCATATAACGTTGGCAATGCAACTTGCAGGCTGGCTGGCATATAATAATAAACCTTATTTGTTATTGCTAGCGAGCCATCCGCTACCCCAGAAAATCGCATTAATATTCGGTCAATATAATGGCCGCAGATAACGTGTACAGTAGTTACCCAAGTCTTTATTGTTCAATTTCCAAACATTTCCTCTTGGCCAGTGATGGGCAACTCCAGTCCTGGAGGGCCGGTTTGTATGCAGGTTTTTATCTCTATCAATTACCCTTACTAATTGAGTTAATTGGTTGCATACACAAATCTAGATTTGAGCAAAGGTTTGATCAAAAAGACAAGAACAGTCTTAGGTGGTCATTTATGATAATTTAAAGCAATGCGCCTGAAATGTTAGATTTCATGAATAATTTGGCTAATTTAGATAATCTACTAATTAAAGCCCAGAAGTTGGTGTGAGAATCAGGGACAGATACGGCCCTCGTCGCCCATTCCTGCTCTAGGCGGTATTTTCAGTGTCTACGAAGAGGAGCGCGTAAAATTGTGACGTGTAACTCAAGTGCTGTTCCCCTTGCCTTGTCAAAGACGATTTCATGGCAGATCCGTGTTTCATGACATCTAGATGTTAAATATGTTGCTATTTTTACGCTCACGGTAGTTTAAGTCTGAATGGCGTTTATCTGTATTGAGAACGAAACCTTCTTAGACCCACGGCGCGTGATGCGCATGCGTCCCTCCAGGATTATTCCCCACACTATGTGCCCCCCACCCTCCTCCACCCCACCCCACCCCCCACCACACATCCCATTGCCAGCTGGCAGAGTCGAGAGTGTATTAAATTCTGCCATGATCCAGGGCACTTCAAGAGCCAGTCATGTGGTGGAGATGGACAGAGAGGCTACGGACGCGATTACGGCTGATACCTGCTTCATTGGAAACTTGTTGGATTTCTTGCCACGCATTTCAGAGCCTCAACGCTGCACGTAACATCACTCGGTTTGAAAGTAGTTACCCACTCTCACTGAAGTACTGAAGCAGGGCCTCAGATTTTTAGTGCGGATATTTGATTAGTAGTTACTTAGGGTTTACAATGTGAATGCAGAATTCATCTCCTAGAGCAGTTATACAGTGTGGACGGTGTTAATGGTGTTCATTTTGGTTAAGTGTTCGAGTAGGAGGTTTAAAACGTCCTGCACCCCCCCCCCCCAACTTGACAATTTCTGAGCATATGAGACTCGAGTGTGCTCAATTTTGCAGCTTGATCTTAAAAAAAAAAATCATTGCCACTCCTAAGGATATGATGATTCTCAATGGTGAGGTATTACAGTTTAAACTATCACTTTGTGGTGTGCATCAATATAATAAACTGGTATTTGTGCCCTTTCTATTAAAACTTTCAGATTGACTTGGATACCATTGATGTGAGTAACCTAAATCGACAGTTCCTCTTCCAGAAGAAACATGTGGGAAAGTCGAAAGCACAGGTGAGAGAGCTAACATTTCACTCCCTCCTCAGCCTCAGAAACATGTTTCATCCCTAGGTAACATTGTGCGAACCTTGGCTGCCGTTAAAATTTTTTGTCTTTTGTGCACTCATACGGAGCGCATGGTTGTGCATGGAGTGTTGCTGCTTTCTGATAACAATGAACGCTGCGTAGTTGATGCTGAGATAGACATCATGGTCTATCTAGCCGAGCTACTTGCTCTCAGTGTGTGTTTTTTTTTTTGGTCTGTGTTGACTGTATTGATGGTTTTGATACAACAGTGTTAAATATTAGCTCATTTGGTAGGTTGTTGTGAGCTGTATGTGATTTAGTGTATTGTATTACATCGTCTGCAGTATTACAACTGATGTGTTTCAGGTTGCCAAGGAGAGTGTATTGCGATTTTGTCCCAAAGCCAACATCACGGCGTATCATGACAGCATCATGAAGTAAGTCCCTTTAGCCGGGCACTGTCATTGTTTGGCTGTTGTCTGGCTACTTGTCTGCCTGTGAGTCCATCTGTTTGCTCCCCTAATGGGACTGGATTCATTCACTATGGTCTAATCTCCCTGCTCATGCCGGGCTGTGGTTACATGGTGCGTACCTCGCCAAAAAGAATCTGTTTGTGTTTGTGTACAGTGGTGGGGCAATTGGCAGTTATTTCAGTTCTTTTAATAAATCTGCTGATTATTTTTCCTAGTAGTCATTTCATCTCTAAAATGTAAAAAAAATCGTGTGAAATGCTCACCGGTTTCCCAGAGCCCAAACGTGACGACATCTAATGGCTTTTTTTGTGCAACCAAAAGTCCAAAACTCAAACATTTTATTTAATATAATAAATGACAGAGAAATGCTGCCAAAACTTACATTTAAGAAGCTGGAATCATAGTGTTGACATTTTCCTTGGGGAAAAAAAATGACAGACAATGAAATAATTATCAAAATTGTTGGCAAATAAATTTAGTTTGATTTATCGACTATTCATCCCAGCTTTGGCGCACCTATGTTTTTCGATGGAGTTAACTTTTTTTCAGAAATGCATTTTTGAAATGCATTCAAAAGTGCAAGAACATAAAATTTCAAAATGCAGCCGTTAAATGTTCTGCCCAGTATAAACACTTTTGGCATAAATAAAGGATTACATGATTGCTTGCAGTTCAGAGACCTTTAAACTGCAGTCATTCAATGCATGACAATAAAGTGATGTCAACTCATTCAGTAGTGTTGGTGGCATTTATCACAGTTCTGACAAAACCCAGCCTGTACTGGTGCTGCTGGAGAGGGTGAGGGAGGCGTGCTCAGCTGTGTAATGCGAGGTTCCCACTATCACGATTCGCGGCATGATTGAAATCGTGGTCTTAATATTGCAGTAATTGTGGTGATCCTATTAGATCTTGAGGTCACTCGTGGCAATCGTGTTGATCGTTGAAAAGTTTTGGACGGGTCTAAAATACCTTACGATCAGCACAATTAGTTTCATCTTTTCTGTGTGCTTGAGTCTGAATGTGGTGTTTGGTGTGAAAAGGCCTGATGCATTTTTTTTTTTCCACAGTCCAGATTACAATGTAGAGTTCTTCCGAAATTTCACCCTCGTCATGAATGCTTTGGATAACCGGGGTAAGAACACTTTCTAATTTCGGCCTTTCGCCTCATGATCCCTTTTCCCCTCTCATCTGTGCTCTGCCCCCCTTCTTTGTTATTGTTTTTTTTCTGTCTGCCTATTACACAGATATTACACAAATATATTGAGTTTACACATAAGAGATGCAAAAAGTGGACATGTTTAAGGAGGAGGGATGGCGCTGAGAGAGTCTTTGCCCTTGGCCGAGGTGCAGAAGTTAGTGCATCGATAGCTATGACTTTTTAAAAAAAAAAAAAAAAAAGGAACAATAGCATCATATTTTTGAATAAGTGGTGACATCGCAGGGACCCGTTCTAAGTGGAGCTCTGATAACTTGGCAAAATTTATACACTGTTTTCGTCTAGGATCTACTCTACTCTGATGTTTTTAAAGCCCTAAAGCCTGGACGCAAAACAAATTTTTCGCACGACAGATTACATTCAAAGTCAAGGCAAAGATGCGAATTATTCGCGTCTTTGCTATGACTTTGAATGTAATCTGTCTTGCGAAAAATTCTTCTCGCGTCTGGTGTGAAAGCAGCTTAAGTTGGAACTTGTGAAAATGCTGCTGATTCTGTTTTAGTTTAAAGAATCTGGGATTTTGTTTCAGTGTGGACAGAGATCATTTTGGTTTTGAAATGGAAACGCATGAGTGTGGACGCAGTGCGGCCTCACGGCTGCAGTTCTTAAAGGGACGTAAAACTCAGTGATGCAGGATGTAGAGCCTCTTCAAATTAGGCCGCTTGACCTGCGTCACTAGTCACTCCCCCTTGTTCCTGTTGCTCTGTAATATCCTGTCTAATGAAACGGTAACATGCCGTAGCAGGATAGATTGTGGAGTCTGTTTTGTCCCCTTCAGAGTTTTCTCACCTGAGTAGTTGGTGGAGATGCACAACTATCCTCATTTTCTTTTGTCAGCTTTTTTTTGGCTGTTCGGAAGGGAACTTGACTTGTATATTTCTCTCACCTCCCCTGATCAATCCACGCTGCCCCCCAGCGGCCCGTAATCACGTCAACCGGATGTGTCTCGCGGCGGACATCCCCCTGATAGAGAGCGGTACGGCAGGTTACCTGGGCCAGGTGACGGTCATCAAAAAGGTGAGGTTCTCCCACATGCATAAATTATAGTCCAGAGGTATTTGGGCGGTGGAGCTTGGGCTCTTCTGATAAGGATTGTTTTGTACTGTGGTTGTTTTCAGATTCAATGCTGTAATTATGCTGTGGTTGCAGTTGCTCAGTGATATCTTTTCTGTGCCTGTTGTACAATGTCATTTAGACCTGCCCTGCTTTTGGGAAGTGCTACATTAAAATTAAATTCAGCATTATTCATTTATGCAGGGTCTAACTTGCTCCCAACTTTATTAGTTGTTGGTTAAATGTGTATTGCAGACCAATTCAAAAAGTTCTTTAACACACTGGGATCATAAAATATCAAAATTGAGTCATAATCAGTGCAAATTATAGGATACATTGATTACATGTCTCCATATTAATATAATTATACAATATACAGTGTAATGTATATATTGCATAAAATAGAATGGGATGGCACACATTCCTTTAAGTTTGATCCCAGTGCTTTTTGGGATACCTGAGGAGACTGTGTGTCTACTTGTTTCTGCAACTTTTCTACTTGCACACACACACTTCACCTTGCTGACCAGGAGGAGGTGTGTTAGAGCCCTGTAAAGGTTTGCATGTGTTTCACTTTCAGCTTTTGAACAACCATCAGGGAGTGTATAATATAATTAACTTTGCTATTATTCAGCTGTCAATCTGGAACTTTCAATAAACCTTGAGTTTGGTTATTTGATAGTTGATCATTGAGGGGAAAATAAAGTTTTATTTCAGTGGGCCAAAAAAATGCTCGTACTACAGATCAGTATGAGCTCAGTGTCACCGTTTACCGCCTGCAGGGTTTGACGGAGTGCTACGAGTGCCAGCCCAAGCCCACGCAGAAAACCTTCCCAGGATGCACCATCCGCAACACCCCGTCAGAGCCCATCCACTGCATCGTGTGGGCCAAGTATCTCTACAAGTATGAGCTTTCATTCAATTCTATTTTATTGCATCTCCCCGACGAGAATAGTCGGGAGATACTGTGGTTTAGTTCTGCCGCTGCCGCAGAGATTTTCTGTTCCAGACTCTGGAGGTTTCAAAGTTTATAGGACTTTTCTCTAAATTTGCAGTCAAAGATGTTTATTTGGCAATTATGCTCAACATCGCCTCTCTGCAATTTCCAATATCCAGTATGGCCACTGGTGGCCATTTTGTCAAATTTTTTTTGTTGCAGATTTTGTGTTTTTTGCTCCTTTTGAGGCACATTTTCTCACACACACACACACACATACACGCACACACACACACACACACACACACACACACACACACACACACACATGCGCGCGCGCACAGGGATGCATATTAATGTATTAGCAAGAGTAAAAATGGTAACATTGTGGCTGTAAAAATTTGCAAGTCACCTCTCACGGGAATCGGGGAGATACGACTGTCCCTGTGACTACAGAGTCATCTAGTTTGTATAGCGGTTTTCAGAGTGTCGCTCACAAAGACAACTTACTGAGAGTAAATCAATAAATTAAAGGGGCATTGCCCAGCCTGATCCTTCACTATGACAAATGAGGCAAAAAAAAAAAAATCCAAATGCGGCAAAAAAATCCTCAAACAGTGGTGAGAAACTCCCCAGTGGAGAGAAATTTCGGGAGATACACGGCTATAGTTGGTTTTTGCATCATGTTCTGTAGCGGTCGTGTCATTGGCTTGCATATTCCGTCTCTCCTGCAGCCAGTTGTTCGGTGAGGAGGACGCTGACCAGGAGGTCTCCCCCGACACCGCGGACCCAGAGGCCGCCTGTGAGTGCTCCTCCATTTTATGATTTACTGGGACTCCTTTCCCACTGAGGGTAGAGCACTGGAACTTACTTGTACATTACTCGTTGATTACTGGAACGTTCCGGTAATTGTTTATTCCCTCCTGAAGGGGACCCTGCAGAGGCTGCTGCCCGAGCAGGTGCATCCAATCAGGACGGAGATATCAAGCGTGTGTCCACTAAGGAGTGGGCGCGGTCCACAGGGTACGACCCCGTCAAGATCTTCAACAAGGTAAGTCTCACTGAAACCGGCTGACGGCTCTTCAGTGCTGGTGCCAAGGAACCAGTGGCTGAATATATAACTGTATCCCATCATGTAGCTCTTCAAAGATGACATCATGTACCTGCTGACCATGGACAAGCTGTGGAAGAAGAGGAAAGCTCCACAGCCTCTAGAATGGGCTGCAGTACAGAGCCTCGGTAAGAAACCAATACCCCACTGCTAATGCTACTTCTACACACTGCACCATTAGCATGTCTCTAATGATACCACTGTGCACAGCACTGTTAACTCGCCTCTGATGCTACTGCTACATTCAGCAGTCACCCCCATTGGTAATGCTCCTGCTGCACACAGCACTTGCCTCACTGCTAATGCTACTGCTGCACACAGCAGTTACGCCTATTGCTAATGGTACTGCTACGCACAGCCATTACCCCACTGTCACTGCTCACGGCTATTAACCTGCTGCTACGCTCAGCGCCATTGCCACGCCTCTAATGCTACCATTATGCGCAGCATTGTTGTAACGCCTCAAATGCTGCTGCTTCATACTGTGCTGTCAACTCTCTGCCAGAACTAATGCTAACTACACCCAGCGCCGTTCACACTGTTCTAATGCTGCAGTTACACTCGGCTCTTTTGGAACATTGCTAATAACACTGCTTCACGCACGCTGTTTGTCACCATCATCTCACTGCTGTTATCTGTGCAGCTTGCCCGCAGGAGGAGATGTCGGGGACGGGGCTGAAAGATCAGCAGGTGCTGGGGGTGCGGGGCTATAGCCACCTCTTCTCTCGGAGTGTGGAGACGCTTCGCGCTCAGCTGGCTGAGAAGGGGGACGGAGGGGAGCTCACCTGGGATAAGGTAGGCCGACCTGCTGAGGCCTGGGTGTGGCTGGGGGCGGGGTTTGGCTCTGACTTCATCATTCTGTCCCTTCTAAGGAGCTTTCAGATACTCCTGGGCGAGGGAGGAAAATGAGTGGTAGTCAAGTATGCTTGCATGGAAGACCGTGAAATGCACCCACATTTCCTTTCATGTGACGGAGCATGGAAAATGGCCATGATCTCGATTCTCTTTGGACCCGCGCTTGACCGATGCCTTCCTTTTGTGTCTGCCAGGACGACCCCCCGTCGATGGACTTTGTGACGGCCGCGGCAAACCTGCGCATGCACATCTTCAGTATGAACATGAAGAGCCGCTTTGATGTCAAGTGTGAGTGTTGATTAGATGGTTCTTTTGGATTCTCGTTGTAGCGAAGCCCTTTGCTGTAGTTTTTAGAATCTCCCGTCATGGTTGTAAAAAATGTAAATGGCCCCAGACTGATCCTTTTTTTTTTTTTTTTTTTTTTTTTAAACCCCTCGGCCGACTTTGGCCGGAGGGGTATTGTTGTCACCTGCGTGTCAGTCTATCGTCCGTTGTCCGTACATGATTTTGTACGGGTCAGTACTCTGCAACTAATGACTGCAGCTTCACCAAATTTGGTATGGTAACTCTCAATGACACATGGATTTGCAAGGTCATCTTTTTGCTGGATTTCACCTTTGACCTTAGCGCTGTGACCTTGAGGCAGGAAATCTTGAGGACCGAGGGGTATTCAACATCGCATTATGTTACCCCCCCCCCCAACCACGAACCCTTAATCTATAGACGGGGTTCTATGGAAGTGCAGAGTTCTGTAATGCAATCGTGGAGGGTCCCTTTTGGAATGGGTTCTTGAGTTGGGGTGTGTTGGTGTGCAGAGCTGGTGACTGCATGCTTTTGTGATGCTCCATGTAACATCTGACAGACTGGACAGGCGTGATCAGACCTCACAACCGGTCACCAGTGATGAAGCTGAAGTTTTGAAATCTGTTGACCGGTTCGCCTTCACCCATTTTCACACAGGACGTGAAACAAATTTTTCGCACGACCGATTACATTTAAAGTCAATGCAAAGATGCGGATAATTCGTCTTTGCATTGACTTTGAATGTAATGTGTCGTGCGAATCTGATTTTTTGACCAGATGATTGGCATATGTACAATTATATAGAAAAAAAATTGTTGTCCTGGGTAAATGACTACGCTATGATTTTGACTGTTAAAAATTGGTCTTGAATAGCTTTTTTCTCAGTTGGAGCCATTTTTGGAGCTCCCTTACTCCTAAATTATGATTTCAATACTGTCCAAAAACTTTCTACTGATAGTCATGTGCCTAAATAGAAGGAATGTAGCCCCAATAAACGGTTGTGATTTATCTTGGCATGGCAGTTGGCCCCTGAAAATTGAAATTTTCATTTTCGCACATAACAAAACCACTACTTTGGAGGCCAATACCTCAAAAACTAGAGGAGATAGGACTTCTCTGATGATAGACCCTGAAAGCCTGGGTGCTAATTACATACTATACCACTTTTCAAGCTGACAACTCATTTCATTCCCAAGATATTGGCATCCAAATATGGCTGTTCTTAAACATGCGAGATTGGTAAGGGTCAAAAATGGGGTATACCACCCTATTTTGAAGAGCTTCAGCACAAAAACCCTTTAGAATTTTGACAAAATATTTTGCACATGTTCATCATATATGTTAAGGTACCAGTACAAATTTTTTTTAGCCAAATCCGAGTCGGTCATTATGGGACCTCTGGTTGAGTTCATATGGAATGACCCATAATGATTGAATGAATCGACTGTTTTATGTTGTGTTTAGCAAAACACCAGAATGCTTGATAGCAGCTCTGTTTAGACACTGTTCAGCTACTAACATTCTATAGTCTGCTTTTAGTTTTGTTGCACATGAGGTTTTTATTTATTTTTTTTTCCCAATTTCTAACTGATTGAATGTGTGGTCTTGTTTGTATTCATGTGTGGTTAACTGGAATTGACTGGATGTTGTTCATTTTAGTAACCTTAATCATACACAATCTCGCTGTGACTGTTAGGCCACCTCATTTTCCCTCCATATTGGTTCATTTCTGTCACGTGTGCTAATGAACGCGCTCTCATGCGCACAAACTGAACAATCCATTTACATACTTTCCCCTTGTCTATTTTTGGTTCTTGAATGCATGTCTGTTTGGATTTAATGAAACAGAATTCATTAATCTTACAATTTAATTATTTAGACGAAGGCTTAACCTTACGACCCCAAAGAACTTGACGTTTGTTCAATTGTTGGTCATAAATTGGTTATTCTCTCAAGTAATTTCTGAGAGTGATTCAGTCTGATTAAAGAGACAGTCCATTACACTTGAATACTAATGGTATCCCCTACTTTTTTTTGATGCCCCAAGTGAGGACTTTTCGAGCTAAAACATCTCTATCTGTTGATAGTACTACCTCCCCAACATCCATTGTGGGGAGATATAGCTATTGCGGTCTGAATTTTTTTTTCTGCAGGCAGCTTAACTGAAACTGGATTGATATTTTCCCATAAAACTGGCCTAACACATCTATAATGTTCTAGAGATGTGCCTTTTGCAATTTGAGTCTCTATATTGCTTGGCCACAAGATGGCGCTGTAACAAACTTTGTTTTGTGTTATAACTTCTGAGTCGTGGGTCTCAGAAACAAAATTCTTTTTTTTTCTGGTCTCGGTGGGTCTTCACAAATTTATCTAAGCAACGCCCATTTTGCACGCTTATGTACTGCCGCTTTGAATGTTTTGTGAAACATTGCAACTTTTGTCTTCCACAATGTGACCAAGTTGCACAAAATTTGGTAACGACATCCTCTGTCCAAGGTCATTTAATTTTATGTACTCAGTGTTTCTGCATTAAAGGGCGCGGCTGCAGTCAGGCAGGGAATTTTGCGGGTGTTTGTGATAATGAGCTCTGACACCTGAAGACGGTGTTCAATCTTCACCAAACTTCACTTATCTACAGACCATTAGACTAAGCCCAGCCAAATTTGGTGTAAATCCGTCCATAGGTGGCACAATTGCTAACATGGTTTTTAGTCAATCAACTAAATTGCTCAATCAACTTCAAATTTTGTGAGCTTCATGTTAGTCAGGGATCTAGGGGATGTCTATAAGTAAGAGGTGATTGCTCATGCAAGATGGCCACCATCAGCCAATCTCATTTTAGCATCCCTTTTCCACTCGGGACTTGTCATGCATCCAGACATTACAAGATTATTTGGTGTGTGTGAAGGACCAATCAACCATATGCTTAGAGTTCTGCCTTTTGCCATTTTAGATGTTTTCACTTGTCCTATTTTTAGGGGGTGAGGGAATCTGCCTGCCTGATCTTTTTAGTTTAGTTGCGGCACATCAGCTACAAGATTTAATAAATTTACAAGATTTATTCCCTTTGTCGTTTGTCTGCAGCCATGGCTGGGAACATCATCCCGGCGATCGCCACCACTAACGCAGTCATCGCTGGCCTCATCGTCCTTGAGGCTCTCAAGATCCTGTCGGGAGACCTGGAGCAGTGTCGCACGGTGAGGCATCACAGCGCAAAATAAAATGACCCCCCAAACTTCAGCTGCCCCCAGCCGGAGAAAAATTAGCAGTCTCTCTCTCTCTCTCTCTCTCCGTCTCCCCTCAGATCTTTCTGAACAAGCAGCCCAACCCTCGAAAGAAGCTGCTGGTTCCCTGTGCTCTCGACCCACCCAACGCCAGCTGTTACGTGTGCGCCAGCAAGCCCGAGGTCACCATCCGGCTCAATGTCCAGAAGACCCTGGTGGTCAGCCTGCAGGACAAGGTACTGCCCCTTTCACTCTAACCTACCGCATACGAAATCAGCATTTCGGGGAGGGATAGGGGGATTGCGGGAGTTTGGGTGAAGTGCAGGTGATGCGTTATGATTGGCTACTTTTATGTGAATGACCCTGATATAATTGTGTGGTCTGTCAGATTCTGAAGGAGAAGCTTGGCATGGTGGCGCCTGATGTGCAGATCGAAGATGGAAAGGGAACGATCCTCATCTCCTCTGAGGAAGGCGAGACTGCGGGTAAGGCTCTGTGATGTCACTGAAACTGATGTACCTGTGTATCTTCAGTAAGTGGCCACATGGGGGCGACAAGCCTCACTCTGTAATTTGCATTCTTATGTCTGTCTGTCTCTCTCTAGCGAACAATAACCGCAGCCTATCTGAGTTTGGTATCAGGAATGGGAGCAGGCTGCAAGTGGATGACTTCCTCCAAGATTACACACTCCTGATAAACGTGTTACACAGGTGAGTCCTGCTCGTCTAACTCTGCACATGCAGGTGTTCAACTTTGCTTTGTTCAGTTGTGAGGTTTTTAAAAAAAATCAGTTTCATTGGTAAAATTTTTTTTGAGTATGGGTGTAAAAAGAGATAATAAAAGGGGACAGACAAACTTTTCAAATGAATAATGACATGAAGGTGGGAAAAGTTGCATGTTGCTAATCCAGAAAGCCCAAAATAAGTGGTTTGCACTCTAGATTGAAATCTATCGCTGTGCTCTCTTGAAAACGTGCATAAACCGCAGTGCACTGATTCACATTTTCTTTTGTTGACGTTCTGGGTTTTCTTAGCAGGGGATACTGGGGTCCGATGGGCAATGGAAATCAGTGAGCCCCATCACTATTTTTCCTAATTGAATCAGCTTTGATGTTAATTGATTACATACATGTGATGTGATTCATTGTTCCTTTGGCTCATCGGAACACAGTCTCCCCTATTTCTGGAATGTCTTTTTGGAAACCTCAGTGCGAATAAACCTTATCCTGCGCTGAATTGAGCCGTGCCGTGTGTGATGTGTGGTATATCTTTGTGTATGAGAAGCGAGGAGTTGCCGAAGGATGTTGAGTTCGAGGTGGTGGGCGATGCTCCTGATAAGGCCCCGCCGCAGACCAGCAGCGCCGAGGGAAAGGCCATCGCTAACGGCAGCGAGGACTCCGCCCAGCCCTCCACCTCCTCTAAAGGTGAGGATACCTCGCTCATGCACAGGGATTCAAGTAACTGGTCGTTAATCAACCTGTTAATTATTTTGCTAAACCTGCTTGTTCATTTTGTGTCTCGCATGAGACCGTTACACTACATCTCATTATGCTTGTCACACAAATCGATTCATTTTTTTCACCTCAACACCCTGAATAAAAGTTACTTGAATGCTTGAGTAATCACGGCTTTTTATGCTCTCATGTCAAATGTGGCTGAGGTCATGTAGAGTTACCCCTGTCCGTCCATCTGTCCGTTCATGCGTACGTTTAAGGTTGATTGTGCATCCACCTTTTTATTTATCCACCTTTTTTATTTATTTGGTTAAATAAGGGTTAAATAAAAAATAAAAAAAAAATTTATTTATTTTTTTTTCTTTTTCCTTTAAAAACTGGTCGACAGAATTCATTGAACTAGTCCATGTGCTTTGTAGGGATAGTGAAGATGTGCATCTCCGACCTTGTCTCTGAATTTCGAAAATTTTTGGCTCATTTGGACTGAAAGTCCGATGGATTGATGTCATGACCTGCCTGGTCGTTGTTTGTAGTTTGTCCTGACTCATCTTCTCTGAAACCATTAGAAGGATCAACTTGAAACTTTGCATGTATCTATCCATGCACAGACCAAGGTTTGTACGAGGCTTTCCAAACCAATTTCATGTATCGCTGCCAAACACCCACCTTTAAAATGCCTAATTCTGCTCTATCTTAAAGGTGACATGGAATGGTTGAACGGGGTATTTATCCTTGTTCTGTGATGTGACATATAGACAACAAAATTTTGGTTGGGTCTGTAATCCCTCAGAAGCTTCCTGAAAACCCCTCTCATCAAGCTTTGTTGGGGTGGGGGATTTGGAACGCGTTGTTTTGCACCCATTTAGCTACGTTTCGGGCTTAACTGGCAACCTCGTTATGAAATGCAAGCACTTGGTGCTGATTGGCTACCTAAAGCAAAGCGAGTCGTAATCGCTTTCCATGTTGCTTGCAGCGAAATTCTCCTTTTACACAAGTGAAATTGAAACTTCAAGGCACAAAGATTTTAATTCCGTGTGCGAATCTCATCAATCAGCGTTCATTGAATACTTGCAGACTACGGCGAATGATTCTAAAAAATGCGCGAGACCCACGCCGAATGCGTGAGACTTGGCATCTCTGCTACTTTTGTGTTTTGGTGTTAACGCACCGGGCGAAACATCTTCACAAACTAAAGGTGCAGATGCTGACTTCCCACCGTCTTAATGTGAGCATGGCAGGACCATTGGCAACAACAATCTTCACATTTATTTCAGATCTCGTTTCAAAGCTGTTGAGCGATAATCATGTCATACAACATTGGCTAGACAAGCAAAAAGAATATATTCCATTTTTGTTTTAAAAACAATCTAACAACAACGTGATGCTTAGTTTTTACTGGTTGTTGAGGTAGACGCAAAGTCAGAACTGTTCCGCTTTGTAACACCGAACGCTTAGAGAAGCCGGCTTGTAATTGTGCCAGGTTAGTAAAACTGTCAGAGGTTATGGAACGTTTGCACACTGCTTTCACAGCCTGGAAGAGCACATCTCGGTACGCGACTCGTCATTTCGCCTTGAACCTCACAAACACTGCTGTGATTACTTTCCGTAGGGGGCGGGAGAGTGGGTGTATGCAAATTATTTTGAAGGGGAGGAAACGGAATGAGTGTTGCGGGGGGGGCAGTGGGATGCATATGACATCATATGTATCCGTTGTTCAGATAAGCCCGTTTTCTGGCGGTCATTTTTAAAAGGGGAATTTCTATGAAACAGAGGTTCAGAATGTCTCTAGCCCTTATCATATGTTCATGAATGTGGGTAGACTACTGTTACTCAACGTAGACAAGGTAAAAACGGTTTTTGATTCTGTCACCTTTAAGGTACTTTCGCAGTGATCAGGCTGAAATTTGGTATTTAAGTGCTGAGTAGCGAGGCATATATGGGTTTTGTTGTCATGCAGCAGCGCATTTTGGCATATATTTGGGACCTTGTCATTATGCCTTGCCTATAAGAACTTCTATCCTCTGTTAACATCTTCTCCAAAACTGTCTGGCGAATCAACTTGAAACTTGTAGGTATACGTTTCCATCCTTGAGCACATCAAAGTTTTATCAAGGCATTTGGATTCAATTTTAACATTGTTGCCCGGCAGCTATCTTAAACTTTGCCTATTTCTCATGCCTCATATTTCACCTGTTTCTGCCCCAGTTGAGCTGAAATGTGGTATTTAGGTGCAAAGCAGTAAGACTCATCCCATTTATTACAGGTTTTGTACAGGGCATTTTGACCTTGACTTGATTTTTCATTATGCCATGCCTGCAAAGGTGCCAAAGGTCATTTTCAAGGCCGCTGGGCAATTACATAGATTTTGCCTTTGTAAACCTTGTTTACGCCATATCCTAAGAACCAGCTGACCCATTTTGCTCATATTTAGCATTCACATGTACATGTGGCGGGGGACACAGTCATATTCGGGACAATTACTTGTTCCGAGAAAAGTCCAGGGCAAACTTATGAACTAACTGGTGATTTTATTCTGTGCGATCTGCTGTATCTAATGGCTGATTTGGTTATTCTTGCGTTTGCACAAAGAAAATGAAGGGTACATCATGGTATGAATTAAAATAATTTATATGAATATAGAAAATATTCTGCTCACGTGTGTGCTCCCCCAAACTTCCACAGCTGCACCCGCGGAGGATGATGACGTTCTTATCGTGGATTCTGACGAAGAGCCCTCCCCCAGTGTCTCCCACAAAAGGAAGCTGCAGGATGCTGAGACCGGCGAGGGCGTGGCCAAGCGCAAGCGACTAGAGCAACCGGCCGCTGAAGACGATGACATCATCGCGCTGGACTAGCTTCTGCGTGGGGGGGTGGTGTGCCCATGGTCGTATTTCTATTTCATCTTGTTGAACGCCTGTAAATATAAATGTACAAAAACTGACCGACTGAAAAGGAGTATGCATATTTTTGTTGGGTTTGTATCGTTGTTTCAGCAGAATGCCGTTAGTAGCTGAAGACGCAGCTGACTTCACGAACAAGTTTTTAAAAAAATTGGGGGGGGGACTTTTGTATTCCTTATAAATCAGTTGGGCACAGTCTCTGAGCCCCGTGTTCATTTTGTGAGGAAAACTAATGAACAGTGTTGAAGCTCATAAAATGAAATGCATGTATCAGAAATTGAAGTCATGCAACAAATCCTTCCTTCAGGCCCCTTTATAAATTCATGAATGTGCATCGGTCACCTTTGATGAGCCACCAACAGTTTACGCGCCTCTTGTGTGTACCATCGAGTCGACACAAGTGCAGAGCGCAAAGATGAGGCTTATCGACCTAGATTCATAGGGCTCTTCGACAGGCCTTTCACTTTTTGCCCTTATAGGTAATGAATTTTTTTTTTGGGTCAGTTTCTGTTTAATGCTTACTTCCCAGTACCGACCGATAAAGCTATTATGTGGGTGTTTGTGGCCAGCGTTATTTATACTTCAATTTTTTTGTGGTTTGGTTTTTGGCACATTGATACTGTACCTCATTTGGACCAAATAAATACTGAATAAACTGAAATATTGTAGAAATGCACCCCCCTTTTATTCACTCTATATTGGCAAGATTTTAATTGCTGAATACTTAAGTGTCATCTTTTCATTGCTTGCTGCTGTCGAGATTTTTCCTCAGTTAAAACAAGGCCTTGCTAGTTTGATGAAAAACATCCTGGAACAAAGGACTGTTCATAGTTTTAGCTGGCATAAATTAAAGTTATAGCTGTTTACTTAAAACACCATTATTTTTTATGAGTCGTTCCCTGACCAATAAGTGCTCACATACTTTTGGCTTCCAAAATCATCTTGAAATGAAAGTCTTGGGCTGTTGATGGTAACTACCAGATTGAGAGCCGTTCCATGTGGAGTTTCCTGGACACTTGACTGTTTCATAAATCCAAGGAGGTGAATGCTAACCCTCTTAAAGACGTTTAGTGCCTGGAGACCGCTAATCGTTCTGCCTGTACATTCAGTACCTTTCCTATCCGTTTTACAAACAATTGGTTTCGTAATCTGGATGCTGATACGTGGGGATTTCTGAGCGTTAAAAGCAGCCCGGGGGAGTTCTGTTTGTGCCTAATGAGAGGACATAGTCCAAGAAGGCATGTCCCACTTAAGGTGTCACAAGAGGTCATAATGAATGGTCGAAACAGGTAATTTATGCACTTTAGGCGCTCATGTCCATACGCTGTAGGCTGTTAAAGGCCATGTTTTAAGAGATGAGGGCGAGCTTTTCGTCGCCAACAACATTATCCTGGGGAAGTGGAAAGGTCTTGCTCACACATTATGACAGCGATGAATGGAATAGAATTGCTGAGAATTTGATCCAATTCCGGCTGGTCGGTGGAGTAAGGGTTTCAAATCCGAACGGACTGGCGACACAGGGACGTGTTTAATTACCTCTATGTTGAAGCTTGCTTTTCGTTATGGGCGTTCATCATTCGCATATTTCAGGAGAGTACAGGCGATGGCTGGGTCACCTTTATTTACTCCAACTTCTATGTATGACGAGGACAAGCGGATGGATGCTTTCTTTTTCTTAAAAACTTCTTTAGCCATTCTATAATGTCGCGTCAACTTAGTCTCCAGCTCAGCAAAGGCACTGTAGGGTGTCTTAGCTGTCTCGCGAGGTCTCATTTGTGGAACCCAGAAAACTCCCCTCGTGATGACGTCACTGACTGGCTGGCGACGCGCTGCTCCTTTGGCTGTTTTCCTTTTTTCGCGAGGTTCAGCGATGGCACAATGATCAGTTGGTGCCTCTAATGAATAATAAATAGAAGTCTGACGTGTGGACAACTGCCCCACCCTCTAGTAAACCTGTAAAACTTGTCGCCTGTCTCCTTAACCTCAGTAAAGGGCGTATTTGCACGCATTTGACATTTGCTTTGACCAATCAGTCGGGACTACGAAGATGTTGATTCCACCCCTTTGCAATGGATGAGATTTGCCACTCGTCTAACCGATCGCCCCCGGGCAAGTTGGGCAACTCGTGAGCAGGGTTGACGGACTCGAAAAAAATCCACTGACGTTCTTGCGAAAATATATTATTTTAATCGGGTTATTTCCAGTTTGTTGTGCTGCACTGGATTCCACGACATGGTTACGCTGTCTGCGATCGTTGCACCGATAGGGCGTCAGTTGTTCAGGCAATTGTCGAGGCATGCAGGAGTACAACGGTGGATCCCCGTCAGAAGATGCAATTTGTCGGCATGTTCTAGTAAATTCGTGCTCTCCCATGGTTAGTATGATGATGGCAAATGATAGATTACGGAAAATGTGACTGTGAGCTAACGAGTTTCCATGAAATTTGGATCATGGGCTGTTTGGTACAAGGGTTTATCTTGTCAAGCCTACTTGCTCGCTCGCTGTCGCCGAATCAGCGTGTCATCTAATTGCTGGTCACATCTGGCTTTGATACCTGCAGCTATCAACTCTGGCGTGTAGAAAGTACTTTTCAGCGGGAACTATATCACTCCAATAGCTTTATATCGGGATGGACGTTCGTATATGATGAGCCAGTGAGGATGTTTTCATGGTTCAGAAAAGCCAAGATATTCATAAGTTCCGGAGTGGAGTGTGTGTGCTATTTGACCTCCAGTGCTCGGTTTAGTCAAAAACTGTATTTCCGGCTTTTGATCTCCGACCAAAAATGCACTCCATACTTTTATCGTGGCTGGTTATAATTTTACCACCCTCGATTATGTTCGAAAATGATGATTTTTTGAAAATGTCTGCTTGTGTGTTTTAACTTACGCTTGCCGGAGTTTTCGCCTACGAGTTGACCAATATTCTGTTCGGTTTTCACGTCCACTTTGCTTATATTAAAGCTTATTTTTAGGTGTTCAGGCTTTCAGTGACATCGCATGGGTGAAGAATACACGCAGTGCTTTTTCACATTGCCAGGAATCAACGCTGGCGATAAAATAATGCAAGTATACAGTATGACGCTGATAAGCCACCCTTGTTTGTTTGACAACGTGCAACTGAAAGAGCGTTGTCTCGTCCTTTTGATAGAATAGGGTCTTGGTCTGTTGTTATTTGGGTGGAGGGCAATTGATTCATGGAGCGTCTCGCCCTTTACCTGAAAAAAAATGTCCTAATTAATTATTCGGGGACATCTAGAAGCCAGATTACTGAGGGTTGGACATATTCACCTAGTAAGACGCAGAACCCGCAGACGACTGTTCCGTGTTTTCACACTGTAAACTTACCTGTAAACTCGATCGCGCTTGGGATGTACCTCTTGTGTGCGGTGCTGTTGACGGTTATGTATTAAGACTCACATCCACCCTCGCCCTTGCCACGCCCATGTAAACTGCTGGCTGTCCTGTTATTGTGTTATTTTGCAACACGTGACTTAGTTCACACGTAAAACAGCCTACCACCTGTTGTGTTCTTTTAGACTTCAACCACAACTATATTTCCAAAGGATTCGACATTTTCATGAATTTAAAAATCATGTATTTGATTCAGAATTTAAGAAATGAGGTTCATCATCAACTGGTTTTGTCAGTTCAGTTAGTGCATTATCATCCGGTTTTGTCAGTTCAGTTCAGTTAGGGTAATAATTTCAATTTACCACTTTCTTTGGGCCGCTTTCGAATATTCAAGCATTTAAACATGCAAATTGAATGCTTAGGTGAGGGATGTGCTTCATGTGCTTCATGTCGGGCTCAAACTGCAACAGACTGCGGTAACATTGTATTTGAACATCAAAAAAAAGTACGGGCTGCAATGCGGCCTCAACTTCAGTACTGTTTTTGGGTGCGTTTCCTAAATGCGTTACATAGTTCGTCCATTCACAGTCAATGGGCCCTAATACAAGTTAGCCCCTGTGGTTTCGGGAAACGCAACCCCTGCACAGCTCACGTTTCCTACCATCGTGTACAATTTCACATCGCTAGCAACCGCCTGTTTAAGTGGAAAATTTAACCATTATCAACTACTCCATGCCTCTACAGGAGCAATTAAACAGCAGCAGTTGGTCAGTCCTGCGGTGTAGTCGTACCCGAACGAGTTAAAAAGGCGGTTTCGAAAAATGATTGCATAGAGTTGGGGTTTTGTTGAACGGACCAATAATGGCGTGAGGATCCACAAGACGAGAAGTCACATTGTCTTGTGACCAGCAAGTGTTGAAAATATATATTTTTTTATTTTTGCCCGACAGATAGACTTTCTCTGGATTCATTTATCCGTGGTCAGTTCGGCGGTGAGGGCTTAATTTTTTTAGTGTACTGGTGATGGCAACCAATGAATGAGTTACAAACGGTCGGACTCCGTAACCCATTCGCGTTCTTTTTTGCCTTTTTTTTCTGTTTCCTTCTGTATGTTTTAACTTTACTCGCGTTACTGCGTTACTGGAGGAGGAAGTAATTTTCCTTTTCCTTTTCCCCTCGGCTTCAAGGCAGACCATTTTTTGTTCCATACAATTTAGTCATTTTAGGAGAAGTCACTTCGATATTTCAATGATGTGCACTATGCAGGAACGAATACAATGTAAACGTACGTTCGCGGGGTAATGGTTCTGTTGAATACTGTGTTAAAAAGTTTCTACTTTTGTATAAGATGATCGGTTGTGGATTTTGGTGCTGATGCCGGAAAGAGAGTGTGGTCACGTCACTGACAGCTCCGCGTGTCTCTTTGCAGTTCACCCAATGTGGCAGGGAACTCTGGAGGTGCCCGGTGGGGACAGACAGTCTCCAATCGACATCGTGGTGCGTAAGAGCGTCTTCGACCCCAAACTTAAACCCATGGCCGTCCAGTACGACCCCAGGACTTGCCAGCAAATATGGAACAACGGCTATTCCTTCATCGTGGAGTACGATGACACGTCAGACAAGTCAAGTAAGGAGTCAATTTCCGTTTCGCCCGCACAGTCATGTATGGAAATTTATGACTGGAATACGGCTATCGTCTGAGCCAGTCTGATTTTTTTGTGGTGTTATTTCTGCTACAGTTGAACGTTTCTGGCTCATGGCTGTGATTGGGGGAGTGGCGGAAAATATTATAGCATAATTACTGAAAGTCATAAAAACTCGAAGAAGAAATTGCTCTGCCCTCTTCTGGATGTAGACAGTGCCTTGTCAAAAAAAGTCGATCAGTAATACACTGCCCGGCCAAAAAAAAGTCACCATTTGGAAATTAACGAACAAATTCTATAATTGGATCATTATTGTGGTTATTAATATGTTTCAGCTGGCAATAATCATTTTACCCTGACTGATGAAGCGCGTCGCTACTCATTTCTTAAAAAATCATGTTGGAAGACACATCCCCTGATGGTGGAAAAGATGTTACAGTATTTCAGAACGGGCAAATTATTGGCCTGTATTTAGCAAAGAAAACCATGAATGACAAAAACAAGTATGAGGAATCATTTTCACAAACAAATTTGCCACCACAAAATCCTGACCTTAAACACATTAAAAGTTATTGGGATGTGCTCAAGAAAGACCACAGTGGTTCAACCATTTTGTCGAGAAGACAAGATCTCGGCCAAAAATTATGGCATTTCTGATCTAAAATAGATGTTCTGGCATTGCATATAGATGTTAACACAATGACAAGAGGAATATGCACTGTAATCAAAGCTACAGGGGTTCCAACTGAACATTTCAGTGTACGACTTTTTTTTTTTTGGCCGGGCAGTGTATTTTGTTTGACCTTCCCTATAGCTTTGATCAAGGCGCGCATTCCTCGGGCATTGTTTTGACAGTCGTATGCAATGTTAAAACATTTAATTAGGAAAAGAGTTGCACTAATTTTCGGCCAAGCTCTGTTATTGATTACGGGAGAATCAATCCTCTGTACAGCCTTCCCCAGCACACTCCGAAGACTTTAAATTGGTTAAAGTCAGGACTGTGTGACCCATTCATGTATGAAAATGATTCCTCATGCTCCCTGAACCACTTTCGCAATTTGAGCGATATGAGGCTCAGCATCGTCTTCCGGGAATATGCCTGTACCACCAGGGATTACAAATCTATTGATCGCTAACTTGTTCATTCAGTACAGTCAGGTAGTCTGCTGTCTTCATTTATTTGCTGCATAATCTTGGTCTGCCTAGAATTGACCAACTGAAGCAACACCGAGAAAATAACACTGCCTCTGGAGACATGCAGAGTGGGCACTATGCATGACGAATACGTCGCTTCAAAAATTGATGTAGTTCTGCATGGGAATAAATGTTGTAACTTTGCTTATGATTGTCAAAATGACGGAAAGACAAATGCATGCTGTGATCAAAGCTAAAAGCGGTCCAACAAAATTTTAGTGTGAATATTAGAATGCAACTTGTTTTTTTTTGGGGCTAGGCCGTGTGTCATTGTTCTGTTTTAACTGACTTTACGCCTGCATATTTTACAAGACTGAGCTTTGAGGGTACCCATTGTGCTTTTCTGTATTTTGTGTCGTAGATAATGATACAATGAAGGATTTTCAACACAAATGTGGCCATAGTTATCTATCCGAGCAAAAACCTCAGGTCAAAGTGTGACAGATTTCTCGGTATGGCCATCTGGTCACGGACCAGTGCACAGCAGAATAACATTTTTCTTGCGACGTTACCTTTGTCGTTTCCTCACAGTGGATGTTTTCCACGTCAGTCCACATTGCAATGCATTTCCCACACGTTACCCCTATTAATCGGTGCGCATCGAGAAGAAATTTATTTATGGCTGGTGACTCAAAGACTAAATTTGCATTTATGTCCTGCTATAAGCAGGTACTGAGCGAAATATTTACTGAACAGGCACGTCCTGCTGTAGACTTTATGGCTGCGGCTGTTCACCCTAATTTTTTGCATCTGAGCAGGGCTCGAAAGTGTACGGTTGTGTTAGAGAATGTGCGATTTTGGTTTGTATTTTAATTTTTGGAAGCTCCAAACTGGTGTTTTTGCCAAAGGACATGGGAGTGTGCATTCAGCACTGAGCTGCTCCTGGACAAGGTTCCAGGACTTTGGCTAATCATAGTAAAGTGGGCTTTCTGGGGGGCCTTAACTGCTTTACATGTATGTCAAATAAAGCCAATCCTTGCCTATTGAGCATGACGTCTGTTTACAGCTTTATAACTCAGGATTTGAGTGTCACAGAAGCTTTGATGTAATATACAAGCTTTGGCATCAAAGGCAAGAGGATTTTATTTTTTTAAATCTTTTTGACAGTCCAAGGGGGGGGGACAAGGAGAGATTTTGTCACACCTTTACATTCATTCTCCGAACTATACAGAAAACAAACTCGGCTATAGAAATATAATAACATCCTCCCTTATCTCGTAATATAGTCTTCAAAATGAAAAAATAATGCAAACTCTTAGCCAAACATACCAAAAATCATTTTCTTTTGTACATTACGCTTCAGTCCAAAGTGTATTATCATTAATTCCATTGTAATGGCATGACATTTTACAAATGTCGCTATTTCCGATTAGTCCACTATCCTCAGACAAAACACAAGTTCGTACTATTGCAATGGTACTATTGGTGCGGCTGTAGTCATGTTGGATACCAGGGAAAATTGGATATTCGTGCAAAAGCCAAGAGTTGTCTTTTATAATCGTATTGATCATACACTGTTTTGTATTCTCCATATTTGTAAATAATTTTAGTCTAGCTGCTGAACAAAGTACCACTTTTCTCAGCCTTATCTTATCCAGGCTTTATGATTGGCCATGAACTTCAATGATTGTTCATCTTTATTGAAAACAGGAAATGTAACAATAGAATTGTTAGTTTAATGGCAAAGTGGCAAATAATGGTTTTTGGCCTAAATTATTACTTTTGAATTTTATTTTTCTGTGCATCATAGAGGGTTGGATTAAAATGCACAATGTGAGGTCTCTTTACATGGTAGATTGTACCGCCTCAAGAACGGGATTATAATTAAAGCGATGCATCATTTAAAAGTAAATGTTGTCTCCTTTTGGATTAAATTGCATCAAGTCTGACCAGAACTGGGAGAATGATTTAATGGAATAAGATGTGAAGGGAGAGAGAGAATTTTCAGACATGTCTCTGCTTTATAATATTTGAATGAGTAAAAAAATAATGCTGAATTTTGAAAGGGACTTGTCTACACATTAGCAATGATAACATTTTGTATTTATTTTAATATTAACCCATTAGAACTGAATGTTACATTACATGCTCCTAACTATAGGATGGGTCAAACGCAGAGGATGAATTACCCCACGGGGGTCAAGAAAGTATATCTTAATCTTATCTGCTTTTCCCTATAAGACCGATTGCATCATTTACGTGCTACTCCCTTTATTTCTGGATGCAACATTTGAGTGTTTTAGATTATGTGATTGTTTTCATGGAACTCGACTGATGAAATCTGGGACAATCTGCAAGCTGGGACAAAAGCACATACCCGAGGAGGATTTTTAGCAAGTTTGCTGAATTTCATGACTGGAAAATGGCCACACCATAAGAGTGAGTTATGCCATGAGCCAGGGGTAAAGATTTATCTGTTTGACTGTACAGTGTCCTTACCAGTGTTTGTAGTTGCAAATTGTGACTGAGACAAATTCATAAACAGAAAAACGCAGGAGTGAAAATCCTTCCGGCAGTAAATGGATGGTGAAAACACTGAAAACCCAGTGTCATGTCAAGGGACAGATTTGATACTCTGAGTAAATGGTATTTAGCGCCAAATAAACCCTGCTCTCCAAAATTCCCAAGGTTTCTGCCTCAACAATATGGCCAGGCAAGCTGTTCCACACCGAGCTTACGCTGTGGGAAAAATATTTCCTAATATCAATGCAAAATTTACTCTTGGCCAGCTTCCATTTGTGACCTTGAGTTCTTCGAACAAAACTTGGCCTAAGTAATCAAACATAATTCACTTTGTTAGTCCCTTTAACATATTTAAAGACCTTAATCAGATCACCCCTAAGTCTCCTTTTGCTAAGACTGAAGAGATTGAGGATCTTCAGCCTCTTCTCATAGCTTTCATCTTTTATACCTGGAATTAACTTTGTAGCCCTTCTCTGAACTTTTTCTAGAGCCTCTATATCTTTCTTAAATATTAAATTATTTGAAGATAATGATGGTCATAAACAAGATGGTTATAATAATAAATGATGATGGATAAAAAAATAAAAAGAAAATGATAAATTTTGACTGTGAAAGAGTAATATATGCTTTCATCCTATGCAATATGCATGCTGGTGTTCATACCAGGCCGGTATCAGATCAGGTTTTGTAGGGAAATATGATTCAAACAATTTCTGCTCTATTTCAGACTTAAAAGCTCCCATTTTTGAATAGTTCTAGAGCTCAACCTCCATGATCATTCAGTATACGTGCCTCAGGAACAACTGCAATCACGGCATGATTTGGACGACTGCGTTTAGGGTTATTGTTTCCTGTGCGAAAGATTTAGAGACTGCAGCAGCTACAGCTTGTTACAGACAGAGGCTGAACTAAGTCCTTCTGTCACAAGCCACTATAGATGAGAACTATTTTGAATCATGAACTATGAAAAGCTTGTGGAGTACTTGACTGAAAATACTCAACAGGCCACAAGTTTTGAAGCAAGGCCAATACAGGTCAAAAACTTGAAAGCAACTTCAAGTTTTTGTTCACGATGCCTTTCTTAAAAACCAGCATGAAATTTTTGGATTTTGGGATGTATTTACTGCATGATTAGACTTTTCTGTCATTGAGTTGCACCTTTTTCCTCTATTTACCTTAGGTACTGTATACATTGATGTTACCAGACCATTGCTGAATAAATGTTAACACAATAAAGGAGGGGCTTAGTTTTTGGGTTGAGAAGATTTGCAAGAGTTGCAACTTCAGTGAAAAAGTAAAAAACAAATCACAGTTTACATCATTCACTTTATGTCATGGTTTACAGCGCACCAGATGCCAACGGCAATCCGGCGGGCACGAGGACCATGGGCCAAGTAACATAGGCCTGATAATTAGAGTAAAAATGTATTCTGATAAGTGACTCTATATATAATAATCATGTTTATTTTGTTGCAAAGTATGCCAATGAAACTGATTTTTTTTCTTTTCTTTTTTTTGTGTACAAATTTGATTTTGCTTCCAAACTTTTGGCCTGTAGTTTAAATAGCTGGAAATGTGGCATTGATGGGTCCTCTTTTAGCATGTTGGTGTTCTGTTTTAAAGGTGCCAAAATACAAGATATTTATGCAAATGAAGAATTTGGGGGGGAAAAAAGTAATGCATCAATCTGGCTTCCTGGAAGGTGCAGACTAGAAGTATTTATTTTCCCGCAAAAATTATATTGATCAGGATTTTTTAAATTTTCTAATTTTTGTCTGGTTGGAAATAAGCCTGGAGTTATTTTGATCAGAAACAGGAACAGACCCACTGAGCTAGTTGCATTACAGCGTTGAAACTACACCTATCTCTGTAGTGAGACTCTTGCGGTTGCTAGGTCTCTTGCTGGAAACTATCTGGCTAGTAACTACCTAATCTGTTTTAACAACACCCAAAGGTAGACTTTCCTTCTGAATAAATAAGCTGCTTAATAACCTTACAATGCTCCCTGAGACACAGTCAGCTTAGATGCATAGCTGGCTAGCTAGCCAGCCAGGTGTTTTGTTACGCATGAAGTTGCATGAATTGTCAAGCGCCCCTTCACAAAGTCACCTGGGTAAATCTTAATAATGTATGGCTACCTAATTCTAAATTTATTTACAAGTTCATTACTCACTGCAAAAGATTCATTACTTCGCATAATGTTTCTGTGTTATTTCAGTTCATGGGACCTTGTCCACACTGAAATGCGCGTAGAATCACTTGACCTGGAAATCCCTTGAGGATGCAATGCTTAAATTAATTCTGGATTGTAATTCTCCCCAGCTGGGAATAAAACATTATGAATCTTGTCAATTATCTAGCACCTTAAAAGTGCAATATACTACTTACTTTATACTTCTTTGCTAATAATTTTTTGGTTCTCCTAGGGTCTGATCAAAATTTTTCAATGATGAGTTGAAGCAAAGAGGTTGTCTGTTGCCACTTTAAACAGCTTTTATGGTGTTTCCAGTAGAGAAAAGAAAAGTACTATGTACCCATCATTTATCATTGCCATAGTCTTATCAGATCCCAGAAATCTGCACTGTTTGCTTTTCACTGTGGATGAGCAGCCAGCTGAGGCCTACAATTGCAAAAGTGGTGTAATAACTGCAAAAATGCTTAAACCATCATTTTGATTTGTGTTGAAGTTTAACTGCATATCAGCAAACTAAACTGCTTATTGGCGCCCTGTTAGTTTGGAGCCAGCCTTGACCATCTGTGACTCTTGAGGACCAAAAGCAGGAAGAAAGCAAAGAACTTGTTGACATTTTGTTTCATGAGAGAGTTGGCATATTGTCTTATTGTCAGACCAAACTATCTGCGGCCATCCTGCGCCTCAAAGGCATTTTCAAGATGGCAGATTGACCCTTTACCTCCTAAGAGTGCTGTATGGCTCTCTCCCATAATGCCTTCATATTCCTACAAGTACCATATGGCTATCTCTTAGGTGCAAAACATTTGTTTTACGTTTGTCTGTTGCTATTCTATCTTAACCAATCAGAACAAGCCTTACAGATGACATTTTTGCATCATCTAATGGCATTGCTACCTAAATTTCAAGATTTCTGCCCATGATTTTTAAGTAATCCTAAAGGTTTAAAATCTATTTGACAGCAGCTCAGGCGCCTCGAACATTGTAGGATTCTTGCGAGAGGATTTACAGTCTGGCAGAGAAAAATGGCAGACTCCGGAAGTTCCATCAGTTTTTTTTTTTTTTCAATGTTATTACAAATCATTTAGTTAACTCATCCTCGAGCGAAAGTGAGTAAGAACGTGAAGACCGTTCGGGTGATGGCCGAAGTCAAATTGGAGTCCTACAACCTTTCGTTTTAACATAATGTGGTGTAGCTTATATATTTTTTCTGTATAGCTGTTTGTGAGGGTAGCATAAAAGAAGCTAATGGCTTAAATTGCCTTAGGAAGGAGGGGCCTGGTACTCATTTTACTCCTAGGAGGTAAAGGCTTACAGATAGAATGTCATATTTCAATAGTTCATTTCTCAGGCTCCAAAAAAGTACTCTTCTTTTCTCATGCTGTTTGCTGAAGCCTGTTAAAACTGCACACACGTGCTGAAGGGGCATTATCCCAGCTGAGCGTGTATAATGGATGCTCATAGGTCATCAGAGAGATTGTTCAGCTGTGTGCAATGTTAGTTCTAGCACGCAACTCTGATCTCTTGCAAAATAACTGATAATATAAAACCTTGGAATACCTGCAATTTTTTTTTCTTTTTATACACCCACTCTTTCAGATGGGCATATATTGCGATCACCCCTATCCGTCCATTGATATTTCCAAAATTTCGTGTCTTCATTGGACAAACTACAATTTTTTAAAATTTTTTAATTTTATTTTTTTATTTGGCATCTCCAGTCCCACCCGAATCTGGAATGCCCAATAGGGGAACAAGGCTTTTGCATATGCGACCTCCTGTTGCCAATTCAGGAGAGTGAAGACAGCTCACGGCTCTCCACCGAAGCACAGGCGTATCAGCCACAGCTTCTTATACAGTCATTGGTTGAATCCTCGAAAGTTCAGAACGAGGGCGGAGGATACCCGAACATGAATAAGCCTAGAATCTTCCTGACGAGCGCCCGTCTGGCCAATGGGATGCGCCTAAGCAACGAACAGGCAACTTGTATTACTCTTCTTGGCAGCCCCTTCCCAATTTTCCCCTGTAGCGTAATGGTTGTTTGTGCGCTACTCTGAAAAAGCTGCCGACCACTGCCGGTTGGTATGACCGGGGCTTGAACCTGCGCCGTTGATGGTCACTTCTGCTTCGCAATGCAATGCTTTAACCGAGTGAGCTATCTGGCTGCTCAGACTACAGATGAGCTTGCCATGGAGGTGCATTACCACGCTTTGGGTGGCTATCTTTTTAAACCATAGACTGTATAAATAGATGGACGAAGCAACCGTGATGTCACCCATTGGTTTCAGCATACCATTTAGGGAGCCTCGATTTTGGCAATTTGAACAGCGTCATTTTGAAACTGGATGTGATTCCTGTTGGACGAAAGTGTGAATTGAAGGTCCAGGGAGGAGCGAGGGGTGGATCTATGGGTCAATCTGACCGTATCTGACGAGGACCCGAGGATAGCCACATCCCTAAAGCATATCTGGCTTTATCCTTTATTCTAGTCTATTTAGGACCATAATATACAAAAATGAACATCATGATATATTGATGGAGACTTGAAACTTGCGATAGAACTTGCGACCATAAAATAATGTGAAAAATTATTATTGAAATAATAAATCAGGTGGGAAAGTAGGGTAATTTTCTCAGAGTTCTGTAGTATTGAAATTCTTTGCGCAACCACCGACATCGCCATCTGCTGTCCATTAAATAGAATGCAAATTTTGGAGCTGTCCGCATTGGCTTCAGTTTTCAGACCTGGGTGCAGTATCCATCTTTTTATACAGTCTATGGTTTAAACATCACTTTATTAAATTTTCTCTCATGCCTCGTGGAATCCAATATTTTAGAAATTGTTCCTTTCCAGTATCCATGGCCAGACACGGCAGCACACAAACTAATGTCTCAAAGTTCACGCAAACAAAATGAATGTTGAAAAAAGGAAGTGAAATAAAATATACTGAGAGTCCTGCTTTAAGTAAACAAATTTTCATTTGAACAGAACAGCTATGATTAACTGCTGTGATTAACTGTGATACAAAGTTAAACTAGCAATTTCCACCAGTGGAGAACTTAAAAAAAACACCCAATTTTTTTTTCAGGTTTACTAAAGCACAGTCTTCTTTTCTCAAACTGAAATCTCCACCAAAGCCTGTTAAAACTGTGCAGCCACTTGCTAAAGCACAGTCTCATCAAGTATGAATTGATGATTCAAACATGACCCTGCTGGCTCAACCGTGAATTTGGCTGCTTTCACTGAACTTCCAGGGAGACGCCTTTTAACTTACCGTGTGACTGCTTGCTTTGGGCTTTAAAGGTTTGGTGTGGTGCCATTTGGGCTGTGTTGTGAAAGTGCTTTGCTCCCTCTCAGCTATAAGCGGAGGCCCCCTCCAGGATCCATATCGGCTGTCCCAGTTCCATTTCCACTGGGGGGAGAGCAACGCGTGGGGCTCGGAGCACACGGTGGATCGCCAGCTCTTCCCTGCTGAGGTAAGCAAACTTGCCATTCCCCTGGTAAAGATGGGAAGGGAGGTGGAGGGTGTATGTGATCATGTGCAGATATGGGAGTGTGTACCTGTGCAGCTGATGGAGAGTCTGTGGCACACTTGCTTGTGTACACACACACACACACACACACACACACACACACACACACACATTAAAAACAAAAGATATATATATTTTTAAATGTGTTGTGAGTTGCTGTCTGTGAGAGCATGAAGTACGTGTCCATGCACCGGGGTCCACAGACTTGCAGTGTCCCCCTTGGGATGTAACGCTATAAGATTTTTAGTGCGATACAATACAAAATCATGATTAATATCAAGATATCCCGATTCGAAATAAAATTAATTTCTCCCCTCTTTAACAAAATGTATTATGGCTGAAATAAAGCACACAAATAAGTATTTGCTCCAAAGAAAATATTTCTCTTATTAAACTTTTATATGCTGCATCATGTAGAACAATCCATACCGAATGCGAAAGAAATAGAGGCTCCTAAAAAAATTCTCACCAAAATTGACACTGCCCTCTGCTTTTTATGAAGCATTACACCGGTGCTTATCTGAGGTTAAAACGCTATTCAGCGACAGGCTGTGAGAATATGCAGGCTCCCTGCAATACCGTGACACTGTATTACCAAAAACAACTTACGGTTGATATCCGTGGCCTTTTTAATTCGAGGCATACTGTTTAGTGGTATATCGTTACACCTCTAGTGTCTCCAAGAGTGAACTTGGATGTATACAGTGCATCGTCGCCGTTATTCTGGCTGACCAAGCGCTTGAATCTATCGGAGGTTGTGCCTTTGTTTTTGGTCCAAGTTTCAAGGTAACAGCAGAGACTGAAACTCTCTCCACAGTCCACACTAGAGCAACCAGCCGTGCTTTCAAATAGCTGAGACCTTTTTATGTCGCAAAGACCTGTGTCATGTGACCATGTGTGCTTTGGGAACTGGAGTAATAGGCGGGGTTGAGGATAAGATTTCTATTGGGCAGTTTTACTCCCATGACTGCAGTCTATGTTCTTGAACAGCTGACTGGGATCAGTGTCTTTTGAAATGGTTTGTTTGTGTATATGTAGGTCCGCATTGTCAGACTTGTTCCGTTTCCGCACACCCTGTAACTTTGTCGTGTAACTTCTGCATTCATATTTCTCATTAGTAAAGTATGAGTCTCATGTATTTCTGCACCAATTTCACAATATTATGTTTTCCCCTGAAATAGCTCTGACCCGGGTTAATGTGTGACATTATGGGAAGGTAGTGGTCCTGCGGGTGGTGTTTGTGTTCGTGTTCACGTTCACATGTAAGGTGCGGTGCGTCCTTACATACAAACTATGTAATACATACCAACATACAGTCCATACCAACTGGACTGCTATATGAACTCGGCTCGTTTGTACTACTCTCTCCGTCACATTCAATTTGACAACAAAGAATAAGTAATTAAAATGGAGACCATCAGCTTTCATTTATGATTCACATATATGTTAAGTGTACTCTGTCCGAAACACTTCCTTTTTTTAAATGCTCCTCTTTAATTTTATGTGGACTGTAGTGTTGGTGTGTAAGTATGAGGCAATCTTATGACGAAGTTTCCAACATTCAGTGTGTGTGAGAGAGGGTGTGAAACTTATGGCCTAACCAATGGTGTGGTCAGGTTATTTGCCATTGCTATCTGACCTCCTTCAGGTATAATCTACGTCTACATATAGAAGTGAATGGCGATTCATTTTTTAAATTACTGAATGCCGTTTGGCCCAGATTATTGCATTTCTTAAATGGAGGGTCTTGTTTCAGAGCCTGTTTTATGACCAGTGGGGCAGGGGATGCGTATGTATGAGTTCGAGGACAGAACTACAGTCCATGTTCCTCGGTCATACGAATTCAGGATCCTGTGTTCATTGGCCGTCGATAGGTGTTGTATTTAAACAAAAAGCCAAAAGTCCTGCTTTGGCTGGCTTTTTTCAGCACAAATAAATTAAAACAAATTTCTCCTGGAGTTTTTAGTGCAGTTTATTATTTTAAACCTTAAAAGAAAAATACCCGTGAGATTGTTGCTAGTAACAAGTTCAATAGCCATGCTCTGTCACAAGGTTGTCAGTGCCCATGGCAAAGGTCATTTTCATTTTCATTTCATTTCATAAAAACCCTAGGGTTTTAAGGTACAGTTTAATATTCTGTCTATATTTTTTGGCTTGGCCAAAAAATTAGTTTTTATCCAAATGCCAGAAAATTGTTTTCAGTTTAATTCTATACATCTTTGTATTTTAATGCTCAAGACCTGTTTTTTCATTATTTTTCATGCATTTATTGTGCTGTTGATCTTCGCTTATTTTGACAAAAAAAAGCTTAATTTTATTGAATGTATTGGGGTAAAATGCATCTTGGAATGTGCTGTGCAAAGGCACATAAGTCTGTCGTCTTGGGGGCCCCGGTGGCTCATCGGTCTAAGCGCACACCATAAAGGCTGTTCCCTTCCCGTGGCGACCCGGGTTTGATTCCGGATCGGGTCATTTGCCGCATGTCTTCCCCATTCTTCTCCCGAACTTTTCTGTCTCTCTCCGCGGTCTATCAAATAAAGGGAAAAAATTCCCAAAAAAAAAATCTTTAAAAAATAATAATTCTGTTGTTTTGCATGACCACCATATTGCTGTTTAGACAACAGGTTGATGTGATCCAGACATACACTTCACTCCTGTGGTAACCTTGTCTCTCTCTTTACAGCTGCATTTGGTTCACTGGAATGCTGAAAAGTTCAGTCTGTTTGAGGAGGCAGTGATGCAGGAAAATGGCCTGGCTGTGATTGGGGTTTTTCTGAAGGTACGACACACCTTTCACTTCTAAATGGTACCTGGGATATTGAGTGTAAGGAGCCCTGTGAAAAAATTCATGCTTGTTACGTTAACACACCGTGTCACTCGTTCTTGTCAGTCTTTCATTGTAATTTGCGCATAAGCACATATAAACATGCACATTGTGCATTTGCTGTGTAATTCACTGGTGGAAGAACCAGTGAGGAGGAATATGGAGCATGTAAGGTTTTTGTTGGGTTTCAGTTTCTTAACTCAACTGGTTGTTGATCAGCTGAGTGAAGACGGTGTAAATTCTGTCGTCCGCAGTCTGTAACCAATTCAACCTGTCACCTCTAGCGGTCACAGATATTGATTAAATTTCACAGAACTTTGTGACTGCACTTCATCCCTGCACCCTTGGGTGGCCACATTGAATAACTGAAGTTGTCTATTTTCGACCTTTCTAATAAAGATAAAGAGCTGAAATTTGGTACGTAAACCACAGGTTTTGATGATTTCTAAAAAAAAAAAAAAAAAAGTCTGCTATGTGACCTTTGACATTTCATCACCCATTCACACCTATTTGAATAACCTGTAACCTTGTTGTCTCAAATATTGTTCATATCTCATGAAACTTACCTGACTTCTTTTGGACAGGAACTTCTGTTGCTTTTCATTTCAGCTTTCCACTCGGCTCCAGAATGGGCGCGGGAGCGTGGCAGACAACTTGAGATTCTGATTGACTTGATCCTTTTTTTTTTTGTAGTAGAATTCAAGAGATCAGTGCTTTAAGATACAGGAGGGGCCCCAAAAAATAAATGCCTAGAAATATGAAATATGCTTACTGTGTATTGGCTACATATCTTTAAGAGCACTTGTACAAGGTGATAACAAGTGAGTGGTAATCTCCCTCAGTTATGCATGACTCAAATATCTGAAGGAAGTCATGAATGACAAGTTGTTAAATAAATATTAATTTTTATCACCTTTCCCCGCTGCGCTTTAGCATTGTGTACGTGCAACGAACATGCACGTACTTTCTCTAATATCTTGGACTCGGCGTTGGTGTCCTTATCTTGGAGACGTTCTCCTTCTGCATATAGCTGTGTGCAACTCCCTTCACTTTGGCCAAAATTATCTGTTGCACGTGTGCACGCGTGATAACTGTATGTCACACTTGTCTACAAGATGCACTTTCAGTTATCGGTTTTCCTTTTTTTTTAGGCGGGAAAGAGGCACGAAGGCCTTCAGAAATTGGTGGATGCTTTACCTGCTATCAGACACAAGGTGAGTTTTGCTTTATCGCAGCTGCCGCAAACTGCAATAATCCGATATCTCAGTCAGTGTTGTAGCCCGTGTCTGTGCCCGTAAAATGGGTGCCTTAGCTGGTTGTTTCTACACTGAAGGTCGGAGAGATAATCGGTGTCTGATTTGAGAGGAAAGTGGCGTACATATAGTACGGTACAACAGAGCACAGTACAGTTGTCGAGATAAATGGCTGTGAAGTGTGTGGAATTTGGCTTGCACTGCCCTCTAGTGGCCAATTTCCGGGGGATTTTTACTTCATCGCCTTGAAGATTTTCGCAGGAAATGGAATTTTCATTTGTTCAGGAATTCAAACCGCAATGTCATACTTTGGTTAAAGAAATCGATAAATAATTACATTTTTTTTATAAATGTAATTGTTTTTGCACGCACAATATCGCAATTGCCGCAATTAAATAACGACATAAATTCTCCACCCTGTATCCACATTTATTTATTCGTCCAAAATGAAGTACTCTTTTGAAGGCAGATCTGAGGTGAAGTGGAATGATGTCATTTTGGAATATAAATCCTTTTACAACAGTTCTGGTTTGGAATTGTGTTTTTATGTGCATGTGTTCATATTTCATTGTGGTGTCAGGAAAAACGTTTCACAGTATGAAGATACAGTGTGCGTGTGCGTGTGTGTGTGTGTGTGTGTGCACGCGCGCATGTGTGTGTGTGCACGCATGTGTGTGTGTGTGTGTGTGTGCGCTTTAATTTGGTATGTAGCATGCTATGTGTTGGGGGTCAACATTCCTGTCCTAGAGTGTGATATGATGCTGTAAATCTAAAAACACAATCGTTGGATATAAAAATATTATATTGAAATGTCATGTCAATGGATTCCCTTCTACCATATTGAGTGGTATCTAGATGTCTGGTTAAGCTGAGAATCTTAGGTTGCACAGAAGTTAATTTGGCTGTCCAAAATATATTTGAAATTGTATATTAAGTAAATTTAATGGTAAGTTTCTTAAATTTATATTCTTGAGTAATATTCTGTGTTATGGGTTCCACTCCTTTGACCCCTGTCAGGTAGGGATGCTCCGATCAGGTTTTATGCTGCTGATCACAGATACTGATCACATGGATTAGCTGTAAGTTTTTGGATTTAGTTATGATGAGTGCTACTGGCCAGAAAAAAGGAACCATAAAATAATCTTAATTTAGAAAAAAACATGTTTTTACGAATTTCTTCAAGAGAAAAAATACAAAAAACCTTGCCGGCACAATGCAGCAACTATTTAGTCAAAAGGACAACTGAAAAACACTTTAATTTACCTGCTTTCAGCAACACAATCTTAAACAGATTGAAAACATAAAAGGGAAAGTTCACCCAAAAATTTAAATTCACTCATCTACCCTAGGGCTCAAATTAGGATTTTTTGACTGTGCTCACGTGGTGCACCCAAATTTTGAAAATGGGTGCACTCATGCGTGTTTAGGTGCACAGACTAAAACTTGCTTTATTCAATAAAAAAAGCCACTCTGCAGCTGTACTAAATGAATAAACAAATATTCTTAAACTCATATTCTTTGATATGCCATAGGACTACTGTAAATTTGCAGTGGTGCAACAGGTTAGGGTTATTGGTGGGATAAGATTTATGCTGTATATAAGAAAAATCATGGAAAAAATACTTTAAAAATGAAGAAATTGCTGAAATGAGTGTACTATTGCTATTGATCACAATCAGATAATATTAAATCTATAATTTAATTTCACTTTGTTTGACTTGGATGAGAACCTAAAGTAATTTTCCACTACTCCAATCATAGGACCTCTCTGCCCTCAATAGCAGCAACAGTGCTGCTTTTTGCTGTTTTTATATGTTTACATTCTTCATAACTTCATAATTAAGACCCTCTCCTCTTAGATTAAATATAATCTAAAAGAATTGTTTTTGTAAGATTTTATTAGTCACCCAGCAGCCACTTAGATTACATTCTACGAGTAACTGCATATGTCAACTTGAATGGATCTTCAAACATGAATCTCAATAGCGGCCTTCCCAGATATGCGGTTCAGCTTTCTGCCGCTAGATGTCCTCACCCTCCTTCACGATTTCCGGGGCGGTCGGCCGTCCAGCTTGTACGAACTGCCATTACATATCAATGGGAGAAATTTTGTTGTTAGCTTCATCGACTTCTCTGTCGTCGTTCGTGTGACAGAGACATCTTATAAGTGAGGTAGAGTGCCGTGAAAAAGAATTAGCCCCCTTCCTGATTTCTTCTTTTTTTGCATATTTGTCACACTTAAATGTTTTAGATCATTAAATAAATTCTAATATTAGACAAAGACAACCCGAGGAAATGCAAAATGCAGTTTTTAAATGATGATTTAATTTATTAAGGGGAAAAGGCTATCCGCACCTACCTGGCCTGGTGTGAAAAAGTGATTGCCCCCTAAACCTAATAACTGGTTATGCCACCCTCTGCGACAACAACTGCAATCAAGTGTTTGTGATGACTGTCAAGGAGTCTTTCACATTGCTGTGGAGTAATTGTGGCCCACTCTTCTTTGCAGAATGTTTTAATTTAGCCACATTTGAGGGTTTTTGAGCATGAACGGCCTGTTTAAGGTCACGCCACAGCATCTCAATCAGATTTAAGTCTGGGCGTTGCTTAGGCCGCTCCAAGACCTTCAGTTTTTCTTTTTTAAAGTCATTCAGTGGTGGGCTTGCTAGTGTGTTTCAGATCATTGTCCTGCTGCATAACCCAAGTGTGAAAAATGTGCAAAAAAGTAAGAAATCACGAAGGGGGCAAATACTTTTTCACAGCACTGTATACATTTCTTCTTCTTCATACATGGATGAAGACTCCAACTATCAACTTCTGGGCAGAAAAATGGGTATTTTGGAGTATTAAATGCATTATTCCGCCGATAAACGCCCCCAGGTAGCCCAGGTGCTTTTCCTCTTGACCAAAATCACACCAGCGTATGCGTAAATTAACAAGACAAGATTCAAGAAACTTAATTGATCCTCAAGGGACCATTTTCAAGGCAAGCAGAGCAGTTTAATGCAGAGATGTTTCTACCGCGCCTGCCCAGTGTGTTTGAGAAGATTATTGGATTCGTGGAGAAAACCTGGATTTATTCGGTGAGTAAAGCAGCTAATGGTCTTAATTTGTCAGTTCTAATGTTCCTCTAGTAATTAGCTATCGGGCGGTGACAACATTTGTATCCCACCGGTAGGGAATACCGTGGGATATAGTCATCGCCTGTCCGTCCGTCCGTCCGTCCATCCGTAATCATTCTCATTTCCGGAGCAGACCTCAAAAACTATACCACTTACAAACTTCAAATTTGCTTTGGAACTAACTCTTATGGTGTAGTTGTGCCTTTTGGGGGTTTCAGTTCCATGCTGCCCATAATTCATGAAATTTTCACCAAAAACAGCCCTAAAATTGGACTTAGTCTCGTTTCCGGGACAGAACTCAAAAACTATACCACTTAGAAACTTCTTATTCGGTATGGAACTTACCCTTATGCTGTAGTTGTGCCTTTTGGGGGTTTCAGTTCCATTCTGCCCAAACTTTTTGATTTCTATACCAAAAACAGCCCAAAAATTGGACTTTGTCCCTTTTCTAGAGCAGAATTCAAAAACTCTGCCACTTACAAACTTCATATTTTGTACGCATGTTATTCTACTGATCCCATTGTGCCTTTTGGGCATTTTGAAATCATGGTGCCCAAAATTTATCCGTCCGTCCGTCTGTAATCATTTTCATTTCCGGAGCAGACCTCAAAAACTATACCACTTACAAACTTCAAATTTGCTATGGAACTTACTCTTATGGTGTAGTTGTGCCATTTGGGGGTTTCAATTCCATGCTGCCCATAATTCTTGAAATTTTCACCAAAAACAGCCCTAAAATTGGACTTGGTCTCGTTTCCGGGACAGAACTCAAAAAGTATGCCACTTAGAAACTTCAAATTCGGTATGGAACTTACTCTTATGCTGTAGTTGTGCCTTTTGGGGGTTTCAGTTCCATTCTGCCCAAACTTTTTGATTTATATACCAAAAACTGCCCAAAAATTGGACTTTGTCCCTTCGGCAATGAAAGGCATCGATCGGCATAGTTTTGCACGGAAATCGGCCGATAATAATCGGTGGCCGATCGATCGGAGCACCACTACTGTCAGATATGTGATCCTGGTACAATGGTGAGGTGTTATGCGTTTTAAAACTGCGTGTTACAATGCGATGACTGTGTTGTGTTGTGTTGTGTGGTGCTCCTTACAGGACAGTGCAGTAGAGTTCAGCAGCTTTGACCCGGCCTGCCTCCTGCCTACTAACGCCCAGGATTACTGGGTGTATTCAGGGTCTCTAACCACTCCTCCTCTGAGCGAGTCTGTGGTCTGGATCATCATGAAGCAGGCCATAGAAGTCAGCCATGATCAGGTGTGTGTGTGTGTCTATGTATATATTTGTGTGTGTGTGTGTGTGTGTGTGTGTGTGTGTGTGTGTGTGTGTGTGTGTGTGTGTGTGTGTGTGTGTGTGCGCGCGTGTGTGTGTGTGTGCGCGCGCGTGTGTGCGTGCGTGCATACGCATTGACTACTGGGTGCCTCACTCATTCAAGCCAGTTTTGATGGCGCCTAAATTATACTGAGATGTGATGAGAAACTTCAACTGATTTTGCAAGAAACAGGGAAAGGCGTTCGGATAAAAGTTGGATTTGCCTGAAATCTCACTCTTGGGTAATTCTTGCTCTCTCCCGGCCTCCATCTCTCTCCCACTCCTGCTTGTGCTCTCTCTCTTTCTCTTTTTTTAGTTGGCAGTGTTCAGGAGCCTTCTCTTCACCTCCGCTGAGGAGGAGGTGCAGAAAAGCATGGTCAACAACTTCCGGGTGCAGCAGGAGCTGAGGGGCCGGACCGTGCGCTCCTCTTTCTCTCCCTTTCTCAAGGAGGACCAGCCACCAACTGCCAATGGGCCATGCCCAGACCACGCCCACTAACCCGCCCCCCGGACCCACGCGCACGGCCCAACATCTCAGGCTGGGGCTGAGCCAGTACAGAGGCTGATGGGATTAGCGTTGGAGTTCAAGGGTCAAGGGTTAAGGTGTAGGGGAAGTGCTTGCTGGAATATTTCTCTGCTTTTGCCTTGGACATTAAGTGAAAGTGATGATTATGGTTGTTTTGGGGAAACAAAACTGCAAAAGAAATGCATTTAGTCACTCTGAGGGGAAAATCAGCTGTGAGCGGCTCTAAAATTTTACTGACTGAATCAGTGTGAGGCTCTCGCTCCTCTGTTGAAGCCCACAGCTAAGTAATGCGTGACTGTTGCGGAATACATTGGGTTTCTGAAGCAAACTATTCACACATGAATATGCAAAACATATCTTGGTCTTGCCACATGGCAGGCAGCTCTGCTATAAGGGAATTGGGGTTGAATTATCCCCTTTCAACTGGAATGTTAACAGCAGTCCTTCTATTGCACTGCCACATCACGAACCCTCAATTTCCTGTGAAATTTCGGTGTTCTCCTCATTTGCACAATCCATTCGTTTGCCTGCCGTTTTTCTCTTTGTGCACGTTAGTTAATTATTTAGTTAGTTAGTTTTCTGATGGGTGCCCGCAGTGGTGCATTATGGGCCAGTAGCAAGTGCCACTGTCACCTTGTGCCCCATGCTCGTCTGTGCTGTATTGGCTCAAGCATCGCTCGCTTCTGCCTGACTCTGAAGGGGCCCTGATTCCGCCCAGGAGACCTCACTGGTGCTGTGAGCAGATTGGACGGTTTGCATATGAGCCCCTCCTCTTTCCGTGTGAGAGAAAAAGTGCCTTCAGTTATGCTCAAGATAAGTAACGCACAAACCGCACATTGATTTTTACCTTCAGTTGGGTTCGTGGCCTTGTCCTGTGTGACCTGCGCTGTGAGCCCTCCAGATGGCGGTAATGCAGGAGGGAGTTCACTGGCTGTGGAAATTGGGCCAAATAGTTTGTTTCCTGTGACCACATTTTAAACACGAGATTTCCGCCTCCCGGAGATATCGTCAAACTATAATCCAGCAAGGCAGTCTTTTTAGCTCCGATGTGACGATGGTCTTTCTAATGCCGAGTCACCTGGCGTCCACCTGTCTGTCCGTCCAGCGTCTACTTTTCTCTTCAAACTTGAATATCTCAAAAACTGTTGGATAAATTTCTTTCTAATTTGGTGCGAGCGTTCCTCATGATACTCTGAATATTCAGTGGGAAAATGAGAAAATCTTAAATCTCGGTTCTTGAGAATTTTAGCATTTTGAACTTAGAAAATCAGTGTTTGTGCTCATTTTTTTTTTTGGTCCTTCGTGAATATCTCAAAACCCGTCTGATAACTTTTTGTCTAATTTGTTGCTGTTGTGAGACTTCCTTATGATGCTCTGATCATCCCCTGCGAAAATGAGAAAATTCAACATCCCGGTTTTGAGAAATGCAGCATTTGGGACTTAAGTAATCAGTGTTTGTGCGCTTCCACTGTGACGATAGTCAGCAGTCGGCGGAGCTCTTCTAATGTTAAGTCATCCAACGTCCATCCGTCTGTCTGTCTGCATGTGTCTGTCTCTCCATCCACCATCAACTTTTCACTTCAAATTTGAATATTTCACAAACTGTCTGATAACTTTTTTTTTTTCCTTGTCTGGTGCGAGCCTTCCTTATGATATTCTGAATATTCACTGAGACGATTAGAAAATTCTACGTCCCGGTTTTTCAGAAATTCAGCATTTTGAACCTAGATAATCAGTGTGCTCATTTTTTTCAGTCTTTCATTTATATCTCTACAAGAGGCCTGTCGGCCTAGAGAGCTCCGCTGAGGATGACTGAAATGATCATATTGTTCTCATTCACGTTATTCTGCATCATGTTGTTCCTCATCATTGTTCTGGATCACGTTGTTCCATATCATTTTTCTGGATCATGTTGTTCCGGGTCCTCGTTCTGGATTAATTGTTCTGCATCATATTGTTCCGCGTCATATTGTCCTATGACAGTGTTGGAAGGATTGTGACTGCTATATTTGTGATTACTGGACTGGAAGGGTATTTTTTGGTTGTTAGGTGATAAGATGATTGAAATAAATGAATTTGGTTCTATTGTTGTTCTATTGTATACGACATAAATTGAGACACCATTCTGGTTCACAGTATATTCTGGTTAGCAAATGTGTCACACATGTTCATATTGCAATAGTTTTCAAGACGTTCTGAAATTAAGCTATGACATGGACATTTTACTCATCCTTATTTGAGCTCTCTTGGCAGACAGGCCTCTTGTTTTTTTTCCTGTTTTTCTGCACCAGAAGTGTCGGGGTTGGGCTGTAACCCTGCCGTCGTTGGGTCATTCTTACAAACGTGAGCCATTCGTGGGCGAAGGTCTCCACCCAGTGGTCACTAGGTGTAGGGAACAGCCAATATTGCCTAAAGCTGCTTTCACACCGGACGCGAAACGATTTTTTTCGCACGACATTCGCGTCTTTGCTTTGACTTTGAATGTAATCTGTCGTGCAAAAAATTCGTTTTGCGTCCGGTGTGAAAGCGGCTTTTACGGTTTTGGCGTCATTTACCTGCACGTGTTTGAGAGGGTTTTCTTCGTTCCTCCCCCTATACAACCAATACCGCATTTCTCTGGTGCAAGAGTATTGGGCAATCATTTTTACCGGAGTCAATTGGCACCAAACGAGGGTAGGCCCCCCTATTCAGTGGAGCTTATGGAGAAAACTTTCCTCCATGTTGTCTTCAGCTGACACTGTGTGCACACTGTGGGCTGAATTGGCCAAGACGTTCGCACTCCTATATAAATATAGCGGGTCCCTTCAATTGGTTTTCAACATTGGTATTAAGCTCTGGTCCTGGAGGGCCGCAATATCTGCAGGTTGTTTTTTTTTTTTTTTGGTTACCTTTAGAAGTCCCGGGTAGTTGTGGCTTTGGGTGTTTGGAGTGTGGATGTTTTAGCCAATCAGCAAGTGAAAATATGCCTTGCTGTAAAAGGCATCTGAAGACCACAAAGGGCTGTGGCCTATTGGACAGCGGCTTGTCACACCTCGTCTAAACTGTCCCTGTGGAGTTGCCATGTTGGCATGTCTTCTGATGGGCAAACGCACCATCTTTCTCTTTTTCTGCTGGTGCAAATAATCCAGAGCTGGTGTGAAATCACTGTCCATCTACAGCAGTTTCTGTTCCCTCACCAAGGCCTTAGTGCTGTGTGTTTGACATGCTGTGTGTACTCCGTATGGTTATCAAAACTGCAGAATCTGAGCGATCGCCCAGCGCTCTTGTGTCAGAAAATGAACAGTTTGAAGCCACAGAGAGTTTGGCCACAGTTGAATATGGCGCTGTGTTTGGCAGGGGTTTAATTTTGGCTGAGTTTGTGCACTTACCAGGTGCTCACCCAGCGTAGCAGCTACTGAAGTTGGAGTCTGGGGAGAGTTCCAGCTGCCTTTCTGTATACTGCCGAGAGGCAAATACCCCCCTCGTGTCTGAAAGGCGTTTCTGTTCTGGGGTCAATAAAGACCAATTTGGCATGGGGCTCTTTCTCAGGAGAGGATATAACGGTAATAAACCGAGAGACTCTGTCTGCAGTGCTGGGTCGGGAGAAAGGGGTTCAAAAAGATGGCGAGAGGGAATGAGAGACGGAGGAAGATGGTTTCTTTAGCTGCTGATTGGTTCCTGTTGCGGTACATGGGGAGGGCACTCAGAATGTGGAGGGGGGCGGGAGGGGTGGAGCTGGTTTAGTTTTTGTCCAGTTTTTTTTTTCTTCTGTGATAACAGGAGAACAATACCCCCACTGAGACCGGCCCCCATACGGCCCCCACGCATGAATGGGCCACCTGGTCCCCCTCCCACCCCACCTCCCGGGGAGCCTGGCCGGAGAGATGCCTGCGAAAAGGCGACCCCAAAAACGGGTTTCCCGCTTCGTCGCCCCGACAATTCTGGTGTGAGAGCAGGCACCCAATCAGAGGGCCGCCGAGGAAGGCATCTCATCTTGTTTCAAGACTCTAAATTGAAATTGCGGAGAGATACACAATTAACTGCCGTTTTAAAGTTGGATATGAAAAGAAACATTTTAATTCCCTTTTCAGTGGATCTAACGGTCCCCGTTCCACTCTGTTACAAACCCCCCCCCTTAGCTCCCTCTCTCATAGCTTCACACTGAGGATCTCCGTCCTTGCCGCCTTCTGAGAAAACACAGCATTCGTGCCATTCAACTTTTCCAGTTATTCTTCTTTCCTCTGACACATGTTCAGTAAATCGTACACACTTCTGCTTATCGAGGCAAAGTCTAGCCAAGCTTCCAGCTTTGTACAAAAAGTTTTTAAATGGGTCCCTATGCATGCATTGAAATTACTCGAAAGAACTTGGAGGAGACTCCACTCATTACTCATCCAGTGTTTCTGTGCAGGAAGCTGGAAAGGTGTGTTACAGGTGTTACCGGTTTGCATTGCTTGACGGTTTTTTTGTCCATCGTTAAACATAATATTTCTACTTCACATCTGCCATTGTTGCCTTTCTTTTAGACAAATAAGCTCTCGTAGCCTCTTCCAGCCTTCATAATATTGCCATATATCATGTTCGAGGATGGTTAGCATGTTAGCGCTTGCTGTACTGTTCCCGGGGGGGCTGGGTGGAGTCGCAGTCACTTGGGTCCATGCTGAGAGACTCCGCCCATTTTCTCTCTTGGCCAGATTCCACATTCCATCTCTGTAAACTCCATGTGATGCCCCGTGGCTTCGGGGCCTGGGTTCCGGCGAAGATGTTGTCCCAGGTGCCAGGGTCGGAGCACCTTGGCCTCGCGGCCAGGTGGTGGTTCTGTGCTTAGCTTTGGGGCCCAGCGTGCGGCATTGCTGCTTTGCACGCTAACGCTAACAACACCTGGAGAGCAAGAGACTACCCAGCATCCCCCTGTCTCTTGTTAGCTGTTGGATTTATTTTCTGTATGGAGAATTCTAAACTTAATTAAAATATTATGCAATATGTTACAGAAGTTAAGTCACTGTCTTGTGTTTCCTTGACTGAGTGTTTGTGTGCTTTGTTGGAGAGGCTGTGAGTTCCTGATCTACTGGCTTTTGAGGCGTTGATTTAGTCGCATAGTTTCCATACCACCCTGACCTGCCCGTTCGCTGCTTGGCTTTTTTAAATGGAGAGAACAGGGGGGACCCAAGGTCTAATCCCTGGGGGACAATTCCCAAATGAGACGCTGGATGACTTTGGAAAAGCAGGTTGGGAGACGAGAATTTATTGTGGCTCATTGCTGCTTGACTTTGAGTTGAGTTTTGTTTTTTTGTGAGCTGAATGTAGAACATTTTTCTTCTCCACCTGCAGCTGTGATCTGGAGAGTTTGTATGTGTGTGAGGGAATGCACGTGTGTGTGATTTGTATGTATGAGTTTGTGTTTCTAAGTCAGTGCTCCACGGTCTACATACACTATTCTCAATTTACACTAACCACACTACACGCTACTCACTGTGACCGAACTCTTCCGGTTGCTTCTTGTTATTTCTCAGAGGGTTTTTCTGCCGGTTTACGCCGCGTTGCATCTTTGGCAATTTGTGTTTGAATAGTGCGCTTACGATGCGCCCGCGAAATATCTGCCCGATCTAGTGTACCTCAGGGAACTTCTCACGGACACAAACTCACTCCCCACACACAAGTGAAAACCCTACCCCTACCCCTTAACTCAAATGTCGTAGGTAGTGCGAGTAGTATGTTGGTGCGCGGTTTCGAACCCGGCCGGTGTGTATGAGTTCGTGTGAGGTGGAATGAGGGGTAGAGAAGACGGAGTCTGATGGTGGTGCGTAAGGCTTGTTCTTAAGTGCAGCCCTTACCTGAAGCAGCAGAAGGCCTCTCGTCCTATCCTGGGCAGCACGCTCCCGCCCCTCACCCCTGCTCAACTGGAGATGGCCGGTTTGGGCCGGCCCAACAGTCAAAAGCTCAGTACGGCGCCACTGGGCCTTTTGAACATAAAGGAGGGGTCCGGGGACGAGTGGGAAGGCTGGCGCTCCATGTTTGCAGGCAGACCCCTGTGGTTTGTTATGGTTGGCTGGCAGGAGGCGGGACGCGCCGCACCCGGTCCCTGAGCCCTGTTGTTTCCCGCGATTGTGGCCGAGCTGTGTAGAACCTGGCGCCTCTCGATCCCAACAGGTAAATAAACCCCAGATTTTGGCCGTAAAGAGACTTATGACTGACCTGACTCCCAGTGCCCCCTGGCCCTTGGGGTGCCCAAGATGACGACCCACCTGAGCTCACAACAGAGGTTGCGTGTTCCGTTCTGTCCGCAGGGGCACTGCTGCAGCCATATTGTAATGTAGCACAATTGACCTGCGGTTTCGCAGAATTCCGCCATAAATGGCTAATGTGCTTGAGAATTTCAGCTTGGCATCGCGAGTCTAAATGGATGTGCTGTGCTTGAAAGGTAACGTGGAGACTGCAATTTAAAGGGGATGTTAAGCATACGTTATCACCCCCGAAATCGGCACGAAACATGAGTCCAACACGTGTGCAGTCTGTCTCGGTCTGCAAACGATGCTCCGCTTCCCACTGTTACATGAAAGCCTGGAGACTGGTGTGTCTTACGGTTATTGTTTGTATATTTATTGGGATATTTTTAGCAAATAAAACATAAAAGGAGGAGTTCACAAGCGAGCTTAAAGATAAACAGGAACCTTCTCCGGGAAATTTTCTCAGAACTCCCATCCAGCTGTGTGCTCCATTTGACCCTCACCCCCACCCCAAAAAGAGGGAGAAGAGGTTTCCGTGGAATCGTCTTGACTCTGATGTGCTTGGAGGACTGACCTGCTTCTCTTGTGCCACTGAAGTCCACTTTGGGTCAGTAAGTCAGATGGGAAAGGGTGTAACCCCTCTGGATTTGCTCTGGTGCACATCCTGTTCTAGACATTCTACTTTGATTCACCCTTAAATGATGAACAGACAATGAAAACACATCCGCAAACAACCACATCCTAACAGCCAGGTTCAAAATCAGCTGCTCTGCCAGGCTATAAAGAGTTCACCTTTCGATTTTGAGTCATTATTGCAGTAATTAATACTGCATGTTTCTGCTTGCAACAATTCTTCTAACCCTGGCTGATGCTGACGTGGCTTCTAATCTCTCGAACATCCATGTAAGAGGATGTATTCGTCTCCCATGTTTGCAGAAAACCTGTTACTCTGTTTCAAGGGGGCAAATTATTGGCCTGTGTCAAGCAAAGAAAACAGGAGATTGCTGAAATTATTAGAACTGGGTTGAGAACTGTCCATTGTTAGGGCCTGGAAGGACGGTGGCTAACTCAACCTTGAAGAAATGTGGTCGAGGAAAAAAAAAAATCATGAAAGATCGTGATTGGGGATGGCCAAGATCACTACAATGGGTAGTGAAGTTTAACCATAACATAATTGACTGTAGAATTTGTGGCTATATTTAATCGTGTAGGTATCACCCTTTCCACTCACTCGGTGTGACAAGAACTTGCAGAATAGGGACTAAACAGCTGCGTGGCCACAAGAAAGTGTTACGGAGAGTTATTAGGGGGGAAAAGAACTTCAGTTTGCTTGGGAGGGTAAAGAGTGGACTGTGGGCAATAAAAAGAGGTCATATGATCTGATGAGTTCAGATCTAACTTAATCCCAAGCGATGGTCCCATCAGGGTACAATAGGAGGCCGTGTGGTGGTGCAGCAGTCATGTCCAGTGCCCACTGTACAAGCCTCTCGAGGCAGTATTATGACCTGGGGTTGAAACAGTTTATCAGGTCTAGGCTCAGCAACGTTATGCAGCAATTAAATGAAGTCATCCGACTACCTGGGGGTACTGAATGACCAGTTTATCCCATCAATGGATTTTTAAATCCCTGCCAGCGCAGGCATATTCTAGGATGACAATTCCAGGACTCTTTTTGGGCTCAAATTGTCGTTCAGCAAGCATGAGGAATCCTTTACACAAATTAACTGGCCATCAGAGTTAACCAATTAAAAATCTTTGGAATGTGTTGGAGAAGGCTTTGCGGCATGGTTTGCCTCTCACGTCATCAATACAAGGTCCCACCCAAAAATTTATGCAATCTGTTCAGAAATAAATAACATTGCATGAGATTGTCAAAACAATGCCACAACGAATGTGCGCCATGATCAAAGCTAAAAGTGGGTCCCACAAAATATTAGTGTCTGATTATTATTATTTTTATTTTGGTCAAGCAGTGTACATTCAAGACCGTTCACATCCAAAGACATTCAGACAAAGTGCAATGCAGCACTTCCCCCCCCCCCCCCCCCCCCCCTACAAAATGAGTTTGCTCAAAATGAGCAAATGATTGGGAACTTTAACTTCAATTAAAAGTCATGAGTTCGGTCAGCATTACAATGTTCACTTCATTACATTCTAGTCACGTTTTTTTTTTTCTTCAGGTAAAATGAACTGAAGTATATGCTCTACCTTGAACATTGAATAACTTGGGTTTTATTGCCTTACTGTAATATTTTTTTTATTGCAAATTAAGTGCTCTGGAGCTTAAATGACCTGTTTCAAGTTTCATCAGCATTAGTGTCCCGGCGACAACCTTCTACGCCTGCTTTTGAGATTGAGGGGGATAATTGACGTAAAAAAGCAACGAAAAAAGGCTTTGCATTCAGGCAAAGTTAAAGGGAGAACTAGTGTGACCTTGAGCAACCTTGAATAATGCGAAGCCAGGTAATAACATCAAGGTCAATGTGGCACTAGCTACTCCTTCATTTACATGAATAACTTCCCTGTTTATGAAATCAAATGAAAGTGATTAAATCGACCTCTTTTCAGCTGCCTTCATGTGGGAGCTCCTAAGCAGCTTACATGCTCACTGAGCCCGAGACCAGCTTAGACTGGATTCCATTGTCTCGGTTCTACTCATGCGAAAAAACAGCATTGAAAAACCATCATTAGTTTATTTGGTCCCTTCTAGAGCTAGGCTAATCGTTTGGTTTTTTTTCTCTTTGAGAATTGGGTATTCAGCGGAGGAGGAAAAATATGAGACTGCGCAAAGTGTAGACACCAAGGCTACAGCTTAAAAAAGTGCGAGAAGCGATTATTCTGCTATAGGAAGATTAACATTTGTTTTTTGTCTACCTCTTGGTCTTATGAACCAAGTAAGTCGACACGCAACAATTAATTCTTCAGCATCACAGGCGGAACGTTCTTGGGTTTGAATGTGAAGTCCTGTTGCCTGTTTCTTCCACTGGTGAACATAGTCAGTGTATAACTCCTATAAGATCTTCCTCCTAGCTGAGGATTTGCGCTAACTGGCAAAGCTGGATGAGAAGAACAAAATTTGAAGCACTTTTACCAGCTCTGTCGAGCCAAATCAGGAGCACCGGAAAAAAACTGAGAGCAGTGATAAATTGTGGGTCATGTTGAATGCGTCTATATGATGTATTTTACCCTAACATTTCATCACACCATGGTACTGCACTCGCCCACATTCCTACTAGACAGCAAATGTCTTTTGAATGCTTTGTCTAAGGCTACACCCAGGGGGGTCAATCAAGGTGACTTTTAGGAGATCATACCAGACCCATCTGGCGTTGGTGATCCCACCCATAGGGGGGGTCCCGGAGTCCAGAGCTAGCCCTCTCGCTCCTCTGGTGCTGCTTGGCCTCCTGTATGAACCAGCAGTCAGAAAACTAGGTTACGAAGTCTAACATCAGGATGTTTCTCTTCAGCGGCTGAACAATGAGAAGACAGGAAAGTGAAATTAGTTAGTTAGACGGAAGTCCAGTCGTTCCAGTTTTGAAACGATGCTGAAGATGCCTTGGCACAGCAGAGTTGCTCTGAGCATGTGTGCAAAAATGCAGAACTGCGAGGTCACATGCCTTCCCAGCAAAAAGAAGTGATCTATCCTCGCAGGAAAAACACCCTAAGCGTTTTGGAATGCGTTTCATACAGACAGACAGACAGACAGATTTATTCAATTAAAGGCCACTGGCCCAAAATGCATTCATGATTTAATATTTGTAGGTGCGTGATTTCTTATTTTCTTAACATGGTACAAAAACAGACATAAATTATGGATTAAATTTGGCTTTGTCAATGACATTATATTTGCAAAATTATATTGTGATAGAGAATATTTACATTTACCAATGAATTTATTTCTATTATCTTAGTAGGCAACACAATTAAGTAAAACATGGATTTCATTCTCAATTACATTCTCACAAAAGGGGCAAAACCTTAAGTCACGGGGGACATTATTATATCTACCAGTCTCTGATGTAAGTTTGAAATCACTGCACCTAAATCTAGTCAAACAAATTCTTAAGTATAAAGGAATGTCTAAGCTGAGGTAGGTTTCAACATTCAGGAGGGACTTAATCATACTATAATTTGCACATACTGCTGAGTTATGTAAAGAAGAATACCATTCTTGGGAGCGATTATCAGACAGTCTTTGTTTAAAAGTAGACATGAACAAGCCAACATCACCAATATCCTGTGAAATCCTCACAAATTCAAACTCTAAATAAAATATTCTTTATATGAGATGCCCATGATAAACGTCCACATTCATCAGACGACTTTAACTCATCAGTCTTATTTGTTATTAATCTGTAACTAGGAAGGGTTAAAAGCCTACACCAATATCTGACCGCCTTTGACATGTAAGTTGAAGAGGGAATCTTTCACATTCTCCAAGAACCATGCTAATACAAGTGTTTTTACCAACTCATAAGAAGTATTTACAAGTTTTCATCTGAATTTGTTCCATATTTTTACAATATGCAACACCCCAAATTTCTGAACTGTAACAAAGTGTAGGTTTAACCGTTGCATCAAATACCTTGAAAAAATCTGCACATGTGCACTCTCATACGAACCCTAGCGACACACACACACACACACACGCCAATTTCAGTCATAACACAGTAAGCCCTAATCTGTCCCCATAGATTGAGGTGAAATGTCATGCGTGTCTGTGTAATATAATGCAGTATGTCCAGCCCTTTGGGGAACAGTTATGGGATGGATTGGTCCTCTTGTCCTCCCTCATCTGTACAGGAAATTGGAGGCTTTTTTGACCCCGATGCCCAGACAAGAAATTTTCTGGGGGTGGTGCGTGTGTGTGGGGGTGTCTGAGCAAGGGATTTTGGACGAACATTCCACAGGTAACCAGACTCGCTGTCTTTCATTTCACTTCTGTGCACAGTCCCACTGCCAATTGTTAGCATATTCAACTGGCAGTGTGAGTAACGCAACCCGAACCTTTCTCCCTTTGGCAATCCTTGCATAGCTAGCAGAATAAAAATAATTTCGACCCAAAATTAGAAAGGGATGAGATTGTCTGTTGATTTCAAATTAAAACTGAAGGCAGTGGCTTTCTACCTTTGGCCTGAAAACAAAACAGCAGCACATTATTCAATGTTTCACCGCATGAATTAAATTTTTAACTATTTTAACAAAGTTGAATTAACTATTTTCAACTTTGATTCTTGCAAAGTATCTCAAAAAACATTGGGAAAATTAAGTATTTACCGCACTGTAATGTTGCACTTCACTTTTCGCAACACTTAACGTTTAGAGACTAAAGGCACAAAGACCTTAAATGTTTTACAGGTAATTTTGTCCCAGTCTTTATGCAAACAAGCCTTAAAATGTCCAACAGTTGGGGGGTCATCTCATTCTCTTTTGGGAACTACTCAGAACTGCAGGCTGGCCAGTCCAGCACCCACACCCACTTCTTACGCAGCCATGCCTTCGTAACGCATACGGAATGCAGTTTAGCATTTTCTTGCGGCAATATGCTTGGGCGTCCTTGAAAAAGATGTTGTCTCGAAGGCAGCATAAGCTGCTCAAAAATCTCATTGTATGACTTACAGCTTTAACTGTGCCTTCACAGAAGTACTGGTTTCCCTTGCCAAGGACACTGACACAACCCCATACCACAGCACATAACTTTTGAATGTGTTGCTATTAACAATACGGATGGTCCTTTTCTTTGGTCCAGGCCACACAGTGCCCATATCTTGCATAAAAGACCAGAAATATTGATTCATTTGGCCAACATACAACGTTTCCTCTGTGTTCTGGTACATTACAAATGCCTCCAAGCCCAGAGAAGTCCACAGGTCTCCCAGATACAGTTAATGTAAGGCTTCATTTTTGCACAGTAAAGTTTTAACTACCATTTGTTGACGTACCGAAGTTTTGTTGTACTTGACAGAGGCTTATAAAAGTAATGATGAGCTAATGAGGTTTTATCACCCACAGATAAACAACATTTTGATGTAGTACTTTTAGAGTGATAGGAGATTGTGTGTATGCTGTTTATGCAGGCACCATTGTCTTTCACTCGCAGAAATTCTTCAAGACTCCTGGGATGTTATAGTTGTGTCCTGCAACATAGAGGGTCTCTATGTATCAAGTATCAAAATCCCTTCTAATCTTTCTTTGAGGAACATTGTTTTCAGACCTTTCAATGTATTTTTTTTTCTCGAACATTTGTGGGCAAATTGGCGATCTTCTGCCCATCTTTGCTCCTGAAAGGCATTGGCTTTTGCTGTACTGTATGCTGCTTGTGTACCAAAACCAAATCATTGTTACAATCACCTGCTGGCATCAGCCATTTCAAATCACATCATTATTCAATTTTTAAAACATCATTACTTGTCCTTAATTACCTCTATCCAAACTTTTTTGGAAGGCATTGCCAGCTTGAATGGCAGGAATGGATGCATATTTATGAATAAAATGAAGCTCAACACACAAAACATTAAACAGCAAGCCTTCGTACTGTCCGCAATTAAACATAAGTCAAAGTAAATAATAATAAAAAAAAATGATATCTGTATTTGTGTGTTTTCCATACCGTCCCAGCTTTTTCTGAGCTGGTGTTGTACTATTTGAATTGGCCACTAGCAGTGAAATCATGGGTCTGCATTGCATCATGATGGTGTGGCAGAGGCGTAAAAAAAAACGTCCTCTTGTAATTAAAAAAAAAATCAGCAACGTCGCGCGTCAATAACTTGGCGAGTTTACTAATCTGGCTTCTCTGCAAACCAGTTTTACTCGCTGGGAACTTCAGAGGACAGAGAGCTGCGGAACCAGACTCATTCCGTGGGACCCCTTGTTCTGCTCATTGACATTTCACTAGGTGGCGATGCACACCTCCATGTTCTTGTCGGGGAACATCATGTGGGCTGGATTGTGACGCTGTAGCTACTTATAGGAGAGTGAAGGCGCTACCGGGCTAGACCATGGCATGATTCTGCTCATATTTGGAACAGACTCGTCTGCGCAGAAAGCCGGTGGAACACCACGCGTTCTCTCCGCTAGTATTCAGAGCAACGTGCTCCCACATACTGATTAGTGGACAACAACAGGGGGACACGTTAACCTCAAGTAATCGCGTGTCTATCATAGACCATCGATTGCTAACCCCCTTTGTCCCCTCAGAAGGAACAATGTCTAATCTGAAGAAACGAAATTCGAATGCCTCGGCTGACCGAGCTGAGGAGGAGAGGCAGGTAACCGAGAAGATGCTGCCCACAGCCGATGAGGGGAATGGGGGCATGAGCTCGGGAAGTTTGGCCAAGGCAGTCGACGGTTCCGCCGCCAGTGACACCGTGGTCCTAAAGAGAAACATAACGTTGCTGAACGGTGTGGCTATAATCGTAGGCACCATCATCGGGTCGGGTATCTTCGTAACTCCCACCGGTGTGGTCAAAGAAGCCGGTTCCGTTGGACTGTCGCTCATTATCTGGACCGTATGTGGGGTGTTCTCCACCATCGGTGCCTTGTGCTACGCTGAGCTGGGTACCACCATCTCCAAATCTGGTGGAGATTATGCTTATATCCTCGAGGTGTACGGCTCCCTACCGGCTTTCCTGAAACTGTGGATCGAACTGCTTATCATCCGACCCTCCTCGCAGTATATCGTGGCATACGTCTTCGCCACATACCTGCTGAAGCCCATCTTTCCCATCTGCTCGGTGCCAGAAGTCGGGGCGAAGTTGGTGGCTTGCCTATGCATATGTAAGTAAAGTAACGTCAATCTTAATCTGAGGGCTTGCTAACGTTAGGGAGTCTGAGGGGGCAAAACTAATTGTTGTATGAACTGTTGTATATAATCACATCTACGGCATAGGAGCCCCCATCAAATTGATTCACCTCACCGCGGCCTCATGTATCTGCTAGTTTCCTGACGTTTAGCTGCTCATGCCGTATTTTGACGTGAGTCAAGCAACATAAACTGCTGAGCTAGGGAGTGAATCAGTGAAGTAATTGCAGACGACCCAATTCCCTTTAAATTTAAGTGCTTCCTTGTTCCCCATTCACAGTAAATGAGTAAATTGATGAGCAAAGCAGCTTTCACACTGGACGCGAAACGATTTTTTTTTCGCACCACCGATTACATTCAAAGTGAATGCAAAGACGCGAGTGATTCGTGAGTAAGCTGCTTGTTAACTGGAAACTGCCGGGATATTGTCAAAATAGTTTGATTATTTATTTATTCTTTGTTGCCTCTTGTCATTCATCAGTTTGCTCCGTGAGGAAAAGGCGCGAGACTGCACTTGTACTTCGGGAAAAAAGGGGGGATTTTGCACGCGACAAATTTGGTATTTTTTTCTTCGCGTGGCCTCGCGTGCTTTGAGTTCGCTACAACCAGGAAGTGCTGCATTTGTGAGATGCATGGCGCCTTTACACACCCCGGGTGTGTCGTGAAGCATGGCACATGGCGTGGGCATCCGATCATCCTCCCCTTAGGCTGGCTGTTGAAAATTTGTCCGGCTATTTCATCATCCCGCGCTTCACTACAGTGGAGGATGCGGTGCGAAACGACGCGTGACTAATGCGCGACATGAATGGCCCCGCATGGATAATGAGCTCAAACGCGTTTCAGTAAGGTGTGCGGCGCGCTCATGTAGCGAAATGTTTCTTTTTTTCTTCATTCTGGCGAATGATTTATGGTGATGCGAATGTTAAGGGAATGATAAGTTAGGGTCGCTGAAAACGCTCCGCGAAAAATCCCAGCCAAAACCATCGTACACTGGTCAAACTGGTTAAAGAATTGTTTTTGGTCACATAAATGTGGTCAGTCAGTAGGTCCACCGTTTAGACCGCCAGATTACCAGCTAAACCAATTTACCCATCTTTGCTCGGTGAGAGTCCAGCTTTTACCACCGGATGAGCAGCTAGTGATGCACTAAACATAGCTCGCACCATCGTAAACCATCTTGGGACGCCAGCTGAGCTGGAATATTCAGCAGGGTAGATAATTGTCAGAATTAATCATATTGGGGACCGAAATGAGTGCAATGATTAATTGAAATGAAAGTCATTCCTTACACTACGGAGTTGCACTTGACTGCACTTCCATCCGTCTCGCCAGCGCGTCACCTTGTCCTCCTCTGTCCTGAGCAGTTGCAGCGGTAAATATAATCACGTCATGGATGCTGCCGGCGACAGAACTGACTTTCCAGCGAGCCTCGTTTCCCTCGGTTTACCCCTATCCCTTTGAATGGATAGGATTCCAACATGCACTTCCAAACATTTTGACTGCTATAAGGTTTGAAATTAACACAACTGTAATTTTATACTGCATTTGTGTGCGAATTATTTCAGATGTGCACAAAAGACTAACCATTTTACTGGTCTGTGTCGTGTGTGGAATAATAAAAGCAATCTAAAGGGCACCCCAGGTCTAGCTTCTGATGTAATTTAATTTTTTTTCCTGCACCAGAAAGAATGAATGATGTTCTTCCTCGTGTCTGTGCGTCCTTCACGCTTCTTTTTTCGGCCTGAACTCCTAAACTGTACAATATTTCTTAACAAAATTTTACATATGGCTACGTCTCATTGTTTAGTCGTCCCTTTTCATACTTCTGTCCGTCCCTCCACCGCAATTTGTTTCCAGGCCAGAATATCATCCATCCCTCTCTTTTTCTTGCCAGAACTTCAAAACCGTTCAGTTCTTTAATTTTTTAAAGTTTTTTATTTTATTTATGGATGCATCCTATTTTGTGGGTATACCTTTTCATACTTCTGTTTGTGCTCTTTTCCGTACGTCTCTCCTTCCACAACGTTTTGTTTCCAGCCAGATATCAGCCATACCGTTCTTTTCTGGCCCAGAACTCCTGCAACGTTAAACATTTCTCTATCGAATTGTGTAGATGTGGCTTTTCATACCTTGGGCCACCTTTCTCTCCGTCTTCGTCTGTTAGTCCCTCCACTGCATTTTTTCCCAGGCCAGATATCCGCCAACCCGCGGAAGAGGACCTGAGCACCTCTTGCTTGTTCTTCCTGTGTTATGTTTGTGTACGCCTGCACGCAAAATTATCAGTGTGCTCTTCCCGAATATTCGGTGGTCAGCACCGGAAAGGTTTAGAGGGCTCAAGGGTCATAATATGGGTGAGATGTCTAGGCTTTACTTTGAGGTCTGTTAGAGGCATCGGTTTCTGTGTTTGTAGTTGTGCCTGGAAGGAGTCAGGTAGTGGATGTCCCAATGTCAGAGGGGCCACTTGGGTGATCAAAATTTACGTTGGGTTTTGGTGGTTAGACCTGGCTCGCGATTGATGCTGGTGTTTGCGTAGTCTTTGGGGAGACTGGGGGTGGAATAAGATCGAGGAGGTTTAGCCTGGCTGGTGATTACGGCTGGATTAACTTGAGTCCAATTAGCCCTGGAGTCACAAACGGTGAGAAAGCAGAACCGGAGGAGTGAATACGTGTCTCTTCCCATCTCTCAACTTTCAGATTTTGCACAGTCTTTTATTTGCATGGCTAAAATAGTATTGCCAAACAGGGCATAGGAAATGTCTATCTTAGGAAAACAAAGAGTAATAGCAGCACAGTAATATTTAATTTTTAGTAAATGGATGTATACACATCCACACTTTTGCAATGAGTGCATTTAAAGAATTTGTGCTCGCTGTACGCATGCATGTCTTTACGCTATAATCCCTATGCATCTGAGTGCATTTAATCCAACCGCATGAGTCGAGGGCGGGGGGTGATTGGGGGGCGGGATTAAATGCTATCCTTTGGCGAATTGGGGCCGTGATTAGAGTATTGGTCTTCTGTTGATGCGATGTTTGATTGGCTGGTGGCATCCGTTGCTGCTTGCGATTAGGGGCATATTTCAGACGGCAGAATTTATTGGATTAGCTGGATAAGTTTGCTGAGCGAAACGAGTGCCTGTCTCCAATGTGGAGCAGGGACCGTGTGTGTTTGAAAGAGTGCCGGAGTGCCTACACTTCATATGTATAGGCGTTTGAATATATAATGGTGCATGCAACCATTTCTGTTTGAATATGTATATTAGCGCACCTCAGCTCATATTTGCCTGTACTTATCTCACTGTGTGCTGGTGACCTACATCCTGACAGTGATTCTCTGTTATATAATGTGCTGCTTTTACATGGTCATATTAATGCTGTAAATGCACTGATTACATACGCACAAAGTGCTCTGCCCAGGATGGCATGAAAATCTACTGGATCATCGATGTACTGGAATCAGGTGGGGAATCGCTGCCTTAGATGTGCTGTGCTCTGTGCTTTCCTATACAACACAGAGCTGAAAAAGCCTGGAAGTCCAAATGGAGGGTCAGATCGATTTCCCACACACACCGACCTCATGCCTGAGGGCCTGTAAAATCCAGCCACCATCTGATTCACTGGCTTCGGCTTTGAACTCTTCAGCTGTCAGTCAGTCATTTTAATGGTTAGCAGAAGCGCAGCGTTTACGAGGCGGGAGGGGAGGGGGTGTTTCAGGGGTGTATCTACTGTGGGAGGAGCTTGTATATCTTAACCATCCGAGATTCAAAATTTTTTAGCTCATCCTAAGGATGTCACACAGAGGTTTAGACTGACTAACTTTGGTAACATTCGGAATTGCAGTTATGCCCCATGTTCGTGACTTAAGAGAGACAGAATTTGATGTGCACTTTAATGTAAGCAAAAACGTGACCGAAGGAAACGGTTATGATACCGAAATGTACAATTCTATGCAATGTATGGCCAGATTTGGAATTTCCATCAAACGATGTTATAAATTCAGACCCTGTAGAGCGACAATGTTAAAGTAATGAGATGAAAGTGGTGTTGTGTGGCAATTGGCAACCAGAAGATGAAATTTTAGAAAATTATGTTAAGTTCAATTGAGAAAAAAAGCACACAATTAACTGAAATATTGTTTTGCTTTATGAGAATTTTAGAGCCGCTGCGTGAGTTGGGTTTTTATTTCTCCAACTCTTGACATCATCAATGTTTTTAAGTGCTTTGACCTTTGACCTTTGTTGCTCGCTGATGTTTTTTGTTTATGTTCTCTGTTTTGCTGACTGAACTCCATGTGACACGTCGTGATTTTGTTCCTGAAATTTGTTACCCTCCCCTTCGCTCCATTGCAGTGCTGCTGACGGCCGTCAACTGCTACAGTGTGAAAGCTGCGACGCGCGTTCAGGACGCGTTTGCTACCGCCAAGCTGCTGGCCCTCGGCCTCATCATCATCATCGGCTTTGTGCAGATCGGCAAAGGTCAGTTGTTGGTACTCGTGATGCTGCACAGTCACACACACTCGCGTGTGGACAACACACCGGCGCACGAGCTCACACACATTCCTGCTGGTAAAGCGACCGTGCTCAAGTAATGGGACCGTGCTCATGATCAGTTATAGGCTCTGTACGTATTCATTTACAGGAATCAAGCTCTTGTTCGAGTTGGGGGACCATACCTAAGGTCAGGTCGGGTGACCATGCTCGAGGTCAGGATAGGGGACTGTACTCTGGATCTGGTTGGGACATCGTACCCCAGATCAGGTTGGGTGACCATGCTCGAGGTCAGGTTAGGTGACCATAATTTAGGTCAGGATGGGGGACTCTACTCTGAATCAGGTTAACAGATCATTTCCAAGGTCAGGCTGGGATACCATACTCCAGGGTAGGTTTGGTGACCGTACCGTAGGTCAGAATGGGGGACTGTACTCTGGATCAGGTTAGGGGACCATACAGAAGGTCAGATTGGGTTACCATACCATAGGTCAGGTTGGGTCACCATTCTCGAGGTCAAGTTGGTGGACCACACTAAAGGTCAGGATGGGGGACTGTAGTCTGGATCAGGTTAGGGGACTATAGCGAAGATTAGGTTGGGTTACCATTCTCGAGGTCAGTTCGGGTCACCGTACTCTAGGTCGGGTTGGGGGGCCCGTACCTTAGGTCAGGATGGGGGGCTGCAGGGTGGATCAGGTTAGGGGACAGTACCCGAGTTGGATCACGTGGGTGACCAACCATGCTGAAGGTCAGGTTGGGTGACTTTACTCAACATCAGATCGGGATAGCAGCCAGTGTCCTTCCGAATCTTGACCAGGTCAGTTTATTTCTTTTCTTTGTCTGTGTTGTTCTTTTTTTGCGTCAGGAACTTGGCCACCATAGCATTCCGTGGGAGATGGAAAGGGTCGTTTTGTCTCCCGGTCGTTTGATTTTTTTCTCAGAAAAGCAAACAGCGGGGCTTCACAGAATTACAGACACAATAGAGCAGGTCTGAGCTGCTGCATTCTGGGTCGTGGGATCGGGCGGGGGCCCACGGAATGTGTTGTTTCAGCTCTGGCGGCCGGGGGCACGGTGCGGGTCTCTTCATCGTTGGGAGGGGGTGGGGGGTGTAGGGTGCTGGTTGTCAAGACTCCAGTACTAGTTGTCCTGGCGCCCAAAAGTCCGACTGACCGCGGAGTGGTGCGAGAAGCTGATGCCCATTATGTGCACGGACAATAAGAAATGTTATTGATTGCTGTAGGAAAATGGGAAGAGCAACTTTTATTGGGAGAGGAATTGTGTTAACAGCAACTTTATTAGCTCATGCAACAAGTAAATGGCAATTATATTAGAACAAAGAATACAGAAAAAGCCCAAAGTGCAGGAAACGTAAGAATCCACTTAAATTGAAAAGGGAACCTTTTAGTAGCAACTTTATAGGCCAATACGCTATCAAAGAAACCATGGATTGAGAGGTGTGGTCATTCTCTTGTACAACACACTCGGGTAAGTCATACCACTCCTCCTCAGCAGCTGGTTCTATCGACCCCCTAAGATTCTGGAGGTAACGATGGAACAATAACTATAGCAGTGTTTAGCGGGTACCGTGTAAGCTCTGTTGTGCAGTGTTGTTCGAAGGGGGAGTGAGAGAGTCCAGAACAAAGGTGGAGTGAGCAGGCGTGCGGTGGTGGGGGGCAAGGGCTCGGAACCGGGCCGGACTGCCCTGATTTGCTGACTGTTGCAGGCTGGAACAGACTGGCCCTTGTTCTGTCCCCATGGCAGAATTGGTGCGTGGGTGCAGCGAGGGAGATTATTGTAGCCGCCATTGCGCCGTCTGCGCCCGTCTGGCGCAGCGTGATCGCTGAGCCGCAATCTCTCACGGTCCCCTGGCGCTGAAATGAACTTGAGCTCCCTCTGGATTCAACTTTTAATTAGCCGGAATGTCTTTGACCTCTGACCCCTTTCATCAGAAATCCTCTCGGTAACTTATTGCACACTCTCTGGGCTTGGTAGATCAACAAAGACTATTATGTCACACTAAATATTTGCCTAATTGCATTCAGTATTCATTGTTTTAATTGGTGCATCTACTGTAGAATTTTTTAACGTACCATCTCTTTTTTTAGTGAGGTGGTAGCAGACAAATTTGATATTCATATTAACTGAACATTCTAAGTTTGATGGCACAGTTTCTGCTTCTAACTGAAGGCAACACTGACTCAGAGTTTTTTTTTTTTTTTTGGGGGGGGGGTGAAGAATCTGGAAAGCCCACTCTTCAAAGGGTTTAAACGTCAATGTTTGAGATCCAAGGCCAGAGAGCAACACTTACCATATGTTTGAGTCATGGGCTGATTCAGAGGTGAGGCCAGAGGAGGGCTGGCCACAGTTGAAATCTAATTGGACGTTCAAGTGCTCCTGTCCGGTCTCTTGTCATTTTATTTGCTTGAGAGCACTTAATTGGCAAATCTGTACTGGGCAGGGTTCCTGCGAATCCATGAAGGTTTAGAAGCCATTAAATTCATAAATCCAAAAATAAGGTTTTAAAAAGCATTAAAATGTCTTAAAATCCAGTATTCAAAAGTCTGAAAAATCAATCTCATCTCGTCCTATGTCGCACAGATCAGAACAGAACGATTATTTACAAAGATTGTTCGCAGTTAACATTAGCTAGCTAGATGGCTATATGATCTAATGAGTATCATAACATAATACGCAATTGCGCACAGCACATAGCAGTATAATCATAGACTAAACTGGTGCGTTTCCCGAAATCACAGATGCTAACTTACATTGTTGGACCCATTGACTGTGAATGGACGAATGATGCAAGTTGCAACAACGCTTTTGAGAAATGCACCCCAGAATACGCAGTATCTTTGGCATGACGCAGGCCTGTAACCATGACATAGAAGTTATTTAAGACTATTATGATGCCTCCGTGGAGCGTACAAGCGGTCCCCGGAAACTGAGTGGCTGGTATGCCAATGAGGAAAATCATTTTTCAGCCACATACCAAATTCATGTTTACTGTTGAGGTGTAAATATTTTACCTGTGGCGAAATTTGTCAACCACCGAAAGTAAAACATCCAGCATGCTCGCAAAACTTTAATAGGTGGTTAAGTCAGATGGAAAATATAAATTAACTAGTTTATGTTCATACATATTATGTGTGTTCATGTGTTTGTGTTCATATGTTAAATGGTTTCATTAAACACTGCAAAATTGTCCTTAAATCTGAGAAATTGATTTTGTTGCTTTCCTCATGAGATTGACCTTAAATTTTATTTTGAGTGGCATTAAAAAAGTCTTAAGTATTAAATCTGATCTGCCTAAAGCTGCAGGAACCCTGCTGGATGTTAAGATAAATCATAGCTTTGGTGCTATATATTTGGGAAATTTACCAACAAACTTTGACATCTCTGATAAATATCTTCTTAAGATACTATTGGCTGTCGGCAAGAAAGCAATTACCAAGAAATGGCTGGTCGAGCAGCCCCCAACCAAAAGAGAGTGGGTATCGATTGTAACGGAAATGTTTGAGATGGAGTGGCTGACGTTTTCTGACAAATTTAATATTTATTGGATGGTGCATATGAATATGATATAGAAATTAAATATTGGAAAAGTAACCCAGTTTGTAATTGATTACAGTAATCAAATAAGTTGTATTACACCTGGTGACCTGCCTGTTCTTCAGTATGTACATTTATACTGTTTGAAAAAAAATTATGCAAATAAAGTTTAAAAAAAAAAGCAGTTTATTGGCTAAGTATTGAAAAAGAAGAAATTTTTCATTTGAAGTCTCAACCGCGAAATTTGTTTCAGATGTGGCCTACACAGTAGATGCTACTCAGCTTGTACCGTGATACCAGTGTCAACTGCAATTTATGGTTACCAGAAAACCCCTGGGACTTAAAGGGTTAAACGCCAACTTCACAGTTCAGTGCCTGTTTTCATTGGTCACCTCTCCCACGTAAGATGTCTGTTTTTGAACCACGGTATTTCATTTCTGAACATTTCTGATCTTTGTGGCATTTTTCTGGCGGAATATAATCACCACTTGCTTGCAAAATACTGGTTTTTGGTACGGCTTGGCTACACCATTACTATGTTGTTGGTACCCCTAAAAAAAATTAGCCAAAATGAATTCTTTTATTCACAAAAATAGCTACATTTATCCCAGGGCCCTTATTCTGCTACTCTTTGAGGCTGTCGTGCTTTTTGTACTTTCATGCCTGTTCACTAAATTTGCATGAGACCTCAAAACTAAAATTTTTGTGGTTAGATTTCCCGTAGACTTTGCATGGCAAGGTGCAACACCAACTGGAATCTCTGTTTGAATTGTTCCCAGCTCTTAAGTAAGGAACGTTAGAGCAGCAATGACTGAACACCTTTATGTTCAGTCCACAGCAGCCGATTGAGTTGCACAGTGACTGTTTCTGGATACTGCACTGCGAGGGCAAAAGCTTGTAGTAGATAACTTGCCACTTCTGCTGACATCAGCAATTCAGTACAGTTATGTTATGGTGTTCGGCATGTTGTCCTTCTGCGAAATAATTAAAGCTGGTGGGGTGACTCACAGCAGTAGGCTATCTAAAGTTAGCTAGCACCTCCTTTCTTAATTCATTCATGCAATTTGGCCTGGTAATCTAAAGTCATTCACCGAGTAATACTCTATGACGTGTGAGTTAGTCCAATATCTATCTATCGTCACCTAAGTTGTTAAATTCACTTTGCACGCTTTGCTTTTGTAGTCATTAACATTGTGTCAAACTTCTCAGTCTTTGAGCAATTGGCCACAAATATCACCTACCGAATAACAATGTATTTCACTCCTTTTTATGAGTAGCACTGACATTGCATGCATCATGTTTACAGTTCCTCCTGCTACGGGTAGCTTCATGGCTTAAGGTTAGCCTGTCTTTGCTTCTATGGCAGTAGCCTCTTTCAGCATGATAATGTGCCTTTCTACACCGCAAGAATTGTTCAGGAAAGGTTTGAGGAACATGACAGAGTTTAAGGTGCTGACTTGGCCTCCAGATATCCCAAATCTCAATGTGACCCAACATCTTTGGGATATGCTGGAAAACATGTCATGATCCATGGGGGCTTTTCCTCACCACTTACAGGACTTCTCAACATCTGCTGCTGACATCTTGGTGCCAGAAGCCACAGGACGCCTCCGGAGTTTCTGTGGAGCTAATGTGTAAACGGATCAGGGCTGTGGTACTGCATGGGGGGGACCCGCACAATTTTAGGCTCATAGTTTTAACCCCTTTCTGCAGATGTAGATGCCCGCGTCTATAGACCTGCACATTGGAAGTACGCTGTTACTGTACTCGATCACTAGATAGCACCCCCGGATCAGTTATTGAATGTTCACAAGCAAGCAGACCTCGAACGCGGTTCTGAATACGGTGAAGTTCACTCCACTCCCTGTTTTTCGAGAGCTGCATGAATTAAACTCCTCAGCTAAGCCCGATGTGCAAACTGGTCAGTATCCTTGCCCATAGTGTCGATTCAGCAGTTTGAAAAAACGATATCTTGAAACAGAAAAAATCGTTATCCTTAGTAGCAACCAGTTTAGCCACAGTGAGCTAACAGTATTCCAATTAGTAGTTCATAAAAATCAGTTTTCTGAGGCAAAAAAATCGACATGGTATTGATTCTCTCACATTCTATTGCCTATTACAGTTGTCCCATACAAAAAAATTGTAGTTCCCTACCGTGGATTTACGCGTAGATTCCTTCATTGCCAAATCCAGCGCTTCCTTATATCCACCCGAGTACTGGCGTTGATAGCCAATCACTCAACCATACACTCAAGCTCTTCTGCGTAATTGTAGAGTTACACTTCATGGCCTCCTGAAGTTTCCCTGATAACAATGTATTGATCGGCTCGTTTCTTATCCAATTCCCGAGTGTTTAAACATTTTAGAGTAAGTGTAACACATTGATTGGACAAACACAGAGCATACAAACCAATGCGTATCAGCATGCGCTGTTGTATCCTGTCTACGTTATGCACATTACGCGGCTAAAATAGACGGGATTTATAGAAAATCGGTTCGCAAAACTGGCCTTGAAGTGTTCAGTTACATTACAGGATTTAAATGAGAACGATATGCTCTATTGGAATTATTTCGAATGAAACAGGACCGGAGGGTTCTTGTTACTGGATACATCGCTCTCTATTTTATACAGTCAATGTCTCTGGAGGAGGGATTCACGAAAAAGGTCAGGCTGCTATTTTTGTTTGTTTTTTTTTTTCTGTTTCGGAATGTATATGTACTCAACTAAGTCGAATGTCGAGGTTTTTTTCCTGTTTAAAACGCGAACTGCCCGTGCATTTTGGTGTGGACCCCCGGTACGTTCATTGCACGTTTCTTTTGAATCGGGAGACGCAATGGATTTGATATTCCCTGAAAGTGGAGTGTCTGTTCAGTTAAAATAAGGTATATTTCAGAATTCAGATATTACTGTGTTCGTGAGGTGTACTTGCTCCTTATAAGTGTTGAAATGGGTTCGTGAGCTTCGAAGAGGGGACTGGTAGCTTTCAGTACAGGGTGAATGTTCTGACCGTTTAATTAACTGTTCATTTAATGCGTGTTTGTGCTGGCTTTGAAGAGAAATGGCCAAAACTCTAAACTTTATTATGGAGAAAAGGCACGTTCGTATTTGGAGAGATTACTGGTGACCACTGATATTCAACTGCACTGATATTGATAAATTCATACTAAACTCAACCAGAAAATCATTCGTTCATATTAAATTTCATGCCTTAAAGCTTTAATTGTGTTAAATACATGATTTTTTTAATGATTTGACAGCAAATCATTTTGAGACTTTGGGGAGACACTTGGGTAGCTGTATAATTTGGCTAATAGCATGTAGGTAATCTAGAATGTAATGTTGAAGATGAATTCTACTTGTGCTCAAGGAGTTTATGATACCATAAATGTATAGTTTTAAGCCCCAGCAGTTTTTCAATCTTCAGAATTATTTTTTTTGCAATTTCAATGGTGAATTCTCATGAAGATTTTTTATGTTTGCTGCTCATTTTCTCTACCAAAATCATGAAAATAAACTGAAATACAATGTAATTCTAAATGCTGTAAGTGTCTTTCCTGAATTGAGCCACATTTTTCCTATTTGTGAAGCTTAAATCTTGAATTATACAGCATTTAAGTGGGTAACCCATAAATAGCCAAATTTGGCTTCTGCACAAAGGGGTTAATGTTGTGGTTGATTGGTATATATTTCTTCAACTTGGCAGACAGATGAATATAATTTTTGACACTCCGGGTTATATAGATGCTACTTGTTAACATCTTTATAAATAAATATTGGATATTGGATAAATCACAGAATCATGGTATTCCCGGATACTACAAGTTTGTGTTTGTTTCGCCGCCGCCGCGGTTACTTGAAGTTACTGTGATTGAACAGATGGTCACCGTTATAACTAGGTTTTTTTTAGGGCATTCACAGTGGTGAGGTCTGGGCACCCATGAATTTTGGTTGCTATTGGACAATAGTGTGTTGATTAATTAATCTATTAATCAATCGTGTATTTCAGTGACATGATCCCATAAAAATGGACCATCACTCTTGGGGCCTAAGTTTGTAGAGAGAACTAATGGGAACCCTGAGAGATGTATCAATTTGTGACGTTGTGCTTGAGCTTTGACCTTGCGATATGGGCCATTATGCTGATATTTAGGTATTGCTTAGGTAACTGAGTAATACAAGCTGAATCTGGGGATTCATAATGCTCGTGAGTGACTGAACTGTGCAGTTATCGTTTAGTATTTTAGCTCATCAAAATTGGTTTTTTTTTTTTTTTTTGGAATGTTTGCTCGCTCTAGTTTTCATGCCAGCAGCTGGTGCAAAAAAAATTGGGTCAACCGTGCCTTTCAATTTTTTTTTTTCGGGGGGGGTTTTTTGCGTGTGAAGGTGTTTGGAGTAATCTTACCGTCTCTAGCTTGGCTGCACTGACTCTCCTCTCCTGTCACCCCCTAAACCCCTGCTGTTCAGTCAGGGTGTGGTTCTGCTGGAAGTGATGACCTTCGTGTCTGCTTCTCATTGATAATACAGCTCCTGCCCTGGCCTATATTCCCCCCCCCCCCCCCCCCCCCCAGTTGCTCTCAGTCAGCTTTTAAACTCATAGCGTGGCACTTGTTTCCATGGAGCTGTAACGGGATCTTTCAATGGTTTGCTTAAATCACAGGTTGCCTGCGGTGGTCCGTCTGTTTACAACCGCACAATGTCTTGTTCCTCGCCTGTGTTTGTTCGTCCTCTGCTCTCATTGGCTGCAGAGACCAGCCTCTTGCTCCTCTGGTTGATGCGGGAGACTCTATGAAGCAGGCTTAACTATACTCACTGAAAGTGAGGGTGCACATACACTGGAATTAAATTACTTCAGATTATGAGGTCACAAATTTGTGGCTAGAATATTCTTGATTTTACTGATGTTGATGTCATTATCACAACTGATTATGGAAGGCTCTTGTTCCGTGACTCTCAAAGGGATTGGTGTGTTCGAGTCAGTGATTTATAAATCTTCAAATGTTCGCTGGTGATGGTATTGTGAATGATTTATCCTCATTATGAGAAATAACAGCTCGGTCACACTTCGTGCTCTTGTGTTGAATTTGGAATAAGGGGATTCTGCGGTTGCGGAGCGGGGTTACATGTGTCTCCATGTCTCCTGGTTCACGGCCAAAACAAGCTTTACAGTGCCCCCATTTTCAAAGCATTAGCTCCTGAACATGGCTGTGTGCTAACTGGACAAATACTCATGGACCTCATTGACTATTTTCCGAATAATTCAAGAGCTTCCTTGCTCCTTGGGGAAAAGTTGTGGTCTAAAGAACAGGGCAAAGGAGAAGACCTTGGAGAGAGAGGCCAGACTGGTGTGTATCGGAGTTCAGTGGAAGACTACTGTTTGTCATGGGGGGGACTGCTAGAAGGTCTTCCCTGCCATAGTGTGTGAGTGAGTGTGTGTGATGGGTTTAGCTCAGAATTCCAGGCCCACTGAAAGCGTGTCGCTTGAAGTCCCGCTTTTTTATTTTTGAGCCCTCTGAAGCTGTGGCCCCAAGAACCGCTGCCATCTTTCAGCCCATTAACGAGGGCCCGGTACACCCCACACATTGCCACACGCTAAATTCTCTCTGTTCTGTATCATGATGTGTGACTTTGGCCCGACATGAGCCTCGCCCTCTCTACAAGCAGGGTGTTGATGCCTTTCGATGTGACTTGCTGTGTTATGATTTCTGTTAAGTGCTGTCTGAGTAAGGACACGAAGGAAGGCTGACAGTCTTCCACACTTTCATGCAAATGCCCGTTTGCCCACACATGCATCTGCTGACTCTGCAGAACAGGGATCGAGTGCGGCAGGAAATGGTGCATTTGTTGCTTGTGTTTGTGTGCAGTGTGTACGGAATAATTAGGTGTAATTAGTGTGGGAATGGGCTCTTTCCAGCTGAGGGCTTAACTGGAGCGAGAGATCGGAGATGGAACGTAAATTACATTCACAAATGTGCACGAACACAATATGCAAAGGCCTGCACTCGAATGCAAGCACGCGTGTACATGCGTGCGCGCGCACACCAATAAACTCAGTCTGTAACTGTACGCACAGACACGGGCGACATAGGCCGCATCAAGCTCAGACAACGCACGGACTCGCCTGTAATATATAAACACACATTTGCACAGACTGATCGAACTGCTCACCAACTGTGAATGAGCCCGTTAGCGCGAGTGAAATGCTGGCATTGTAGCGATCTGATCCGTGAAAAGCTGCATTCAGAGTGAGGACTTAATAAAAGCACTGAATGATGAGGATGTGTGAGGGCCTTGTTTCATCTGGGGAGTGTGTGAGAGAGTCGAGACAAGAGAGACTGAGAGAGGGAGAGCCTGTAGGGAAGCGATGGCGCTGGAGCCGACGCTCGGAAGGTGGATGGTTGAGGAAGGCGGCTCCTACAGCTTCGCTCAGTTAGCAGGTTCTCATTGTTAACGTAGAGGGTTCTATCTGGGGGTGTCTGAGAAGGACGGGCTACAATGGTGCGTGTGCTCTGACTGAAGCTGGTGCGTTCTGATGGGCGAGGCGGGTTCTGATTGCTGAGGACCGGTGTGGGGGGGGGGTTGCTGGGGGTTGGAGCGGCTAGCAACTCTGTCTGAAATAACACGACGCTGCGCATTTTCTGGCTGAAGGGTTCCTGGGGTCATCATTGGCTGAATCCGCATTCCTGCTGTCGTCCAGACTACCTCTGACGTGCTCCCTGCACCTCGAGCTCATCGCTCATTAACCTCGCGGCATGCGCCGCGGGGCGGAGCCTGAAATGGCACAGTGGGGATAATGCTGCAGGGGGGTGTTTTAAATGGGTCACTGATCCTTAACTAAGAAAAAGGTTTTGGCCCAATGACCCCACATGTCTCTTTCGCCCCGATGAAAGCAAAGGACCCTGTGTATGGATCTGTTATTTGGAGCTACTGTATTCGACCTGTGGAACCTCAGGCCTATTTTAAATTCTAGAGGAGATCCCAAGGTTTCTAATGATCCCGAATGTGTCCTGCGGAATGACCGGGAAATATGTGTAAAATGATGTGCAAGATGTAAATATTTTCCCCTTTGCTTAAATGTTGTGGCCATAAAAACATGATGTCCCGGGTTTGAGTATTTCTCCCAATATAAGTGTGATGTCGCTGCAGTGAAGCTTGCAACCAGCAGGTACAGAATATTTATGTGGCATTGTCATAAAATATATTTAAAAAATGCTTTTCCGATTTTAGGGAAAATTTGAGTGAAAAATTCAAAGGTTAAGGGGTCAATCCTCAAGCTTTGTGGACAGGATTTTGTCGGAACGAGTCAGTAACTTTGTTCTAACACCCCCCCCCTCTTTTTTTTTTCTTTTTTTTCTCCCAATCTCTCTCTCTCTCTCTCTCTCCCTCCCTCTCACTCACTTTTGTCCTCCTCCTTCTTCCTCGTGCCCTCTGTTCATGCCATCTCTCTCTCTCTCTCTCTCTCTCTCTCTCTCTCAGGTGATGTGGAAGGTCTGCTGCCAGAGAATTCCTTCAAAGGATCCAAGTCAGATTTTGGCAACATCGGATTGGCTCTGTACAGCGGCCTGTTCGCCTATGGAGGCTGGTGGGTGTGGGAGTTCGGTGGGGATCTGAGAGGCGCTTGGGGATTGGAGGGGTTGTGTGTGGTACACATGCAGTTTAAAGATGGAACAAGCGAAGACTGGCACCCTGTGCCTCTTCATCGCCTGAACGTAAATCCATTACCCCCACTCTCAATATCTGCTGAAATTGTGCCCCCACCGACTGATGAGGGATGTCATTGCCACTATATTCTCTGCCTCCAAGTGGGACCGGGGGATATTTGATTGGGGTCGGTTCGTCCGTCCATTTGTCTGTTCGCGCCACAATGGGGACAAGATTTCTCTTAAACCGTTCAACCTAGATGCTTAATAAGCATCTTAATAAGCTACTTTATGCTTAATAAGCTACTCATGATCTATGTTGAGTTAGAAAATGGATGTCGTAGCAGATTTTTTTTTTTTTGCACAGGGTAATGGCCCTTGACAGTGCTGACGCTGTCGCCTTGTTTTTTTCCTAGTTGTCTTGTCCTAAAGTCCATCTTGGAGGAGCTAAAGCCGGAGTGATAACAAGCCCTGTGTCTGAGAATCTGCTGTCACAAATATAGAAGGAGTTTTTTTTTGTTTTTTTTACTCCCGAGTTTTAACCAAACACATCTCAATGAACAACTTGAGAACCGATGGTTAGTTTAGCTGGTAATTAAAATATGGTGGGCCCAAATGATAGTTAGAATCATGACCTACCAGATGGTTGGTGTCCAGTTATGGGGTTGTGCAGCTGAATCTGCTAACATAGCGTTTTCATTTATTTGCGCTCATTGCATGATGGTCACGTTGCTACATCTTGAGCATATCGTCTATTGAGCAGCTTATCTGTGTTTCTCTCTTTGTTTGTTTCTTTGTAAACATAAGTAAAGAGTAAAATGAGACTGTTTAACTTCCTTAGAATCTATACTTGGGGACTCAGGGTTTTAGGTATCTGGATTGCAGTTGAGGGCAACGCTTTGGGAGCGGTCTGTAATCTACCAGCAATTTGATCTCTCATGGTTTTCCTTTCCATCATTTATGTGGATCAGCAGTTAAACTGTTCTTTATGCAAACTATTAAATATTCAGTATTTTTTGCAGCATATTGTGTTTAGTGCTGAACTTTTGACTGAGTGAATTTTGTCCTCGTGTTTGGTGCATCTATACAAAAAAACACTGTCTCCTCTCTTCCAGGAATTATTTGAATTTTGTCACAGAGGAAATGATCGACCCATTCAAGTGAGTTCTTGCATTCCCCTTGATTTATTTTTATTTATTTATTTTGGCTCATAGCAGTTTGTAAAGAATAGTTGCATATGCAGTTTGGTATTTAATCACGTTTTTTGATGCTCATGATTGTAGTGCCATAGAATCGTTCCCTGTGCCCTCTGTGCTATGCTTGAACTCAGAGCTGCTTCATCACCTGGAAGTACCTGCTCCTCCGCTTTGCAAACACTTCCTGTCTTTCACTTCCTCATTCCGTTATCTGTTGCCCCAGGAGATCCTAGTGCAAAAAACCTTAGCATTTCCTTCTCATTCCAAGATTTGTTTTTTTTCTCGTGCACAAGTAGAATTAAAGAAGGATTTAGCACAGATGTTGTTTCGACTGTCAGAATATACAGGTACTACCCAGAAAATTAGAATATCATGTAAAAGTCGGTTTATTTTGGTAATTCAACATAAAAGGTAAAACTAATATATTTTATAGACTCATTACATGCAAAGTGAGAAATCTCAAGCATTTGCTATAATTTTGATGATTATGATTTACAGCTTATTAAAACCTAAAATACAAAAACTCAGAAAATTAGAATATTGTGAATAAGTTCAATATTGTTGGCTCAAAGTGTCACATTGTAATTAGGTTACTAATCCAAAACACCTGCAAAAGGGTCCTGTGCCTTTAAAAAGTCTCTCTGGTTTGGTATAGTAGAATTCACAATCATGGGGAAGACTGCTGATCTGACAGTGGAGCAGAAAACCATCATTGACACCTTACACAAGGTGGGAAAACCACAAAAGCTGATAGCAAAAGAAGCTGGGTGTTCTCAGAGTGCTGTCTCAAAGCACATTAATGGAAAGTTAAGTGGAAGGAAGAAGTGTGGAAGAAAACTGGGTACAAGCAGGAGGGATGATCGCAACCTGCAGAGGATGGTTAGGAAAGGGCCATTCAGAAGTGTGGAGGAACTTCATAAGGAGTGGACTGAGGCTGGAGTTGCAGCTTCAAGAGAAACAACATGCAGGCGGATGCTGGTCATGGGCTTCAAATGTCGAATTCCTGTTGTCAAGCCACTCCTCAACAGCAAGCAACGCCAGAGGCGCCTTCGCTGGGCTAAAGAAAAGAAGAACTGGCCCAGTGGTCCAAAGTCCTCTTTTCTGATGAGAGCAAGTTTTGCATCTCATTTGGTAACAAAGGTCCCAGAGGACCTCTGGAGGAAGACTGGAGAGGCGCACGATGAGAAATGCATGAAATGCAAGTCCAGAGTTAAGTTTCCCCAGCCTCTGATGACTTGGGGAGCCATGTCAGCTGCTGGTGTTGGTCCCCTGTGCTTTCTCAAGTCCAGAGTAAACGCAGCAGTCTACCAGAACATTTTAGAGCACTTCATGCTTGCTTCAACGGTCCAGCTTTATGGGGATGCAGACTTCATCTTCCAGCAGGACTTGGCACCTGCCCACACTGCCAAAAGTACCAAATCCTGGTTCAACGACCATGGGATCACTGTGCTTGAATGGCCTGCAAACTCACCTGACCTGAACCCCATAGAAAATCTATGGGGCATTGTAAAGAGAAAGGTGAATGAAAAGAGACAAAACAATAAAGAAGAGTTCAAGGCCGTGATTGAAGCATGCTGGTCTTCGATAACACCTGAGAAATGCCACAGGCTGGTAGCATCCATGCCACACCGGATTAAAGCAGTCATTCATGCAAAAGGGGCCCCAACCAAGTACTAAGTACAGATTCAAGATTTTTCCTTTCAGAGGCCTGAAATTTTTATATTTTAAATACTTTTTTTTTATTAATTTTTATTAATTTAATAAATATTCTAATTTTCTGAGTTTTTGAATTTGAGGTTTTCTTAAGCTGGAAGTCCTAATCAGCAAAATCAAAACGGATAAAAGCTTGAAATATATTGATTTGCATGTTATTTGTCTATATAATATGTAGGTTTCACCTTTTAAGTTGAATTACAAAAATACATGAACTTTTTGAGAATATTCTAATTTTCTGGGTAGTACCTGTAATATTTTGACGAATCGCAGTTTTTCTAGTCTTTATTTGGGAAGTGTTCCCTGCATGTGCCCTGTATTTTGGAGTGCGAGCCCCACAGTTTTTCCTGTCGGGCTTTGCATGTGGGAAAGCCCCTTCAACCGGAGATTCAAATCTCTCTCTGCCGAGTGGTTAAATGCAGGTTTAGTGCTGCAGTTGATGTGGTTTTCTGGCCTCAACAATCAGGCTTAATCATATTCAGTGCACTCGGTGTTTTTTTGGAGAAAGACGCATGACTGGAGAGATTGAGGACGGGGTGGTGAATAAGTTGTGTGACTCTGACTTTTCCCATCACTCGCGCACTTGCAGGAACCTTCCCAGGGCGATCATCATTTCCCTGCCCATCGTCACCGTGGTCTACGTGCTCACGAACCTGGCCTACTTCACCACCCTCTCCACAGAGCAGATGTTCAACTCCGATGCTGTAGCTGTGGTGGGTCTATATCTGCTGCACAAACACAAACGCTCGTTTTTGTCCAGGTTTGTTCTTGGAAGCCTAGATACATTCGGACAGTACTGTATTTGTTACTATATTTATGAATAGTTGTGAGACTTGTGAGAATAGTCGGGCAGTTGAAGTTCACACGCTGAGAGAGAGTTTTTCGCCTTCCTGATTCATTCTGTTTTTGCTTATTTGTTGTATCTAAATGCTTCAGATTATCATTCAGATTTTTTAAGACAGACACTGCTGTACCAAATGGTAAATAATTGTACATGCCTTGTGTAAAAAAAGAAAAAAAAATGCTTCGGAGTCTTTTTTCAAAACTTAAAACAAGTAGTACATGCAAAATATGACTAATATTATAATTTGAAGTAAAATTTAGACTTTTGCTGACACTGGTCGTGTACATGTGCAAAGGGTTGAGCCAAAGGACAATACAGTTTTGCTGAGAAACGAGGCATTTCGAAAGCAGCATGTCGAGGAAGTGAAGATTGATTTGGTTGTGAAGCAATATATCTCTCCACCCCTCTGGGTAAAATTGTGACAGCCTTATCTGCATCCCAATCGATTCGCAGAACTCGCTGACGTGACACCAACTGCGGGTCCTTCTTCAAACCTACAGTGATACATTTGTTTGTTTGTTTGTTTGTTTGGACATCCAAATAAACGCAACAGCACCAGATGGAGAATGCGGTGTTGTTAGATTAGGGGTCGGCTTCGTATAAAAGTTGTACATTATTAACTTTTATATAACGCCTAACACTGTGGGGACAGACAAACTGGTACGACAAAATCATTGATTGCTCTTGCGTTCAGGCCGAAGGAACCGACTGGAATACTAATCATTGTTTTGAAGTCCGTTACAGGGTTCTCTCTAAACAAGGTTTCTATTAGACCACAGCCTAAACCAATGATTTCCTATATTGCTCCCATTGTGAGACCCCACCCGCAGCTCTGGTCTAATGTATCACTGACCGTTTGTCCCTGTTCTTCCAGGATTTTGGAAATTACCACTTGGGTCCAATGGCCTGGATCATCCCGGTGTTTGTGGGTCTGTCCTGCTTTGGGTCTGTCAATGGTTCCCTTTTTACTTCGTCCAGGTAACGAACATTCACTCAAACATATGAACCCATGCGACACACACACACATGCGCACACACACATGCGCGCGCGCGCGCACACACACACACGCTCACAAATATGCCCTCGGGCCTCTGAACATGCAAGCCCATTGATACTCAACACACATTAATGCCCTGCGCACACACTCCTGCTCTTTTGCAGACCCAAACAATTGAATTGCCCTGGTGTTCAGATCGTTAATGAAACTCTGGGTTTAACTCTATCTTATTATCAACAGGCACAGAGTACGGCTCTGTAGACCTGACAGCTGTGGCTGCAGTTCTGTTTTTCTGGTTCTGTCACATAAAACATTGCCAAAATTCAATCTCATTCAAATAAAAATCGCCCAGAAATCAAAGCTGCAGGTCAGCTTTTGAAGTAAAAGACTAAGGAGCTGTAAATCTTCATGTTTCACAAACTCTAGTTCTTGTTGGTTCGTCTGGTCCAATGGACCAAGTGAGTTACTTGTAGTTGCGGTTTGACCTCATGAGTTAATTATCTGCACTCGTGGTGTTTCTTTGTGAGGCAAAATCAGTCTGGATCCAGTTGGTGTTTGTGTGTCCAGGACAACTAACAAGTGGGTTTAGATCAATAGGAGTTCGTCAGCAGTATTGAAGACCTTCTATAACATTGCCGTTCTGTGCTTAATTGCCTAATCTTGTCGCAATTTACAACCGGTGCCTGAGTCACACCAGTTGCTAGGACTAATTGGTAAACTTATGGTCAAATAAATTTTTTTTATTGCAGTGATTTATGTTGCATCATGAAGTTATGAGGCATTGTTTTCAGCACATAAATGACAATGTTAAATGTCAATATGTTTTGATTACTCTGGATTCATGACACTGCACAGAATACATTATGGCCATTTAGCGAATTCTCTTACCCAAAGGAGCGTTTAGCAGAGAAGAGAGTCGACAAGCAAAAATAGTTTCACAGGTGAAATGACTATTGACTGTGCTGCATCCATCTATTGAGTGTGATTAAAATATGAATCGCGTAGAAACTGCATTTACAGATGACGTACACACCAGATTTGGCTGGAGATGTGTTTGAAGGTACAGTCGTGACCTCTTTTTGTTCTGTTCTGCCGGAGGTGCTCCCATCTGTACATTTCAAAGTTTCCTCTTCTAGTGTTAACCTCTCTGTCTCGCTCTCTTTGTCGGTTTCTTCTAGATTGTTCTTCGTGGGGGCAAGAGAAGGTCACCTGCCCAGCTTACTGTCCATGATCCACCCCACACTCTTGACCCCGCTGCCCTCTCTCATATTCACTGTAAGGATCTGACCCTTGATGCCATCTCCCACGACCTTGTTACCATAGTGACCCCTGACCACTCAGGAAGTCTGCCGGGGTGCACACAGCCATGCATGTGTAAAAGCACATGAACCACTGACATTCAGTAATTTTTTCCAAAGCATTAATGAGCTGGCATCATATAACCGTTTACCAGCATTACTTCAGTGTGAAGCGGTGCCATGGAAAACTAATTGTTGCCTTGACGATTTCCTCCATTACTTTGTCACAATAAATGGTGTCAAATTTGGAGGCAAAATTTACTTAGACCCAGAGTTTAGAGCTACACAATTTTGTTGAAGATGACTCTTTTTAAAATGCAAATGTGTGTGTGTTTGTGTTGTGTTTTGCCAATTTTATTTTTTGGTGTGTGTTTGTGTATTTATACAAAAATGTGTGAATCCCTCTCTCTCTCTCCCCTGCAGTGCATCATGACGCTGCTCTACGCCTTTTCCACCAACATCTTCTCGGTCATCAACTTCTTCAGCTTCTTCAATTGGCTCTGCATCGCCATGGCGATCATCGGCATGATGTGGCTACGCTACAAGAAGCCCGAGCTGGAGCGTCCAATCAAGGTGAGGCAATTTATTCGCCTACTGTGTTACCCTGCCCTGCTCCTGGAGTACCTCTGCCCTACACACTGCACGCCTCCCTGATCTGATACACCCAGGTCCGATCGGTGAGTGCTCCGCTAACGGGCACATCAGCTGAACCAGGTGCGATAAATGACGGCGACGTATGAAATGTGTTGGGCGGGCGTACACTAGGAGGAGGGTCGAGGAACGCTGAACTAGACTATAGCGCTTAATGATGATCGAGACTGAGCGCTGATACGCTGCCCCTTGATTCATGTGACCAGGTTCTCTGCGCAGCTTTGCCTGTGCTGGAGGGAGCTGTGTGTACAGGTGTGCCTCTACTGCTGCTGCTGCTGCAAAAAATTCTGTCCACAGTGTTTTACTGTACGTTATATTGAGACGTAACCTTCGGAAGGTGAATGACGCAAATTGTGTCAAAGTGCTGTCTTTACTCTCCGCTCTTGTATTTTAGAATCCAGGAAAATATGTTTGATTTTGGTCTTCAGGGGAGGTTTGGGACTGTAATATGCTGAATTAACTGAATACAAAACCTTGTTCGTTTTAATGTCTGTGCTTAAGCTCTGACTGTTTCTTCTCTAAACTCTGCAATACCGAAATCACCTTACTGAGATGCAAACACCTCGCTTTTCAACCAGTGTTACTTCTTTCACATCCATGTGGGTGACTTGTGTGAATTGTTTAGACCTGAGGTATTTTATTTAGATGTGGGGTGGGGGGGAGGGGATGTGGGGTGCGATATGGACGAGGGACCAATCTTGACATTTTTACACTGCATTCCTGTCATGCTGATATCGGTGAACTGCATTAAAAAAAAAAAAGAAACTGCCAGGACCCGTTACAAAGGACCTCGCATTTACATCACTGATCACGTGGTTGTTTCCTGTAGTCTCGCTGAAACGTGGTTGCTGCCACAGCAAATGCTAGGAAGTTCATCTGTGAACACACCACTCTCTCATGCTCACTGCCTGGGTCATTCGCAAGTGGCGAAATCACCTGAGCTACAGACATTGAATTGTTTCTGTTTGCTGACTATCTTATATGGTTTTGGCTTTAAACGTCCTTAGAGTGTTTGTAACATTCAGATAAAATGGCTGCCCTCTCTGCTGTAGGTGAACCTGTTGCTACCGGTGTCGTTCGTGCTGGCCTGTCTGTTCCTCATCATCGTATCCTTCTGGAAGACGCCGAAGGAGTGTGCCATCGGTTTCGGCATCATCGCCACGGGGTTGCCCTTCTATTTCCTCGGTGTCTGGTGGCAGAACAAACCGAAGTGGCTTCTGCAGACGATCTGTGAGTATTCGGGCTCCATGCAGGGTGTGGGAGGTGATGTGCTCAAACGAGGCTGTGCTAGCGTTACAGCAGTGGCAAAACCTCAATTTAAACGCGGATTAATCTTAACCTGTTTGTAATCTTTTCTTTGATTAGCAATACATTAACCACTCAAAATACAACTATCAGGTATTGTCTTTTCTCTTTATTTAGGTAAGACTGGCGATTTAACTCTTCATTTGTGCGAAATTGGGCACATTATTGTCAGTGTTACTGAAAATTGCAGATGTATGTACATGATCTTTGTTTTCTTTATTTTAATCAGAACAATCAGAAAGTGCAGATTGGATGGTCTGGATTGTGAGATATGCCAAAATAGATTTTTTTTTTTTCTGGATTGAACATCCTATTTAATCACCCTAACATTACATGTAGACCGATGGCTTATTTAGATAATTGGAAAATTTTTAATGAAGGAAAATGATGGAAACAAGGTTTAAAGGGATGTTTGCTATCCCCTCTATTTTCAACTCAGCAGCTGGCTACTGCATGGTGCGTAGACGTTGTCATATTGTCTGTTGGAGTGTGAGATTAATGGACGTATTCTGAAGTAAGTGCAAAGAAGGGCAACAAAAGTAGTGACCGTTAGTTCCTGCTGTAGAAGTTGAAAGCCAAAAGTGACTGGCTGAGGGGGATTTGAAACAAGTAACGGTGTGAAGGATAGTTTGTAACAATACCTTTCTCTTCTCCTCTCTCTCAGACTATTCAACGACATTGTGCCAGAAGGTGTTACAAGTGGTGCCGCAGAACTCTTGAGGGGGCGGGGGGGGAAGGAAGAGACCTTCTGTACAAAATGACTCACACTGACCAGGACCCCACGCCCCCCAAACCTGCAGCTCACATTAAAGTGCCCCTCCCCTCCCCCCTTCTGTGCCCAACCCTGACCCACTCCGTCCCGGGCGAGAGAAGATTCCGGAAGTCTGCATCTTCCTCCTTGCAGTCCTTGTAAGGGATGGAGTGTGGCAGAGAAAAGTTTAGGAAGGATGCTTTGAGTCACTAAGCATTGCGCATCTTTAATTTAACGTATTTATTATACTGGGTGACTGAGGCCAGTTGTCAGTTGCCTCCTTTTTACTTTGGTTAAAATCACCTGAGGGATCTAGAGTTTTGTCGTACTGAGATATGCAGATGCCCATCTGTTTAACGGCCCCTTTCAACAAGTGGTCTCTCTCCATGTTTGAATGCCTCATGTTTCTCTTACAGGGGTCTGAAAGTTCGGTTCTGGTGTCTGTTTGAGCTGGAGGTGGGAGAGTGGGGGGTGTCAGTAGTCTTGGGGAGCCCCTTAAAGTGGTGCGGGGTGCCTTACCTTGTTCGACTGCTTCTGTTATTTTTTTTTTTTTCCAAGTACTCGGGGTCACTTCCTCCACCAATCGCAAGTTTGTTTGTTTTTTTTTTCCGTTGTTTTTCAGTCAGGCTTTTTGCTCTCCCCACTTTCAGTCATTGGGGTGGAAAATAAATCCTAAAAATAAATCCCTTGGTCTGGGTTACTCCTGTGCCTCTTGAGGCTTGGAGGTAAATAGTGTTACTGCTGAAATTGCGGAGATTTTGTCGGAATCTGCTGTTACTCCAGAAATACCCAGAAGGGAAATGGGAAGTGTTCCTTCGACCTCTGAGTATTTGAGTTTTGTCTGTGTTGAAGCTTCCCCCTGAAGCTCTGATCCATGACCCAGATCTCTTTTTAGTATCGACTTGCTCTTTGTGCCTTGTTTGTAAATGTAGAAAGCCTGGCTTCAGGACTGTTTTTCCAATACGTGCAAATTTGTATTCGGTCAGATTTGTTTGTATGTTTAGATAATTAACAGCTTTTTTTGAAACCGCTTAATTTCTTAGGCTATGAATACCTGAACCTTTTTGGCATTTTATGTTGACTGAATTCTGAAAGGCGACAAATGAGGTAGAGATTGAAGTAAAATGATAAGACAAGATGAACTTACATTACATTTACATTACATTACATTACATGTTCCTCCTAGCGTTTATTTCACTGCGTCTTGGTGTTTATGAAGAAATTGAAAATTGCCGTACTACTGTCCTGTCAAATGCTGTAATGGTTGGTCATACAGATTGGATTTTCCAATGGAAAGTTTACTGACGTCACATACCTCAGCAAAGTCTTAATTCTTTACATAACATGGTTTTTTAAAAAATGGTGGCATTTCTCCGCTGGATAAACTCACGTGTGCTCGTTTTGTTTCTTCATAGATTTTTTTTTTTTTTAATAAGGGGAGAAAGGGGTCAAAAGCTTCTTTTTAAATAGGATTTTTTGTGAAGTTTATGGCATCGGAATTTTCCATGGACACTGAGCACCTTTCCGCGGATGTACTGGCAGGTGCTCTATGTTCCTAGTTAGGGAAGGATTGGGGAGGTCATTTTTGCAGCTGCCTTTGGGGGGGGATAGGTGGTTTGCAGAGAGCATGTGAGGTGTGTGTGTGTGTGTGTGTGTGTGTGTGTGTGTGTGTGTGTGTGTGTGTGTGTGTGTGTGTGTGTGTGTGTGTGTGTGTGCATTTGTGCTTGGGAGGGTGTGTGTGTGTGTGTGTGTGTGTGTGTGTGTGCTTGGGAGGGTGTATTTCCATGGTCAAAGAGTTTTCTATGGCTCTGACACTTATTCACTGCTTTAAAATAATTAAAGCACTGGTTGTAATCGTTTATGGGGCGGAGATGGAGGTGGACGGGGGGGTGGGGGATGGGTAGGGCGTAGGTGGAGAGTTTGTGATTATTCCTCACTGACAAAAGGAGAGGTTAGGAAAGGTATACAGAAGGATCTGATTTGTTAGAGGAGAATTTAGGAAGGAGTTGAAGAAGACAGGAATGCTGTTACATGGGGAAGCACTTCAGGGGTGAGTATTAGATTCGGGGGGGGGGGGTAGCGGGGGGTCGCAGGGGATTGTGGGTAGGGGAGGTTTTTACCTTTAGTATTACTTCTGAGACGCCGCGTGGCGTATCGACTGCAATCTTACAGTCGAGTCACACAAAATGTGACCGAATCTCCTGGCATCATGAGCACTCCATTTAAATTTGTATAAAATGACCCGTTAAGTGTTGCCAGCTGTCAGACGCAGCTTGTTCCTTCGATTGAAAATGAACTGGGGACGATAACACCCCTGATGTAGCTGTGGTCTGTGTGACTTGACTATTACTCCAGAAGCTGCTGTACAGCTCTCTCTAAGCTGTATCTCCCGGTCTCCTATATTGGACCTGGAGGGAATAGTGTCATGGACCTTGTAACTTGCAGAGTTACTACAGTCGGTCAGTCCTTCCTTGAACCAATCAGAGGAGTTTTCTGTCCTTAGCGTATCTCATCTGGTTTATATCAGGGTGGTATGGCTCCGCCCACACTTGGGTTTCAGGAACCTTTAAGATCCTGTAGATTATTTGCTTCTAGAAAGGAGAAAATGACTAACACTCCAAACCTTTTGTGTTAACTAATTTATATAGTTTTGTAGAGGGTTATTTATTTATTCTGAGGACCTACTGTAACAACTTAGATGTAGAGGGTCTGTATTTCATTTTTATTTAGAGAATAGTGAATGCTGTATCCGTCTGTTCCCAGCTTTGTCCTTTGTTTTATTTTGCGTGCTTCTGTGTGGCTCTGCACTTTGCTTCAAACACTCTTTTCAATGGTTTTTATTTCATGAGGTTTTTATTTCATGAGGGCAGGTGTCACACAATCTGATTGGCTGTGATTTTAGTGTGGAGCTGCGCCTTCGCTTGCAGCCAGTCAGATTGAGGTTTTTTTTTTTTTTTTTTTTTCTTCCTTTCCTATCCCCTCCCCCTCCGTTCTCACTGGCCACACCCATCTGTGTCTTGGTTACTGTCTACATGGGGGCTGGGCTGGGTGTATTGCGGCCTGGTATCAATCGAATGCTGTAATCTCCTGTGTAAAGTGGGCTTGGTTACCTGCGGCCATTCTTGCCCTAGAAAGCCAGTGAAAGTCACCATACAGGGTTCCAGGCTCATCTTTCCTGATGAGATCAGTTGGCAGACAAACTATCAGCTTCGTTTGTGCTGTAGTCTTGCAATGATGGTATCGCTAACTCTATTTTAGCTAAGCTAATAAATATCAATCCAACACTCCAACACTTCCCCCGTTCACGCTGCCTGTATAGTTGAACGAACGAACACACACACACACTGACTGACTGACTCCAACTATTCTTGTCTACATCACTGCCAGACGTTGTCCACCGCTGTTTGTTTTCCTGTAACTACAGCTTTACCTGTTAATGCGCACATAGACATTCACACGCACACAGGTGAGCAGATGGGTGGTGGTAGCGCTTGTGCCCTCTGTAACTCGATCCCCTGTTGGGTTTGCTGGAGGTCTGCTGAGGGGATAGACCCTTTTTCTTTGGTTCTCTATATTTTGTTTAAATTCCTTCATGTTTTTGTCCTGTACTTGTCTTATCTTTTGAAAATAAAAGGAAAAAGAGGCAGTTGTTTGTGTATTCTCTGTATTTTATTATATTTAAGTGTAAAATTATAACACTTTGCATTACTTCTATGCCCGATCCCAGCACAGAGTATGGAGTATCCTACTTACCGGAGCCCTGCAATTGCACAGAAAAGTGATCCCATCCCTTCCCATCTCAATCATGTCCAATCCTATCCAGTCCCATTTAAAATCTCAAAATGCTATCCCATCCCGTCCCATCCTGTTAGTCTTGTGCAGATTAATTGTATAAAGAAGGCTTGAGTGGGAGAAACCAAACAACAATGGTTTTGAGGCTTCATTAAGCGCTCAGTACACGATGTGTCCTCCATTGTTCTTGATAAGCTGTTCCACCCATTTTGGCATGGAGCTGACCAGGTTCTAGCAGGCCTGGATTTCTTTGTCGTGATGCCACACTTTGACAACTGCATCGATGTCTTTGACTTTTTTGGTGCATTCATTTTGCTGCAGTCTTGACTTGATGATGGACCGGAGAAAGTTTGGTCCATGAAAGTTTCAAAGACACCCATATGTTTCATTACTAAAAGAAATTTTAAACATTTCTGTGAACAGGCCTTCCTGCACAATATTTTCCATTGTGATTTAAGCTTTGCAGGTTTTATTCCAGACCCTGACCTAGCATTGGCTCATTTTACTTCTGAGTTTAATCGTGCTGTAGTAAGCATGCTCTGGTTAAGAGACTCTGAGTTAACTCCTTTGTGCAGAAGCCAAATTTGGCTATTTTTGGGTTACCCACTTTAATGCTGTATAATTCAAGATTTAAGCTTCATAAAGAGGAAAAATGTGGCTCAATTCTGAAAAGACACTTACAGCATTTAGAATTACATAGTATTTCAGTTAAATTTCATGATTATGGTAGAGAAAATGAGCTGCAAACATAAAAAATCTTCATGAGAATTCACCATTGAAATTGCAAAAAAAATAATTCTGAGGATTGAAAAACTGCTGGGGCATAAAACTATACATTTCTGGGATCATAAACTCCTTGACCACAAGTACAATTTATCTTCAACATTACATTCTAGATTACCTACATGCTTTTAGCCAAATTATACACCTATCCAAGTGTCTCCCCGAAGTCTCAAAATGAAGTCCTGTCAAATCATAAAAAAATCATGTATATAACACAAATAAAGTTTTAAGGCATGAAATTTAATATGAACAAATGATTTTCTGGTTGAGTTTTGTATGAATTTATCAATCTCAGTGCAGTTGAACATCAATGGTCACCAGCAACCTCTCCAAAAACAAAATATGCCTTTTCTCCTTAATAAAGTTTAGAGTTTTGGCCATTTTACTTCAAAGTGTCCCAAGCCAGCACAAACACGCATTAAATAAACTTCTTATTAAACGGTTAGAACATTCACCCTGTAATGAAAGCTACCAGTCCCCTCTTCTAAGCTCACAAACTCATTTCAACACTTATAAGGAACAAGTGCAACTCACTAACTCAGTAATATCTGAATTCTGAAATATACCTTATTTTAATAGAACAGACACTCCACTTTCAGGGAACAATCCATTGCCTCCCTGGATTCAAAAGAAACGTGCAATGAATGTACCAGGGGGTCCACCCAAATGCACGGGCAGTTCGCGTTTTTCACAGGAAAAAAACCTCGACATTCGACTTTGTAGAGTACGTATACATTCCAAAAACAAAACAACAACAACAACAAAAAAATAACAAAGTAGCAGCCTCACCTTTTTCATGAATCCCTTTTTACAGAGAATGAAGTATCCTGTAGCAGGAACCCTCCGGTCCTGTTTCATTCGAAATAATTCCAATTGACCATATCCTTATCTCATTTAAATCCCCTAAATGGAACTGAACACTTCAAGGCCAGTTTTGCGAACGTGTTTTCTATAAATCGCGTCTATTTTAACCGCGTAATGTGCATAACGTAGACAGGATACAACCGAGCCTGCTGATACGCATTGGTTTGTATGCTCTCTGTTTGTCCAATCAATGTGTTTCACTTACTCTAAAATGTTTAAACACTCGGGAATTGGATAAGAAACGAGCCATTCAATACTTTTTTACCAGGGTAGCTTCACGAGAGCATGAAGTGAAACTATACAATTACGCAGAAGAGCTTGAGCGTATGGTTGAGTGATTGGCTATCAACGCCAGTACTCGGGTGGATATAAGGAAGCGCTGGATTTGTAAATGAACGGATCTGCGCGTAAATCCACGGTAGGGAACTACGAATTTTTTTGTATGTGACGACTGTAATTAACAGTAGAATGTGAGAGAATCAATACCATGTCGATTTTTTTGCCCCAGAAAACTGATTTTTCTGAACCATTACTTGGAATACTGTTGGCTCACTGTGGCTTAACTTGTTGCTACAGAGGATAACGATTTTTTCTGTGTCAAGATATCGTTTTTTTAAACTGCTGGATCGATACTATAGGCAAGGATACTGACCAGTTTGCACATCAGGCTTAGCTGAGGAGTTAAATTCATGCAGCTCTTGAAAAACAGGGCGTGGAGTGAACTTCCCCATATTCAGAACCGCGTTCGAGGTCTGCTTGCTTGTGAACATTCAATAACTGATCCGGGGGTGCCATTTATTGATCGAGCACAGTAACAGCGTGCTTCCAATTTGCAGGTCTATAGATGCGGGCGTCTACATCTGCAGAAAGGGGTTAAAAAAAAAAACAGCATGAAACGTGTTTGTTTTAAAAACATTTGACACAGTAGACCATGTTATTTTATAAATAAGTTGTCCTCAATTGGTCTTTGTTACAGAGCACGCTCATGGTCTCAGGACTCCCTCTCAAACAGATTTCAAGCTATTATTTCTGGGCATGCACAGTGTCAGTTTTTAAAGGTGACAAAAGGCATACCCCAAGGTCCCATTCTTGGGCTAATTTTATTACAATTTATATCAATGACATTGCTCGTAATGTATGTAATTGCAAGGTTCATATGCAGATGGCACAGCGCTTTATTTCTCTGCTCCAACATGCTTACAGTCCCTCACATATTTACAATCTGCTTATAACATTACACAGCATGCTCTAGCAGATCTTAAACTGGTTTTAAATACTGATGAAACAAAGTTTATGATCTTTTCTGGACAGAATACAATTATGCCAGGTGACTCCATTTTCTCTGTGACTGGTGCTCAAATTGAGCAGGTTCAGTCTTACAAGTATCTGGTTGGATCATGACTTCTCGGTTAAGACGCATGTGTCAAACCTGTCCAAAAAACTTAGAATGAAAATCGGGTTTCTTTACAGAAACTGATCCTGTTTTTTTTGGACGATAGGAAGAGGATTGTCGAGGTGACAATATTACCCATATTTGATTATGGAGATGTCCTTTACAGGCATGCCTCTAATAGCACCTTAAGACCCTTGGATGCAATCTATCATAGCGGATTGTGCTTCATCACAGGCGATGGTTTCCGAACCCATCACTGTGCTTTACATAATTCTGTACGGTGGTTTTCCCTTCATTTAGACGGAAGCTACATTGTATTTTATGGCTATTTTTACTCCATTCTGCTCATTCAATTGACAAGCACCTTCATCCAATTAATTTGTGCAAGACTATCAAATCATCCCATCCCATTCCCAGTCTATTCTGAGGTGATATTCTGTGCACATTGCTGTGCCTGTTTGTATTATATGCAAGGGATTAATGCAAGGAATTGTGTGACGTGATGTTACTTTTGGGAGTTGTGCTTTTTTCATTGTGATAAATGTGTTGTAGAATTTAAGAACACATGTAGGACTTAGTTCAAACATATTTGTTTTTCTGTATTATTTTATTTGTTGTGAATCATACCTAAAGGTACTTAAGTCATACCATGGTACTTAAGTCAGTATGTCTCACGCCAGTATGCAGGTTTTATTTGCTTACCTGAGAAGTTTTGACAACAGCATCATTGCAACAGTGGAATGGAACCTACATCTTGCTTCACTGATCTTATGCAACAGATAATCACCGACACTTGACACTTCTTGCTGGCCGCCATTTAAAACAACACATGTTGAATACCATATTGCCACCAACTCTTCCCAGTTGTTTTTAATGACTGGGTCATTGCAATCATGCAAATGAAGCCACATCCCTGTTCTGCGAGGTTGTGAACATATCATTATATGCCAGTCCTAATTTTACAACTCTACCAATGGTGAATTCTTGTTTGCTCCTGTTGTTTGTTCAGAAATTGTTTCAGAGTTTTTGATCGGAAGTTTCACCAGCTTTTTTTAATTTCTGATTAGAAAATCCACATCACAGCTTTATAGTCAAATCTAAATTAAGCGTAATAAATGTCATTGGATAAGAGTAAGTAACAGTTTAGAGATGTATAATGTTATTTGTTCAGAAGTAAAGCTGTGAAAATTGGGGTTTTTTTTAATCAACCCCTTCCAGTAAAAGAGTTGGCTTTCAAGTCTTTACATAAGTTGTGAGCCTCACACCTGTAATCGAAATGACATTGTAAGGATGACAATTACCCAAAAATAAATTCAGAAAATTCAAAAACTTTCTGATCCCATCTCTTGGACTTTTTGCATTCATTCAAATTATCACCATCCTCCCAATACCACTCTGCATCTTGCCTAACAATGCCCTTTAGCCGTGACTGTATTCAGAATATAGAATGGATCATCACATCTCATAATGCTTTACGCAAATCTGTGACGTTTCATGAGCTACATTAGTCCAGAAGTTATGGACATTTTGACATTTTACGTGGTCATTTATTTGCAGAAGGAAACGCCTCATAATGCAGTGTACAACAATTCTATCGAAAACACATTTTACTGTCATTTATTACCAATTGGTCTTAGCCACTGTAGCTAATCAAGTAAAGTAAACTGAAAAGATCAGATAATTAGGCATTGAAAGGAGAGGTTACTGAAGATTTTTTTGTTACCGTTGACAAATGGCTACTGATGTATATGTAATAGAGCAAGCGTTTCAGCTCCGTTACGGTTGGATAAACGGCTCAAGTTAACGCAACAACTGAATTGACTTAGTGTCCTGTCCTTGTGGTGAGTTTGTCTAACAAGCCTACCAGTTAACTGCCTCACTAATCTTTCCCCCGCCATTCCCTCCTGAGCATCCACTGGCATCCTTGTGTTTACTTTTTTGGTCATTCCCCTATATGACCCCCCCCCCCCATAGATAAATGCTGGACAGTAGGCCTTTCATGTAGCAGGTGCGGTACTTTGCAGGGTTGCTAAGAACATATTTGGTCTCAACTTCCAAAATGGATCTCGTATCGATAGTCTGTACTCACACTGGGACTGATGCTGCTAACAAGGATGGCCCTCAGGTATGTAAAGATACCATTGCTCTCCCATGGCTCTTAGCCTTCAGTGTACCACAAGGCTGAACTCTCCCAGGAGCCAAAGCCTTATGATCAGCATCAGGAATCACCTGGAGTTAGCTTAGCTTGGCTCGGAGGATGATTGGCAGCATTGTTATTAAAGCAATGGTGGAGTCAGTGAATAATAGCATTGTGTGTGAGTGGACTCCTCTGTTTCGATGTGGATATCTTGAAGTATAGTAATCTTTTGCTTATTCATTCTGCGTTCACACATGCTACAGCATGTAAAAACAAAGGCTCACCTGGCTGGGCGGCTATAATCACTGGTGGAAAGAATCCAACTTTTTGTCTCTATTATGTGGTTTGCTTGAATTATGGGTGAATGCTTGAGAGTTACAAAGCTTTTCATCTAATTGTTGCACCTCCGGATTCCTTGGAAAACACATCCCGCCCCCGTCTACCTCCTGGGGTCAGATAGACCGGGGGATATTTCAATATTACACGTTCATATTCAGCGAGATATCGTCTTTATTGTATGCAGAAATGTAAAATATGATGCGCCTAATTTACAAAACTCATTTCATTGCAACCACTTCTTTTGGTTTTTGCATAAGAAGAGTCTTTGCTTAGGGCAGAGGCCCAGAGGAGCGATCACATTTGCTCTCTCCATGCGCACACAGAGCCATGTGTCAAGAGCCAGCCGTGGTTAACTGATTTTTGATATTAATTAATTTTGGCTCAATCAATTTTCAGTCGAAAGACTGAATTTTGATTCTTTGGAAAGAAAAATTCCACGACTCATTCCGCAGCCTGTTCTATGATGGACGTGTCGGCCGCACACAGGCTAGAGGTGACTGAGCTTTATAGGGCTGGACTTTGTATCGATAAATGCTTTACTCTGGACTTTTTCCATAACAAAGACACAAAATGTTGATTAAGGGAGTGGTTGATAGACGTAGCACCACAGAAAGCTCACCACAGCACTTCCACATTCATCCTTTCATATGGTTTGTCTCTTTTCCTCAGCACTGTTCTCCCCTCGTCTTCCGGGACAGTAATGTTACAGGTAAATTTACTCAAGTGCATTATTACCATTACAGCACTGCAACAAAAAATGTTTTACTATGTGCTTTTCTCCTTTCTGATTTGCTGTTGAAATTGACTTCTTGGTACTTCGCTCTGAGAATTCTTTGTTTTCACGCCAAAAGGTTTTGGGATTAATAATGTTGACAGGGATAACCCTGTTAGATGTACATTCAATTGGCCGATGCTTTTTTCAAGTAAAATACATTGTACATTCATTGCACTGCTTTATCAACTTAGTCATAAGCCGTAGCTTTACCCTGTGAACTACACTTGATATGAAGCGCCAAACCCTTAGAATAAGTCGGCATTTGTGACAGTAACCTTCCGTACACGCTGATCACGCTCTTCTTTGGATACAAGCCACTAGCTTAAACCCATGAACCGTAATTTCCTCTACTCTCTCCTGCGGTGCGTCCTCTGGTGTTTGTGAGGCCAGAGATGTCTGAAGTGTCCCATTAAACCACTCAAAGAATACATTTTACATACGTATTTACGCAAATATGTGTACAAAAACTCTGTTGCTTTCAGTCATGAGGTGTGATTTAGCTGCTGTGCACTATTACAGAATTTTCAGGTCAGAACATGCTAATTTCATATCAATGATCTCTCAGAAGGTCACATGGGCGGTCAGTGCTGTTACTCGTCGGTGCTTAACCCTTTGAGTGCTGATTACATTTTCAAGGAATTAAAAATGTAGTCATCCAGAGCTGTTGAAAACCTATCGTGCCAGCTCCCTTGCGGGAACTCTTTTTAAACAAGTTGTCACATGATAGTTTTTCAACAGCGTCTGATTTTGATATCTGCAGCTATAGATGGCCACAGCGCTGAAAGTGTTACAGGTGTGATCATCAAAATTAATAATCCCAGCTAAAGCAGCAGAGAAGTAGTTTTACCGCTTCTGAATGGAACACATACCCGGGCCATTCACTTGCACATATTTCATTCTGATTCATTGTTAAGTCTGTAGGCTAAGCATTGGGACAATGACACTGCAGGGGATTTGAAAATACTTCTTAAACAGTGTGTGTGCTCAAATACTGATATCAAGTTGTGTATTGGCTGGTACACAGCTATAGCCTATAGTATCACTCAGTGATTTGTTTTCTTAGCAAGTTAAAAGAACATTACAAAATGTAACAAAAATTCTTCTTAAAATCAAATAACACTTTTTTTTTGTTTTAACTGTGTATTTACCGTGTCTGTTGTTACAATAAAGACTTCAGGAAGTGTATGAAGAATGTTACTGTATGCTGGCAAGCCGGTGATGACATAGCTGTCTTTTGGCTGATAGAAGAATTAATGACTCCATCTTACAGTAATTGAGCATATTTTTTGTCTTGATTGACATGGATGATCACGAGGTTATTGCGAAGAACAAAACATGTCCCAGATCGCCCTACTGGTATGCTTCAATCATTGGAATCGATTCAGCTCGGGCGTGTCCTTAAGTAGAGCCTGTGATATTCTGTTCTCTGCGAGGCACACTACAAAGGCGTCGTAATGCTCTTGAGAAGGAAAATGACAACTTTGCAATCCCAAATGGACTGACTGTTTTGGCAGACTGATTTGGGCTATATGCTCGCAATTTTTCACATAATATGCAAATACCATTTCTGATCCTGCACGACCTGCAGTGAATGTAGTTGAAAACTATGCGTACCATAATCCACCCAGCTATTAAATTGATGTCTGGGTATGTTTTATAGATGAGCAACCAAAGTTGGCAATTAATGGGGGTCTATAATTGTCAGTTGCCATTTTTACTCAGATTTAGTGTTTTTGAATTGAAGGTTTAGAGTTGTTTATAAGTGATCAATACTTAATGTGAGGTCAAATCCCTGTCCTAGAAGATCCTTTGCATATGTGCTTGTTAATGGAAAAACACTGATGGTGATGATCTGCACCAATGCACTGAAAGTGAGAGTTTCACAAAAGTTGCATAAAATGCGACCCGACAGCCCTCTTTGTAGGCCACAAATGGTTCATATACCTGATCTTACACCATGCATGAAAATGACTTAATTTTGATATAAAAATATCAGGGGCCTCATTTATAAAGATTAGCATAAATATCTTACAAAAAATATTCCAACTACAGGAAAACGAAGCCGCATAAGGTAAAACAAAGAAAGAGAATCTATCAATAAAATGGCAGAAAAGCTCTTTGTTTGCAGTTTTTGAATTACAATCAATGAAATACAATCAAATTTTAATTTTTTTAAAATTAGCATTCAATTATGTAAATTTTGCATATTTTGTACTGTCATTTCTTTTTTTTATATGAAATTTGTAAATGAGGCCCACCTAAAAGAAACAGGGCCCAAACGCTGGTGTTTAGACAGCTCAGAAAAAAAAAAAAAAAATCAATGTGTTTCACTTCTACTCAGAAATATATGTTGTTTGCTTTTGACTTTCCAAATTTGACTTTAGATATAGATTGAATTAATTTCATAAAGCTAGGGAGAATATGGAGTGGGTAAGAGCTGGTGGTAATTATATATTTGTCCATGAAGATGACGCTTGAATTTTAGTTTGTAAAAAAAAAAGTTCTAGAGCATGAATATGTGCAAAGGAAGTCCCTCAGGACCCCTTTTCTAACAAAAAAAGGGGTTTCATAAACATTCCTTTGTAAATTTGTTAACATCTGGCCGATTGTGCTAATCTTGGAGGGAAGCATGCGGTACAGCTGTGAGGCTGAAATGTCCAGCTGACATCCTGTGTGAGGAATTAAGCAAATACAGGTGCATAAACATTTTGGTTTTTCTTATTAATAAGGAAATTTATAATCACTGCTGTTAAATGTATAGATTTTCTTTTGTTTCTCTTGAAATTCAAAAGTAGTTCATTTAGATCAATAGTTTCAATCTGAAGTGTTTGTGCTTTTAGCTTTGAATTCCTTTACTTGTTCCTTCTCACAAATAGGACAATCTTTTATGAAAGGTTCTCTTGTCAGAAGTACAACCTCGATTCCTGAATATTTAGGACAATGTACATGAAATTGGCCAACAGTGATTTGTAAATCCCTTTTCATCTGTATTTAGTTGAAAAAAGTACAAAGACAAAATATGTGATGTTGTAACTCATCTATTGCATTGTTTTATGAGAATAATGGCCATTTCCGAAACTTGAAGTCACTAATTTGTTACATCGCCAATATTTTTAATAATACTAATTAGTTGTTATGAAACTGAAGACACATTGTCGGAGTTTCGAAAGTGGAATTTGTTCTGATTCTAACCTGATGTTTACCTTTAGTTTGTCAACATCCCAACGTCTCCGTTGTTGTATTTTCTACTTCATAATCAACCAAGCGTTTTCAATGGGACACAAGTCCAGCCTGCAGGCAGGACTCACACTAGGAGACTACAAATCACGCTATTGTAATAAACACAGAATGTGCATTAGTGTTACCCCGCTAAAGCAAGCAAGGCCATCACTGGAGAAGGCATGTAAACCTTCTGTGTCAATTTTGCTTTCATAGATGTGGAATTTGCCCATGCAAAGTGCACCAATGCTGCCCCAAACCCAGACAGATGGTCCTTCTCTTTGACCATAAGGACATAATGTCCAATATTTCAAGAAAAGATCTGAAATGTGGACTCAACAGATCACAGTACTCTTTCACACTTCCCCGGCAGTCCATTTCAGACAATGTCAAGCCCAGAGAAGTGGTGCATTTGGAAGATTTTGATCTACAGCTTCCTATTCATGGAGTGGAGACTTAACTCATATTTTATGGTGCTACGTTGAACTGCTTTCACAAACACAGGTCTCTGCAGTATTTAATTTCCCACGAGTTTATGTTTATTAACATATTAATGCAGCGCTATCGGATGGGACAAAGGTCAATTGCATCCAATACTGGTAATCGGCCTCATCTTTCATGCACAGCTATTGCTCTGTATTCTCTGGATTCTACGAATCTTTCTATTATATAATGGATTGTCGGTGGTGATATCCCTAAATTCCAGACAACAGCCCACTGAGAAATGTTGTGGTTTGACTGTTTGAACATTTTCTTGTGTGGCTTTTGGCAAAGTGGTGAACTTGAAATAATCTTACTAGTAAACGACCATGCCTTTTTTGATTGCTCATTTAATATCCAATCATCATTGAATCACCTGTTGTCTATTCATCAGTTTGTCTGTAGAATGGTCCATACAGGTGTCTGTTGAGGATTCTGCACCTTCTTGCAAGTATATCCCTTCTCCTGTATCAATTCGTTTGGAATGTGCTGCGGGTTCAAATTCAGAATTTGTGAACATTTACAGAAATCAATGCAGTTGATAAAGGGAAACTTTAAAGGGTTCATATCTTGCTTTTTCTTTTTTTCTACCTTTCCTTCAGAGTGTTATATTGTTTTTTTGCGCATCTAAAACGTGTACAAAGTTACAAAGCCCAAAGTTCACGTCAAAGGGAGTTATTTTCTCAGACAGAAAACACAGCCCCGGAACTGCCTGAAACCCTTCGCTCACAGCCCCGCTTTTTCTTCGGTTACTTGTCTTCTTCAGAATGTGAAACATTTTGACGATTCAAAATGCAAAATCCCTGTGGACTTCGGAAGGAAGACAAATAGAAAAATAATAGGTGGAAATGATTTTTTTTACCACTGTTCCTTAGCAGTACAACCCCAACATTTTATTTCGGTCCCCTGATTTTAATGACAAATCAACAGCAATCCTGAACAGCATTTGACCAATCACAACAGAGTGGGCTTTCAAAGAAGGGAGCCATTCAGAGGCAAACAATTATTTTCAGGCTGGGTGAGTTTAAGGGGCGACACACACACCTGTACACCCAATACAGCCAAATGCTTGTAAATATACCACAAATGAGTGTTACTGGATCGGGGAATAACATGACCCTTTTGAATTTTTTTTGCTTGCATCATTTTCAAAGAAACATAGTTGAAAGATAATTTAGAAATCAATTTTGTTTTGTTATGCTTTTACCTGTATTTTGCAGAGCCCCCTTGACGACCGTGGAAGCAGAGACAGTGAAATATTAAAACATATGTCAACATTTCCCAATATGAGAAAATAGATAATGGTCCCCAAATGGAGAGATATAGCTCTGAAATGTATTTACTCTGTCTTGAAAGTCATATTTACATATTTCTTTGGCCTTTATTCCATTTCTGTGTAGAACATTTCCCATAAGACTAGGCCATCTGTCACACAAGGCCACTGCGGGCCTATATGTCAACTGTTTGCATTTCCTCCCACGGAAAAGGGACTCGTTGGATAAACATAACACCTCAGCGCTGCCGTCGTCAAAGCTTTATGGAACAATACGCGCCCCAAATATTTACTTTCCGCAGAACTGACTTGCCGTTTGGATAACGCAAATCAGGGGAGGGTTTAATTTTTTGCAACAAACGTGGATGAATTGAGTGCGGCCTCTCTGTGCCTGTGCAGGTAATGTTTATGGGCTCTGCGGGGCTTAGTTGGAAATGAAAGGTGGCAGGTAAAGGCAAATCCACCTGGATCTTCCCACACTGCTGGGATTAGCTGTCTCGCTTTGAAATTTGCTTTGAGTTAAGGAACAAATTGGATTTTGATCTTTAGAACTAAGTGGGGCCACTTTCAGCAACTCAGTGACTCTACAAAGTCGCCTCTGCAACTGTTCGCTGGCATTGTATTAATTCCTTGAACAATAGCCTACTTGAATGAAAAGGCTACTCTTGTAAATACTGTCTCTTTCATGTTGTGAATGAATAAGCTCAACTAAAACAAACATTGAAACATTTGTACCTCTGAAAACAAAGTTCTTGTAATAGTCGAGTGTCTTTAAACAGATAGACTGAAGCAAAATCACGTCATCCTGTGTGGCCCGGTCAACAAGGGGAAAAATGCACATTCAATAACGGAAAATTTAATAAAGCACTGGAAATCTGTTCACAATTAAGCAACTGCAAGTCAAAATATTTTTATGTACGTCCAGTGTGATTGCAGGTAGCTTGCTTAACTCTTGAAGTTCCCCTGGGGCTTTTTTTTCCAGAAAAAAATGAACATTGTTTAAAAGATCTCCCACAGTACATTTTCCTCAGAGGGAATCTAAATTTGTTTTTTTTTTTTTTTTTTACACAGTAGGCTCTCTAATTTATGAAGGAGAGTACCGACAATTATCGCGGGTGGGTGTAGTCAGTATGACCTTAGTAGCTAAGCACCTTGTACTTTCACATGTAATTACCATATATAACCTTTGCTCAACCAAGTGAGAACAAACACATTTTGCCCAAAGGCCATGTACCTCTGTCCTGATCTTGTTTCAGTTTAATGAATCTAATCTCCTTTGAACTGGCAGAAAAAAAGGTGAGAATTTTTAAATTTTGATGTAATTCCTGTGTCTCAGGATAAAAAAACAAAACAAAACAAAAACAACATCTTGGATTGATAACACTTAACTCTTTGGTCAAGTCCTACCAACTCAATCTTTTTTCCATGATGTCTGTTCCTAAGATGCAATATGCTCTTCAACTCTTGACAACATTCAACTAGTAAGAACAGCTCAATACTTACGGGTTCTCCCCACTATCCATCTCATATCATAGATGTTATATCATGTGAACATACAAATGATAATGTTTTGTTCTTGAACTGCATTTTATGAACAGTCCTAGTTTGCTGGTAGGTGAATCCTGCCTAGGCCTTGGTCTGTGGATTGTGTTTGATCTTTTGGTGTTTTCGCGAGTCTTCCTTGGTTTTCTCTCTCAGCCTAAATACTTTAATGTTTAGTTGAGTGGAGTCTCTATATTGCTCAACAGTAAGAGCGTGACAGAGTGGTGTGTGTGCCCAGCAACACATTGAGAAACCTTCCAGGGTGTATCCTTGTTTTTCTCCCGCCGGAGGATCGGATAGGCTACGGCTCCCTCCTGTCCTCAGTCAGGGTTATGAGTATTAGGCGCTGGATTAATGCAGTTTTGCCAGTTGGGCAACTGTTTCTTACTCAGGAAGTTATTTTGTCATTTGCCTTTCAGTGTGAAGTCATTTGTCACGTGCAAAACTGTTTTCAAAGTATTTTCCCCAGTACTTTGGATTCCCGTTCAGTATGCAGGCGCGCGCCACACATTTTACCAAGGCCAGAAGCTGAGCGATTTCCAGCTATTGCCAGTGAGATTAGATGATCAGTCATGCACACAGCATACACTCCGGTAAACTCACACCCATCATAGACGCAAATGATTTCTTTTTGTTGAAATTCACTCGCTGGAGCAGCAGTCACAGAACCCGCCCGCTGACTGCAGTGTCGTTTGAGTACAAGAGACCTGCGGGCCCTGGTGACTGAGAGCAGGAGCTTGTGACTGAACCGTGTGACTGAATCTGCTCACGAGCCGGAGTTAAAACTCTCCCCAAATCGGTTTCTCTCTCCGTCTTTCATTCAAACACCAACTCTCTCTCTCACACACACACACACACACACACACACTGAACAATGCAGCCTTCATAGGAAAAGGTTAGTCCCGCGGATGGAGGCTTGTGAGTTAGGGTCAGAGACCTTGAGGTGTCATGTGGTGCAGGGAGAGTGTGTGGGCGGGGGGTGAGAGTATGGAGGCTGTACTGGAAGAATTCAAAGTGTTCAAAACGCAGCATCAAAGCCACAAATACCCTGTATTTCAGCACTGAGGCTCAACTTCTAAGAAAAAAAAACTCCGTGTTATATTTCATTATTAAAGCAAGGTAAAGAATTTCAGAAACAGCAGCCACTTCCGAGAATTATAGTTCTGAGTCTTAAGTGTCCATGGATGGAGCTTAGGCTACATAGTGAATATTTCTTCTCAATGAGTCTCGGAGTTATTTACTGCCACCCTGTGTCCGTATCTGGTATTACATATTCCGGTTTTTTGGAGGCACCCTGAACATGTGCGCACTTACATGTATTTTCACTCCCAAGACATAACAAGCGGTCGATAACACACTTTGACGTTCAAGCCCAATGTGTAATGATTTCCCCACTTAACGCCATCACACGAACAAAATTTATATTATTTCAAAAGATAATTAACCAATGTTGATTTTTGGATTTTCGTGTCTTAATAATCCGGAGTCGCGTATCAAGAGATAATGATATGGCCGGGTAGCGTAAAGCCGGGCTGCTTGATTGGTAACTGAAGAGTTTTTGATTTTAGCTCCATGGTAGGGGTTGGGAATCTGACGATCTGGAGGTTTGAAGTTGGTAAGAACTGTGCTGTTTGGGCCCTTGAGCAAGGCGCTTAACCCCATGTTGCTCCTGGGTCTCACCCCAGATTCTATCTGTCCTTCTTCTCTTGAAACTGACCTATCTGGCTTTTCTCCCTTGGTGTCTTTGAAAATAAGACACATCAATGGTAATTTCTTAAGTTAAATAAAGTAAAAAATAAATTAAATTAACAAATAAGTAGCTTTGAAAAGTAATTCTGGAAAAGCTTTTTTTTCTTCAGACCGGGTTTCCGATTTGAATGAGTTTCATGTTTTCCTCAGTGTACTTATAAAGCTTAATTGGTGATGTAATGTGAATAGAGGCCACTAAATGGCAGTATTTACCTTTTTTTGTTGTTAAGCCCAGACTGGAGATAGGTTTGGGCATGTTTTAGGCATGTCTGGGACAAGTCCCAGAGAAAATTTTAAAAAAGCCTAAAAGGTGGGAGGGGTTAGCAAAAGAGTATATAAGGAGTAAAATTGAGACAGTAAAGTAGTAGGAGAAATCGCAAGCAGTAGGATACATGTGTCCAGACCTGTCACTCTTTTCAAGACCTGTGAAGCTTTTAGTGGATTTTTGCCTGTGTTAGAGCATTTTCCTCACCCAGGACATCACCAAGCAACCCACCAAAGGGACTGTAAATATTTCTGTTTTTGTATATAATCAATCTTGGTCTGTAGAGTAGAGTAGTTTGTTGTTAGTTGCCTTCGTTTAATTAAATGTGTTTTAGTTTTAACATTTTTGTCTGTCATCCTTTGCTGTCGTTAATGTCATAACAAATTGGGGCCATAACAGTGATACTACTTCAAAACAGGGCATTCCTCTCAGATGATCATTAATGTGCTGTATGGAAAATCAGTCCTTTTGAACCATTAGATGTCACTTAAGGTAATGATCATAAATATATGACTAGAGGCAGGCTGAGAGTGCAACCTCTACCAGAACAGCACAGTCGAAATCTTGCTGAATGAACATGGCTCCAAGGAACTTTAAGTATATTATGGAAGGAGTATTTCAAATAGCCTCTTCAAAGGTTACATCAGTAAGTCTCTATTGGTCAAAAATAACAGGAGCTTTTTCGCTGATAGCAAACCATTGGTGGAAAAAAACTCTTTGCAAACCATAAGTGATTGAGAGACTGGCTGTAATGGTTCCAACATTACATGTAGTCTAACACGGTAAAAGCTCAAACATGCCATGCAGTGACAATTTGAAATTCAATTCAAGTGGGCATTTTTTGTAGCAATTGCGTGCAGAAACTTTGAGCTTAGCCGAATGTGCTCACTTCTTTTCATGTCTTTCCCCAATAGCGTACTCTCTGCTCACCCTGAGCATTTAAAGAATACACACGAGCATAAATCTATTCCACTTAGTGACTAAATTGGTTTTTTCACTGATGAAGCATGAGAATTGACACGAACATAAGCACTCCAGAAAACAGCGGCTTGAGAGAAGGGGAGAGAGTTTCGAAAGATGACTGATGAGCGGAGAGACAAGTTGGTCAGATTGCATAAAATCAGCTTCTTCTTTTGGCTGTATTGCATGCCTTTCACAATGATTCGTCTATTGCAACGATTCACTGACATTTAGATGACCAGAGGCACTCATCCAGTTCAGTGAACTCTATGGTCACTGCACCTGCATATCATAAGGTCACATGATGCGCACACAGGCTAAAAACATTCAGTCGTGAATTCGGTGCAATTTCAGACTGCTGAGAGACTCTTGCACAAAATACTATGACTTTGTGACATTTTCTCGCTGGTCAGACATTAAAGTGCATTATTTTCAGGAATTCATGAAGGTTTGTGTTCGTATCTAGGCATCGTTGTTTAGAGGTCAGCGGGGTGAGGCTGCCCGGAGAAAGTGTTCGTCTGAAAGCACGCCAAGCTAAATGCACTGAGCATGCTCACTGACACAGACACACTTGTGGCTGGCCGGGCCATGGAGGAGCAGCGTGAAAAGTATTTAATTGCAGGGTATTTACAGAGTAGATGTGAGGTCTATAGATAGAGTCGGTCTCTGTGCTGCCGGATACTGTGAGGCGGCTTTCTTGGGGGGCCAACAAATGTGTCATTAATTCTTGGAGGTGCTAAATTCTCCAGTCAAGGGAAGAATTTAATGCCTCAGTGCGGGAAGGAGGTGGGGGAAGCGGGTGGCAGCTGGTTCTTTGGTGACCCTGGCCCGGGCCATCAGAACAAGTCAAGACCTTCATATCTTTCAACCAAACACTCACCGTAGGTGTAAAAGTCCAGGCTCAAAAAAGCTGAAGCCCAATCATGTGTTTGTTCTGGTCTGAACTCTGTCAGCTAATTTTCTTCATTAGATTGACCCAAAAGTGAAAGAATTGTGCTAATGAGAGGATCTGGGTGGTTTGAGCAAAACACTGGAGAAGACTTTTGCTTCCTGCTCCTGTATTTTCTCTCTCAGGTACTGGCTTAGTACAGAGTGAGTATTTCCTCTCCCTGGTACTGACTTAGTACAGAGTGAGTATTTTCTCTCACTGGTACTGGCTCTGTGCAGAGTGAGCATTTCCTCTCTCTGGTATTGACTTAGTATAATGTGAGTATTTCCTCTCTCTGGTACTGGATTAGTACAGAGTGAGTACTTTCTCTCTCTGGTACTGGCTCTATACAGAGTGAGTATTTCCTCTCTCTGGTACTGACTTAGTATAGAGTGAGTATTTTCTCTCTCTGGTACTGGCTCTACACAGGCTGAGTATTTTCAGTCTCAGGTACTTACTAAGTACAGAGTGAGTATTTTCTCTCTCTGGTACTTGCTCTATACAGAGTATTTCCTCTCACTGCAACTGGCTATGCGCAGAGTGAGTATTTCCTCTCACTGGTATTGACTTAGTATATAGTGAATATTTTATCTCTCTGATACTGGCTCTGCGCAGTGAGTATTTTATCTCTCTGATACTGGCTTAGTACAGAGTGAGTATTTTCTCTCTTTGGTACTGGCTTAGTACAGAGTATTTTCTCTCTCTGGTACTGGCTTAGTACAGACTGACTATTTTCTCTCTCTGGATGAGTTTGGGGCAACTGCCCATCTTTGGGCTGTGGTGTTGGGGGAATAGGGAAAGAGCTGCCCTGCGATGACAGTGACAGAGCGGCAGCGTTCATTTTTGGCTGTTACCGAGACGATGAACACTCTGGAGCTCACACTCTGACTCGAGATGGGGGCTTCAGTCAGGCACACATACGCACATACAAACACACACTCTCTCACTCTCTCTCTCTCGCTCTCTCTCTTTCATATACACTCTTTCAAAGTGTTACACACATTTATACACACACCCCAACATAAATGCTTACATACACATACTCATGTGCGCACACACGCACCACATACACTTTCTCTCTCTCTCATATCCGCTCACACAAATACGCACACTTACACACACACACACACACACACCCCTGCATACATGCTTACATACACATACACACTAATGCGCACACACATACTCTCTAACATACACTCTCACAAATACACACACTTACACACACCCCCCTACATACACACTTACATACACAGACATACTCCTACGCACACACGCACACTCACCCTCACGTACGCTCTCAAAAATACACACTTACACATACACCCACACCCCTGCATACTTGCTTACATACACATACACACTCATGTGTACACACGCACACACACACAGAAATGAAAAAAGACATGCACATGTTCATACACTCACACACACATACACAAAAAAGCATAAGCACCTAAACACACACACTAACAGACATTCACATACATGCGTACATACACACTCTCTCATACACACAAACACACATACGCACACACACACATACACTCACAAAAACATGCAGAAACACACACACTCACAGGCAAACTAAGAGACACTCACATAGGTGCATACATACATACACTCACTCACACATACACACACACACACACACACACACACACACACACATACATTCACTCTCTCACTCACACACTCACCTGGACTCAATTACTGTATCAGTAGTGAATCCCTGGCTCTCTGAGCAGCTCTCCTGCAGCAGCAGAGCAGTATTTAAATATGGAAATAGGTGAAAGGGCAATGTTGGTAACTTCAAACCCCCCAACCCACTCAGTATACAATCTGATACACCCCCCAACCTGCCATCTCAAAGCCAATTCATGACACCATTTACAATCCACGCGGAGGTAAATTCCCATCCATGAAAAACAGGGTCTGCCCCGACAAACACACACACACACACACACACACACACACACACACACACACGCAGTTCCTCTTTTCTCTTGCTGTAGAGACTCCAACCATCCCCATCTCACAGGCGACACCCTATTTAAGATCTAATAATTTAGCAAATTACCATGGAAGCATGGTATTTCACCAGCTATTCCCTACCAGCACATTTACAGTGCGTGTTTTTTTCCTGCTGAAGAGTCATGTGACCTGTACTGCTTTTGTCCTCAAACGGGGCACCCCGACCTTGTTATTTGCACTTCGTCATCCTGTTAGTTTTCACGGCAACTCTAACAATGCACACCTCATTGAAAAATGAGACAATTTGTTAATCTGGCACCATACTTCGTCACATTTGGGGTGAAGTGAAGTCCTGCAGGAAGATGATTCTCCTGAAATAGGGTCAGCGCAAAGTTCTGGAGGGAGTGCGGTCTGGTGGCACATGGTGTACTAGCCAACTATGCTCACTGTGGGTTTAGGTTTACGCAATTAGAGATCATGAATGAGTGTGCAGATATCATTGTGAGGGGTAAATAATTGGGGTGTACGTGCGGGGGGATGTGAGGCTGGATACTGGGTTGGGGGGACGTATCATGTTGAACACAGAGGATACTTTCATTTCATGACAACACGACTTGCTGAGTCAAGGTTGCTACACAGCTCAGTCATAACATATATCAGGCTGCACCACAGTGATGATCGCCATGATGGCAAATTCAAATTACATTTCTGCGATTCCAAAAGACCCAGCAGCTGAGCATAAGTATTTCCGGCGATTTATTTTAGGCCAATAAGACATGCTGTTCATCCTGACCGTGAGATGATAGCATTTCGGACAGCTGTAATTTCCTTCCCTCTGCAGAATGCAGTTGCCGGCATAGAGCTGTGTTAATAAGCCAAATTATGGTACAATCAGAGAATTATATGTATGTGCTGATGGCATTTTTAGTATTTGATATTACAAATCAATTGTTTCACTGTGAAATTCCGTGTTATTGCATCAGCTGGAAGTCACTTTCATTGTGGTTACATTCACATCTGCGGCGCAGGACTCTCTAGGTACCGATTTTCTGTCTGCGTGGCAGGAATGAGAATTCTGATTCAATTTTTATTCCGTTCATATTTTTCTGCTCAGCTAACCAGTGTGCATTCACTAGAGCAACAAAAAGCCCCACAGCCAAACATGTCAGTCCGCATGAATTTCAAGTGCTATGTCAGCTCTCGGGACTCCATGGACCTGGGCTTTGGAGACTGTATCCACGTCTTTATGAATGTCAGCGATTCACATCACCGAAGAGCTAGAGTTGCTGAATTACCCAAAAAGTATCTTTCTAAAACACCACACAGCCAGGAAAAAGAAGTTCATAAACTTGTCTTTATTTTCAGTTATCACATTTGGTAAGGAGAGAGAGAGAGAGAGAGAGAAAGAGTAACTTAAGAAAATAACTTTCTTTCCGAAAGATGAAGGTGAATTGAGCCCTTATTTTATCTTGTTACAGGTCATATATGATCTTCCTCAGATAAGTGGCCGCTAAGAGTCCTTCAGAAAGGAGTGTATTATTTTATGGGTTCCATTTAATGACCAAAAAGAGAAATTTCAGCACATAAACTACATCACTCTCACATCAAGATATCGCCATTATGCGTGGATTGTGTGTTGTGCTGCTGCTCTGTATGACTTGCGTTTTAATAATCTGTCTCATGGTATTTATAGTGTATTAGTCACCAGCCTTGTCCCTGGAGATCCACCAACCTGTAAGATTTCATTGCAGCCTTGATCTAAGACAGCTGACCCTACTAGTCTGCTGATGGCCAGGATTGAAAGTGTTTGTGTGCGACGCGCTTTGTAAGGGTTGGAGTAAAACTTAAAGGATGGTATTGTCTTCAGGAACAGGGTGGGTGACAGGATTGGTGCCTATGTTTCTGCACATTTCTGGAGTATAGCTATCATTCAACGGTGTTCTTACCGGTCAGCGTGGTCTCATGTAGTTTAGAGTTTTGCCACCAGAGGGCAGAATATCCCTAAATGTACCTGAGATCGCATTGGGGACCCCAGGGGAAGTCCCGAATCCTGTAGCCAAGTCTGTGTTTAGCGCAATGCCTATTTGTGTTCTGCGCGCTAACATAAGCACGATCTATGTATGAGAGGAAAAAAAGAGATTCAATGGTGTGTAAGCGCATATGTTTATGCTGTGTACTGACGTTTTTCACCATGCTATGCGTATTACTGCAGTGCCAGTGTCATTGTGTGTGCGTGTCTGTGTGTTAGTGTCAGCAGTGAATGTGAGGGAGACTGAATGAAAGTGCCAGATAGAGAGGGGGCGTCAGATAGATGGAGAAAAAATGGAGATTAAGAGAGAGAGTACGGTCGTAAATTTCCCACCAAATTCACTGCTGTGGCAACCCAGACAGCCAGGAGACTAGGCCGTCGCCAGGCAACCATGGGTCTGGGCATTAGTGGACAGAGAGAGCATTGGGGGGCGGGGAATGTCGCTAACGTAGTAGATGGACATATTCATACCACCATCCAGGTCCCCTGGTTTGACTCTGTCCGTTTATAATCTTATGCTGTACTACAGAAGTTTTAAGTATTATCTGAGAACACATATTTGTTCGCATCCAAAGCTGATTCCATCAATCAAGTACTTAAGACTTTAAGGGCTGATTACTAAAATCAGATGAATAAATGCTAGGTTGAAAAAATATCTGACCCCAAACCTGAACTTCCAGGGTAAGGTCGAGAAGCCCTGCTCAATTATTATCATTATTATGACCCTCTGTGAGAATGGAAGATTGCAGCATATTTTATTTACATACCACACCACTAAATATATATTTTAATATTTTACACATTTGTGTTCATGACTTAGTTTGTATGTGTCTTCATGCTTTGTGTGCTCACGCATCAGTGTGCTTTGTTAACACTGAGACTTTCTTACATACCTCATTAAATCCTACACTGTAGAACTGAAAGCAAGAATTCAGCATTGAGTTTTCCTTAGAACTGTTGTATACACACAAACTGTCCCAAAAATCGTGCTTATTCCATAATTATCGAAATGACAAGTTTTCATTCACCTGCCAAGCTGTGGTGTGTATTTTTCTTCCCGTATAAAGGGAAGTGAGAGGATTTTTCCACAGTGTGAACCATAGACTTATTTGACTTCAGTGGCAGACCTAACCATTGACACGAGGTTGTGTCTCCCCCTGCAGGTTACTCCAGGCACTACAGTCACAGCGCGTTACCAGCCTTCAGTTTCCGAATGTGAACGGAGTCGTTTCTCCCATGCCAGCAACCACAAAGAGAGTGGGAGAGAGAACGAAAGCGAGGGAGCATGGGTTTGCAGGAAGAGAAAAATGGAAAGAAGAGCAGAGTGGCGACATGGAGATGAAAAACAGGGGTTAAAAGCCATCGCTCTCCTTAGATTAAATCCACGTCCCAGATTGACCTAATTTCTGCCCCAAGAGGTTTCTATTGTGGAACAGGGAAAGGAAGGAAGGATGAAAGGATGGTGGAAAGTGGCAATGAATAATTGATGTTGGAAGATGGATGAGGTCATCATGACTGCACACACTGCTCTCCCTCCCTCCTCTCGTTTTTAACCCAGATTTTTAAAATATCTTTCATAAAAAGAATGAAATTAAAAATATCTCGGAAGCCTCTTCTGGGGTGTGGCACTGACGTCTGAGGCGCACGTGCCGCGAACGTCAAATGTTCGTCAGCGGGGTGAGGGGTGTCGTGTGTTGTAGTGTGCGTGTGCCTGTGTATGTGTGCATGCGTGAGAGAGTGGATGTGCCTGTGTGTTAGAAGCAGGATTCATTGATGGATGTATGTGTTAGAAACAACGTGTGAGGGAGCAATAGAGCACCTGTCTGTGCCAGAGAGGAAGACAGAGAGAGACAAGAGAGAGAGAGAGAGAGAGAGTACATGTTAGTGTCCACAAGAGAGAGCTTTTTTGAGTCAATAATGGGAATCATATGAGGGTTACAGTTACATTCAAATATACAGAGCCAATCTGTCTCATTTAAGTGAAAATCAAACTCAACATCTAAACAGAAATAATCTCTCTTTGAGTCAATCATGCACAGTCACATTTAGAGCTGAAACAACCACATTTACAGCCTCTGAGATCGAGATGACCGCAATGAAATTAGAATATCAGAAAACTATTTTTCCCATGTTGTACTTTCTAAATATCCACTACAAATGTCATTCCATAACATTATTTTCCCATGTAAACTCCAGCTTTCTCCCAGTGGAGAGGAATCGCGAGCCATTTGGTGTGGAGGACATGAAAATTGAATCGGCAGTGTCTGGCTCAAAACAGCCGGCTGGAAAAGAGTCAAATGGGGTGAAGTTGGGCCATCAGTCTCTCTTTTCCCACTGGATTTAGAAAAATATCCCATAATCCTCTTTTCTCATTGGGATTGGTCTTAACTGCAGGCCTACAATGATTTTATTACTGTAATCTGGGTGGTAAAATTGGCTTAGGGTCCTGACAAATGGCAGGGGACTGGGACATTTATTGAAGAGGGAATAAGGTATTTATGTTTTTTACTTGCGGGGGATAATGGGCTGGCACAGTATTTACCGAAGCTACTTCGTAATTTGAAAGCTGAGTTTGAGTTCTCATCGGTTTGATTTTCTCCGCTTGTTTTCACGCCCCCTCTTCATGTTAGAGCCAGTTTCCCCCCTAGCACCTCTGTTTCTTTTCACTCCATAAGACATATAGCATAACACCTCTCCTTCCATTACTACTGACCAAGAGTGCCATGGGTGCCACTCTGTTATTGATTTAATAAAGTTCACATGCTGTAGGACTTGTTCCTGAAAAGTTTATTTAGACATCATCAATATGAAGATGTGTTGGCAAGTAACATTTAGGGAGCAAGTCCTACAGTTTGGGGACTTTATTATAAAATTTTGCTTCATGCAGATCTGCTGTTTGTCCTGCACCTACAATACAGTGGATGGGCATGATCTATCTTTGTATATTGTATCCCACTTTATTGATGTCTGCTGGATTTGATGAAGTATATACTCTTCAAACCTTCTCAAACGCATTCAAGACACACACTCTCCAGAAGGATGTACTCATATCCAACTCACTTTGATGGTTCTTTCAACAGATTGTGCAAAGTTAATATTTTTGTATTACAAATAAAAGCAGGTTTCTCAACACAGACTATGTTGGTTGTTTCACAAAATGTGTGTTGTAATTTTTTCTTGACATATCCTGCATGGCATTGTACTACGTGATGGAGTATTTTGTAAGCATTGTGGTATGATTTGTTGTGGCACGACTGTGGAGTAAAGTGCTATCAGCATTTAAATGTTTTAGGGTGCATTTCATATGGGCGTTCTACAGTATGATACACTCACAGAGATAAGCCCAGCATTTTGGAATGTACCATCTGAAATTTGTAAAAGGGGGGCTGTGTGCTTTACACATGATGCTGCCATATGGAATAGTCAGCTGCAGGACAGAGAGACAGGTTTATATGAGAGAGAGAGAGGGAGTGAGAGAGCGAAGAACTGAAGATGGCAGCTCTCTTCTCCCTCTACTCTTTCGTTTCCTCCTACTTACATCCCTTCCTTCTTCCCTCTTCATTTCTGACCCCTTCTGCTCACACAGAGCAAACTCATTGAGCACAGCACATCCCAGGGGACCAGCCCCACCCTCACATATCTGGCCACGCCTCTCATGATGGAATAGAATCTCGAGTCATGGTTGCCATGGCAGCGGCCCACCATCACGGGGAAGATTTAAAAATTCAGTTTTTCTCCTCCCTCCCTCCCTCTCTCTCTCTCTCTCTTTCTCTGTGCATCTCCCTCATTTCCTTTGTCTGCATTTAAAAAGGAACAAAATGTACAAGAGACGCCCAAAATGTTAAAATTGACTGGATAATGTTGGTTACCTTTTACAATCTCCGTAGTGTATCTCCGATGTCACAAGCAGATTTTGAAGAGAAAGTGTTGGTACAAAACAGGAACTGAAACTCTACTGCATTCACAAATTTATCAATTTTTTAAACAAGAAATCTCTTTAAATCTGTCTTTGCTATCCTTGTAGGTACCGTCAGACAAGACAGTGAAACAAACACACCATTTCGGTGTGACGACGGAGAGAGAGCGGAGAGGGACACTCAGATTAATAGTAAAATACACGCGGAGCCCAAAAGAACGACGCGACACGGGCTAACTTTCAAACACTTTCATTTTTTTCTCCACATAACTCAAAAAAAAAAAAAAAAACAAAAAAGAAAAACCAAACAAATCCCCATAAAAGAACAAAATTTAAAAAGTTAAATTAAAGATAGAGGAAGGAGAAGGGGCATGCTGGGGCATGCGATGATGTCACAGGGGGCGGGGCCACGGGGCAGAAGGGGGGTGGGGGAGTTTTCAGGGGGTGAATGTTACAGTATAAAAACTACAGGAGCAGACAAATTGTAGCATTCATCAGGTTACCATTGTTTTAATTGGACAGTTCTCGCAGAGGTTCAGGAACTCAAGTCGGGTAAAAGTACACGTCATTCGAAGGACAAAACTCGACGTGTTTACAGGGCTTTAGTTCCTTTACATCACTGGAGAGTTCATAGTTTTTTTTTTTTCCAACACAGAAAGAAAGTGAGAAAGATTAAGAGAGGGGGACAGAGGAACATACCGCCAGTGAGTGTGACTGGTAGTGGATGACAAAGAGGAAATTCAGGGAGTACAGGCCCCTCACACACATGCTATAAAAATGTCTCATTGAGTCATTGTTCATAAGCCAGCTATAAAAAATAAACAAAACACTTTGCTTTTTTTTTTCCGTCTTCTTCTTTCTTTTCCCACTTTCGGTCTGGGTTACGGCGGCCGAACAGCCAATAGCAGGCCTCCATGATCCTTTCTCTGGCCGGTCAACTTCCACGTTGGTCTTGGCAAACGCTTCAGAAGAGGTCTATTTTAGCCAATGAACTGCATCTCGGAGAAGCCCAGCTACGTCGACGTTAATATAGGGATGAACTGAGACCGGTTTTCGCAACCCTTTACACTGCTCCCAAAACTAGAAGAGATTTATTTAGTTTTTTTTAATATTTTATCTATACAAAACTAAAACATACGTGAGCATGCAATTTTGTTTTTTACTTTTAAAAAACAAGGCAGTTGGCGTTTTTTCAGACATCTTGCAAATAGCTAGAAAATTTTTTTTCCTCAGTAAATAAGTCGTTTCGAAAGCAGCGGTTGAAATGTAACAGTCTCTGAACTTTACATTTGGGCTGGGCTGTGGCCACGCCTGCAGGTGGACAGGCGGGTCAGAGGCCACGCCCATAATACCCAGCAGGTCTCCAGCGCTCCAGGCGAAACATTTAATCATAATAGTGCTGACAACTCAAGCAGCAGGGGAGGCCATGGAGGTGAGGTGATGGGGTGGGGGGTGGAGCTATGGGGGCTGTAATGGATGGTGGGGGGTGGGGTAAGAGCAGGCTGTGATTGATGGAGGGGCGGAGCTGGGGGGGCAGATTGGGAGGGCCAGGATCAAAGGCATGGACGAGCTGATTGTGTTTTTTTCAGGGATGGTGTGGTGTAAACTTGTATGTGTTTGAGGGTATGGTGTGTTACATGCTTGTGTGTGTTTGCGGGTATGGTGTGGTGTATGCTTGTGTGTGTTTGAGGGTATGGTGTGGTACATGCTTGTGTGTGTTTGAGGGTATGGTGTGGTACATGCTTGTGTGTGTTTGAGGGTATGGTGTGGTACATGCTTGTGTGTGTTTGAGGGTATGGTGTGGTGTATACTTGTGTGTGTTTGAGAGTATGGTATGGTGTATACTTGTGTGTGTTTGAGGGTATGGTGTGGTACATGCTTGTGTCTGTTTGAGGGTATGGTGTGGTACATGCTTGTGTGTGTTTGAGGGTATGGTGTGGTGTATACTTGTGTGTGTTTGAGGGTATGGTGTGGTGTATACTTGTGTGTGTTTGAGGGTATGGTGTGGTACATACTTGTGTGTGTTTGAGGGTATGGTATAGTACATATTTGTGTGTGTTTGAGGGTATGGTGTGGTACATGCTTGTGTGTGTTTGAGGGTATGGTATAGTACATACTTGTGTGTGTTTGAGGGTATGGTGTGGTACATACTTGTGTGTGTTTGAGGGTATGGTGTGTTACATGCTTGTGTGTGTTTGCGGGTATGGTATAGTACATACTTGTGTGTGTTTGAGGGTATGGTGTGGTACATACTTGTGTGTGTTTGAGGGTATGGTGTGGTACATACTTGTGTGTGTTTGAGGGTATGGTGTGGTACATACTTGTGTGTGTTTGAGGGTATGGTGTGGTACATACTTGTGTGTGTTTGAGGGTATGGTGTGGTACATACTTGTGTGTGTTTGAGGGTATGGTGTGGTACATACTTGTGTGTGTTTGAGGGTATGGTGTGTTATATGCTTGTGTGTGTTTGAGGGTATGGTGTGGTGTATACTTGTGTGTGTTTGAGTGTATGGTGTGGTACATGCTTGTGTGTGTTTGAGGGTACGGTGGGGTACATACTTGTGTGTGTTTGAGGGTATGGTGTGGTACATGCTTGTGAGTGTTTGCGGGTATGGTGTGGTACATACTTGTGTGTGTTTGAGGGTATGGTGTGGTACATGCTTGTGTGTGTTTGAGGGTATGGTGTGGTGTATACTTGTGTGTGTTTGAGAGTATGGTGTGGCACATGCTTGTGTGTGTTTGAGGGTATGGTGTCGTGTATACTTGTATGTGTTTGAGGGTATGGTGTGGTGCATACTTGTGTGTGTTTGAGGGTATGGTGTGGTGTATACTTGTGTGTGTTTGAGAGTATGGTGTGGCACATGCTTGTGTGTGTTTGAGGGTATGGTGTGGTGTATACTTGTATGTGTTTGAGGGTGTGATGTGGTGTTTGCTTATGCATGTGTGCTTATGTGCACGTGTATGTACGCAGGTATGTATGTGTATTTATATGTTTATATTTATACATGTGTAATTGTAGGTTTGAGCAGAAGGGAGTATGAGCATATTGCATACCTGTGTGGGTATTTATGTTTATAGGTGTGTATATCTGCATATTATTTGCATGCATGTGTGTGAAGGAGTGCGAATTCATGTACATGCATTGGTGCATGTGTGTAAATGATGTGGGGAGCATGTGAACATGATGATGAGAGAATATTTCTGCGTTTCCATGCCGACAGGAATGCAGTGATGAAGCCCTTTCAGACAGCCTGTCTCTCCTCAGTTGCATACGGTTGAGAATGAGTAGCCCTGTGTTAAAATCCTTCCTTTTCATAAGCCTCTATCAATCCCACATTCCCCGGGGCTGTGGAAAGGGGGAGTGGCTGTTGGGAGGGGGCGTGTCCAAAATGGGGTGGGTAGGTGGGGTCAGCTACTCTCACCACTCCCATCTGTTCTCCTGAGAGGAGTTACAGACGTGCCCTATTGGATCTCCCCATCTGGTGAAGGTGAGTGGGCGTGGTCTCACCAAGGTAGCCACCATGGGGGCGGAGCATCACTCAGGGTCCACAAAACTACACGGATCGACAAGCCCGCGTTAGATTTTAATTGCTTTTTTTTTGACGTCCCAAGAAAAATAAATACAAGGAGAAATGAACTCATCAGCATTCATCAACAAAGCAAAGCAAGGAAAGAGTACAACTGACAATAATATAAAACGATAATTTGTGATTTACTATAACATAATAGACCAATAAATAAATTTGTTAAATCAAAAGTTAATACAAAAAACTTATCTTTGTAAGGAATGTGCAATGTGCAAATAAATTATTAGGAAGCAGAGACAGCTGTGTGGGGGTATGGTTCAGGAGCGTAATGCAAATTCGCGCATTTGACGCCCCGTTAATTTCAATCTCACTCCTAATTTCTTTCATAAAGTTTCGCATCCTGTGTAGACAGAGTTATGTCTCTGGTCAGAATGGGCACACAGGGGTTCGAGAGCAGGGATGGGTGAGTTGAACAGCCATGACAGTATTCATATTAATTCATAACAATAGTATAGATAGTAAGAAGAATTAATAGGCAATACATTGTTTAAATAAAAAAATGAATAAACAAAATGGCCACTCCAATGTTGAGCAAAATCACCATGACAACCAGAATAGAGCTGGAACCCTGCGTGGGGCACATAAAATGAGAGAGAGAAAGCGAGAGAGAGATAGAGAGAGAGTGTGTGAAAGAGAGAGAGAGAGTGAGGTATTAATCCTTTCAGTTGTAAGGTAAAAACGTCTCATTAGAATTTTCCGGACTGAACATTCTACCTAATGTTGTTGTAACAATCATTGCTGCCATTGAAAGCAATGGCATGTTATAGCACTGAGTTTTAACATTAGGAAAACATTTTAAAAAACACTTCAAAAAGTAAAGCACATGTACAGTTCGCTCTCACACCCACTGCTACTCATGCACCCACGCACATCCACACACACGCACACACACACATACACATCCACACACACGCACACACACACATACACATACACACACACACACGCACTCACTCTCTTTCTCTCACCCCCTCTTTATGGAACAGCCTGTAACTTGTTCTCGGTGCTGAATGCGCAGTCCAAGGCTGGGCATGCTCGCTCGCAGGATTGGAGAGTGATATTGTTTCGTTCGTGCCAGAGCGCTCAGACTGACAGCTCAGACACTTTGTAGAGATTCAGCTTGTCGCGTTTATCCGCGAAGTAAAGTCAGAGCAACATTAAAATTGAAATCATGATGCCAGTTACTGTCAAAACGTAGCTTTCTGGGTTTGAAACAGCGGCTAACCTGTCGGCTATTTTTTTCATAAAGCAAGTTTTTGAAATTATACTCACATAAATATCAATCTATCTATCTATTGCCCGTCATCTACTGTATATATAAAGTATAGAGATATTATATCTGCATTCCAAACAATGAGACAGGAGCAGCAATATAGTTATTCTGTATATTCCAAACAAACATAGTGAAACCATTGAAACCAAAACTGAAAAAAACATCTGTCTTTCTTTTTCATTACCTTAATTTTGGCAGGCTCATGTTATAACCTGTTTGCACATTTACCTATGCATTTGCATGCTTTTGTGTGGGTTTGTGGTAATATTCATTAATGGGTAAAACAATATATATGGGAAAATGTGTGAATATTAACGTGGTTAATCTTAGCGTGCATTTTCATGTGTTCACACATTCATGTTGATTTGTGTGAGTGTGTTTGCGATGTAGGTGCCCTGTGTGTATGTGTGCATGACAGACAGCATGTGTCTTTTGGTAAACCTGCCATACTGGAGTCTGCTGCATTGCCCCTCTCTTTGCAGCAAACATCCTCTCCCCCCTCCCTCCCTGGCCTCAAAGCCAATCTGATTGGCTGCTGCTGAAGAGAGGCATAAGTGGTTCCCTAGCGACAGAGTACTGGATAGCCAATGAAGGGCTGCGTTGTGGAAGGAGCCACTTTGCCAATACGCTGTTACTAAGGTGCAGGGAGCATGGGGAGGTTGTGCGGCAAAGGGAATGGGGGGTGGGGTTGGGGGGCTGCAAGGTGGGGCATTGAGGGGTCAGGGGTCATCAAGCATATTCCAGCTGAGTTTTGTACTGAGGAGACTGAGTAACACGTAACACAGGTTCTCCATTAGCAGCCACTACTAAACTGTTCTATGTTCAGGGTCGTCTGCGATAGAAAAAAGTGTGACCTGGGGTCATGCATAGCATAGAAAAACTATTAAAAAATAATTCGAATGACAATTTTCTTGACTTTTTCGAATTAAAAAGATATATTGCTGTGAAAATATTTATATGACATCATTCATGTCATTTAATTCAGAAAATGGTGGGTTATTGAGTCACATTTCCTTAAGTTGACAGAGAGGAATTGGGAAATCTGTAAAGATTTTGTGCATTACAGTGTGAGTGACTGCTTTGCATGCTGGTAAGTTGAACAGATCATTTATATGTGGTGGTTTTAGATTTGGTGCAAGATAATTTGATTTGGTTTAGATAATTGTGCCACAGTTTGTGAGCCAGCACGCATGTGGGTGTTTGCATGTGCGTTGGCAGTGGTGTATTTGTGTGGTCATTGGTTGGAATGTGCATAGTGTGTGTAATTGTGCATAGATTGTGGGTCGTATCGTATGTGTATTTAAATTGCACTTGCGATGAGGGTGGGGGGAGGTTAAGATAGTGAGGGGGAAGGTGTGTAACCCTGTATAGTAATTTATTTATGGGTGATTTAAGATGGCGAGTGCAGATGTAGTTCTGCAATTGAGCAGACAGTATATATATTGTTTGTGCGTGTGTGAGTGCGGGTGTGTGACTGTGCTGAGTAGGAGTGTATTTACGGGAACCTCTGCAGCTTTGACAAACTGAAAAGTTCTAGAATACAAAAAGCAAACAATTCTGGGAATTCTCTGGTTCTCATAACTTGTGATTCATACGCGTTGCATTTAACACACCCTGCATAATCTGCACTACCAACATAAACAGAGACATTTCTTTCTACAAAATTCGTCTCCCGTACTCTGCTTGTTAACCGATTCTGAAATCATTTGTGGGTCCTGTGCAAACACAGGAGAAATGAAAGGACGCCTGCACACTTACGCCGAGCCACCAATAAAAAATTTTTATTTATTAAATTAGGACAACGTTTCAATCCAACTCAGATCTTCATCTGGTCATCATGATTACCAGATGAAGATCCGAGTTGCATTGAAATGTTGTCCCAATTAAATAAATAAAAAAAAAAAACATTTTCTCGGTGGCTTAAGTGTGCAGGCGTCCTTTCCTTTCTCCATTGATGCGCTTTATTTGATTGCCTTGGTCCGATACGTGATGTGCGTAACTCTTTCTTTGTCCTGTGCAAACATAAACACACAAACGCACACGATTACTCACACACACCCCCACACACACACACCTGTTGCCCTTACCGAGTTAGATTTGAGCTGGGCCATACTCTCCTCGTCCTGTTCTAGTGCAATGGGTGTAGATTTCTGTGGGGGAGAGAGAGTGAGGTCCCGACATAGAGGTCGCGCCTCCAGCTTTTGCACCGGGTCAGGCGCTGCTGCAGGCCACGGTCCCTCCCGGCCCTCTCGGGCTCCCGGGGGCCAGGCCCCGCCCTCCTTGGCCTCGCGGCTCTTGGGTCGCAGTCTTTGCAGGGCATGCGGTCGGGGCTCGGGGTGGTGCGCGTGGCCGTGGCGCTCCTCAGCGTGCGCGTAGTGTTTCTGCGCAGCCGAGTCCATGGGCAGCAGGGGTCGCATCTCCATCTCGTAGTTGCTGAGCTTCTCCTCGTCCTGCTCCAGCAGCCGCGAGCGCGTCAGGCTCTCGCTGAAGGCCCGCTGTGTAGTCCAGCCCCCGGACGGGCAATCCGCCCACCGCTCCCGCGACCTGTGATTGGACGAGGAGGCGTGCCTGTGTCCGTTCGCCCTCGCCCCGCCCCCTCGCCCCTCGTCCTGGGCAGAGGGGGTGACAGAGCGGCTGCTTCCCCGACTGCCGCCGCCCGAGTGCCGCTTGTCCTCGCTCCAGCTATTGGCCCGCAGGTAGTCCCCGCTCCCGCCCCCGCTGCCCCGCCCCTCCATCAGCACCTGGATTTCGGTGGCGCCCCGCTCGTCGTCCACGGCGCCCTGACGCAGGAAGCGGGCGTTTTTGGTGCGGTGGGAGAGCTTAGGCGGGGTGCAGGGCGGGGTGGAGGGGCGGCTGGGCACGGGGCTGAGGTCGGGCGTCAGGTCTTGGGGCGTCGTTCCCTTCATGTAGAGCTCGGGACTGTCGGGCGTGCCGCTGGAGATCACCTCGATGTCGTTCTCGCTCGAGTTCTGATGCTTTGGCCTTTGGCACTCCACTCCTGACCGACAGGAGAGAGACAGACGCATTACCTTTCTGACACAAAAAAATTACAGTTTCGACCGAGCAGCGAATAAAAAAAACAATCAGCAGCCATCAGGAAGAGCACGGTCATGTCTGTCCGCTGCCTGACTGATTTACGGTCCGCGTACTCTGCTTCAACGGTCTTTTTTACTGGAAGGTAGGAGTAACTGGGAGACCGTGGAAATATGGCCCTGCATCTGCAATATCATCTTATTTCATTGGTGGGTAAAAGGTTTTGTGAGCCAATCGGCTGAATAAAAGCAGTTTTGGGACAGGAAACAGAACTTTGTCTCGTCATGCTTGTTTTTTTATTTCGTCAGTAAAGCCCCTTGCGCAATCAGCTCGTTACAAAGACCTTTACAGAGGACATTGTCCATGGGAAATTAAAAAAAATTGAAGGAAATTGTTAATTGATTAATAGATTAGTCATTATATAAACATATGTATTGAATTTTTTTCCTGGGTTTGTTTGTGTGGCATCCCGGTCTGATGTTCCATTTATTGGAGTTGTTTGTGCCATGCGGACTGCTGGAAAAAAAAATGATTCATTTAACAGATGTGTCAATAAAACAGGTCAATATGCCCTGGTTTATCCTATGATTGGGCAGGCACATGTGCATGTGTTCCTGTTTACATGTGCGAGTAAATTATTTATGTGTGCGTATACCGTGCGTACGAATGTACGGTTCATTTTTAATTTATATGTTTTATATGTTTAAATCTCAGAATATTTTCTGATTGTCTTTGCCCATGGTATTGTCCATGTGTCAACCGAGAGTACATGAATGTGCATGTGACCTTGTTTGTGTGTAAGGCATAAGCTTACATTCATGAGTGTGTCTGCCTGGGTGCGTGAGGAGGGCATGCGCATATACAAGCTCAGCGTTGAAAAAGTTAGGACAGTATGGAGAATGCTGATAAAAATAGACACCAGCAATATTGTATTTCATTGCAGGCTGTATGAAAATATGATATTTAATGTTTTCTCTGGTGAACATCACAACATCCAGGAAGAAGGTCATGTGACTGATCGTGTTTGTTGGTTTTTTGGTTAGTTAGCGTCATTATGCAAAATACTCATGGATGGATTTGAATGAGAAAGACCCATATTAGAGGTGATTAGACATGCAGGAGTGATTGAGATCCAAATCTGGGTCCAGGATTTTTTTTTTGTGGATACATCGTGATCGTGTGATAGGGTGAAACTTGACTTTTAGAGTCACGCTAACAAATATATAATGATTTAAAATGCAAAAGATGGGATGGTATTAACTCAACAATGGTTTTGCTATCCCTTTTTTGACTATTTGAACTCTTCTGAATGACAAATTTGCTTTGTCTCCTTTGGATTTGCATTTTTTTGAAGCTTCCTCATCTGAAGCCATCAGCCTTTATTTTGTTTGTTCGGCCATCGTTTACTCACAACATAAACAGCAGGTGGAAAAATAACAGAGTGAATCTGCTGCACTAACTCCTCCTACCCTCTCTGGTGAACCGAACACTGTTGGGTAATGGAAAACACATCACTACATGTGTGCTGGTTGTGTTTTTTTCTTGGGAATTTTGCCACTGAAGCCCAGTTGTTTTTCACGGCTAAATAATACAAATGCAATGGCTTTCATCAGAGGGCGACAGGCTGAATAATCATTGTATTACTTTATTTGGTGATAAATAATGACTCAATAGACATTTATTTACATAAATCTCGTCAAGATTATTACATTAAACAATTCAACTGCTCAATACAGCCCGGTGTGTGTTTTTCTTGCATTATTTCATTTACAACTGAGCAGATAAAAGGCCTAAAGTTGATTTAAGGTGGCATTTGCATTTGAAAACTGTTGCTGTTTGCTGTATGAATCTGAAGTCCAAGGAGCTGTCGCGGCTAATGAAGCAAGCCATCATCGAGTAGAAATCTCCAAAAAAAAAAACAAAAAAACATAATTTACTTTAAAATGCATCACAGAAAGTGAGAAAATGAGGTGCGGCTAAACCGCCTTCTTTGAATACATTCTTAAAGATGCCATATGTAAGATTTGAGCAGACAGACCATTCTCATGCTTAGGGGAAGCAGGATATAGAAAGTTCCAACTTCTGAACATTGACCTTCGACAGCTATCCACAGCATGTATCTGCAGATCAAGTGCTCAAACTAGACCTTGTCAACTTTGAAAAAATTTGACCCATACAACTCAGGTTTTGTAACATTTGCTGATAGACCTTGTTAATTCTCAGCGAATGATGTCTCAGAAGTTGCTTAAAATAAAAAAATCCTCGAAATGAGTCGTTCAGTATGATACCTTAGTAAAATTTATACCCTGATTGTCTTACCTTCACACACCTGTCAATAAATCGCGAGTCGGAATCGTTTGATAACGGTATTATTTATTATTTGAAACCGTCTTTGCCCCCAAATATTTGAAATAATGAATAAAACAATTTTAAAATAAATTTTGCCATTTCTTTGATTTAATTTACTATTAATCAGACAATTTCACTGAATATAATTGCTAAAGCTACTTGAATGACAAATGGCTCCAAACTTCAAGCGGTGGCGAGCTCCAAAATTTTTGGGGCAAAGGCACTTTTTTCTGCTGATTTGGCTCCGTACTCCACAATTTTAGACTTGTAATATCACCAGTTCACAGGGGATTAAAGTGCGGATTCCTTCCTTTATTAAAGGGTGCACTGAATTGTCTGCAACCTGGTTTTTCCATACCTGAAAGCTCAAAATCAGCCTTCAATCACGTGACTTGCTTGATTACAAATCTAAATCTCAGAGAACAAACAAATTATGGTGCGTACTGTATGCAGTATAATATACAGTATGTGGGTGTGGAAGAGCTCATGGTGCTGCTACATCTGTTTAAATGGTCAAACCTGGCATCTCTTCTGCATTATCTTACTGCGTTTATCACATGAGCCTTACATATCATTCTGTTTATCAACCCAAGCTGCCATTTTCTTCTCTTGTTTATCTATTACATGTAACATTCGATAGAAAATAGCACACTGTTATAAATTGACAGAATTTAAAAGTTAGTTACCTTGCTATTTTAAATGTAAGTAGAGTCTTGCGTCTTGCATTTAACTGTGGTTTACAGTTAACATACACTGAACCTCTGTAATTAACTGATTGTAAAATCACTGTTAAAATAACTGGCAAAAAACCAGTCAGTTTATAACTGTGCAGGTAAAAATATGAACTGGGCTGGAAAACATTGTTTACTATTTGGTTCAGGAACTGCCCGTGTGAATGATCGGGCATTAAATGGACCGGCGCCTGAAACAAGCTCATTTGAACACATCTCCACTAATTAATGTCATGCTGTCAACAAATGCTGATTACACATAATGACACAACTGTCATCATGAGTCAGGGGAAAAAAGTCACTGGATCTCTGCCTGACAGACTGTGAGCTGTGCAGGCGGGAGTATTTGGCAGGTGAGCAACGCGGGACAGACTCTATTACGGCCTTATCCTTGTATGTCTTCATAGGAAGTGATTTGATTAGTGAGTCCGATCTACAGGAAGAGAACTGAAACAGAAGAGTCTTTGGGGTGATGGCGAACATAATTTACATCTCAATATATTGCAGTGCAGCTATTTTAGGGAAACTTACCCAGAGGGAGTTTTTAAAAAACCAGGTACATCAGCGCATTGCAAAAGGTTAATGAAAGCAACTGTAACACTGATAAAAAGTTAACAAACTGAGAGGCAGCAGGAGGGTGAATATAACATGGAGGCAGAGTTAACTATATCTAGAGAATTCTCGCATATTCTGAGAAATGTAGTCCACTATAAAGGCTAGGAGAGGAAACATTATAGTTTCCATAGTTACTGTCCATCAGGGTTCAGACACTATGGTGAGTTTAACCTTTAGTCCCTGCAGTGTAACGTACATAGTACCAACTCTGTGTGCTCGACACCAGACATGAGCTCGGCTGGACTTGAAAAACATCTGTGGTTTAACCGCCGGAGTGATTTTTCTTTGCTTTTGATTGTAAGTGAGAGCCCTAGAACTCTTTTCCCTCAAACTCTTTGCTCGTAGAATCTCTTTCAGTTGGCAGCAGTGATTGTTGCATCAGCGATGTAATGTTCAGGCAAGAGCATCAGACTGACTGCAGCATACCAATAAGTCAAACAGTGCGCAAAGCCAGTACTGCAGGTATATGGGTGCGTGTATGTGTTTGTGTGTGAGTGTGTGTGTGTGTGTGTGTGTGTGTGTGTGTGTGTGTGTGTGTGTGTGGGAGGGGGGGGGGGGTGTTTGAGTGTGCCTGTGTGTGAGAGCATGTGATATTGGAGGACTGTGGAGGAGAGATGCGAACATTTAGTCTCCGACTCCTCCCACAGATGGTTTGGCCGAGCGACGCGTCTGTTAGTCCCTTTGATCTCATCTCATCCCCTCCCCTCTCCCCCCCACCCCACACCCCATTTCCCACACCCTCTGTTTCTGTGTATGTTTATGTTTGAGCATTTATTAGCCAGACAGACGAAGAGAGAGAGAGAGAGAGAGTGAGAGAGACAGAGACTGGTACTGCCGGCTGGGCGAGTTGCCATGACGGTGGGGCACTGACCGTTTCCGCGGTGATGGAAGGAGGGGGAGAATTCTTTGGCAGTGACCCTGGCCAGCCGACACTCTTCCTGAGCCTTCTGAGCCGCACCCATGGCAGCCTCCGCCTTCCCTCGGGCATGGGCCGTCCTGCGGGGAGAGGAGCACGCTGGGATTGTGCTAAATAATATGTACACATACATGCGCACATACACATACACGCATACATGCACATACATGCACACTCATACACACCTGTGCATACAAACATAACCAGGCAAACACAAACTCACACAAACAGACACGTGCATGTACGTTCACACGCATTTCACACGCAAACACACGAGAGTACACACATACATGCACAAACACAGACATACACACGCATGCGCGCACATACGTGAAAACTCATACACACATGTGCATTCACACATACACATGCAAACACACACACACACACACACATAAACACACAAGAGTACGCAGATGCATGCACAAACACAGACGTAAACACACATACATGCACATGCACCCACACTCACTGTCAAATATGCACACCCACATACACATTCTCACACGCGCACACCTGCACACCCATACACACACACACTTATACACATGCACACAGACATACGAGGGGCCACATAGGCCATAACCTCCAGCTGGACTCTCTAACACTCCTTCAAACTCTCTCACACCTGTCAAACACCCTCTCACACACTCTCAATCTCTCTTATGCACCTTCACACTCACACACATACACACATGTATGCACAAGGATTTGCACATGCATTCACAATTAGTCACCCATACACACTCACATACATAAACATGCATACTCAGTCATAAACAGACACACACAGACTTACTTACATAGAAACCACACACAGACAGCAGTCACTGTTTTGTTTATGCTTCTGAGCACATAATGTACTAAACAGTGAACTGGTATTGCCGAAATGTCAGACATAAACATCTGTAAAGAGGTGCACAGATTGTACTGGCACAAATTATTGTAATTATTGATTTGTAAATGTTCCGTTGATTTTTTTAAAAGCGTTTTTTCTTTTTGGTACAATTTAATCTATAATAAATGTACTATCAATTTAAACCCTAAACGAAGGTGGTAATTCCTTCACTTTTTTCACCGAGGATTTATGTAAGCAATATACAGTGACATGCTGGTCAGCACAATCTGATATTGCCGTGTTAAATGTTGTTTCAGAATCAACGAAATAATTCTTGTCCAGGAGTAACATTATACTCCATTCATGAATCGCAGGTCGGCCGTGATGACGTCATAAAACTATCAAGTCTTTACAGCTGTGCACTGCGCAACGCTGTCAAGGACCTTTGGCTACCAGTTCAAACCTAGAAAATATCTGAAGGTGAGAAATTTAGTCAAAGTGAAGTCAAATTGTATAAAATTCACAAGGCTAAAACTACTTTGTGTTTTCTTGATAACATGCATCTCTGCAAGTCTCCACTTTCTAACAAAAGCTTTTTAACATTTGCCAGCTAACTTTAGACAACTAAACACACAACATTTGTAAGTGTAGCATAAATATGAACAGTTTCATTTGCAAAACGGAACAAATGCCACTTTCAAAATTTTTGAACCACCACTGCAAGAAGATTATCATTGGTAGCCCAGCAGTCATGCCAAGTTCAGCCCTTAGCAACACGCAATATGTCCCTGTGTTTAGCGTGCTTTCACATCAGCTTTCATTCCAAAGTGCAATAAATACCACGCCAGCTTTTCCGCTAATTGCGACATATCCACGAAACCAATCAGCGATGGAGAATACTGCACAGCCAAAAGGCTCTGATTGTTTATCGACTCTTGTTTCAGCCAAAACAAAAATATGAGTATCATTTTAACGTTGCATGCTCTGCGGAAAAGAAAAGCCTAATTACCTGTTAGACTGAGTGTCCAGAAAGCATTTCATTCATCATATCCATGACATTAGCTTTCAGTAGAGGTATAATTTGCTCATTTTTTGATTTCTCAATACATGTCTACTTTAATAAAGCAGCTGATGTGTTATGTCTACCGCCTTTGTGCTAATGCGGCGGGGGGGGGGGGGGGTGGGGGGGGGGGTGGCGACAATAAATGTTTGAAAAAGGTCAAGACCAATCAGATATTTAAAGGGATGTTCTGTGCCTCCTCTGTTTCCAGTTCACCAGTCACCGCTGGATGATGAGAGACCAGAGCCCGTTGGACATGCAGTGGAGATCGTTTGCCTCTGCAGAGTCTGTTAATTCCTGACAATGGACACTACAAAGGGCATTATTCTGCATATTCTAGAGTGGTTTGCCAAAGAAAAAACATAGAGGACATTACTTTATAGTTTCATGTATTTTGTAATCAAAATCTAAGGTTTTTCTAAAGCCATAACTCTGTTCCCTTTGTAATGCTTTCATGTAGAATCCTGAACAGACAGTTTCACTGGAACTACCGAGTACGTGTTCACATTTCAGGAAGTAATGGACACCATGGAGCCAATCAGAATCTAGTATTCACCCAGAGCTTGGTATGAACTAAAATAACTGAGATGTTTGCAATTGTATAATCAGCTGAAACATATTTTTCCACCACTGTTTTACATAAAATGCTCACATTCAATCTGCTTTTCTTTATTGTAACATCAGATCAAATCACAGATGGTCACGTGGCATTGTTATCACTCATACTCAATATCATATGATATGATAAGTTTTGTCAACGTGTTTTCACAAATGAAAATGATTTTACAAAAATACAGCAATGAGATTTAAGGACAAAAATTAAAGTTTCATTATTTCATATTTTTTTGCCTGTACTGTATGTGATATTTGTTATATAAAAAAAGAATGACATAATGAAGCAATCATGCAGATTAATGTGTACAGTGTGGCGTTACCAGGAATGAGATAGCAACACTCAGCAGGGGGGGGATGGGGCTAGTCACAGAGAGCTATACTGAAGTGTTCCTGTTAACACTTGGGATTTGAGGTTCCTGAGAGAGTTGAAACCGAGCTTCGTATGACGTCTGTTCTGCTGTGAACTGAAGCCCTTCTCAGCGTGGATTCACATTCACTTCAATGCAACATTTCAGACTGCAACCCATTAAAAGCTCACCCCTTCATCTCAAGTCAGAGCCAACTTGCAAGCGTCTGCGATGAAAGGTTCTCAGGATATTGTTCTATGGGACCTATTAAGGCCTTTCAAAGAGAGCAGAGCCAATTTAAGCTGCTCCTCCGTTGCTCTGCTCTCCAATAGGTCTTCATGTCAACTTTCATTTAGCAAACCAGACTAATTACCTGCTCAACAAAATCTCCAGCTGTTGAATGAGCTGTGTGTTTCATGAGAGTCAGAGGTATAACCCTCAGGAGAGCAGGTCTGCAGAAACAAGGTCCGTGGAACATAGTTTAGCACTTAGGAAGGTCAGGTTTAGGGTATTGTTTGGCTTTAGAGTATTTTACATAGTCCCTCTAGCCAGATTACCAGATAGACTAATGATTTCTAAATCTCATTTCCAGCACGTTTTATCACTGGGAACGCACCAAGGTAGTTTTCTCCCATTCATTTGAACTGGAGAAGTAAACCAGGAGGCTCGCAGACAGCCAGCTGGAATGTTCTCTGATCAAGCAATGTTTTAGTCGCAGGCTGCATCTCCAGTGTAAGCGAGGGCCAAACCCCCGCAGTTTGGGACTCAAGCAAAATTGAGCTGTGGAGAAACACAAAACCACCGGATGCACAACTTAATGAAGATTAATCTGATCACTAGAATCCGACTGGCCAAACGTACGCCATAGTCTGGCCAATCAGGAGCAGACGGATCGTCACAATATCAAGAACTCTGAGTACCGCTGTGTTGTCCTAAATATAGACATGCCCGGGAGATACGTTCTAGTTATGATAATCTTTGGACAAAGCCTCCTGAACGCTCCACTGAGGCTCGGTATCACAGTAGAAGCCTGAAGTTTCCTTGCAAGAGCCTGTGGAGCATTTAGATGAGAGCCGAAGGGTGGAGTTAGGGGTGCTAATACTGTGGGAATATTGAGGATGGAAACTTTTAATGAGAATTGGCAGGAATATATGGACATTTACAGTGCTGAGGACCTCAAGAGGAGTAATTAGGGAGGTTATTTTGCACAGGCTGCACTCACCATGTCACATGCATTCAGAAAAAAGAAGTTAGTTCAGAAATTTAGTTTTGAATTTATGTTTCAGTCTATTTGACAATCTGGTCCAGCGGTAGACATCCAAGGCCAAATTCATCTCTGATTTTCACAAGTCCTGAATGAACCTAAAAAATTCATACCATCTCACTCCATTACTTCAGAAGTTTTGGTGCAACAACTGAGTCCCTCGGTTAGCACTGACTGATTGGTGCTCGCAAAAACCAGAACGTCCTCCCAAACTTGAGCAGCCCTCTCTTTCTATAGTCCTGATTTGAGTGGTTCATACAGGGTCAGGTCAATGCAGAATAAATCAGAGACTTTCGTGTGATGATGTGGTCTTTTCTCTCATCTCTAATCTCTCTCTCTCTCTCTCTCTCTCTCTCTCTCTCTCTCTCTCTCTGTTTATCCACAGGAGGAGGACAAAATAAAGGCAGTGTCCCTGAAACCACAATTGCAAAAGCATCTGCACCGGTGGCTCCCATTAATGTGAATGCTAATTAAAAGCACCTTGGCGCCGTAAACGACACCCAACCAGCAGCTCTTCCCTTGGTCTCCAAATTAAGATGACGTAGTTACAAAAAGAGCCTGAGCTGCAGGTTTCAAAGGTGGCAGGAAGATTCACGGTGGCAAGAGGAACAGCGGATGTCAAAAATTATGATACCGCATGTCAAAGAAAAAGACAGCAAAAGAACAATGGCCACCAACTAAAGTTCTTTGACTGAGCCAGACAGACACTTAGTTGGATAGTAACTAATAATCACTGAATTACAGCTCTGAAAATTACCATAGAATAGCATCAATCTGCCACTCAATCTGTCTCAACCGAGTTGGTACATTTTGATCTCTCTCTCTGTCGCTCTCTCTCTCTCTCTCTCCCAGAATTGCCATAAGCCCTCTTTACACGGAAGCAGCGTATAATGCCACAACCATTCTTGTTTCACAAAATTGAAGCAAAACTATTTTTTGCACTCATTTTAATTGTACAGTATGCTTACGCAAATGTCTGTAGCTGTCAGTTCCCTCGTCTGCGATTTCATCAGCCATCCCCTGATCCCCAGCACCGCCCGATCTGCAGTCCGTGTGTGCGCTTGTGTGTGAGTCACTGCGTGTGCTCTCGTATTTTTCAAACTGATGCTTTGTTTCATTTTCGTGAGACTCGCCCAGCGGTGTGCCACACTACACCCCCCCCGACCCATCCACCACCTCTTGCTGCCTGATAAATAATTCACTCCGAGAATCGATGCTATGTGTGAGTACCATGTGTGCGCGCGCTTGTGTGTACCTAGTATGAAATACGACGGCACGTCTGTGTTCGTTACGTGAGAGCGTTTGTGAGTGCCCTCGCCTGCACGCGTGCAAGAAGCTTTATTGCTTCGTACATCTTTGCTTTCATCACAGCATTTATGAGTCTCTGGCACCTGATTTCTCTTTGTCTTATAACTATTTATCATCTGCCATTACTTTCCCCGGCCTTGCTGTCTTGGTTTGGAGAGGCGTGGGATGGAGCGAACCTGTTTGGGCTCTTAGTTCCTCAAGCGTGTTGGACTCGCTCTGATTTCGGCATTCGAATTACTCAAAAGTTACTCTTGACTTTAGCATTGAAATCGCTCCATATTTACTCCTGTAATGTTACTCCAGCTAGCAGCAACACTGACACCGATGCCTCTCTGTTTTTGTCCCTCCCCCTTCCTCCTTGGACTTTTTCTCCCTCCCTCCCTCCCTCCCTCTCTGGTGCAGTGTAGCATGTGGAGGGCCATCGATTTCCTCCCTCGGTCTCTGCTGCCTCCTGGCTGCCCCAACCTCGGCTTCCGTCTCGGAGGCTCGCAGACAGCGCAGGTCAGTGCGACTCTGCGACTCGATGCATGACTCTCTCAGTGGGATTCAGTGTAAGTCAGCGTGAGTCACTGTCAGTATGAGTCTGTATAAATCATGGCCAATGGCTGTGAGTCGGTGTGTATATGTGTGTTTGAGTCAGTGTGACTGAGGGCTGATCATGATGGGTCAGCGCGAATCGGAACGTGTCAGTGTGAGCTGTGTTTACGGATCACGAATGTGTGTTTTGGTGAGAGTCAATGGGAATAACAGTTCATCAGGGGCAGCACGGTGGCACAGTGGTTAGCATTGCTGCCTCACAGCAAGAAGGTTGTGGGTTCGAATCCGGCCTGGGGCCTTTCTGTGTGGAGTTTGCATGTTCTCCCCGTGTTGCGTGGGTTTTCGCCGGGTATTCCGGTTTCCTCCCACAGTCCAAAGACATGCATATCAGGCTAATTGGTGATACTTAATTGCCCAAATTGAGAGTGAATGGTGTGTGCGCCCTGCGATGGATTGGCAAGCTGTCCAGGGTGAGTCCCTGCCTTTGCCCGTAGTCAGCTGGGATAGGCTCCAGCTCCCCCGTGACCCTAGTGAGGAATAAGCGGGTATAGAAAATGGATGGATGGACTGTTCACCAGTGCGGTTTACACTGTGATGCTAAACTTTAGAGAAGCCCACTCACCCAAACATCACCGTGATGTATTCACCGTGAGCATTTAATAAAATGAGCTTCACGATGCCATTTGACGTTTGATGCCATTTAGGAATTAAGCACCTGGAAACAGGCTAATGCACAATCACGAACATCCAGGTTAAATTGGTTGCAATGAGTCCCATACGTAGAACAGCTCGTTGGTTGGCTGAATATTCCGTTCCATTGTTCAGTGCGTGGCTTCGGTCCCACGATGTCTAACACATTTATGTAAACAGCGAGTCTGAGTGAGCGTGAGTGCAGTAAATACTGTATATTTTATATGTATCGTGTGTTTTGTGTGTGTGTGAGTAGAGCATGTGTATATAATATGTTGTATTATAATAGTCTTTGTGAAAGAGAGAATGTGTGTGGCAGGTGTGTGTGTGTTTGTGCACAAGCGCACTCTGAACCACTTAAAGATGACCTCCAGCATCTTAACAGGCTTATAGTTTTACAATCTATTTACCCCTCTCTCAAGCTTTCCATCTCTCCTCCTCGACCCGTCTCAGACGAGGAATTATTCCCATCATACTTCTGAGGAAATTAAAATGTGAAGTAATATATTACAATAAGGGTGCATTAATTACATTAGCTAATGCAGTAAGGAGCATTAATAGTCAGTTAATTAACAGTAAACTAATAGGTCTACAAATGATTTACTAATGGTGTTCCTGTTAACCTGGGTATTAATTTATACATTACTGAATAGTTCGATCGTTTGAGGTGATACTTAAAGGATACTTAAGGGATGTTTCCAACTTCATGATAAGGATGTCAAAGAGCATTAACTCATTCCCTACGGAATATTTTTGTATAAAATTGTTGTGTTTGTACAGAATACTTTTCCAGAAAATTACACAATATAAAGTATTGAAGTACAGGTGGCCCATGACCGCGATTGTCAACTGATTTCGTGTTTTCATCGGACCGCGAATGGTCATCTATGCCGCTGGCACCGGCTTGCCGTAGGGAATGAGTTAATAAATGAAAAGTTAAGGTTACCTAATGCTTATTTGGCTCTCTGCTGCATTAGTTAACTGTTGAAAAGTGTTACCAAATGTGAAATATAGGAATAAGTTCTGGCTCTATCTGTGATGATATCCTGGTTTAAAAATATCTCAGTTTGGGCAGTGGCCGTGTTCAGAAGGCTGTCTGGATGGGGATCCCTCTGCTAGCCACGTTCTTTTACCCCTCCCATGGACCCAACATGACCTCTTACCCCCCAGCTGTAAGTCATGTGAGACCAGCTTCCTGGACTGTCGTCACATAAACCCCTTAAACTCTAACTTTTTGCTTAAGTTTTCCCTTAGAGAGGCTCAAAGTCAGAAAAAAGCATTTTTTTTTCATATTAGGACAATGTCACATACATATTCTGCATCTGTTGGTTGCAGTGCTGCATTGAAGCAACTTCACACTTGTTCTGGGAGAAATATTCAATCCCAAGATGCTGTGTCTTTATGGCTACAGCATTACATCAAATAAAAAAAAATCTAGATTCTGTACATCATTTTATCCACATTTCCCTGTAGTTCTGCTAGACATAGTTGGATCATTTGAACCTTGGGATTGCCACAAGAATTTAAAATAGGCCTGAAGTTCAGGTTTGAATTCAGCAGATGCATTTGATGGACCCATATATGGGTCTGCATATTTCATGGGGTTAATGGATATTATTTCAGAAAAAAGAATAAGACGTGAGTCCACATTTACTCATTCACACGGGCATACACTCACACAAACGCATGTATTCACAAGTGTATAAATGCAAACACTCAACTCATTCACAAACACGCAAACAAACCCGGACTCATTCACGCCGACGTGCACACGCAGTTGCCCAAGTTTGTTCCATTCTTCCACAAGTATTTTGGTGCGTTACTGTGTGTGCGCCTGTGAGATGTGTGTGAGTATGTTTGTGCGTGCGTGTGTGTGTGTGTGTGTGTTTCTCTCTCTCTCCTGCTCTGCTCAGCAAAGTATCTGGGTTTCGCTTGGGCTTGCAGCCAACACCGTGTTGGCATAATGCGGAAATCTCTCTCTCTCTCTCTCTCTCTCCCTCTCTCTCTCTCTCTTTCTCTCTCTCTCTCTTGCCGTTTCTCCTGAATTCTCCACAGGGCTGCCACCATGACCCAGTACAGAGACTCATTGGGACCAGAACCTGATGAGCTACATCACTAGAGCAGAGCACATTAGCTGCCTCTCCCACCACTGACAGCCATAACCTTAAATCACTGAAGGCGTCCAGTAAATACAGCGTCCATGCTGGCACCAAAATGTGCTTCAGCAGGTATTAATGCTCAGACACAATCTGCACGCTCACCCAAACACGCACACAAACACTGGCACACGTATGACCGAACATGCGCAAACTGACTGAACGCAAGTGTACACAAACACTCACACCCACACAGACACAAACACACCAAGATATAAACACACGTGCCCTTCCAGACACACACACACACACACACACACACACACACACACACACAGACACCTTCACACACAAACAGGTGCTGACGCGTGTGCTGACGCAGGTGTGTCAGACCGCTGCTGAGCTAGTTTTGCGTCAGTTCCATTTCAATACAGTCGATTGAGACTGCTTCCCACATCTAAATAATGAATTTGCAAAACAATTAATTTTACTGGGACTCCTTAGCGGAGCTGCTGTTCATTATTTTGTTAATCAAAGCAGTTCATGAACGGAATTTTGATTCGTTTCCTGAATCGACTCAGCTGAATTGGAGCTGGTCCCATTACCCCTCACCCACTTTCCTCCCTCATCCTTACGGGGTCAATGACTGAAAACAAAATATAGACCAAGTGCCATCAGGCATTGACCTTTCCTGGGCTGGGGAAAAGCATTTTGATGGCGTGGAAGTGCAGCTTCGTGTGCAGCCATGTTCTACACATTGAAGTTAGAGACTGCGCTTCAGGGAAACAAGACGTCCTTATATGGACATGCATTCTAACCGACTGTGGTTCCTTCAATAAATGTGTGAGATACATCGACACAGCAGTGATGAAAACTCTCTGATTCATCCAACAATATAGCTATATTCTCTGAATGGTGCTATAATTTAACTAATCACTCTGAAAGATATTGTGAAAAGAGGAAACACTGGGACTACATTCTCTTGCAGGAAAACCATTTTGCTACCGTTAGCTTTCACCGAATCTGGTGGTTGAAACGTCTGCACCGGAACCAATCACAGCTGCACAAGTGAGAAATGACTCTCAAAAAGAGCAGGAAATGTGTATCTAATTCCGCTTTTCCATAACACAGTTTTAGCACTGCTCGCCTCTGCTTGACTCGACTCCACTTGGTTTAGTTCGTCTTTCCATTACAATTGAGTACCACCTCAATGTGGGTGGGGTCATCATGGCAAACATCACTCCCTGGCCAATCAGTGGCCTGCAGTCTGTTGACATCATATTTTCGGCTTGACTCAGCTCGCTTGGAACTCTGGGTGAGTAGGTACTAAAAAAGTACTGGGTACCAGGTACTATCACCTAATGGAAAACCCTAAAAACTGAGTAGATTCGAGTTGAGTAGAGCCGAGTAGGTGCTGGTGGAAAAGCCCTATAACGTGGAGCCTGAAGCTTTTGTTAATAGGGCAGGTAGGGCTTACCGGGACAGGGCGATCTCAGCCTTCTGTTTGGCGATGTCGGCGGCCTTCTCTGCAGCATCGACGGCCCGGTCCACCTTCTCGCGGATCTTGCTGGCGCGCAGCGGGATGAGGTTCTTGCGCTTGCCGCTGACCAGCGCGTTCTGCTTGTACTTCCCCTCCTCCTTGGTGCCGTCAGGGAACGTGGTGCAGCCGTAGCCGTGCCGGCGGTTGGCCAGCCACTCGCCCTCATAGTGCAGGCCATCGGACCGGCGGCTGACGCCGAGGCCGGAGCGCTTGTCATTCTTCCACTCTCCCGTGTACGTCTCGGTGGTGGTGGCGTCCAGGTCATCATCGGCTACGGAGAGCTCGGCTTCGCCCTCGCCCAGGCTGACGGTGGAGTTGATGTCGGAGGCGGCGGAGCTGACGGTGCTCATGCCGGCCTCACTGCGGAATGAGCTCTGCTTGCTCCGCTGGCTGGCCAGCGAGCTCTTAGACTCGGACTTGCGGAGCTTCAGGCTGCTGAGGATGGAGCGACGGAACAAACTCTTCTTCTTTCCCCGCAGAAGCTCAGCCTCGCTGTGCGCCGTCAGGACGAAGCCGCCCCGCAGCACCGCTGGGCTCCCCGCCGCCCCGGCCCCGCCCCCGACACCGCCCGCCATGGCTGGCCCGTCCGGGTGGAGGGCGGTGCCATTGCTGTGCTCAGAGCGCAGCGAGTTTATGGATGTGCGCAGAGGGGAGCGGATGACGGCCGCCATTCCGTACGGCACGCTCTGCCGAACGCCGTAACCGTGCCGCATTCCGCCCACCCACTGCCCCTGGTACGTCCCTGCAGAGGGGGTGGGGGAGAGAGAGAGAGAGAGAGTGAGTCATCATCTTACCTGCAGGTACTGAGCTCCGTAATACTTGGGACAAAGAAAAGTTTTATTTGGAATCCTGCGATTCGATTTGTGAGCAAAACTTCCACATCTAGTCAAAGCACAGATTCTCAGCCTTTATTAACCCTTAGAGTGCTATAGGCAAATATAGGTGCCCAATGATATAAGATATTAAAATCAGATGCTGTTGAAAACCTCCCAGCAGGAGCTCTTTAAAACAAGTTGCCACATGATAGATTTTCTAGAGCTCAGGATCATAACATTTTTCATTCCTTAAAAATTTATTAAGTGCACTAAGGTTTAAATAGTATGTTTTCTTTTAACTATTTGCTCTCACCTAAGAGAATGAAAGCCAAAATTACTTCCCTATCCAATGTATACAGAAATAGTCATAAAGTGCACCTTCTTGTTAATGCTAATGGCCTACTCTTCCAAACTGCAAGCCATGTTGTTGCAGCTGAATATACTGCACAGCCTATATGTAGATGCAATAAATCACACAATTATGTTTAACTAAAATCAAATAGTCACTAAGGGGTTAAAGCCAGGCTGCTAGGTATCCTTTTGGTGTAATTTTATTCACAACAGAAGAATTATATTGGCAATGAATTGCTGCCTTATCATACTGTACATTCACCCCATTTGGGGTCCTAAAGGTACTTGGTCAGGTATACTGTAAGCTCAACTGTTACTTGGTCAGCTGTGCATGGATTGTGTTGATTCAAGGGCAAGAAAGTTAACAAAAGGCAAGAGTTGATTCAGGCTGTGGAATTTTGTGTTGCCTTTTGCTCTTGTCTGTAAATGTGAGAGAAAAAGAATGAAGCAGAGGTGGCTATTGTTGGGTGGACAATGAAAACAAATTGATCGGAGACGAGGTAAAACATTGGTCATGTCGTATTGAACTTTTTTTTTTTTTGTCAAGGAACAACCGTGCGCTCGTGGGTTCAGCAAAAGCAAATGACCTGGTAGATCACAGCAGTTCACAGTAGTGGATGAATGAAGAATACGTTAACCCTCAGAGCGCTAAATGCAGCTACTATTGCTCAATGATGTGCGTTTGCGTTATCAAAATCAAAGCTGTTGAAAACCTACATGATAGGTTTTCAACAGCACAAGATAATTAAATTTATATATTTTTACATTTATTTCAACACTCTAAGGGATAATTTAGCCGAAAATCCCGTTTCAAATGCTGAAAAGATTGGAAAAAAGCACTGTCCAGACTGTAGGTATGGATTTGCAAAAGACTCATTCATTAATTGAGATTCATTGAGGGAGAGACTGCATGTAAGTCTCAAGAACTGAACAATGAGCATTCAGTAAATTAAAGAAAACTGGATAGTTCCAGACCAAACTCTTTTGGAGGCATGAAAGTGTGGAGAGGGGTACAGCTCTTGATCCAAGCACCACCTTTATTTATTTTTTTACCGTGGTGCAGACTGAGCGACAGCTTATTGAGCTACAGCTGGAACTCGCTCACGTGACTTTATTGATCATGTGACTCCTGAGGTATGCAGACACATCCTATCTGCTCAGTTTGAACTAAAGGCCTCTGGACTCATTTAATGGTGCTACTCGCTGTCACAAAAAAATAAAATCATAAATACATTTCTTCAGGACCAAAGATGTTAGATGTTCTTGACAGGATGACTCTTCAGGCCCGAATCAAAGCGAACATGATGTGTCACTCGCTAAAGAGGAGGCAGATGGCAACAATCACTCAAAGTTAGCAGGAACTAAAGATCACTTGAGCCTGGATAGATGACTGAATATGGAAATGTCCTTATATTAAAACTGAAAGTCTGTACTTAAACCTCATGTTTATTGTTATATGTCAAATCAAAAGCACAGAGAAACAAAGCCAAAATGACACAAATGATGTCACAGTCCAACTAGTGATAGATCACATGATCTGAGCCCTAGTTTGTGATATTTGACAAAATACCCTTACCATCATAAAAATGTCCCCTTTGAGCTTTACATATGTTTTGTTATTAGCAGATCCAATTTTATCTATTGTAATAACATCTTCCAGCATCAAGGAAGATAAATAGGAAACACAATTAACTAACTTCAGAGCTTAATAGAAGCTTGATGTTTAGAAAATAATTTTAGCCATTTAAACGATTCACAAAGATCATCAGTTTCCAAACAGGTAAATACAAAGCATAGAAAGTGACGACAGTAAAGCTGCTTTTTCATTGGTTGCGAGAACTTTTATCATTTTCCTTCACTGATATATTTCCGTCTGTGACAAATATTAGACCGCTGATGTGTCTATATTCTGAGAGAGAGAGAAAGTGAGAGAGAGAGAGAGAGAGAGGGAGGGAGCGGGAAAGAGAGGAAGTCTGTGTGCAGGGAGAGGTACTGTCTCGTATCTCAGAGCCTAACAAAGAACCCAAATCTGCAAATTCCTCAGCGACAAAACAGGATCAGGTGATGACGACTGTTCGCTTCATGCGACAGGAATTATTTTCATTATTTATATATTTCTTCTGAAAACAGTTATTATCCCTGACAACCTCCTGCGAGGCTCGTAGTTTTGCCTAATGTAGAATTTGCTGCTGTTTCTAACACCTTGTGCATTTTCGCAAGAGTAAAAAGAGAAAAAAAAAAAGAAACTGTGCTTTTCACAATGACAGTGGAAATAAACGCCCTCATCCATGGGCACGGTAACTGTTCAAACACTGCGTGACGTATGGACAGAAGCCCAAATCCCAGAGGAAATCCTGCAAACCCATAAAGCTGAGCATCATGGCATACCTTAATTATAAAATAAAGAAATAACCTCTGCTACCTAAATATATCAGACTTTGTGTTAGACCTGAATATCAATGTGAAATATTGAACAAGCAAATAGATGAGCCGGCAGACAGCAGTCCTACAGAGGCTAGCAGACAGGTTTTGCAGGATGTCAAACGGGTGGCTTCCCAGACGCCGGTGAAGTACAGGAGTGAGTTGTCTTGACTACAGCGGACTACATCAAGATAAGCACAGTTGTGACACAGGCAGTTGGGTGATGTGCTGAGGGCGTACTTTTTCCTGAGAGAGCCCTGGAGTTAGCTCCTGACTCTGCGGGGGTCTGACACTTCTCAGACTTTTGGTGAAGGTGCTTGACAGGGCCATGCTGGGAAACAGGCCTGTTGCACCTTGGGGTGGTACCTGTAAACACCCATGTATTTCTTGTGAATCCCACAGTAGACAGATGCTGCCTCTTCTGTGGTGTCATAGAGACATTTTTCCATAGTTACCCCGCCCCACCCGAAGGGTGAGGCCAAGGGGTATTGTTTTTGGTTTGGTTTGTTTGTGAGTTTTGGGAATTTGTTTGTGCGTTTGTTTCTGTGTTTGTTTGTCAACACTTTAGCGGGAAAACTAATGGGCATATTCATCCCAAATTCGGTATAGGGATTGCTACTGACCCAGAATAGATCCCTGTTGAATTTTGCACAAGTAGGTGTAAGTATGTGTGAGGGGCGGGGTTTGTTGTGTCTGGCACCACTTGTTTTAAGATTATTTTCTTTTCTTTTTAGCAATGGGAACTAACCGATCATTGAGAGCTCTTGGAGTAGTCTCGTGTTTGCTTCACACATAAAAGTCGTGAAGAAAGGTATCTTGAATATTCGTTTCTGTCTCTTATGGTTAGAAGTGGTTTCTGCTGAATGTGCTTCTGGACATCAAGTCCAAGACATCACATCAAAACTAAACAAGTTTTCTTTGGGTGATGACTCTTAAATTAGTCAAATTTTGTAATGATTCATGTCCACTATTGATATGGGTTAAACTTCCCAACATAGGTAAATAGGTGCTAGAATATGTTCATAACATTTGCAAATAACTTTGGTAAGGTTAACTTTGAAAACATAATGCTGCCTGATAGGAGAGATGGCATTAGCTAACGTTAGCAAAATGTTGTCATTATAGCTTTTTCTTCTCTTGACATGTTGTATATATCAGTAGGCTGGTCAGTACATAACTCTGTTATTGCCACCAAATGCTTTATTTAATTAGACCTCAACTTACATGTCCTATCACGAGTTTCACCGTTCAGAAATGCTGGCATGACTGGTACCTAATACTTGTAAAACTTGTCAAATCATTTAGTGCTGTAGTGAAATCTCAAAGCTGTTTGATCGGAGAAATAAAGTCTCAGCAATTAAAATTTTCCAGATATCATCTTGTACAGTTCGACTCAAGCGGTGTGCGGTGACATCAGGGTATGCAACGCTGTGTCACTGACTGTGCGCTGCAATCAGAATTTTTCTAGTGAAAGTCGCCATATATACACAGTTGTTTATACTGGTAAATAATGCAAATGTAATGGCTTTCATCAGAGGGTGATGGGCTGAATCATCATTGCGATCCCTCATTCAGCGACAGACAGTAGCTGAACTGGCATTTACAGTATTTAAATGAAAATCTTCAAGAATATAACTTGAACTAATGCACAAACACAATTCAAAACAACGGTTTGGCCCATTCACATGTTCATGTGAACACATACACTCATACATGACATGCGTCATACAAGCGCACGCGGCCAACCTGCGTTCAGATTACAGAACATGAATACATGCACACACATGCAATCTCACACAAAAACTGAATGCGCGCGTTATGTCACGCTCATTAATGTAAAACGGCTCTCTCTCTCTCGCACTCACACACACAGTACCCTCAGTGGCTTCATTGATCCGTTCGAGCTGTACGTCATAATAATGCTGGGGGGTGGGGGTGGGGGTGGGGAGGTTGAGATGTTCATTGAAGCAAAAACAGATGCAGGCCTGCACAATTACTCCTCCCCCAAACTCACCAACACACTGCTGCTGTCAGCGTGCACTGGAAACCATTTCCTGTTCTACTTAGGTGTGTGTATGTCTGTTTCTACGCCTCGTAAATTCTCTGGCAGCCTAGATTTGTTTAACTTTTATTTACTCTTGGATGTAATTTTTTGTTTTCTACATCAATGTGTCAGTGCATTGGAATGTTTGCAAACATACATTTTCCAAGAAAACTAATGTTCAAGAAATGTTTTTTGTATTTTATAAAAGAAATTAACAGATGGTATAGTCTTTAGTGATTCCTGATCTCAAAATCATCTGGGCCATCTGTGATTACAGGGACAGATAAGTGAGGTAGCCAGTTTGCAGAATACGTGCTTCATATTGGTGTCAAAAACTACCTCCCAATTTTCCAGTTAAACTTCAGGAGACAGTAGTTATGCCATTTTAATGGCTGAAGAGCGCAAGCAATAAATGCGCGTTGACTTATACAATGTCCATCCAAAAAAAGTTGCCGTTTGGACTTAACTAAGAAATACTCAAGAGCTTACGATTGGGTCATTGCAGTGATGAATATGTTTCAGCTGGCAATAATTCTTCAATAAGTAGCCTCTCATTTCTTGAACAACCATGTCGAAAGACAGATCTCATGGTCGTTGAAAAGATGTTACTGCATTTCAAGAGGGTCAAATTATTGGCCGGCATCAAAAAAAAAAAAAAAAAAACAGCCAAGGAGATTGCTGAAATCACTAGAATTGGATCATGAACTGTCCAACAATTTATTAAAAGGACTCGGATGTATAGATGGATAGCAGTGAACTAGCAGGCTGGAGAAAAATCATGACTGATTCTGATTGGAGATCATTTAAATGCTTGAAGAGGTCTCATCGGAAAAAATCAGCAGTACAATTAAGGCTCATGTTGGATTATGAGGATAAGAGCATCTCCACATGCATGATGCCATGGGCACTTGGAGGAGTGGGACTAAACAGCTGTGCTGCCGCAAGAAAACCGTTTGTTACTGACAAGACAGCATAAAGATTGGACTGAGGAGCTGTGGAAAAAGGTTGTGTGGTCTAATGAGTCCAGATTTATACTAGTGATGGACATGCCTGAGCAAGAAAGGAAGCCCATGACGCGATGCACCCGTCATACATAATGCCCACTGTACACGCCTCCAAAGGCAATGTTATGATATGGGGTTGCTTCGGTTGGTCAGGTCCACGTTCAGCGCTGTGTTCTGCAGTAATAAAACAAATTCAGCTCATTGCCAGAATATACTGAATGACTAGAAACCCATCAGTGGACTTTTTAATCCCTGATGGCACAGGCCATACAGTATTCCAGGATGACGATGCCACGATTCATCGGGCCCAAATTGTGGAAGAGTGGTTTGTCAAGCATGAGGAATCATTTTCACACATGAATTGGCCACCTCAGGGTCTGGATCTAAACCAAAGGAAAGTCTTTTGGATGTGTTGGAGAAGGCTTAACGCATTTGACTCACCCATTGTCAATACAATATCTCGGCCAAAAATGAATTAAAATTTGGTTGAAATATGTTGTAGCATTGTATAAGATTGTCAAAACAATACCATGACAAATATGTCCCGTGATAAAAGCTAAAGGTGGCCCAACAAAACATTTTTGAGTGCAACTTCTCTTTTTGCACGGAATTGTATTTTAGCTTTTTAAGGCTCATTAAAGCACATTTTAATGATGTTTAAAAATTATTTTTATTTAATTATTTTTGAAAGCATGTTTACCTGGTTGAATTGTTTTACCTCTGTGAAAGACCTTCCCATAGCAGTGCATGTGTGTGGTGCATGTGTACTGCATGTGTGCTGTATGTGTGCTGTATGTGTGGGTACATTAATACACACCAGTGGCGAATGCTTAGCTGAAAATAGGAGAAGCACAAAGAATACATTTTAACTAATGATTAGTACTTTCCTTCATCAAAAAATTTTTTTAAAATAAAAGGGTAAAATAAGCAAAGGAACCCAAATATGAGAATAGTATAAGGGCAGAAAGGCCATAACGGCCAAAATCCTTGAGTCCTGTTCTCATCTGACCTTACAGATCCTGAGGTTTTGGGGCCGCAGACCAATGAAGCTGCAAGTTAAGGAAATGTGAGTCACCTTTTTCTTGAGTGTGGAACTCTGATGGACTTACAGTTGTGCAACTGGGCCTTTCGGGCCTCTTTGTCATGGTAAGACCCATTTTGCATCTTAAGACAGTGGCTGTAAACTCTCAAAACAACAATAGACGCAAGGGCGTAGGTTTAATGTGAAAGTTGGGAGGGACACAGCTAATGCGAGCACGCGTAATGCACGAGCTGGAGAAATTTTGCAATAATCAGTGCAAGTACTGCCCTTTGTGTACACAGGACATTGAAACCAAGTGAGTGGATATATTGCTATGCTAGCGAGCCAGTTCACTATCTTGTCTGTTAAGCATCATTATGTGCATGACTGTTTTCTTGAAATAGCGTTAGTAGGCAACTGCAGCTGATATAAACTCTTCAGATTGGATTATTGACCATGTCTGGATTGGACAAGCCACAAGCATCACGTCGCACTGGATCATGTTAGATTTATGATTCTGCGTTGCTTTGATTTTCCCCACTGATCTACAGTTGGTCGGGATATTTTAGCTTTGTCTTAAAGTTGGTCCGGACTCATCCCGACCATCCCTACCCATATCTACGCCTATGATAGATGGCCAGGTTCCAGGAGAATGTGTTGCTTTTTGGCCACTAGTTAACTAAAATAAAGGGCTGGCACATTGGCGCTGTTACCTTACAGCAAAAAGGTTGTGGGTTTGAAGCTGGTTTGGAGCCTTGTTGTGTAAAATTTGAATGTTTGTGTGGGATTATTCTGAGCGCTCCAGTTTCCTCCTACAGTCCAAAGACAAGCATGCCAGGCTAACTGAGGACTCTGTACGGGTCTGACTGTGTTTGAGCTCTGCAGTTGCGTAGGACATTGCCTTTAGCAAAATGGCCCATAGGAAGTGTTATGTAATCAGAAAATTGATTAACCAAAATTGATCAGTATAAATTCCATTGTACTGATTAGTTTTTTTTTCCTTGCTCAATAGATATTTTTAGCCTGCGCTTCACGTAACATGATGGGAGCATTTTCCCTTGCGCTAAAATAGCACATTAGCACAATTACATAATGATTGGGTCATACTGCCTTACTGCATTTTACTCCAATTTCTTTAGTAAAATTCTCAGTGTTTCAAAACATTCTAACTGTTATTCAATAGAATATACACTACCAATCAAAAGTTTTAGGATACCCCAATTTTTCCTGTTTTTTGATAGAAAATTATGCAGTTTAATGTCTCATTGTACTCTGGAATGAATGCACAGACATGATAGAACAAATTAAGAATCGAAGTTAAAAAAGAAATCATGGTATCCATTTATGAACCAAAATGTATTTTAAACTTTTGACTCGAAGTAGCCACCTTTAGCAGATATAACTGCTGAACACACTGGTGGCATTCTTTCTACAATGGAAATCAAATATTCTTCAGAGGGTTCTACCCAGCTCTGTTGCAGAAGCTCCCATAAATGTGTGGCACTTGTAGGCTGCTTTGCTTTCACTCTTTTGTCCAGTTCATCCCAAACCATCTCGATGGGGCTTAAGTCTGGAGACTGTGCTGGATACTCCATGTTTTCAAGCTCACCATCTTGTTCTTTTTTCCGAAGGAAGTTCTGGCTGAGCTTGGACTGTTTTGGGTCATTATCTTGCTGTAGGATGAACCCCTGACCAACTAGGCACAAACCAGAGGGCACTGCATGGCGCTGCAGAATGCTGCGGCAGCCGTTTTGGTTCAGGGCGCCTTTCACTCTGTAAGTCACTGACCCTGGATCCAGCAAAACAGCCCCAGACCATCAAACTTCCTCCTCCATGTTTAACAGTTGATGTCACACACCGAGGAACCATCCTTTCACCTACTCGACGGCATACAGAAAACCTGGGTAACCAGACCTTTTGTTTAAAACTTCACCACAGACCGTTGAACCATTTCAAGCTATTCGTTGAACTGGAACTGCATAATTTTCAGTAAAAAACTGGAAACCTTGATCGGTAGTGTGTGTGGTTGATTATATGCAGCTCTCTGCTCAGCTGTGTGTGTGTGTACCCAACCTCACCAGGGTGCTCTAGCCCTTCACTTTGTTCCTTCTGGAAATAAAGAACCCTCTCCACTCCATTTTCACCCCCAAACAGTGTCAGCTCCAGCTGTGTCATGAGTTCCAGACATCCTGTCAATCATCCAGCAGCTGTGAGCTGTATAACCACCAGCTCTCAGGAAGATAAAACTCGCCCCTAATCTGCAGAGATTAGGCGGGCAAATTGGCACTTAGAGGGGTGAAATCAGACCACATTATGCCCATGTGCGTGAGCGGGACAGGGGCACTGTTTTGTCTCCTCAGACCACTAATCCTATATAACTGTACAACATGCTGGCCAGCACAAAACAGGTTCCCCGTATATAGTCGGGCTCCGGCCGAGGGTTCTTCTAATTAATCTTCTTCTGCCATTTAAATAATTTTTTTTACCTGCTGGGGAGTCTCACCCGCGCCATTTTGGGAGGTGAGGGCGTTCAATTTTCTGTAATATTTACATAACTTGTCAGGCTGACTCTGTCGAGACTTGGATAATCCCTTAAACCATGCTGTGTGTTGCGCGTGTTGGGGAAAAAATACAAATATATTCATTGCTAGTGAATGAATGCACGATGTAATAACCAGCCTCCTGTCTACTTTTCTTAATGCCGAAGCAGTGGGAAATAAATGAGACATTATGTCATTTCCTTATCAGGTGCTTAACTGACATCACGCTCTTCCTGGAGGATGATCCCTGATTGCCTTTATATGAATCATTGGAACAGGAGTTAATTCTCGAGATAACTGTTACTACTGCTGTAGTTAGTCTCATGGTGTTACCATTCATTTAAAGGTCTACTAAGTTAGAAAAAAAAATGCTGTAGACATGTACAATATTGCCTGTAATTCACGAATCCGGCATTTAACTTTCGTAATTGTATGTCATATTGGCAAAAAAAAATGGAGAAACTAGACACTTTGAGACCTCTCCTTAAAACTCGCGAGCGATTGGCTAATCGGCTGCCACGTATGAGAAGTAAGTCGCTCCGGAGCTAGTGCAGAAATGACTTGTTTCACTCCTTATTTCAACAGCCAATTTGTGAAAGACAGACAAGTTATAGTTATCATATTTGGGATGAATATTCTTATCGATACATTTTCTACATACCCTATGAAATTATTTGACACAAACTGTACAGATTTTGTGGGTTTTTAACTTTTTCGCAAACAAAGCTCTGATCTCATCAGGGATTGCAAAACGAAAAGTTTACATTGGTCGTAAATGCGTGTACGATCATTTCACATTCTTACATTGTATACTACTCGAAAGGAGTGCTAATTTTGGACTTCGAACATAGTAAGCGACTGTACAGCAACTTCATACTGGCATGGACCTGTCGCTTGAGTTTATGTTTGGGTTTCGCTTTCGTATATGTGCCGTACCGAAGTCCTAGTAGTCCCTGTGACTAGGATCGCGATATGGCCAGTGTTTCAGAAACAAACACAAATGCAAAATTTGAATGTCATCATCAACAAAAACAATGATCAACGATACTAAGTTACTAACAAAGCAATGTAAACAAGCTCACTTGTCAGCTCGTCTTCACAGCACTCTTACATAGACATTAACACCGAAGCCGTAGAGCAGGGCTGGGCCGTGGGCTACCAGCGCTGGGCCCGGCGGGGTAGCAGCTGAGTAAGTGGGGAGTAAGCAGGAGAGCGGATCTCAGAGATGCCAAGTCTCATGCATTCGAAGTAGGTTCTACACTTTTTTTGGGCTTATTCACCGTAGTCTGCAATTATTCTATAAAAGCTTATTAATGAGATTCCCACACAGAATTAAAATCCTTGTAAACTGAAGTTTCAGTTTCACTTGCGTAAAGCTAGACTTCACCACAAGTCACATGGAAAGCGATTATGACTCCGGACTTCTCCTGCTTCTCTTTACTCAGGGAAAAGAGACCATGCATGTGTTTCATGATCGTTTCAATTGAAGCACCTATTACTAAAACCCCATAAGTCACACTTGACTTGACTTGACTTGACTTGTGGGGTTTTAGTAATCAGTGCTTTAATTGTTTGAATGAAACAAGACAATCTGAAACGTCTTTATGCAATTCCATTGTTTTCAATCTCACAGTAAAGACAAGCGTGAGAATTCCCGAGACATAAATCGATTTCCATGTCATTAGTGGGGAAATCCACCGTAATGCACTTGATGCACAATGACTTAAATTCCGCGAGTGAATTTCTTCAGTGCGCGCTGATTGGAAAATTGCGAACATGGCACAGGAAGGTGAATGCCACTAGGAGTCGAGACACTCTACTGAATGTGTGAGATTTGGCATCTCTTTTTTGGGAAGTGAAGTAAACTCACACCATGTTTGGAGTCTTGTTACAACCTACCACTACACACTTATTTGGCATGTTGATGAATGTTATCTCAAAATCAATGAAAAGAAGGATTGATCAAGGCAAAATCAATTATCAGTATAGAACAAACCACCGGTCGATCAGCTGGGAACATTTGCAACTTACTTTTTACACGTCACAGGTCACATGACTATGAGGTCCGTGTGCAACAACTTTTTTGAGGGGTGGGGCTTAGGACCGTACAAACCAGCCAAATTTTAGTTTTCAAATCATGATAGAAAGTTATAGAAAGCATTTACAAATTAATGATGCATATTAATTTGCTACATATGATCCATTTCTTTGAAAAATGGCCAAAAAATGTCTAACTGTGTGAACCTTTAACCTCATCAAAGCCATCATTTCAGAGCAAAACAAAAAACAAAAAAACACTGCCGTGAATTTGGACTGGGAGTTTGGGGTTTCTCTGCCCTCGGTTCTCTATCCCCTCCTTATGTTTGAATGTAGAAGTCATGGAGATTTGAGCCCTTGTCTGTGTACATGTTGCAGATGCATACGCACACACAAGCACACATCAGAGCTCTGTACCTGCAAACCCGTCCCGAAGTACACATGCACGCTGGACATTGTTAATTTAGCTGATTTGACCAGAGATGACCCCTTATATTTCAGTAGACAGGACGGAAATGATTGGGGGTCTTAAACTGAGAGCAAGATAGAACCTTTTAGAGCGCTTTTTTCTTTTGCTCCTCCTCTGTAACCTCTCTCCATCGCTCTCCCTGTGCCTCTCTGTATCTCCTATGTCTTTGGCTTGCTTTCAGCTCAATTCAATCAACCCAGTTCTCTCTCTGTTGGCCCTGATTCTCATCCCTAACCTCCGACAGAGAGAGGAAGGCAGCTCACGTACAAACGCACATACAACCGGCACCTCTGTGTCGTTTTAAATATTACCAACGCTATGTAGGCACCACATTGCCAAATTATCATCTTACATGGCCAGACCGAAGACCAGCCCCTCTCAACCATCACTGAGTTTAAATTGATAATTACAGCCGGAATTGTTTGTGTAATATCCGTCCCAGCCGCATTGCATTTTAGTTAATTCTGTTTTCCCAATTTCCCATTAGCGATCATGTCATTATGATTATTACGGCTGCCACGTGCTCCCGTTGCAAACACTGCTGCAGGGGGGCCGGAAGATTAAGTGCAAACCCTTTGCCCCTGATTGCAGGCCGCTTTCCTGTCAGGCCGATGCGAGGGCGATTGAACTGTCCACGGTCCTGAAATTGAATCTCTCTTCCGGGGGGGTAAATGATTATTTGCAAGTTTCTCCAAACGTGCAGAAAACGACGCGCATTGATTAATGTCGTAGTTAGACACAGAGTCGAATACGCCGCTAGTCTTCTGCCATATTGCAGAGTCGTATAATCGACCGGTGCGCTGGCCACTCCTGGCAAATGAATACGGGCAGGGTAAGCGTCTCTTGCAAGACTCTTGTCTATTCCGCTAATCACTGAACAGCTGATTAGCCTGCTGCATTTCCCCCGGCTTGGAAAACTGAACCACGGTAAAGCCGTCAATATTTCGCACGTTTTCCGGCACATATTGTTTGGAAGGTGTCACTTCCCGTGTTTTTTTTTTGGTTTCCAACAATGAAGATTGTTCTGAAATATCACTTGTATTTAACTAATTCACTGTCATTAGCCATCTGCCCATTATATGTATTCAACGGCCATGGGTTGTTCTTGCTTTCCTGTAGGCTATTTATGTATTGGCGTCCTATCTTCAGTTAGGCTACTGCACCCCTCCCCCATTCACTGTCACAACGAATTCTCCAGAGTGCACCCCGGAGGCCCGCAAGATTCTCGTAGATAAATACAGTATTGAACAAAAACGGCCAGAGCCGCAAACACATCGCCAGTAGCGCCTCTCCGAATTTGTCAATGGAGCGAAATCCATTGTTTGTCGAGAGACGCGCATCTGCTCTGTAGCTGTGCAGCTTCTGCGGATGACGCAACGTGGCATAAGACTGGCAGTGCCTGCAGCGCGCTCACTCCATTGAACGATATTTCGCTGTCACGCCAGTGGTGTTGCGTTCTCAAACGCTGCCTATTAGGGGAGAATGAATGCAGTTCATGCCCAAGATAGCGGACATAATCAATCCAGGGGACAAAAATCAAACTGAAGTAAAGAATCGAGATGACTTATGGAGAGTGTTTTCTTTGGAAACAGGCTGAAGCGCTGCCTAGTCTACAAACGTATGAGCACTATAATGTCTATAGCCAAACAGAGAGGAATCAGGCTCTCGCGCTTAGGCACAGTACAAAAATAATATACTGTAGATTAGGGTTGGTGATTCCACTGAAACGTTACCTTGACACTTTTGGGAAAACACCGAGGCGCTTGCTTTTGGGAGGCTATATAACAATACAGACATCATGATTTGTGACCCAGTAACCCTAAAGACAACAATACATTCACTCTGGGAATAATTCAGGGTGGCGTTATCTTCTGCACTGAATCGCCTCATTTTATTCTCAAAACACTTGCGTACCAGTAATTTAAGACAGGTAATCATTGCCTTACCAATATATTCAGGAGTGAGGTTGATTAGTGTGAAAAATACATTGCAAATATGAGTTGTCCGTGAGCTCAAATTTAATAGCCCTTCTATGAGACACTATATTTCATTTATTTTGTAAATTCTCAGCATTTATTTAGGTCTTCAGAGATGTTGATAAAGGTGATACTGTGGAATATACACTCACTTTCTACTTTATTAGGGACACCCTCCTATCACAAGTAGCTAGTGAACAGTGAATTTTGCTTTTGCAACTCAGTATATAATACAATGGGCACGGTCAAAAGGTTTGTTTGAGCAAACATCAGAATGCAAAATAAACAGTATTCGATACTTAAACAAAGATTTCATTTTGGGTGCCAGACAATGTGGTTCTCGCATCTCCGAGACACACATAGCATACTCTGGAGTTCAGACAGAAGGGTATGATGAACAAAACGATCCAGTGAGCAGCAGTTCTCTGGCTAAAAATTCCTAGTTAATGTAAGAGTTCGGAGAAGACTAGGTGCTCCAAGTTCAAGCTAACAGGAAGGCCACAACTTCTTGTTTCTGCAGAAATATGCGAAAGGCCATCAGTGCCCACACATCTCTCATCCTCTCATCAGATCTTCTACAGATGGGTTACGGCAGATGAAGCCATACCAGGCCCTGTTCCTCTCAGCTTAGCTCAGGAATATTTATTTATTTATTTATTTATTTATTTATTTTATTTAACCTCTATTTAACCAGGGAAGTCCCGTTGAGATTGAAATCTCTTTTTTCGAGGGAGAACTGGGCTCCCTTGAAAGCTTCAGTGACTATTTGTCCACAAAAACGGGGGATAGAAGAGTGTGGAAATCATGTACGTTCTGAATGAATATTGATTGGTGACCGCGGGTCAAAATTTTGAGTACAAACAGGATAAATTAACGTATCCTCACCAGTTGTCAATGGTTCTTGTTACATTTGGTGTTATGGCACGAGGCTTGCCTAACCATTTTTTTCCCTGACCATGTGCCTCCCATTATGGTCTTTCTCTTATTTCCAGCAGAATAGTGTGCCCTGTTACAAAGCTGTGATCATCTTAAGCTGGTTCCCTAGCAGTGAAAAGTGACGTGTGATCTGATGGTCTGTTCACCTCCACATCTCAATCTAGCAGAGCACCACAGTGATGGAGTGGAATGGGAAGTTTGCTGCATGTATGTCTGTCTGAAAAATCAACTGGGGCTGTTTGATGCTATTGTGTCATCATGAATCAAATTCCTAAAGAATCTTCCCGGCACCTTGATTGATCGTTGCCATGGATAATTTTTGGGGCAAATAGGGGTCCTATCCAGATGCAGTTAACGAAGATGTGAGTTCTAACGCTTTTCCAAATGCGTTACGCGGTAAAATACTGTATGTTTATTTGGTATTGGCAATATTACAATATTTTCCGTGTATACTGCTGTTGTTATTAGGGCACGTTCCCTTTTTGCAGTGAGTAAAATTCATTGGTGAGGACTGTGAACAAAGCAGCAACCAAAAGGTATGTTTGGATGGGCTCTTCTTGAATAATTAATATATTTCTTTTTCACTAAGTCAGCACTTGCTCCACGGAGTAATTGTGTGTTTCTGGGTGAGCGTGTGTGTGTGTGTGTGTGTGTGTGTGTGATTGTTCTGGCCGTACTGGAGAGAAGAAATCACAGCTATTTTTTCCTTAGTTTTGTGATATGAAGAAGATACAAGTACACCACCGAGCTTAAGCAGGTCTCTCAGCATTATTTTGTCATGAAATACACTACATTCACAGGAAAATATGAGTTTAGCAAATGTAATTAATCTCAATCAACTGATTGCTCTACGTGGGTCTCTAATATGTTTTGACAATTGATCTTATCTGTAAACAAGACCTTTTTTCATAATCCTGTGGGGTATTTTGAGCAATTTTTAAGGTGCAGTTACGTGACCACTCTGTTTTTGCAGCTTAACACTGATTTAAAATCTGCAGTGTTGCTCCTGCATTTCTGCTCAGCAGTGTTCTGTGGATTATTCACTGACACTTCCACGCCTGCTTACTGAGGATCGTCTCCGGTCTGCTGCAAAGGTGCATGTGGATGTTCTTCACTCCAGTATCAATTCTTTGCTTTCAAAAATAGAGGACCTCTTTATTCAGGGCCTCTTTATTCAGGGCATTCTATTTACTCAGCTCACCAGTAATGTTTATTTTGATAAGTTAAAGGTTTGGCCTTTGATTTGATTATCTTGATCTTTCAAGCCTTTTAAGGGCTACAAAGAATTTTTCTTGATTATGTTTCGCATGTCGAAAAAATCCAATCACAGTCTTCAATATGAAGCAAAAAAAAAAAAGATTTAATAAAAATCAATCGGAATCAGCTACAAAAGCGTTCATCCCAAACATTACGATCCTATGATATGGGGGACTCTGTTTAAAGTGCCATAATTTCTACATGCTGGAACTATAAACCATACAGTGCCTGATAATGAATGTTCATTATTTATTTATACTGCTGGATTGCAAAACAAAATTGTAGGGAATTAAACCAAAGAGAAAATGTCTCACTTAAATCACACAGTTCACAGAACCTTAAATGTGTGTCTTTTTAAATATCTTTCTTTCACGAACTATTCCGACTCAGAAAGGAGAGAATGGGGAGCATGTGTAATGAAGATATTCATTCATTAATAATGCATTGTTTCCGGAACGCTTGACTGATCTATAACCCAATACCTGCATAGAGGCCACCAACTGATAGGCCTTTATGATGGATATGGTCTGCTTACATTTTGTAAACTGAATGAACCACAGGTGTTTTCCAGAAGCCCAATAATTGAATGTTTTCATTTATTTCTGGCTACTTTGCTGGCTTGCTATGACTATAAACTAATTTATGTACTTTATGTATTTATATACACACAATAGCAATTCACAATGCCTAGCATTTGCTTTAATTATTTATTACCACAAAAAGAATGCAGACAGATGTTGCATGGAGAATGCTATACATATTCAGAGATATCCAACATTGGCTACAGGCTAAACAGCTAAGTAACGGCAACAGTGTCACGTTTATTGAGCTAGTGGTTCATATACGACCTCAGATGACTTGTTGACGTGGGTCAGAGTTCTGTTGAAAAAAGCAATTTACCTCTAATATCTAAATTGCTGTCTCATGAGTCGGGCTACGGAGCTTTGTTTGTCTCTTATTGCCTATGAATCGCATTAAAAATTTTTTTTGCCTGAGCCAATGGTGATCAGGGTCCCTAAGTCCCTATTCACATGAGTTCATCCGTGTTTTTTTTTTTTTAGGCTGGAAGAATTTCTTTCTGATCAGAGACATTCGGAACCACTTATTTCAAGATAAACAGAAACATTAGGTTTCACATTTCAATTTTTAGCTTCCTTAAACAGCTCAAAACGCAGCAATGAGGACGACGTATGTAATATCTGGTTTATTTGTGGATCTGAAATATTTCCTGGTTGGTGTAATTGAGTTTTGTAAGTACGCCAATGTGATGATTTCAGCGTGCTATAGTTAGCAATAAATTGTACAAAACTGAAAATGTGTTGTGTGGGCCATCTTAATCCCTGAACTGCCTCCTATTTTTATCTCAGCAGTTCTTAATGCTCGCTGTTACTATAAACATTTTTGTATTTCATGAAGTGCAACATTTAGCATTCAAGATGTTTTTTTTCTCCTGCAGTGAATTTCCCCACGGAACTGACCTAATCTGACCACTGTTCTACACTGAGTATTACTCCTCAGCACTGACCTCACCCCTGCTCCACACTGCAGCACAGAGGGGCAGCAGAGAACTTGATTCTCCTTTATGGGAAAGAATTGTGTTCCAGTCAAGTCAGACTAAATAGAATAAAAACACAGGATGTGCAATGAAAAATTAAAGATAGATTATTGAATTTAAGTTTTACTTATTAAAAATGCAGATGAGACTGTCTAAAGTCATTAGATGCTATTATAAAAGGATATGACAGCGAGAATAAGAGACTGACTGTACCTGTTGTGCAAGTTGGGTAGACTTTTCTTCAGCTTTCAATTCAATCTCCACTACATGCACAGACACTGACTCAACACCAACCTGATCCAGAGGAGAGATTTGGATATTGAGGATATTCACTGGGGTTGGTTGAATCATTTAGAAAGATCTCTGCTGTCTTAAGTTCTCTTTTTTTATATAGTGTGCGCTTGCTGGTTTGTGGCAGAGCAGTAATTTGATTTCTGGTTTGAAGAATTTTACTGGGCCTGCTTAGATTGGGCAGAACCTGAATTTCCAAAACAACAATGGAAACAGCAGAGTAAAATACTGTATTTTCACTGCAGGACTTTTAAAACTGAGCAAAGATGTTTGAGCCGTTAAAACATGAAAAACTCTGTTTCCTAAGAAAAGAGGCTCTGCCCCCTTTCTTACACGTCCAGAGATTTGTCCCAGCACGGGTCATTCTCCATCACAAGCCCCAAATATTTAAATGGATCTGCTGCTTGCATGGTTAGATCTCTGATTAATGGAGTCGAGAGGGGGAGTACACGTTTTGTGAAGTCAATCGATATTTCTTTTGTCTTTTTCTTATTCAGACATAGGGATGACTGGTCACTCCACACAATAAAAGCCTCTCAGACAGGCTTGTGATGTTGCTCAGAGCTCTTGATAAGACTTAGGAACGCTGTATCATCGGCAAACTTCATCAGATATCTGTGGATTTACTCCTGCAGTCTTTCAAATTGAAATTGTAGAGCAGTGAGGATAAAATGGCCTACAGCTTTAGCGGGACCCCGGTGATATTAGATTGATATCAGTTACCCACGTGTCTACTCAGGCTTGTGAAAAACTAGTGGAAAGGTTGAACATACGCTGGATCAGGCTGTCATTGAGGTTTAAATGGTTAGTGATTTCTGTGCAAGTTGTCAGTGGAGACTGGATGGATTTGAAAGAGGAGGAAAGGTCCAAAAACAAAATATTTAGAGGGGGATGGATCTCATCTTTCACTTTCCTGGTACGAACTTTCCTTTTCCTGGTACGAACTCCTGCTCTGACCGCTGCTCCACACTGCAGCTCTGACCACTGTGCCTCACCGCTTCTCTGATCACTGTCTCCTAATACAGCTGGTGAGCGCTAGCGGAGCCTGATCGGGTTGATGTCAGTGGGGTTCTCACCGGCAGAGAGAGACGAGAGGAGCAGACAGACAGCTGACGTGTGTCCAGACAGTGTCTAGAAGCTGTCAGATATTAGATCCATACCTCAGTGTGGCTAATTGACAGGATTGTGCTACCTACTGTGACACTGGAGTCCTGCTGGTCACCTAGCAACTGGCTGCTTTTATAGCTTACCTTGCAATGTGCAACTCAATTGCACAGCGAACTGTACAGGGTTTTGATTCTGCGTTTAACAAGTACACAATGTCACTAATGCATTTTACTTGGGCTTATTGTGTCTCAAACTCTTTGTTTTTCCTTCAGATCTCTTTTCCCTCTTTCCCCCACCTTACTGCTCACTCACTGGAGCACCTTCATTCTCTCTCTCTCAGTCTTTGCCACGGTCATAATTAAGCAGCCCAGATTAACGTCAAATAAGTAAACACCATTAGCTGTGTCAGCCACCAGCCAATCAGCGCACAGAGCGCTGAGTCCCCTGTGACACGCTGACCCACTGCATGTGCGTGTGCTCGTTACCATAGCAACTTTCCTGTACCAAGGCACACTCGCAGTAATGCAGTGGGAGAGAGAGAGAGAGAGAGAGAGAGAGAGAGTGAGAGAGGGAGTGAGTGAGGGAGAAGGAGGTTTCTGGAAATATAAAGATACTTCAGTGTTTCCCACTTGAGGTCCGCTCGGCTAACGCAGTGGTGGGTGTGCGCAGTGTTGGCGGAGTGCGTCGCGCTCCAGCCTGCATCAGCCGCATTGTGAGCTGATTGGTTTGGGAGGAGAGCAGCGAGCCAAGCGGCTAGCTCCTGGGCTAACGCAGGCCGGGCGCAGAAACAGACATAGATGCAGGAGGTATCTCCGTCCCCTGTGTGTTAATGCTCTAGCATACTGATCAATGAGCCACCGATCAATGACCCACTGGCCAGCTGGTTGATTAACACACTGCGGTGCTTCAGCAAATACAGCCATTTGCTGGCATGTGCAGCTCTGTCCCGTGTATGTATGTAGTATCAGAACCATCTAACCAGACCTCCATCCTGCCGACACTCGAACGCTCACATCACATGCTCAACTGTCTCTTTTAAAATGTTTTGATATCAGCAAAAATAATTTTTAGGGAATTGAAAAGGTATTCAAATCAAATTACATACTACTGTAATTATGTCAAGTCAGCTCAGAGCTTAGTACGTCTAACGGTCTTGTATAGAAGCTCACAAAGGACACGCAGTCCCAAAGTTGGACACATAATGTGGCCTGTGAACAGTATGGGCCTCGAGACCATCACTGGTTTGTGGCACCGCACACTTGCACATTGGATTTGAAAACAATGAGCACGAGGTGAAGTTGTTAATGTCAGCTATTATATCTGGGTATTTACATCCATATCATGGGAGCCATGCAGGAATGACGTCCTTTTATACTGTCATTCGCTAAGTACTCACGGATTGTACTGTATATTGTCTGTCCTGCAGAGACACACACACACACACACACACACACAGACACACACGCATGTGCGCACGCAAATAACAAATATGTTGAGTAACTACAACAGTCGGACTGCTGTTCATTATTGGTAGAGGAAGGGGAGGTGTCAATGCTTTCACAAGCAGAGAAGGAATCTATCCTTCATTTATCTCTCCCCCTCTCCCTCATTCTGTCTCTGGAGACCTGTTTTACAGGCTCGAGCACAAACCTCAGCCTTTCTCCATCTCTCTCCCCTTCCGCCTCAGCAGCCTCCCTGCTATGGCGCCACTCTGGGGCCAGACTGAGAGGTAAGCAACATGGAGGCCAATGTTATTGTGACCAAACCCAGTGAGCCCTTCAGCATATGAGCTCAAAGCTCACAATCGAGAGATGCCTGTTTCGGAGCGCAGGTTAGCTGCCTGTTAGCTTTACAGCGCCTCTATTGACTTCCCCCATCCTTCCCACACCTCTCGATCCTCTTTCCCCTATACTCTCCTCTCCTACCCTGATGAAACCAAGCTAGACTCATTATTCAGTCATTAACTCCCAAAAAAACAAAACAAAATTAACAATATTGGCAGATATTTTCATCTAATATTTAAAATGCTGGTACCATCATTGAGGTGTGATGTTTTTCTCTCTTTGCAAGATTTTCTAATCGGTAATTAAATTTACTTGCCTAACAAACCGTAACTTAAAGCTAATAAACAATAGTCTAATAAAGCGCAAAATTATTTAAGGTCCTTTGATGAGACAAGTACTTGCTGAGATGAACTCTTGCTCTGTTTTTGCTGGTGCCTGGAGGTCTAGTGGTTTCGTTGGAGAGGAAGTGGATTGGAGTTCAGAGTCTGTCTCTATCTTTGTGTCTCTGCATGTTAGTCCTGGCTTTGGTCTGGACTGAGCCTGGGTTCCAGCTTCTGTTCTGACCTGGTTTGACTGGCCCTGTTCCCAATTCTCGCAAAGCTAGTGATTCTTCCTCTTTCTCTATGCGTGTAGGTAAAAATTCTCTTTCAGTTTCTGACTAGGCCAGTAATGGCCATAGTTCTTGCGCTGATTCAATCTGTGACAGTTTGGGTTTCTGTTTGACTGGGCTGGTAATTTTTCTGTATTTTGTTTCTACTGGGTAGAGTAAGGTTCTCGTTCTTATGCTGACCAGATATGTTACAGTTCCAAATCCAGTCCTGCTAGCGGTCGATACTTGCTCTGGTTCTGATTTTGGTCTCAGATACTGCAGTTGACCTGGAATCCCTGTCTCTGAGGCTGCAGAAAGCGGATGGCCTCAATTGGGGCCCAAATTTATCTCTCTCCGCAGTGAGAAGCAGAATCCACTCACCAAGGATACAGATTGAGTAAGAGAGAGAAGCGAGGTCATATTTGTTTCGATTCTGTACTTTTAGATCTTCCTTCATGTTGTCAGTTGTATGTTCTTATGTCTTTTCTGAGTGTTGATTACAAAATATTTATTTTCAAATGGCTATAGTGCATTTTTAAAGTGGAAGAGGGTGAGACGGATAAGTAAGGGAAAAGGGCCTGAAACAAACAGGGAGAGAGGATGAGGCTTCGAGAGGAAGAATGAAAGGATTCGAGACAGAGGGACAGGCTGGAGCGGGTGATGGAGGAGGAGAGGGGGAGGACCCATGCGATAGGAAGAGAAATTACCTGACCAGACCCTCACTGCGCAGGCCTGTGCTAATTAAACCTTTCAAATGTGAGATCACTGATATGTGAATTTAATGTTCAGGTCTGAACATTCTAACATTCATGTCACAACCACTTCTGAAAATTGAAAGTAGTTACGTTACTGAGTTTTGAAAGACATTTAAAACTGCACACCTCTTGAAAAAAGAGAGTCTACCTGCCTGTAATGACTGATTATCCCACTGACTACCCTTTTTCCCTTCCCTGGCGTTCTGCGGCCCTTACCTCCATCGGAGTACGTCTCCGTGCCGTACCCATCCTGCAGGCCCGTGCTCCAGGTGCCCTCGTACTTGGCGCTGGTGCCCGTGCTCTCCCGCAGGCCGTAGCGCCCCTTAAATCCGTGCGTCCACTCGCCCTTGTACACCCACTTCCCCTTGTTCTCCACCCCGATCCCGTGCCTCTTGCCCTGAGCCCACGTGCCCTGGTAGGTGTTCCCGCTGGGCCAGGTGTACACGCCCAGCACCTCGAACCCATGGCTCCAGGACCCAGAGTACTCCCCCTGGCCCTTGGGCCCTGTGCAGATGCCATGACCATGGGCCTTCCCTTCCTGCCACCCTCCACAGTATGACCCCCCATCATCAAAGTCGAACCTGCCCCCACTGGACATGCATGAAACAGGTTTTGACAAATCCCCCAAGCCTCAAAAAGAAAAAACAAGAAAAAGAGATGAAAGGAGGAAGGAAGAACGAGCGAACGCGGACTGAAAGTGCGTGGCGACAGGATGCGTAGAGCAGTTTCCTCCAGACGATGGGACTGGGAACAGAAACCTGGAACAGGAGCAGAGGAGGCCCCTCTCGGTCCCTCCTCCCTCCTCCCCCTCAGCGGAGAGAAGAGTCCAACTCGGTGCTGTTGTGTGGCAGGTGCTCCTCTGGGCCTCCTCAGATCATCACTCCCAGCTACTCCCACCGCTACTCCTTCTTCGGTCCACAGCTTGGAGTCGAGAGAAGTGACCAGGCAGCCATGTGTCTTCCTGCCTTAACTCCCCCCCTTTCACCGACGTTCCCCCCTCCCTCCCCGTTCGGCAAAAATCTCCACACACAGCCCGTCCGGCGGCCCCCAGCTGATCTCAGCCCCCCTGGAGGCTGCCGAGGGGGTCGGTCTCCGCCTAGAAACTTGGACTCCTACGCAGCGATCTCCAGGCGTGGCAGGGAACCATGGCGATCCGTCTTCCCCTCTCCTTCCCTCTCTCTCTCGGGCCGGAATCAGGCGCTCCGCTTCCCCATCTCGGCGCCGAGGAAGGAGCGACAGCGGCTCTTGCCAGGGAAGAGCGGAGCGCAAAAAAAAGGAGAGAGGGAGAGAGAGGGAGGGAGAGACGAACGAAATCTGCTCGGCTTCTCGCTACAGCTTACGATGATGGAGACGGCAATGCAGTCTCTCTGCCTCTCCGCCGAGCAGACGCACACAAACACACACACACACACACCCGCGCAGGCACGCACGCACACACGAGCGCATACACACTCCTTCACGGACGCAACGATCGCACACTTCAGCACACCTCGATGATAAACAATCAATCTGATTTATGGTTTTTTTTTTCACCCTCAATCTGCTTCTCCCGTTCTCTCTCTCTCTCTCTCTGCTCCTCCGATCTGGTTGTAGTCTACAGCTCAAGTCCTGGCTCCCATTTGATGGATGGAAGGTGGAGAAAAATCTGAGCGGATTTACGGTCTCCCTGTTTTTTCTTGCTTCCTCTTCTTCAGGGCTCAGCTCGGTTATTACTCACTTAACGCTCGCTACCTTTTTTTTTGGTCGTCATCTTATTTCCCCCGGCCCTGGTTGTACAGGGCTGTCTCTCTCTTTCTCTCTCTCTCTCTCTTGCTCTGTGGTGTCTCTGAATCCAGCTCATTAGAAGAGGACTGTTCCAACGCAGCCAGGTCCCCCTCCCCCCCCTTCCCCCCACCCCCCTCTGCCCTCCCCCCGGCTTTTAAAGAGACAGTGGAACAAAAAGCCTCACTCACCCCGCACTTCTGTCTCATGGCCCCAGGGAGCAAAGATCGCTCTTCCTAATTGCCCTGTTCGCTCTCCTCTCCCTCTATCTCTCCGTCGCTCAGTCCTCCTGCTCCGATTACGGCTGAGAAATAGGTGTTTCACAAGTGAGCCCGTTGAATAGGTGAATCATCGCCCCGAAACTGTGTCTCCAATTATACGCTTCCATTTTTAACACAGATATTTTTAACGCGGTTTTGAAGAATAGTTCAATTTTAATATAATAATACACCCTCGACATGCTGTAACGCACTTTAAAAAAAATAAAAAATCTGTCGGGTATTTGTAAATACAGAGGCAGCGATCATTCTTGTTTTTATGGAAGCTTCTGATCTTTGATATGTAAGCTGGATAAAAATAAATATTTACATGGAATATAAATGCATTTATACATGCATTTATGTTTTATAACACTGCATGCCTTGGCAGTTCGAGAGGTTTTGAGAGAGAGAGAGAGAGAGAGAAAGAGAGAGAGAGAGAGAGAGAGTGTGTTGCCAAAACAATCAAATGTGTGTGTTTGTATTTGAGAGCTTATGTTTGAGTGTAAATTTGTACCTGTGTGTTTGTGGATACACCGATAACCCAAAACAGTAAAACCATGCACAAATGAAGCAAATAGCATCGATAATCTCATTACAACAGCACTCGTTAAAAGCGGCAGTCAAACCTAAGATAATAAGCAAACAGTCGATTCTCGTAGTCAGCGTATTGGATATAGGAGAAATGGGACCTGAGCAACTCTGTCACGGGCCAAACCGTTATGGCCATACACGTGAGTCAGAGCATCTTTGGAATGACGATGCTTCTGGGGAGCACTTGGTCAGCAGTGGTGAATAACCCACCAACAGTGGTCCAAATACGGGCAAACCATGTACTGGCAGCAGAGTTTTGGGTGCTGAGATTAATCAATGCACTGGAGTAAGAAAGGCTATCCTGTTCGGTTCAAACTGACAGAGGGGCTACTGCGGCATATATCATGGAGAATTTTAATGGTACGTGAGGAACATGCTGTGCTTCATACCCTTCTGTGTGTAGTGCTTTGTAGCTGCAGGTCAGTCGGAGCACCCATTCTAACCTGGGACCTCCAATGTGAGCACCAGTGGCGGCTAGTGAACTGGCGATAGGGGAAGTTTGAACCATCCCTGAAAGATAATGATTGGTCATGACCTGTTTTCAGTCTTAATAAAATTGACGTGACTTGACTCCAAAACATTCTAAGGACCATCAGCTGTTGCAGGTTCTCCTTGTTAAGTTGAAGTAAGGATGAATAGCCTAATTCTTGAACTGTTTTCAATCATTCATTTAAATTACCATTTCAGAAACTGAAAACCCTCAACATTATCAGGTGTGGTTAGTTTTTATTAATAACGCACCTGTCAACTCTCACGCATTCGGCATGAGTTTAGTGGCATATTTGTGTTCCCCTGCTGTAGTCAGCAATTATTCAATCAACCCATATGTAAGAGATTCTCTCGCGGATTTGAAGTCCTAGTGCATGGAGGTTTATGTTTCACGTGCGTTACGGTGGGTTTCACCAACAGTAACACAAAACCGATTATAACTCCGGACTTCTCACGCGTTTCCTTACTCAGGGGTTGGAACCAATGCATGTGTTTCCTGATCATTTGAATTGTTTAAATGAAATAAGATCAATTGAAGCAATGAAATTGCATAAAGATGTTTGAAATTTGAGTCATTGCTTCAAAGCCACTTCCCCAAAAGAAATGAATGCGCACAGCCGAACCGCTGACAGAAGAACACAGAAAGGGTAAAGGAATGGCGTGCAGACCATCATTAGCTTTCATCACAAAACCTTACACAACCATGCATATGATTGATGCATTATTCACACATCCGAACATGTCATGTTATTAGGTATATGGAAACACTGTAAGCGTAATCAATGTAAATGCAATTAACGTGAAGTTACCCTAGCTCCTTGTAATTACATCTGTCAAGATAGCTAGCATGGGAGCAATAGCTTCGAAAGTAAATAGAAAATAAGACTTTAAAGCCAGTAGTACTCTGCTGGCCAACTAGTGGTGACTGTCGGCGGTGAAGCTAAAATGAACATGGTTAGCATACCACACCGTACAAGTACTGTATATTTAGTTTTATTTTTTTTCATTTGTGGAGCATTTCATCCATAATCATCCAACAGTAATTGCCAGCAGACTAGCTAGCTACCTGATGATTTTATTTTAGTTCACCGGTGATGTATTGACGAGCAGGAATTTTGCACAGCATTCATAGCATGTTGTACAATGACTCACACTTAAGAGCCTCTGGGATGAGAACACTGGGCTCTGATCTTACATGGATACTCCGGAAGCCAGAGCATCACTTCAAAGAGGACAGGCAAGAGGTGGAGGACATGTAACAAGCTGGGCTATCTACCCAAATTATTCTTGGGTGCCATGTTAGTCTTTCATTTCTTGCTTTACTTAGAGTACAAGCTGTTGTAGGTGTAGGTGGAACAGCTAATTTTGGCTACTCTCTCTCTGTCATGTCTGGCGTTCTTGTACAACTAGCTCCGTAGCTTTGCCAATGTTGTCCAAGTCACCTCCGGGCATGTGCAATGAGTAACGGGAAGAATGCTCGGGTGTGTGCTGGTACATAAGTTCAATAGACAGGCAGCGAGACCATCCAGTCATTTAATTTGGGCCCAATCAAATGATTGGACGGGCTTATCACAGCCCTGTTCCCGCCACAGATACCATATTTTCTTGTTTTTTTATTTTAAGGGACCAGTGTGTAATATTTGGCATGGTTTATTGGCTAAAAATCTGAATATACTACCCATTAATATGTTTATATAAGTGTATAATCACAATAAAATTAAATTTGTTTGGTTTTCGTAGCCTTATAATTATGCGTTTATATATACATATAGCAAGGGCCTTGCTTTACAGACGTCGCCATTTTGCACCGCCATGTTGGTACGGCAGTCTGACCGGACAATCCAGCTAGCTAGAGAATGCTTGTCGCGTGTATAAATCCCAGTCGTGGAAGAGGCCATTTCCGCAAAAGTGTTTTGGTCCTCGGAGAGGGTTGAGCGTGAGTGAGTGAGCGAGCGCTGCAGTCTAGAATCTGAACGCTGAATGTCACTGTTTCCCCCCATTTTACACAACAGTCCTTTAATCGATTCCATATGTCGATATTGAGCTATTGAGCTTCTAAGAGAATTTTGACAAATATGACAGAAAATGTTCCTGAAAAATCTCACTAATTCACTGCCTTTAACTAACTTTACCTGTTACTTGTTACAGTTCCTTATTTTTACTTAGTTGCATAAATTGTGCCTGGCTGGCAATGATTGGTTGTCTGGCTTGATTTGAACTTCTAGTACAGTCAGAGGCTGTAATTCTTTTGTTCATTAGCAAGGCATGTAGTTGACTTTACAGCACCTGTCCCTCCCAGTCTCTTACCCACACCCTTTCCCAGTCACCAATCCATTTTGCCACCGGCAATGTATAACACTAACCCAGCTTGTTCCTTTCCCCACGAAAGATGCTTCCTCTAGCACAGTCCTACACAACAACAAAATCTCCTTTGCCCCTGTTCACCCCTTCTGATAACTTTACCATCTCAGGGAAGCTATCCCAGATAGCAAGCTCCTCCGCTTCGGATCTGCCCCGGCTCTGAGCCAGATCAGCTGGAGTCGGCACAGAGCCAGGGCAGATCCGGTGCGGAGGTACTTGCTATCTGAAATGGTACTGCTGGTCATTCGCGCAGAAGGCTGACTTTATCTCGGGCCTATGCCTCCTATACCTCTCCCTTCATCTCCTTGCTTTCACAGAGACCTGGTTCACACCACGCAACACTGCTACTCCAACAGCATTCACCACCTGATTCTCCTTTTCTCATAGCCCTCAGCCAGCCGGTTGTGGTGGCAGCACTGGCTCGCTCATCTCTCCTCCCTGGAAATTTTCTGTCCTTCCCCTCTTTTACCTTTCCATCTCTAAAACTGAATACCACACTGTCTCAGTAATTTTCCCCATGAAATCTTATACTGTTTTCGTTTACCATCCACCGGGCCTTTGAGTAGCTTCCTTGATGAGTTGGCCACCCTGCTCAGTTCTTTTCCAGAGGGTGGGATTCTTGCTAATCCTCCTTGGAGAATTCAACATCCACTTGGAAGCCTCTCTGTCATCAACCAACTAGCATCTTCTTCACTGTTTTTACCTTTCCCTGCTCAGCTTACCTCCTAGCTATAAGGTTGGAGACCTTCTCGACCTGATCATCCTGAAGAGCAGCTCCTCTTCTGAGTTCACAGTACCCCTTCTATACCAGTCTGACCGTCACTTCATTTCCTCTCCCCTCCAGCCATTTTCTTGCCTCTTCATCCTCCTTACAGTTATTGTCCATCGTACTACCTGCTTTCTCTCACCCTTCTTGATGCCCTCCAAAGTCACGGCTTCCCTTCAATCTTTGGAATTCTTCTCCAAACTTTCCTGCATCCCAAATCCACTTTCCTTTCTATCCTCTGCATTGGACTCACTCTGTGCCCTTATTTCTAGGTCAGCACGCTCATCCCCCTGCTGCTCACAGATGTCCAACACTCTCTACACGAGCAGGGCCAATTTAAGAACAGCAGAGAGAAAGTTGAGGAAGTCCAGAGCTCTGATCTGTCCTTCTACCAATCTCTTCTGGTGGCATTTTCCACTTCTATGACATTTGTTGAAATCAATTATCATCAGTCCACATTTCATTACTCTAAATCTAATCTACTCAATAGTCCTCCATTTTCTATTCTTTCCTCAGCCCACTTTCTCCTTCACCAAATTTCTTCTTTACTGCTGATGACTTTGCGTTCATTTGTCATGAAAAGGTTGCTGAGATTTGCTACACACCCACAATGACCTCCGCTCCTGCAGGCTCTCCTCTCTGTCTAATTCTCCATTTTTTTAACTCCCCTCACAGACTCTAGTGTCTCCCAGCTTCTGCTTTCTCGTCGCCTTACTCCCTGTGTGCTCGACTCAATTTCATCAACTCTTCTCCGTATCCCCCCTTTTGCCACCCCCCCTTGTGACCTCCTTATTGTCTGAGTGCTTCCTCTCTTCTTTTAAATCTGCTTATATCACCCCTCATCTCAAAAAAGCTAACTCTTGACCCTTCTCTCATCAAAAACTATCGTCCTGTCTCTCTTCTCTCTTTCCTTCTAAAAATACCTGAAAGTGATGCCTTGAGCAAACCCTCTGCTTTCTTGCCACAGAATAAGATATTGGAACCTCATTTGTCTGGCTTTGGACTGGGCCACTCAAAAGAAATCACACTTCTCTCCATGAGTCACTTTATGCCATAAGAGCAGCCTCCCCTTTTTCTGTCTTGATCCTCCTTAACGTGTCTGCGGCCTTTGATACTGTCGAACACCCCATCCTTTTGACTTGCTTGTAAGTTATAGGCTACACAGCCTTAGACCATCTCAAATCATGCTTTGCCGATCACTCTTTCATGGTTGCCTGGGCCATTGCATAATCAATAACCTCTCTTTCTTGCTACGGGAGTCCCACAGGGCTCAGTCCTTGGTCCCTATCTCTTCCCGATGTACACACACTCTCTTGGTGCTTGTGGTGGCTGCTCCTCAACTTGAATGTTAAGTGACTGACACTACTCCATACTACAGTAATATTTAGTTTTTCACATCACATGTTTACAGTGCAATGATGACACATACATTTTGGTTTTCACATCAGTTTTATTTGTAGAAATTTACTCTGTAAACTAAATATGGGGTGCACACATTTTAATTAACATTGCATGAAATTGTTTGGTAGCATTTACCTTTTGTTAATGTTCCTTCTTCAGAGCACTTGCCTATCAGGTTTGGCCACCTGCCTCACCGTCCTGTAGCCTCAGCTCGTGTTTTATCTCACCACTCTTATGCTGATGATACTCAACTCTTTCTTTCTCTATTTCTGACACACAGCCCAGGTAAGACGAAGATGATCTTCATCCCTGCTCCCACCTCCCTCATGCATGATTCACAATTTTCATCGAGGATACACTTGCGTCCTCATCATCCTGTACGGGGAATCTCGGAGTGGTGTAGGCAAACAGATTCTCTCTCGCTGAGAACACTGCAGCGGTGAGCCGGGCATGCAGATTCATCTTGAAGAACACCTGGAGAACCTGTCCCTTTCTCACCACCCACTCGACCCAGCTTCTGGTCCAAGTCCTAATACTATCCCATCCAGAATACTGCAACTCTTTTTTGGCTGATCTCCCAATATCTGCTATTACATCTCATCCAGAAAGCTGTGGCACATCTAATTTTCAACCAACTAAGACCCTGGAATGTCACCCCCCTTCTTAATGACCTCCATTGGCTCCCTGGTTTGGCTAGCATCAAATTTAAAGCACTGTTGATAGGATACCAGGTTTCCGAGGGGTCAGCCCAAACCTACCTTCAGAACACTATCAAATCCAATACACCTGCCAGAGCTATTTATTCCTCCACTTATGGACACCTGGAAAACCTTGCCCTTCCCAGTCAGGTCTGCTGTCTGCATTGGCCCCCAGATGGTGGAATTATACCTCCCCACTGAGGTCAGAACAGCAGAGACCCCTGTCTCCTTTGAGCATTAAGCATCATCATCTAACGAGCATCATCTAACGACTTGCCTTTCAAGGCTATAACTCTCTCCCACCTCATAAATTTTGGCAGCTGGTATGTTCTTGATGATTTTATTGTGGTATCATTCGTTCTGGTGGGATTAATACATGATTGAAGGTTTGTGGCCACCAGTGGCAATTACAACCACCACCACCTTTTTGGCATTTTCAGCACTTTTGGTCCTGCTGAGATGCACTTTCTTTTGTAAGTTGCACCGGGGAAAAGTGTCTGCCAAATGATCGAACTGTAATATATCCATCTCTACTCTCTGTGTATGTCTATCACTGCTCTGTGTGTTTCCATAACTGCTCTTCGGGTATCAATCACTGCTCTATATGCACGTCTATCACTGCTCATGATATCTATCAATGCTCACACTATTTACCACTGATCTCAGTGTGATTGCTCTGTCTTTATGTGTCAGTGATATGGAAAGGTAGCCACTTGATTAGTATAAAAGGGATTAGAATGCTGGGGATTAATGTCTTTAACGAGAGAGTCTGGCCTTATTGGCCAAGCTCTGTTTTCTAGGGGTCACGTCCCAGCCCCAAGGGGCAGGCCACCAGGTCTGTGCGCGCGTATGAGTGTGAGATGGGGATGGGTGCAAATTTGTCCATGTAATCTGTAATAGCTCCTTCCTTTTTATGTCTCGCCCTGAGAGTTCAACTGGATGGCCTTGGAGTGTAGATGTGGACCAGGAAATGTAAAATGCTCCCCTTATTTTTGCAGAGGATGAGGAAGGTCCCCTGGGAGATAAATAACTCCAGCCCCTCACCAGCCAGCCTAGCTCTCAACCGCCAACTCCCCCCCATGCATTAATGATAATCAATGCTAAAATTACACGCTCACAACAGACAGAGCCATACAGTGTAAATTTGAACACTGTTTATGGCGATGACACTCCGATCAGAACAACCTAAACACATGCTCAAAGCCTTCCGATGGTCCTCTCAGTCTCTAAAATATACTATACCAGTCTACGCAGGTCTTCTCCTTTTACAAGCACAGCTATTCATTTATGTAGCTTGATTTTATGAAGTATCTCTTACTCACACTGACTGACTTTGGCTATCTTTTCTGAACCCTTTCTCACAATCTTTCCTCTCTCCTACTCGCTAGTCTATGCACTGTATACCCTACAGTCATATCAACATCTGCTCAGTAAACGACACACGAAAAGAGCCTCTGCAGAACATACGTCTAACAATAGGCTTCCACAGCCCTTACAGACTCACAGATCTCAACACTTCCTAAAAATATACGCGTTAAAACATGCATCATGAAAGCACAAATCTAACATCTGTGGGGATAGATCTCACAAGAGAGCTACAGCTTGTCAGTAAAGCTGAGCAGGTAAAGCACATGGAGCTGTGGGTCAACAACTGCTGTATTTAAATCTGGGTGTTAGACCTGTGCTTTTGGCTCTTCTGAGCAGTGATTACATGTGTGTCTGCATTTCCTGACACCATTACCGAAATCAGAAGCTGGTCAGGGCAACAATCGGTGATCGCCAACAAGGTCTCAAAATCCCATGATGCTGCCATTTGCTATCATAGAACTGACCATGTATCCCAATCAAGTGTAAGAATTTCTGCTAAACTTCTCTTTCTTTCCACGAAATTAATTTTGGTTGTATTTACTGAAGAGAGAGAGAAAAAAAAAAAAACAGCCGTTGGAGGTGTGTGTGAAGAGAAAAAAAAGTATTGTTGAACAATTTTGCCGCAGGTATATTTATCGTCCATAACAGTTCATTTATTGAACAATATAAAATTGAATTCCTGATTGCAGGATTTATGTACACGCTTTTTTTTTAATAGGAACGTCTATTTTGGGGGCTGAGCCTGAATGTTATTTATTTTATTTTATTTTTGTGGATTTCAGCCTCTAATGTCCTCAAAATGTTACATTTTTCCATTTTGAATACATATGTAAATATTGTTTTTATTAAAAATTGCATAATTAGCATAATTAAGAAACTGATAAAGCACTCTCACAAACATCACTTTACAGTGTAGTGATGAGCCTTTCCATTCTACTGTCACGGCACAAGTTCCTCACTTCAATGTTTGTTCACAGCTTCGAGGTGTTCGAAACATTTTTATAATATTTGGGCATTTTTCATCCTCAAGATTCTTAGAAAACGAGTTTTTTATTTTTTTTTTTAAACTGTTGCACTGAAAATTGATTTAAACAGACTGCATGAAAACGGGTTTCATGGTAATGTAAGAGAAAAAATACTGCAAAAAAAAAAAAAAAACAATTTCCAGAGAGTGATTTATAATTAGTTTTTTTGTCCAAAAAAATTTTTGAAGGAAAAAAAAAAAAACTTGCAGTAATTTCAGCACTCTCAAAGGGAGTAAAATCTATTTTGACATTAAATATACTATAAGGAAGACCATATAAGATAGTAAAATGAATTATAAATGCAAATTAAAGCAAACCACCTATCGATTAGACAAGATGCATACACCATGTAAATCTACAGATATGGTCAGAGTAGTGCCAATGAATTTATTGATGTTTGAACGTATTATCAAGAATAATGTGAGCTACTAGTCTACGTTCTTGCAATCATTAACATTCAGTATTACTATCCGCCGCCAAGTGTGAGGGGGACATAGGTTTGACCTCCGTCCGTGCGTGCGTGCGTCCGTTCGTCCGTCTGAGAGAAAGGGGACAACTTTGTTCATAAACTATTACAGATAGGACAACCAAATTTGGTGTGAACCTTCAGACCATAAAGGCCTTGATGGAGTTCGGAAATAAGAAGCACACGATTGGCGGGGGATGTTGTAGACCATGTCAACTTGTTATTATTTTTTAAATATCTCTAATTTGCCTCATTTGTAACTATTTACAACCACTTCATTCAATCGCAATGAAGAAATGTGGTGCGAGGCACAATTCAACCTGGCTGAGGGAGACATTGTAAATGACTTTTAGTTCATTGGTGACCTTTACTTTGACCTCAAACTAATTGGGTCCTAAGTTTAATCATGTGATCGCTGGACCACTGCACTTTTTTTTACATTTTGTGTGGTTTGATTAGACCGTTATAGTGCCAAACTACTAAAAGACCAGTAAACAAATAAACGCCACCATAACACTATCCCTACCCCGTCGGATTGGATTGAAAGTGAAAGATGGGGAAATCCTCAGAAATTTTGTCCCGTGGCAGCTACAAGCCCATATTTAACTGGACCCAGATAAAAACGGCAAGAAATTGCACCTTCAGGAGGAGCCGAGGCTCGAGGCAGCAGTCATAACCTCTGCCGTGAATCAATGGCGCTCTCTGGCGGTAGATTCTGAAAATCGCATTCTCTTGATTGGCCTGAGCTTCTCAAAATCTAAATCGGCAGAAATTCTGACGACTTGCGTGCAAGTTATGCTGGCGGCCTGGCGCAGAATATGTTCTAAATTCATGGCATATTTTCAAATGTTGTTGAACAAGTATCATGGCTACGTGCTGTACTAATTAAACAAACGTTTGTCCGTTGTTTACACAGAAATCGCATTTTGGGGAAAATATCGGCCAGCATCAGGTCATACTGCGTTTAGGCGTCAGTCGATCAGTCAATCTTGCTCAAAGCAGGATAGTGATAGTGAAACATCGGACTATCGTGGGGTATGGACGTGAAAGGAGGGCATGCCATAATCTCTCAGAAAATCCCTCATTTGGCACAGATGGCATCTGCGTCATACGTGCCGTATCGGTTTACTTCATTCGAGGTTTTTGGACAAACATTAAAGTTTTTCTACAAAACCCTACGTTTTTACGACGAAACGTTATAGAAGAGGAGTCGGTTACTTTTAAGCACAGATTCTTGAACCTCATTATGTCCATTAGCCGATATACGACTGACACAGTAATCTTTACGCACAGAGTCTTTGCGTTCAATAACTGGAGGTGGGCGCAAAGATGGCAGGGGCGACGGGGCAGAATGGTGAACCAATTAGAAAGCGGTATTCTATGTCTTCTTGCTCTATAACCAACCAGAATATTTGATGGCTGCGAGAGCCACACTCTCAGACGCCACTTGAATGACAGCAAGGTTGACGTATCGATATAGTGATCGGGTCCACAGAATTCCCAAAAATTGCTGAAAGAAAATGGAGACCCGGGCTTGGATAGGGGGTGGATGGTGATGTCGTTTTCCTTCCCTTAGGCTTCTCGTGTCCGCCGCGTTAACAGCTTTTCTGACTATTTCCGACTATATCCAGGAAAGGTATATGCCATATCTAGAGATTCCATGAAAACAGCAGTTTTTGAGTTGCTATGACTGTAATGGAGGCGTAACGAAATCTAACCTGCACACTGTCCCTTGCTGTCAAAATCAACAAAAAGCGTGAGGGCATGTGAAAGAGATGCGAAGCGTGGAGTCCTCTCTGCCCAATCACAGCAACAAGTATAGATGTCGACAAGGAGTTCGTCCAATCGTATCTCACAATAATATATGGTGGGCCGGGTTTGTGTGGAGAGTTTGGGATGGTGAACCGCACAGCTGTTTTGCCCGATTTCAAAGAGGGAGTATGATAAAGACTAAAGGGGAAATAATGATTTTTAATTAACGGGGATTGTGGTATCGTCTCGGATGCAAGTTGCGTAAACTCATGAGTCCGTTTGAAAACGAAGGAAGGGATTTGGGTGTGTGGGCAACACTGTGACTGAAGCGGTCTTCTTCCTTTTTTCCCTGGTACTCAAACTACGAGATCCACTCGCTGAAGTTTGTAAATGATCTTGTTTATTGGCCGACGCTCCCTAATAATTTTAACGCGTGCCATGCTGGTGGTTTCTACTGAGAAAAAGACTTTTAACAGCGGGAGTCGGCCGAGAAAATGGCTCGAATGGAGGATGCAGAAACGTGGACGCGGAGCGTGCCTTTTCTAGATACTTCAAGATGGTAATTTTCAATACAGTTTATTTTCCAGTGGATATGATTCAAAAATACTCCATTACCTTCTGAGGCGGAGAGCTGGAGACGGAGGAAACTGGGATATTTGGCCGCGCTTCGCCATGCAGAGGAGTACAGTAAACACACACACGCGCTTTGTCTGCGGAGTGCTTCAGTGCAGCCAGAAGTGAAAGTCAATAAGTAAAATTTTGTATTTTACAGTTTAATGAAGATGCAAATGGTGAAATAATTCCCAATGCAGACATGTTTTTTTTTAAAAAATTGTTGATTAGCAGAAGGGAGTAGGTTAAGAAAGGCACTAGAGTTCACAAAGTTATCCTTACAGAATTTGCTGTCGTAGCCTGGTCTGCCTCCACTTCTGGAGTAAATCTGAGATTTGCCTACTTTTCTTGCTGCGGATGCACATGCCTTGAATTGACTCGGCTCTATGGATTGTGAAATAGAAATGGACTCGTGACAAATGGCACTTATTGTTAATCTGCAATTTCAATAAAACTGGCAATTGGAAAAAATGGTGGAGAAGAGGTGTACGGTTCATAGGGAAGGAGTGTACCGTTGGTTCTCCCAACTGAACTCCGCGCAGCGGGCTGAATTCTTATGCGGGCTGCTGGATCTCTGCGTGCCCATAGAGCTGCGTTTTCTGGGGTCTTGTCTGGAGGACCTGGCGCGGAAAGACTACCACTCCCTAAGGGACGCAGAGATCAAAGCCAACAACCCCGCTGACCTGGCGAACCTGACCAACATTACGGACGAGGTGGTGCGGAGCAAGCTGCTCATCTCGCTCGCCCTCCTCAACTCTGACAACCGGGAGGCCGCAGGAGTCCTCTTCAGAACACTAACGCACATCGACTCCATCATCAACAACTATGGACTGCAACTCAACGATGGTCAGACCGGAGACCAGTTTCTGCTCCTGTTCACCATGGCGTCCAACCACCCAGCGTTCAGCTTCCACCAGAAACAGGTGCTCCGCCAGGGGCTTGTACAGATTCAGGGAATCTTGCAGACAACGTCCGGCGAGCATCACTCCGGCGTCAGTGCCGCTGCGCTAGCCGCCCTACCCACTGCTAACACCGTCACCACCTACATCACCACCATCAACTCATGTTATGCTGGATGTACCAGCTGCCGCACGGTAGGTACCACGATTGAAAAGTAACATTACACAAGTGATCATTTGTCTGGACAGCTCATGAGGACACAGTCATTGTCCTTTCAAGTCAGAGAAATAACTTTCTAGTTGCCAGTGCTGCCGAAGTTGTTTGGGAGAACTGAAATGGTGAACTTGAAATGGTGAATGGTGAAAATAGTTCTTCAGAGCAAGTAGATGTCCATTCATTCCCGTTTTTCTTGGGATTAAAGTTAATGGAGTACTACTTGATAGTTGGCAGTTGCTACGGGTACGGCAGTTTTTCAACGCATTTCAATGTGGAGAGGTATGGCAGTCCCCATTTCAAGCCCTGCCCTAACCTAACCCTAACTCTTCCACTAACCATAATCCCGAATCCTTATCCCAATCCCTTGAAATCAACTGCCGTACCAATAAAATCTGCCGTGTCTCTGGACACTGCATTGTTAGTTTAGCTGGGGAGCATGGGGACATATTGAGCTTGTGTCCAAGGGACAGACATTCTTCAGCACAATGCCAAAACTAGTGCCAGGTTAAGATTAACAGGGACACTGAGGGAGGTGATGCAGTCATTTTGGTGTCACCGACATACTGTGCGCCACCCTCGTGTGATCATTATAGAATCAGGTCTCACTGCCAATTCATTTGGCTTAATACTCCCCTCATTCTTCATCTGAGCTGCTGAATGGCTCTGTGCAATGCTGTAGAACTTAATGAATGGTGCCGCCGCACAAATGCAATTCAGTATCATGATGATGATTTTTATTGCTGGGCTCCCAAGCCTAGAGGGCTGAAGCCTGATTGCCTTCCCTTTGAAATTGTTTTTCCACACTATGTTGGCTTTGTTGGTGTTTTCTTCTCTGAGGGTACAGTTTTCTGGTTGGCTGTAAGGTTAGGCCTTTATACTCTTGGTGTGGACATCTTTCATATGTATTGAAGCGTAAACATGATTTATAACTTCATTGCCTCGAGGTTTTGCAGGATTACTTAATAAAAAAAGCTGTAGCTGGCCTGTGACCTGGTGATGTGACATGTTATGCACTGGTACTATTCAATATTTGGGTTGAGAATGATTGGTTAAATGAATTGCGATGCTTGTAGTGCCTATGCTTTCATTTATACCAGTAGCTGCACTGGTGAATGAAAATATTAACTTAAAAAAACTATTTAAATGGCATATGGTGACTTTGCATGTAAGCAATTTTAAAGCCATTTCATGTGCATTTTACCTGACAAGTGAAAGCTGCACATTCTCCAAATTTTGCACACAAAATATTGATCCTGTACTGCGAGGGAGAGCGGAGCCTTTTCACCTGAATTTGGAATAATCCTAATAAAAATGTTATCTTTTTGAGAACTGGCATCTTTTCTTGGGGTTTTGCTTTTTTGCTGCGGTGGAGAGAGATCAATGATACTGATAATATCTAATATCTTTTCCTGAGTGGCGTCACACTGATGTGTAGCCTCTATGGTTCTACCGTATAGAGTCACAGAGTTGTATAATCTCTTTGGTACAGGTGTATGGAGTCAGTGAGGCGTAATCTCCGTGTTCCAGCTATGTGGGGGTCATAGTGATTTGTAATCTCTATGGTACAGCTGTATGGTGTGGAGATTAGCTGTAATCTCTACTGTACAGCATTGTGGAGTCGTGGTGGCCTGAGGTTTCTGTGATACAGCTGTGATTAGCGGTGGTGATGTAAGAAGGCTGTGTGACTGCAGTATGGAACAGTGCTGGTGATTCATTGGGCTCTTGAGTTACAGTAATGGTGTGGGAGTAGGTGGTTCTTTTGATGACGGTGGGAGACATGCAGGATAAACATGTCCGTGTGAGAGGGCTGGGGGGGAGGAAAAAAGTTTCAGAGGAAACTGGTTTTATTTTGTGTTTTGGCCCCCGTTGAGTGTGGATCAGCACATTGCTCTGCGCTGAAATAAGCTCTGTGTGTGAGACTCCCCTGAGTATCACCAGGAAGTGCCGACTGCTGTGCAGGCCTCTCGCTAAAGGCATACCAAAACAGTGCATATAAACATTTGCTAGCCCCTCCTCTCTGCCCCATACACCGAAACCCCTTCCCCAACCCCTACAACAGATCGAGGTTTTCAAAAATCTAAAAGTATTAAGTGCTGTGATCTGTGATTGTCAGTTTTGAATTGTGACTACATTTCCCATCAAGCCCTCTGTGAATCCTTTTTTTGTCTCGCAAACTGAAAGAACCTTTGCTGCTCAAAGATGCTTGTCTCTTTTCCCGAATCTGTACTTTCAAACTGTACTCTTATCCTATCCCACCTGCGATTGCGAACTGCTTTTGCCCTGTTTGTGTGAAAGAGTAACCAACCCCTTCCCCGATGGGTGATAGCATGCCCCCCCCCACCCCCCACCCCCCCGACGTGTAACTTGGCCCCTCCTCACCCTCCACATCTGTGTGCAATTTGTGCGTTCGGGACAAAGTTCAGCTCACTACGTTCGCTTCAAACTACTTCTGAGTTCGCCGCTTTCAAAACATGGGGAAGGCGGGATGCTTTCCAAGGTCGCCGCAGCTACGAGCTTCCGCCGCGTCGAGTCCGTCTCCTGAGGTCACGTGCAGTGAGGTCGCAAAGCGCTTGGGACGGTCTCTCAGTATAAAAATGGCTAAAATTTCCATAAGGTTCACATTTCATGGATGAACCAAAGACCTGCGCGTTAAATCTGCTCGCCTCTTTTCTTAGGTCGACGTTGTTTTCCAGTGAGCTGGGACACGAAGCTAGCTTGGGCGGGGTAAAAAAAAAATGGGGTCGCTATCCAAATGTTTGACTGTATCTGTACTTAAGCCTCTGTGTGTGTAGGTGTAGGCGTGGGAGGAGTGGCGTGTATCTAAAGCAGAGTTTTTCGGCCGTGTCATCGGATGTGATCTGGCTCAGGGAGAGGAGAGGAGAGGGTAGGGGAGGGGAGGGCAGGAGGTGGGGGGATGGCTGGAGGATGTGGCAGTAGATTTTGGGAATGGCAGATTTAATTGGTTTCAGATCTGGTCTGCGTGCTGCAAACCTCAGCACGTGGTCCTGTCCTTACACACACAGCAGTTTCAGTCAGCGTGGGCGAGAAGGAGGGAGAGAGAGAGGGATGGAGGGAGGGAGGGAGGGAGGAGCCAGAGAAAAGACACTGAACGGGAGAAATCCTTGAGCACGTGGTGATGGCGTTCTGAACATCGGGAACCATCCACATATACACAGACAGTACACAGAAATGCTCATGTTTTACTGAAAAAAACATTTTTACTGCCAACCCAAACATACTGGAACCCGAAGTAAGCAAAGGAACAATGAACAACCTTTTGATTCTAAGTAAAGATTAAATGTGAAATCCAGTGTTGCAGTGGTATATTTTTCCCTTCACTGTGGCGGCTGGGATTCTGCCATAGAAACCGCCTCTGCTGTGCTGTGTTCATAAATGTGCCAGTAGGTGTGTATGCAGTGCTGTGAAAAAGTATTTGCCCCATTCTCGATTTCTTTTATTTTTGCTAATTTGTTGTATTTAAATGTTTTCGATCATCCAGGTTAGCATTTTAATAGAAGACAAAGACAATGTGAGTGAATAAAACATTCTGTTTTTGAATAATCATTTCATTTATTGAAGGGCAATCTTCAAAACCTATATTACCCATGTAAAAAAAATAATTGCCCCCCCTAAAGTTAATGACTGATTATGCCACCCTTGACTGCAGCCGCTGGAATAAAATGTTTGCAGTAACTAGCAGTGAATCTTTTACTTTGCTGTGGAGGAATTATGGCCTGCTCTTCTTTGCAGAATTGTTTTAATTCATGATTTTCAAGCATTGTCTTCCTGTTAAAGGTCATGCCAAGGCATCTCAATTGGCTTCAAGTCCGGAAATTGACCAGGCCACTCCAAAGCCTTGGTGTTGTTTCTTTGAGCTGTTCATAAGGTGGACTTGCTTGTGTGCTTCGGATCATTGTCCTGCTGCATAACCCAACTGTGCTTGAGCTTTAGGTCACAAGCTGATAGCCAGACATTCCCCCTCTGGATTTTCTTGTCAAGAGCAACATTCAATACATGTCCCACCAGTTATGGCCCATCGCCCAGGTCCTGAAGCAGCAAAGTGGCCCCAGACCACAAAACTCTCTCTACTGTGTTTGACTGTGGGTTTGAGTTTCTTACTGAGGCTAAGAAAAAGCCTTCTGCCTTCATGGCCTACTCAGCAAGGATGTCCTTTTCACCTCGGGCAGCTCACACTTGGCTTTCCTCAGTGTTGCAATTAATAATATAAATATTTAATGCTTTGAAAAAAAAAGGCATCCCAATTTTCGTATTGTTTTGAACTTGGACATAGTTAAGCTCAGACATATTTTACATTTCAAATTTTTTTGGTTGGTGTGGGTTGTCATTTTTGGGCAATTCTATGGTAAAAGAATTACGATCAAGAGCAATTTTCATTTCATTTTTATCTGCCATCTATTACTCTAATGCAGTAGCTACTTGTCTGTGCTTTTTTCAGTTCCATTGGCATGCCTACTGAGCTGTATAACATAAAGTTTGGGGTAATCTATTTTGTAGAAGGCTATACGAAGATGAAAGTGTCGGTAACGGAATTACGGCAGAAAAAATGCCATAATTTTTGCCTTTACTTTGACAGGCATTTCTCTGAAATCTGGCAATGATAGGCAGTAGCTTAAAGCTTAAGTTGGTGCCCTAGGTTGTTGACCAGGCCATGGTAAGTTTATTTTGACTGGTATATTTACGGATATTTTGTTGGATGCCATTTATGAGAAAGAGACAGCGGTAACAGAATTACAAAATGGTTACGGAATTACATCTACTAAATTTATTATACTCAAAACAACAAAGCAATTGAAAATTTGTATCATAAATGATGCTTGTCTTGCTGACCTCCTGTTACACCAAAATTTTGATCAACAAGTCTGGACAAAAGTAAGGCAGTACATAATATTGATGAAAATAACTCATGTCTGAACCAAAATGTGAGCTTATAATGAATATCAGAGGTCACATGCATGAAATTATTGCTCTTTCACTGACTGGATCCTGAAGCATTTGTTTTTACTTTGTAACAGTGTTCCAGCATCATTCAATGGGTAAATATTGTGAGTAATGAAGTCGGTAACGGAATTACGGCAACACAGCCAATATCAAAAGCACTGTGCAAATCTCAAATGTGTCATTGCTTGAAATATATATATTCTTTCTAACTTTTCTCAGTCATGAGTGACAGTGTCTTCACACAAAAGAAAATGTATAAAATATCAATTACTCAACTCCTGAAACTTGCAAAGCTCAAAATGAACATGTTAACATTAAACACTAGTATATGAACCATGAGTAGTATCCATTATTAGCAGAAGACAAACACTGCAAATGTAATCCTGTCCCTTCTTTCCATCTGTGGCTCTTCATGCTCAGAAGTCCAGCGTAGTGTGATGACGGGAGTCGCACAGCTCAGTCGTTGTGTCGAAAATCGTCACTTTGGGTAATTTTTGGGCACCACGGCCCATACTTGAAAAAAGGGCAAGCCAAACTGGCTGTTTGTGTAGTCTGCCATGACGGCCACACGGGGGGCGGCAACCACGGCAATCGCCGCTTGGCCGTGGTATAATTCATGCGCTGATTTTGCAAACTTAACTCACAGGAAGAAACACTCAACTATAGATGTCCAAAACAATGAACACTATGCTCCATAAAGTCCTCATGCCACCTTGTGCTATCTTCTGTTTTTCACTGGCTTTTAGAATAATTCTGCAATTCTGTTACCTGGTAATTCCGTTACCACAAATTTTCCAGGATTACGGCGAAGTATTAGAAAGGTTAATGTCTGAAATTCAGTGGAGACATAAGAAGGAAGAGAATTCTTAATAACAATAAAATAAATGCAGAAATGAGACGATGAAGAGAACTTTACTGCAATTTCAGTAACGGAATTACGTTGAAAAATGACAAATTTCACAATGAGCCACTGGAATTGTGCGTTTCAATTTCCTGCAATGACTTGCAGTCTGAAATACTTTGCTTACCAATGTATGGAAATACAGTAAATACCAGGAAATAGCTAAATATCTTTTAGGAGTTGTCCGCTTTGGAAAGATAACCTTTGGTCCTTGTCCTGGAGCTAAAAAAATATGACAAAATTCAAATCTAAATTTTGAGTAGACCGTCAAAGATATTTCAAAACAGTTTTCAGTGTCTGATTTGGTAATGAGTAATCTACATAAAAACGTATATATTTCTAATATAAAACACTTTTTAAAAATTGCTGTTTTTGCAACTCTCATTTGCCCTTTTCTAATAGAAAATTGACCTGCGGAGCAGTTTTCATTGGGGTCAGCTTTTTATACTTTTTAAAAAAAAATCATTTGGCACACATTTGGATACAAATATGTTTACATGTTTCTCTTTTTTTAAATCCGACTGGCATTTTGTCCTTGTATTTTTAACAGAAAAAGAGACAATAATTAAAAGCATAGAAATTTCTTCAAAGGTTCCATTATACGGTTCTCATTTTCTTTGTAGTCGCCATCTTCCCTGGTGTTTCGGGTATGCTCTTTTCATCCTCCAGTTTGGTTATTTGTTGCAAAAAGGGCTGCAAGTTCAAATCCCAGTTCGGGCCCAGCTGCTGAAATGTCATAAACTGCAGGAATGTTTGCTGATTAGAATGTCATTGAAGGAATGTTAGGGACATTTCAGGAGGTAAGTGATCAGCTCAACCTCACCCCACGGGTGACCAAAATAGGCTTTTTATGGTGCGGCACAGGTGTGGTGAGTTTGTTTTTCACAGACCCCTGACCTTTGACTTTTGACCCCTGTCTCACAGGCCTCACCCCAGGAAGATGGGGCAGGTCGAGGAGATGAGGGAAGTGCAGTTGAAGCATTTGCACCAATGCCATCACATTCCTGCCAAGAACTGCCCATCAGGTTGCATGCTGGGAAAACCTGCAAAGGTGAGTGAATTTAACATGCTTTTATTTTTCTTAGCTCACGGTTGTATTTCTCATAGAGGCTCAAAGAAAAGGCTGTGATTCGTATCTCACCGGCTCTCCCAATAGCAGTTCACCATTTAAAGGTATGAGATCACGATTAGTTACGTAATTGGATTGTTTGAAACCAAACATAGGAATGCTGAGGTGACCTGTCACTGTTGGTAATTGAAAGCAATGTGGCTCTGGACCAGTAACAGTTAAAAGTAGCAATAAAAAAAACTTTTTTTGAGAGGTTTTAAAAATATATTGGTTGGGCCATAAGCTAATCGTGATAGCAGTAGCGGGCTGTCGGCAGTAACAAAGGCCTTCGAAAACCTCACCTCTCAATGCTCAATAACCTAAACCTCTCGCAGTTTACTTTTTGTCCGTTAGCAACAGTTGCTCAGACTAATTGGTAGAACCAGCTAATTTATTTTCGATAGCATTGTTCCACACTGCACCACAAAGTTATGAGGCGTTTTCTTCCTCACATAAATGACGACATAAAGTAATGATATGTCTTTATAATTTCTGCACTCGTGTCGCACAAAAAACTGCACAGATTTGCATAAATCAGTTTGCGAGGCTCATTAAGCAATAAGCCATGAGAATCTGTTCTATATTCTTAAATGTAGTCAGGGCTAACGTGCGCTGTTAGGCATGATGCACAGCTGAGTGACAATTAAGGATGGCAAACATGAATACTGCAAAGTCAGCGAAAGTTTAGAATTTTTGCATTTATATTGCCATCCTCACTATGCCATACTAATTATACAAATGTAGGCAATAGGCATTCACTTTTTCTATTATCATTTTTTATTGTCATAGGTCATGTATTGGTCTTGGCTGTTCAGTTGATAAATTGTTTGATTGATAATCAGGCAACCTTTTGCTGGAACAGCTTGAGGGCAATCGAGCGGTGAAGGGTGAGGTTACTGAAGGCCCTCAGAACATCTGACGGCACGCGGCTGGGTGATAGATCATCTTCTGTGTCAAGCAATAACATGTGGAAGGGAGCATATTTAAGTTTGTTTTAAATGAGTAACCTACTGGCCTTGGGTACAGTCCCAAGACATGCTTTTGAAATATTTAATTGGAGAAACATTTTAGCTGTGTTACGCGATGACACTAGCTGAGATCTGGGCCTATATTTGTTAAGCTCCTCAGAGCATAAGCACTGATTTGGGACCTGCTCTGTCGGGTTGCAATAATTCCATGTGAAGCCTGATCTTTGGAAAGCACCAGTCAGAAGAGCTTTATGAATGTGGTTTGAGTGTCAAAGTTTCAGTTTATATAACGATGTTTCACGGTGACAAAATTCCAGGAAATTTCTGTGGAAGAAACTCTTTTTTCAGATTGACCAATATGCTGGAATTTCCATGAACAAACAAGGAAATAGTATGGGGTAATGTTCACAGGCTGAAATTCTGTGCTTATACTTTGCATACAGTTTATCAACATTTATCCTGTTAGTACACGTAGTTGCTAACCTCACTGAAAGGGCAACAGACAATTTATAGATGAACTTTAAAAGATACCTTTTCATATGCGGAGGGTTGCATTCCTGCTGAATTCCTATTTAATGGAATGCTGACAATTATCTATGCAAGAGTAAGCAGCACATGAAATGGAGAAAGCAATGTAGGTGGTCGTAATTCAGCAGAATATGTTTTTATGGGAAATATTTTAATCCAAGCATCCCATCCATCGATAATTATTGTTTTTATGTGCATTTCCATCCAAAAATTAATCTCTTTCACACGCTAATAGTTTACGCTAAACTTGGGCACACTTTCTCAGAATTGTCAAGCATATCTCCTCTTGGAAAGGTTATGGAAAGAGCCGGAAAGACCCTTATCAGTGTTGGAGGCGATAATGTCGTTTTAATGGCTTCCTGTAATGGGGACTCTACGTGTCCCCTGTAGGGTAGGAACACCAGGAAATGGAAGAAATAGGGGAAAATGTTCCTGCCTGTTGTGCGGGCTGTTAATGATTTGCTCGGAGTCAGATCGGCTGCCCTCTCTGCCTGTTGTGGGCTGCTGCGTGCATGTGCACGAGCGACAGGTAGAGTGTACAGTGGGGGAAGGAGTACTATTGGATACCATGGTGGTCATTGGGTGAGGGTGATTTATGGCTTTGCAGGGAGTTGATAGGTGGATGGATTCTGTGGGTGTGAGGTCATTGGTTGGTTGATGAAGGGGGGTGTCAAGGGAGCATGAGCCAAACGCACCACCCACTTGCCTTCCCCTCTTCAGGGCTGCCTTTGACTTTTTTGGCTGCATTACCTCACTGCTATGCAAACACACACATGCATATTCATGCACATCAGCACACCCATACACATTCTTACATGTCAGAATGTGCATGCATAGGCTGCCTTCCATGCAGGCATGCACACGCGCACGCATACACACACACACACACACACACACACACACACACACATACACACAAGCGCACAGGCACACACTCGCACCGAACCACAGGCATGTCAAACACTGTCCAGCCTATTCGCACTTATGCATCCTTGCATACAGTCTCATTCTGTCGTTAAGTTAGCATAGTAGTCACAGCCCAAGATGAATTTCAGCCTGTCTTTTTCCCTCATTTTTAAATTCATGAGTTTTACAGATACACCGCAGAGGCGCATCATGTGAACCACCTGTTCCAAAAGCTAGCGAGCCATTTTGTAGGCAAGGAATTCCACTATGTGTGGAATGACTGTTGAAAAACTAGCTAATTGTTTGTTTCACATTCGAGCTCCTCTTGCAAATGCGTATTTCCATGTAGTATTTCAAAATGATGGTCCATTCATAGCACACGTTATAATCATAAGTGACCACTGCACCAGAGTCTTCGCCTCTTCCATAGGATGGGGATTATGGCATCATTATCCACGCTAACAAAGTGGAAGCGGGTGTAGTCAAAGTTCATGTGACATTACTTATTAACACTGCCACCATAGTGGCTGTCAAATGTGAGTGCAAGGAAAGTTACCATTCGAATAATTTTTTATTAATGAAGATGATTGTGAACGGCAGTAAATTTGCATAATCACTGCAATAGTGATTTGATCATAAGCTGTTAAGTATTTGATTGATTATTTGAGGTCACACTGTGATGTCATGGACCAACTTTGCTGAGCCTGCAATGCAATATGGCATTGCCCATAGTATTTGATTTGAGTTTTTAGAATTTATTTTCCTGGACATGGATCGTCGAACTGTTCTAAAAATTACATCATTTTGGTTTCAAACTGATGTGGTTTCAGAAAAAAATTGTACATTTTTTGGCCTCAGTTTCCCATTAACCAGGTTACGGAAATAAACATCGCAATCGCAACTAGAAGCTCTCTGAGAGTGCAAACGTTCGCCAAGGCAGCACAGTCGAAATCTTACTGAGTGAACATGGCTCATAAGAAATTTAAAGATGGGTTCTGTCCCTGATGCAAGACTAGTCAACCCACAAAATTTAGTGATATCACCGGGATTGAAGTTCAGTTACCGCATTTCATAGGATTTCATGATGGCCGCCGTGGCAGCCTTATTGTTCGACCGATTGCGGTCAAAATCAATAGAGTCCATCCCTGATGTAATAGCAACTCACCAGAGACATCCGTTTATTACTTTTTTAGTTCTCTTGTACATAAACAGACTGACGGACAGACAGACCACTGGTGGCAAAAACATAACCTCCTTCGGCAATAATATTAATGGTCCAGCCGTAGACTATGTTTCGTCCCATCTTGTTTAATTATCTATTCTTTGGGTAAAAAAAGCGCTGCAAGCTGCCTTTCAGAATCAGCTGAAGTGCTTTGCAGAAGTCTTATTCAGCCAAAACCCATTTTAATCCATGGATGTGCCAGGGGAGGTTAGTTGGCACAGGAGAGGGACTTAACTTTGCTTGCATGAACACGATTCGCTGTGTGAAATTACCTGTATTATTGGTTATTTGAATGCTCAAATTTAGGTGCTTTATTGCCAATATTGGGCAGTTTTTTTCAGTTTTCTACAGGGAGATGATGATGTTCGAGAATTAGCGGCTCTGCACAAAGGCATCCTGTCATTTGCCCTGTGTATGGTCAAGCTGCCCTATAAACCTCTGTAATGACTTTCGGTCAGTGTACGTGGCGGTCAGTTAAACATCGCTTTCAGGTGGGTTGTCCATGTTGCTGATGGCCTGTGTGCTTGCATATTTTGAATATTACATGACTTGGTGACGCAGGTGAAATCTCTCTACAGGAATGTCTGTTTGTCGGCCAGTCTGTCTGTCTGCATGTCAGTCTGTCGGGCTCTTTTCTAGGCCAGAACTCCAAGATCATTTAGTATATCTCAGTGAAATTTCATATATGGATGCATCTTATCATGGAGATGTGCCTTTTTATACTTTGATTTGTCCGTCTGTCTGTCTATCCACTGCTTTTTTTTCTTTCTTTGTTGCAGATCAGGTTATCAACCGTCTCATTCTTTTCTGAGCCAGAACTATGAAACCGTTCAATATATTGCTCTATGAAATTTAATGTATGGCTACATCTTATCGCATAGATGTGAATTTTCATACTCCCGACAGTCTGTTAGTCCGTTCAACACATTTTGTTTCCAAGTCAGATATCAGCCGTCCTGTGGGGGGGGGGGATCTGTGTATCTCCTGTGGGGGGGATCTGTGTATCTCCTGTGGGGGGGATCTGTGCATCTCCTGTGGGGGGATCTGTGTATCTCCTGTGGGGGGGGATCTGTGTATCTCCTGTGGGGGGGGGGATCTGTGTATCTCCTGTGGGGGAGATCTGTGTATCTCCTGTGGGGGAGATCTGTGTATCTCCTGTGGGGGAGATCTGTGTATCTCCTGCTTGTTAGCTCTTCAGATGAGCTGAACTCGGGGATCTTTCACATAACAATATAAAACAATGTCTTCTGAATACTGTACAGTACCAGTGTTGAAAGAGCCCAGTGTTGCTGCTTACACACACACACACACACACACACACACACACACACACACACATATATATACATAAACACTCTCTCAAAGGCCTGCGCACACACCCTCTGCGCACACACCCTCTTCACACTCACATGGACGCACACATCTTTTCCAACTCTGCCAAACCACACAAAATACACGCTCACTCTTCTCACTTTGCCAAACCACAAAAGCACACACACACACACACACACACACACACACCCACACACTGTATGACACATCCTGTCACTTACAGACTCTTCCCTGTTCGGCACGTTACAGCTGGAGAGAGAAAAAATGTATTTGTGTGTATGTTTGTGTGCGTGTGTGTGTGTGTGTGTGTGTGTGTGTATGTACACACAGTGCGTTTGTATATATATATGTGTGTGTGTGTGTTTTTGTGAGTGTGTGTGTATATATATATATACATATATATACAGTGCCTTGCGAAAGTATTCGGCCCCCTTGAACCTTGCAACCTTTCGCCACATTTCAGGCTTCAAACATAAAGATATAAAATTTAAATTATTTGTCAAGAAACAACAACAAGTGGGACACAATCGTGAAGTGGAACGAAATTTATTGAATATTTTAAACTTTTTTAACAAATAAAAAACTGAAAAGTGGGGCGTGCAATATTATTCGGCCCCTTTACTTTCAGTGCGGCAAACTCACTCCAGAAGTTCAATGAGGATCTCAGAATGATCCAATGTTGTCCTCAATGACTGATGATGATAAATAGAATCCACCTGTGTGTAATCAAGTCTCTGTATAAATGCACCTGCTCTGTGATAGTCTCAGGGTTCTGTTTAAAGCGCAGAGAGCATCATGAAGACCAAGGAACACACCAGGCAGGTCCGAGATACTGTTGTGGAGAAGTTTAAAGCCAGATTTGGATACAAAAAGATTTCCCAAGCTTTAAACATCCCAAGGAGCACTGTGCAAGCAATCATATTGAAATGGAAGGAGTATCAGACCACTGCAAATCTACCAAGACCCGGCCGTCCCTCCAAACTTTCATCTCGAACAAGGAGAAAACTGATCAGAGATGCAGCCAAGAGGCCCATGATCACTCTGGATGAACTGCAGAGATCTACAGCTGAGGTGGGAGAGTCTGTCCATAGGACAACAATCAGTCGTACACTGCACAAATCTGGTCTTTATGGAAGAGTGGCAAGAAGAAAGCCATTTCTCAAAGATATCCATAAAAAGTCTCGTTTAAAGTTTGCCACAAGCCACCTGGGAGACACACCAAACATGTGGAAGAAGGTGCTCTGGTCAGATGAAACCAAAATCGAACTTTTTGGCCACAATGCAAAACGATATGTTTGGCGTAAAAGCAAGACAGCTCATCACCCTGAACACACCATCCCCATTGTCAAACATGGTGGTGGCAGCATCATGGTTTGGGCCTGCTTTTCTTCAGCAGGGACAGGGAAGATGGTTAAAATTGACGGGAAGATGGATGGAGCCAAATACAGGACCATTCTGGAAGAAAACCTGTTGGAGTCTGCACAAGACCTGAGACTGGGACGGAAATTTATCTTCCAACAGGACAATGATCCAAAACATAAAGCCAAATCTACTATGGAATGGTTCACAAATAAACGTATCCAGGTGTTAGAATGGCCAAGTCAAAGTCCAGACCTGAATCCAATCGAGAATCTGTGGAAAGAGCTGAAGACTGCTGTTCACAAACGGTCTCCATCTAACCTCACTGAGCTCGAGCTGTTTTGCAAGGAAGAATGGGCAAGAATTTCAGTCTCTCGATGTGCAAAACTGATAGAAACATTCCCCAAGCGACTTGCAGCTGTAATTGGAGCAAAAGGTGGCGCTACAAAGTATTAACGCAAGGGGGCCGAATAATATTGCACGCCCCACTTTTCAGTTTTTTATTTGTTAAAAAAGTTTAAATTATTCAATAAATTTCGTTCCACTTCACGATTGTGTCCCACTTGTTGTTTCTTGACAAAAAATTTAAATTTTATATCTTTATGTTTGAAGCCTGAAATGTGGCGAAAGGTTGCATGGTTCAAGGGGGCCGAATACTTTCGCAAGGCACTGTATGTTTGTATATGTGTGTGTATGTACAGCAGCCTGTGCGTTCATTCCCCTCTGTTAGTGCCGAGCCGTGGGAGTGGGGTCTGAATGGGTGGGGGTTTGGATGTGGACGGAGGGCAGAGCGCGGGGTTTGTAATCTTATCTGACCTGCTTGGCAGAAGCTCCTGGATTAGTGAGTCTGGCAGCTGCAGGCTGAACCCCACCTGACATGAGGCGGGGGGCGGATTCACCCTCCGTTACAGCAGGCCTGTGCTATCCTGTGTAATCAATAGCGGCTGGGCCCATTCAAACTGGGGTGTGAGGAATGAGTGCATCTCAAAAGAATCTCTTCTCTGTCTCAACAGTGAGTCCTGTGCGTCTCAAAAGAGGCTCCCTTGTATCTCAAATGAGTCTCCACTGAGACTCAAATGCTCTCATCACCATTATATTACTGAGTGGATCAGGTTATGGAGCCTTTTGGCCGCGGCATAGACGGAGGATTTAAGGGCTGCCGAATTGCTCGGCTGTTACCTGTTGGGCTGGGCTGGGGGAGAGGGGTGCACTGTTTTTTACGAGTAGGGTGTTGTTGCTATGGAGAATTGGGTGGGTCAGCTGTAATGCTAGTGATTCCAGCTGGACAGGTGCCTGTTTCTCCTGTTACACTCCTCTCCTCGCACAGCCGTATTCGCACATGTATTCACACTCTTGCTGTCACACACGTGCACACACACACCCGCTGTCGCACATTTGTGTGCACACGCCCATACACACGCATGCTCATGTACACATTGTCTCACTCATGGGTAATTCCAAGGTATTGTCAACCCAATGCCCCGTCCGTGACAGACACTAAAATGATCCCCAAATGGAAATGGAGGGAAAAAATTGAGCATTTTCCTCCCGAATATAGTCGTGCACTGTGATGCCCATAAATTTTAAAAAATACTTTTTAATGCTTCAACAAAATTTTGTTTTGGGGGATGGTTTAGTGTCTCGTCACGGAGGGGACATTTTGTTAAAATATCTCGGAATCGCCCACATACAAACACACACACACACACACACACTGTAATGCACTCATTCATACTCGCACTCATACACATTCACATACAGTCACACTGATATGTACTGTACATAACAGACGCTCTGTACTGAATGTGTATTTTCGGGAATTATAAACAAACAGACTTGAGGCCACCCCTGAGGGCCAGTCAGAGTCGGGGATGGGAGCGGAGAGAGACCTTCGTCTCTCGCGGAGCTGCACCGCGCCACAGAACGATCCCATCGGACGTGCCTTTTGGGCGAGTGGGAACACATCAGGAATGTGTGGTTTCAGCGGCACTCGCTCTACTGTACACAAACACGCCTGTCTCCCTAACACCAGTGTGCTCCATGATTACCTGAACTCCTTTATTTTTGTTATTTTAGTTCTGTTGTCCGTGTCGATCACTGGATTTGAATCCTGCAGCACGTGCATTTTACACGTCCAGAGGAGTCTGAAGGCGAGACGTCCCAAACACAGGCGAGAATTGAGCATTGCTGCAGTACCTGTTAGTGCATCAGGGGAGATACCCAGCATCTGGTGATGTCAAGGTGTCGCCAACTTCAAGCACTGATTGGATGCCGATCTGCAAAGGGCACGTGACCAAATGTTAGAAGTGATTACATCTGCCAAGGAGGTTATGTTTTTGGCAGTGCTGGTTTGTCTGTTTGTGCACAAAATAATTAGAAAAGTAATGAAAGGATATCTGAAATTTTCTTTGTTTGGTTACTATTACATCAGGGATGGTCCCTACTGATTTTGACCGTGATCGGTCAAACAATATGGCCGCCATGGCAGCCATCTTGAAATCCTTTGTTGCAGATGACGTAAATTTCTTATGAGCCACGTTCACTTAGATTTCGACTGTGCTGCCTTTTGCGGAGGTTTGAACTCTCGGAGTGCCTCTAGTTTCTTTATTCTACATCATGTTAAACTCTCTAATGTTTCTGGTGCGCTCAAAAATGGAGGGGCAGCGTGCAAAAGCTGTGTAATTTTGTCAACGGTTCATCCAAAATGGGTGAAAACACCCTCGATTTAATGCAGACAGTCTGCATCTCATTTTCATTGTATCCCTTCAAACTCAAAGTGCTAGAGTACAGAACTAAAATACAAATATGTCGCTGTTCGAGGAATTGTGGTGCTCACTGTACCTGGAAGCATAAAACTTGACATTAGCATGGATTTACACTCTGCGGAGTCGGCAGTGTCTCGGCGCACTTTGTGGATCCACACGTGGAGCTCAATCCTCCGAGCTCCAGTCCCCGCAGGTCCCACCTGTGACCAGCAGGGCGATCAGCAGCTCTGGCTGCCATGACAGGCTCATTTGCCCCTGTTTGTCTGGTACGTCTCTGGTCCGCTGTCTCTCACATCTGCTGTGGAGTGCTGGGATGTGGGCGTGATTGGGAAGGAGAGAGAAGGGAAAAACTGTGCTGTCCCTCGGCTTTTGGACAGAGTCTGTAAATCTTTTTGTTTTGCTTCTGCACACTGTAATTTGAGTGTATTTGCATCCACATCATCATAGGAATTAAAGCACCCTGAAATAAAGATGGTGAATGAATGCCTCTGTACTTACAGAATGCACTCTTTTAGTAAAAATAAGGTAAATGGTAATTAAGTGCGCGTTCATCCTCTCAAATGCATAAAACGCTTAAGCACTGCCATTCAGCTTTCTGGTTGGCTGAAAACTTCGCCTCAGTGGTTGCTGGGAGGCCGTGTGTGAACTTTTTGGGACGGGGGTAGAAGTTAGGGGGGGTTATGGAGTGGCATGTGCCAGCAGGGGGTATTCATGGGGGTTTGAGGGCAGAATTTTACTGAGCGTGCCCAGTGGGACCATGGACAGGAAGTGGATCAGAGGGGAAAAAACTCTCTGGTTCAGCAGCTGCGCAGGACTGCGCAGACCCGAAGCTTTGGAGGGAATGGGCCGGGGGGGGGGCTGGGGGGGTGACCAACGTGCCCGTGCATGCAGTTCCTAAAAATAAGCAGCTTTAGCCACCGGCTGTCGCTAAGAGCAGTGAAAGGGAGGAAGCCAGAGTAGAGTGAGTGAGGGTGAGTGTAAACGTGGGTGTGTGTGAGAACGCGAGTGAGTGTGTCATGACAGTGCATCTAAGTTTGTGAGTCTGAATCTGTGACAGTGAGTCTCAGTCTGTGAGAATGATGAGTGGGACTGAGTTTGAGTCTGTGACAGTGAGTCTGACTGTAAAAGTGAGTGTTGAGTGGGAGTGAGTCTCACTCAGTAAAAGTGAGTCTTGAGTGGGAGTGAGTTTGAGTCTGTGACTGAGTCTGACTGTGTTTGAGTGAGTCTGACTCTGTAAAAGTGAGTCTGATTCTGGGTGGGAGTGAGTCTGTATGAGTGAGTCTGACTGTAAGGGGTGATTCTGAGTCTCTGTGACAGTTGGTTTGAGTCTGACTCCGTACATGTGTCTGTCTGCATGTCTGTGTGTATGTGTGTGTCTGTGTACGTGTCCGTGTCTGTGTGTGAGTGGGTGAGCGGGAACATGCGTTTCCCCTGATACCAGCCTGTGCTTTTCAGTGTTGGCAGATATCCTGGATCACCGCTGTTATAAACCAGCTTGCTTCAGCAGGGAAGGACTGTGTCTTCATGCTCTCCCAGTGCTTATAATGCACGTGAAATGCAAACAGTAATTCTACTTGGCACTCAGTGTTATAAGCAATGGGATTAATTTGACAAGGTTTTTGGCTTACATACTCAACCTGACAATGGCAACTTACTCTGAAACATAATACTTTCCAACAAATACTGTCACATGATCACATCTTATTCAATTTACTGTAAATCAAATGAGCATTCTTGTTATTTGCACCGAATCTGTTAACAGCAGTTAAGGCCAGAAATAAACTGGCTTATTCTATCCGTTTCCCTCCTTATAACTGGAATTAGGCTGGCTCTTCAAACCTCTCTTCCACTGTACAACTGGGACTAAACTGGCTCAATATAACCCTTTCCCAGTGACTAGGCTGGCGTATTGTACCCATTTCCCACGGTGCAACTGGGACTAAAATGCTGATTAGACCCCTTATATACTGTACAACTGGGACTAAAATGGCTCATTATACCCCTTTCTCACTGTACGACTGGGTCAGTCTGGGTCAAAATGCCACTGTCCTGTTGCACTACTGGACCTGTGCTGGCTCATTAGAAACAGCGGTGTGGCTGGCAGCACAACAGTGAGATGTTTGATGAGATTCTCTGAATGGATGCTTCCTTTATACCGTTCACCCTGTCACCTTTCTGAGTTCAGTATGCGGCTCGCTGCATGCGGGAGAATATGAGCTGTGGAAACTGCTCTCCCAGTGTGTACATACATGCCCTTCAGCAATTAGCCGCTAAAGTATATTTTCTAGTCGGGAGACTAGTTTAGTGCTGCATATCTTAAATATGTTTTGTAGTTTCATGCTTTCCCTTTTCCTCAACTGGACGATATGGTTTTTTTTTTTTTTAAGTTGCATATCCTTCATTTTACCAGGATGTCTCCAGTGTGTTTATCCCAAGACAGTTGCCATATCAGATCGCTCCTTAACAGTGCTGAGCTGTTTGCACTGCCCGTTTTCAGCTACGGTGTTTGAGTGTCTTTTGTGTTTGACCGCTGGAGAAAACACTGGTCTGTCCGTAACTGCACTGTAGATGGTCTCGATAACCTAGTCAGGGAAAAATTCCAGTTATGTACGATCTGATTGGCTTACTATATCAGTTACATACAATCTGATTGGCGTACTATTCCAGTTATGTACGATCTGATTGGCTTACTATATCAGTTACATACAATCTGATTGGCGTACTATTCCAGTTAGGTACGATCTGATTGGCTGAAGTGTGGCTCAGAGCAGATGCGGCATCACAACATGGTTTGGAAAAATAACCGCATCGACTGCACAGCCAGGCCAAATCACAGGGTCAGTTCCAGCACATCTGGATTGGCTATTAAAAATTATAGCCCTTGATCCTCGGTGCTTGGCGTGTGACGATGAACTCTAGCTGCTGGTGACCTTCTGCAGTGTTGCTTTGGTTTTAGGAAACCTTAAAATGTACAGGTTGACCCTTGAAGGCTTGGCCGCCGGATGGCTAGCGATTGAGTTTCTTGTTCACGGCTCTATTTTACAGTTGTCTTGTGTGCCCTCTGTTTTTTATCCTGTTTTCAAGGCTCCTACATCCCTACACAGTTTCTGCATGGTTGCTACTTTACGGATTTTTATGGGTTTCAATAAATGCCTGGGGATTACAGTTCTCCGTCATTTTCCTGCACATCCATGTATAATTATACCCCCCACCCCACCCCACTGTGGGAACAGCCTTTACTCCGACTCTGCGGCTCACCTGTGAAACAATGGGTCTCTCTTCTCTGCGGCTGCCTCATCCTGTTCCGACTGATCTGTCCACTAGTCGGTCTTCCATTCGACCCTGTCAGAGCGCATCTTATTAAGCTGGCAATTTGTCAAAGTATTAGGGTGAAATTAGGTTTGAAATGGAAATTTGCGGCACGATAGAGCTCTTGGGACAGGATTGATGAGCCCTGCCCTACACCGCTTAATCCACCATATTCCCCTCAAACCCGTGTTCTCTGTACGGTGATTAACATGAACCTCACGCAATTTTTGCCTTTTCTGCCCACAGCCGACATCGAGAGAATAGAGCTGAAGGGATTTGTGCAGAAGAGTGAAAAATCCAGCGATTGTACCTTTGAGGTGAGCACTGTAACACAACCACAAATTTAAAAAGGTTGGATGATGCACTAATTAAAATTCAAACTGAAAGCAGTAATTTGTGAATTATCTTTGACCTGCATTATGTTGAAAATAATACCACAGCAAATTTATTGTTTTTTTTTTTTTTTCCCCAAAATGAACATGTGAATTTTGATTCCTGCAAACTATTAACCCTCTATTAACTAGCGTAGCATATCTGCTACATGAAATAAAAGGGTTAACAGCCTGGACACCCTGTTGGTTTTGTTGCTCATTGCCAATAAACATTTGAGATTAACTTGAATGGTATGCCACTTTAATTTTTTTCTATTGCATTATTTGTAATGTAGCAGATTTGCTACGATTTGGAAAGGTGGGCCAAATGTGTTGAAAATTCTACTGTTCTACTGTCTACTGTTTTTCAAATAATGGCCCAAAATTAAAATTTTTGCATAGGGAAATAATTTTAACACAATTGGAAATGGGTTTGGTTAATAGAGGGTTAAGGTATTTACCGCTTTGCAATGTTGCCTTTCCTTTTTCACAACAATTTATAAACATTTAGGTACTGAAAACATCAAATTATTTTGTGTTGCAGTTGTTCCATTCCTCCTGAAAACAAGCTGTAAAGTATGGTCCTCATTGTCGAATTTTTTGTTTGTAAATGTGCCACCTTTTCTCCATTACGAACAGGTATGGACTGCAGGCAGGCCAGTCTAGCATCCACTCCAACTTATTACGTAGTCAAGTCTTTGTTAGTGTGGGGGATTTCCCCTTCTGCGTTGTGTATTTTAAGTATTGTAAGCAATAAGTAATAACACGCTCAGTCAAAGGCAGTTGATATTAGTTTATACGTGCACGGGAAGTCTTTGTTAGGCATGGAGAATGTGGTTTTGCATTGTCTTGTTGAAATATGCATGGGCATCTTGGAAAAGATGTGATCTTGAAGGCAATGTGTGTTTTTAAAGAGTCTTTATGTACTTTTCAGCATTAATAATGCCGTCACTGAAGTGCAAGTTTTACAACCCCATACTATGACCGAACATGACTTTTGGACTTGTTGCTGGTAACAGTCCTTTTCTTATTCGGTCCATAGCACAGTGTTCATTTCCTAATCAGTGATTCATCGGACCACTATTCATGTTTCCGCTTTGTGGACTTTGTTAACATCAGGCCTGCCTTTTGCACAGTAAATTCATAACTGTCTTTTGTGGCTGTAAATGACATATTGTAGTACTTGACTAAGATTTACTCAGAGTCCTGAGTCCATTTGATCATCTCCCATATATAGAAATTATCAGAATTCAGAGGTATTTAACTCGGGCTTTATGCACAGAAATACCTCCAGATTTTTTAATCTTTTCATTGTTAAGCACCGTATCACTATCAGGTGAATATTGAAACCCCTTGCCACTGTATTTTCCTTCGAGGAATTTTCTTTTTAAACCGTTCAATGATTTTCTATTGTATTTGTAGGCAAATTACTGATCTTTGGCCTGTCTTTGTTTCTGAAAGATTTTTCCTCCCCTGGATCCGGTGTTTGTACAAAATTATAATTACAGTCACCAGCCGACATCAGCTGTTTCAAATTTCATCATTATTCAAACTTCATTAACACCTCATAACACTCATAATTAACCATGGTCCAAATTTTTGTTTCCATGTGTTGCAGGCCTGAATGGCAAGAATTAATGTTTGTTTATCAATAAAATGAAGCTTACTCGGCAAGACATTGAATATCCTGTCTTCATACAGTCTGCGATGAGATAGAAGTCAAAGTTAATTTACAAATCACTGCTTTTTTTTTATTTGAATTTTCCCAAACGTCTCTGCTTTCTCCAAGTTGACGTTGCACACAAATCTGGAGTGTGTGCTTGGAGAAGCGGGTTCATCCCTCGTATTGGGCCATCACTGCTCAAGGTCAAAGCTGATTCGGTCAGACGGCCGTCTCATCTCTACCTGTCTGATTAGATTGCGGTATCAGCGGCCGTGAATCATGCGGTGTGTCGCTCATAACCTCTAACGCTGACAAACTCTTATGTTGACTGAACTTTGAGTCTTCTGCTCGGCGTGATCTGTGTACCTGTAGATGTCATATCAGTTGTTCCCGCAGTGTGATTGAGCACAGCTGGAGATCCTGGAAAAGGGAACTTTATAACCGCTTTGCGCAGAATACAAATAATGCTAATTTTTCCTGTCCTGCATGAGCCTATTTAGGCTTTATAACTCAGTATATGTGTCGCAGAGACTGTGGAAATTATTCCAGTGAAGCGAGACATTAGGAAATTCAATTACGGAATTATTTTAGGAATTCAATTTTGGAATTTACAGAAGCGGGCATCTGTATCTGCGCAAAGGTGTCAAAGGGCTCTGTGATCCGGTGTGTCTATGAGAAAATGTATTTGTGTTTGAATGTGTGTGAGAGAGAGAATGTATTTGAGTTTGTGTGTTTGTGTGTGTTCATTTGAGAGGGAGTGACTATATGTGTGTGTGTGTGTGTGTGTCCGAGGTTTGTAGTGTGAATGGTGAGGGACAGCACTAGTACAGTACAAGTTTCGTTTTGTGATTCATCGTTTAAATCTCACAAACTGTGAAGTCCTGTCATATTCTCATCATTGGAAAAGAATGAGAATATAGAGTTTGAATTGTATTACTCTGTGCCTGCAGTTCAGAAATTTTTGTGCACGGTTCCATAACTTTGGAGGAACCGAAGGCGTCCAGAGCAGCGAGCCGAGCTGAATAAGGGCAGGTCTTTTTCAGAGAGAGAAAGACGCGAGCGGAGATCAACAAACATCAACAGTATGATTTCGAGGGAAAAGGAAATTGGGGAGCCGGGGAGCTGGGGAAAGAGAGTTTCAGAGTTTGGGAGAGCGGTGGGAGGGGGGGAGAGAGAGAGAGAGAGGGAGGGAGGGAGTGGGGGAATTCCTCCATTGCGTAATGTGTTTGGAAATATCCTGACATGTCATGGCTGGAGAGCTTGACGCTCGGCAGTGTTGAGACAGTAATGGTAGTGCTGGCGGGGCTGGGCTGTGTGCATGCGGAGGCTCTGCGTGAGAACGTGCTCCGCTTCATTCTGTCCGTCCTCCTCTCCCTCTCACTCCCTCTCTCATTCAAACTACGACTCCTATTTAAAATGATCAATCTGTTATTATGATGCAGTCATCTCTGTAAATTTTTGGACAAAATTATGTGCATTGTTGCTGTTTACCTCAGCATATCGGATTTGAGATTACATGGTGCATGTGGGATCAAAGCTTTAATTTGAGGACATTTACAATGAAATCTGGTCAAGGAATAACAGCACTTTTTGCACTTGGCCCCCCATTTCTAAGGGAATGAAGGTTATTGGAAAATTGGCTGCTTTGCTGCTCCGTGGCCAGATGTGTCGTATTAAATCATTGTTTTACTGAAAAGTAAACAGATGAATCGAAAGTTGAATACAAGTGTCGCTTTTGTATTTGAAGCTTTACTCTCTAAGTCCAAAGAGCCGTTACTACCAGTGAGGCAAACCCTCATTCAGCTGAAAAATAAAAACACTCATAAGTGAGGTGATAAAAGAAATAAGTGTGGCCGGATCAACGACTGGTTCATTCCTAAAAAGAGAGAACTCACTGATGAGCTCAGGAACACTAAAAGACCCTGAAGGTCAAGGGCTAACTGCTCAATAAAGGAATAATTCTTTTACTGGTGCAACCAACCAAGACTGCACTAAGGCCAAATAAAAAAAAAAGTTTGTTTCCAGTTTCTCGACCCTGCCTATGTCATTAGGGCCGACTTTAAACTTCTTTTCCATATTTTCGATTTAAAATAAAAAGAAAGGAAGCCGACCCCTCGATGTCTGGCGCTACGTCATTGATCGCTCGCATCGCTATTTTTCTTGTTTGCTGGTTTTGCCTTTTGTGACTGTGGGTTCTCTCCAGCAGAGCCCTTGTGCTGGATAAAACAAATGCCCACTGAATGTTTTTGAGGGTCTTGCCTATTTGTCGATAGTTTTCGAGGTGAGAGTTCGCAAGAAATGATGTGACTTGCCAAATAATAAATAATACATGATTATTATTATCTACGTATTCATTATACAGACGTACAGGCCTACGCAAATATAGTTACTGGCTTTCCCGCTGTTTGTTGCTGGCTGTAACATATTTTACATCTGATGCAATGCATTTGATCTGCATCACTCTCGCTCTCTCTCGCTGTCTCGCTCTCTCTCTCGCTCTCTCTCTCGCTCTCTCTTGCTCTCTCTCTCGCTCTCTCTCTCGCTCTCTCTTGCTCTCTCTCTCGCTCTCTCTCTCGCTCTCTCTCGCTCTCTATTTCTCCCTGCTGTCTCCTCCTACTCTTTCCCAAACTTAAAGAGAGTTAGACAGATGAGGGGGCAAACGGGGGTCATTGACTGCAGCTCAAAGGATTATGGGAGTCTACACTTCATACTTCAGGGGGTCTCGACCCTGTAATCCCCCTCTACCGTTCCCTGACCTACGGGCCAGTGAGATGAGCCATCAATCAAACTTACGCCTTCCTTGTGTGTGGGTGGGTTGCCTGTGTGTGTGACTGGGTTTACATGCGTTTGTATGTGTGTGTGTGCGTGTGCCCACGTCTATGACTGGCAGCATATATGTATTCTGCCTGTCTATGTATGTCTAAATAAGTGTGTGTCTGTGTGTGTGTGTGTGCATGTGTGTGTGTGTGTGTGTCTGTGTGTGTGTGTGTGTGTGTGTGTGTAAGTGTACATGTGTTTGTGTATACACATTATATTTACTCTGCAAGAATGTAAATTGGAATATGCTGAGCAATGAGCACTATAAGGTCATATTGTTCACTCTCTCATTAAACTCAGAATTCCACTAACTATAGCCAATATTAGATTAACTAAGTCCCCATCGAACCAGCTCTATTCAGAATGAGATGATCGCTAACTGCCCATGAGAAAACAGTGTTTCTGTCAATTGCCAATTCCCTCTGTGTATGACAAATAAATATATGTTGTGCTTCTTCAGTGTCTGCTTTAGCTGTGACCAGCGGCTCTGTAGCGCAGTCGATCGCCCCGCTAAAATTTCCCAATCCTTTGGCAGGCGCAGTTTTCGCCCTTGGGGGCTGAAATTTTACCAGGATGTCAATTCTGTGTTGAGGTGTGGATTTATGTTCATGGCAGCTGGCTAAAAGGGCGTGGAAATTAGAGTGGCCTACTGCAAGAGTGAGCATTTCTTCCTACGGTTGCAGCACTGGAGAATTTGTGCAAGTTTTTTTAATCAATTGCATAGTACAAGATGCAAAATGATGTTTTGTATCATAAAAACCCTGCCCTTCATAATTCTAATCACTTGTCTCTCTGAGTAAATGTGACTCCTAAAAAAATCCTTCAGTGAATCTCTTATTGTGTTTGTGTGCGAGAGAAGACTGTATGTTTCTGTGTGCACTTATACCACTCCGTTGAAGTTCTCTCCGCTGTAATTTCCTGCTAAAACCACACTTGTGCGCAAAAAAGAAATGGTTGGCTTCAGTTGCGTCTGGGAATGAATTTCCAGGGAGAGCTGAGCTGTATATCTGCGCAGTAAATAAGCCGTCCATTTGACACGCCCCTGTGCTCTGTGAGCCAATCCCTTCTCTGTTCCCATGTCACCAGGTCCTTTGGTCGGACTCCACCACTTCAACTGTGACGAGGTCCACACAGGAAGTGACCGAGTTCCTCTCGAAGGTGAGGGCAGCGTGTCTGCGCTCGAGTCTTTACCCCAGATGAAGAGGGGAAAAGATGGAAAGATGAAGTGTACAGTGGTGCTGTGCTGGGGTGGTCAGGCGATGGTGTCATTAGGGTCGTCATCAGCTCAGACCTGTGACAGGAGTCTGGTGTTCTCGAGTCCCTGTCTGGCTGCTGCTGATTCTGGATTCTGGTTGGATTTGAGACCTGAGGAGTGATTTCCCTCCAGCCAGAGCATATGCATGGGGCTCATGACTCTGTTTCCTCTCCCTCTGCCTTCCCTGTCACTTACTCTCTCTCTCTGTCCCGCTTCCCTCCGCCATCTTGTATTCTGTTGTGTTCTACATTGAGTTTAAATCAAAAAAAGTTCTGCCCAAGAAAACTTAGTGCATGTGCTGTCCTGTGTTATTCTCTGTGATTGTGTGTATGAGGGAGATCCTGCCTGTGTGTGTGTGTGTGTGTGTGTGTGTGTGTGTGTGTGTGTGTGTGTGTATGTGTGTGTATGTGTGTGTATGTGTGTGTATGTGTGTGTATGTGTGTGTGTGTGTGTGTATGTGTGTGTGTGTGTGTGTATGTGTGTGTGTATGTGTGTATGTGTGTGTGCGTGTGCGTGTGTGTGTGCGTGTGCGTGTGCGTGTGCGTGTGCGTGTGCGTGTGTGTGTGTGTGTGTGTGTGCCCTTGTGTGTGTGTGTATGTGTGTGTGTGTGTGTGCGTGTGCGTGTGCGTGTGCGTGTGCGTGTGCGTGTGCGTGTGCGTGTGCGTGTGCGTGTGCTTGTGCGTGTGCGTGTGCGTGTGTGTGTGTGTATGTGTGTTTGTGTGTGTGTTTTGAGGGATGGGTGTGAGTTTGGGAGCTCGTCTGTGTATTTGTGTGTGTGTGTGTGCTTGTGCACGTGTGTGTGTCAGAGAGAGAGCATGCCAGTGTGTGTCATGTGCATTTATGTGCACGTGCGTTCCCACGTGCACATGCATACAAGTATGTTATTATGTACTGATGTATTTCCCAGTGGACGGTCGGCTCTGGGAAACGCATCAGTCGTGACGGACAGTGGCTCTGTACTCTGCTCTTTCGCAGATCTCACAGCTCTTCCCAGAGGACGGCCTGGAGAAGTTCGTCCCTCTCTCCACTGGCCTGGACTCCACCCTGGAGCCTGACCCCAGGTATGTAAAGGCTGTTCGGCAGCAGTGCTGACCGGGCCTGGGGGAGCGAGGAGGAGCCGCTCAGCTGCGGGGTGGAGCAGGAGAGAGGAGGGCGGGGCTGAGTGAGAGAGGTGTGGGGCACCTGGAGCCGTAGGTGTGCAGCGGTTCCTGTCACCTGACCGATGACTCCTCTGATTTCTCAGGTGCTTCACCACACTGCCTCCTCACCTACTGAAACGTGACCAAATCAGACAGTTCTTCAGTGCCGCCCCAGTCAGCCTGCCTCCGCCCAGTGCCAGTAAGTCTCCGCCCCTCTCTCTTCATACTGTACCTCTCTCTGTCTCTCGAGGGATTTCTGTGGCCCATCATGTGGTTTTGAAGGATGTACACATATGAGATGTCCTTTAAGGGCCTGACAGTGAATACTCGCTCTCACTCTCTGGGATATTTGTGTCTATCTTCGGTTTTTTATTCACGTCTGTATGGTAATGTATTGGTTAGCACCCGGGTCCTCAAATCGCCATCCTCGAGGTCAGAGAACTGCTGGATTTCCACCCTCCCTTTACCTGGGAGTCTGGCCAAACTGTCCTTACACCAATCAGAGGCACTAAGTGTCCTTAACTGGGATGAAGGAAAACCTGGGCTGGGTTTGGATTCAAGGTCCAGATTTAAGGAGCTTCAGGTTAGCAAGATACGCAAGTACTTAAAGGTGCTGTATGCAAGTTTGTTTACTTTCACTTCTGTTGACATTCAAACTCAAACAAAACACAGTTCCCTCCCTCCCATGCTTCCATAACTGTCGACTCTTGTCTGTGATTGGCCGGGACGGTTTGTTATGTTCTGGGGCACAGCCTGTGCCCCTTGTGTTTATTTGCAGTTTGTGACGCCTGTGCGGTCTCCAGAGCCCGGGTTTTTTTTACAGTGAATTTTAGGGGCAGGCAGCTAGCGGATCGTGGAGAGATGTCAGCGAATTGAGACAAAAATATAATGGAGCACAAAGTAAAAAAACTTGCATAGTGCATCTTTAACCTAAACAAGCCTTTGATCAGTCGATACCCTAGAAGGAGCTGTGGTCTTTGACGTGTTTTATCAGGTGGACCCAGTTTCTTGGTTCAGAACCATTCTTTTGTCATCGGCTGTTAAGAGAGGCTGACGTACACAGTGACTGAATCACAGACAGTTGCAGTTCTTTTTTTCCCAGGCGGTGGTAGACTAAGTTAGCCCTTTGAATCGAGTGGATGATAATTGCGGTGAAAATCCATCACTTTTTCTGAGCATGGCGACTCAATGGTGCGGCAGTGCATGAACATTGTTCCACTGTCACCGGAAGAGGCTACCGCTTCTGACAATACCCGTCTATGCTCGTCACATGAGCATACGCAAGTCCATCGAGAAATTATGGAGAAAAAAAAAAATCTGCGCCTGTCTATTTGAGTTGGCGGCCGCGCTATCAAGTTGAAACTTCATCATCAATATCAGAAGTAATCCTGCAGATTTTTGTTAATGTCCCCATGTTTTCTCTTGTGAGTGCAGCTTTAATCAGGCTGAGGCAGAATGACCAAATTATGGACATAAACAGAAAAACTAAAGCTGCTTTCACACCGGACGCGAACCGAATTTTTTGCGCAACAGATTTACATTCAAAGTCAATACAAAGACGCGAATACACGCGTTTCGCATGTATTCGCGTCGTTGCATTGACTTTGAATGTGATCTGTTGTGCGAAAAAAATCGTTTCGCGTCCCGTGTGAAAGCAGCTAAACAGAGTTATGTTGGTTTTTTTTTTTGAAGCTCAAAAATGTATTTTATTTGACTTTATGAGGATGTTAGAAGGCATCTTCTTAACCAATCAAACCTAAATATTTTGTGAGTAGCCAAAATTATATTTGTTAGAAAAGACCAAATCTTCAGAAGTGCTCTATAGGCTACATAACTGTGGTGGAGAGACGGAAGTAAAAAGAAGTACATGCGATGTTTTGAACAACAATGCATGTTGCGGTTAAAACGTCTACTGGGCGCAGCTGTATTGCTACTGTGTCAATGTGATACTTGTGTTGAAATAATGTAGCTTTAGTGAACAGTGGTGATATGACCCCTAGTTATGCCCCCGCCCTCCAAAGAAGAAAGGGGGCATTATGTCGACACCATGCCCATCCGTCGTCCGTCCGTCGTCCGTTAACTTTTCGTGTCCGTGGGATATCTATAGAATCCCTCGTCGGATTGATGCCATTTCTTAATGGCGTATAATGGCAAGAGGAAGGTTCCTTTCGAAAACCAGCGCTGTACGATATCTAATATGGCCGCCACAGCAGCCATCTCAATATGCCCTTGATCAACATACAGGCGGGGGCATATGCCACGCTCTGCGTTGCTCTAGTTTTATCTTGTTATCCCCAAATCAGTTGCGATGCTCTGTTTTAACCCCTGAGGAAAATGACACGGGTTCTACCTCGCTAGGTGACACAGAACAGTTGCAGTAAGTGCGAAAGTGACAGTAAACATCTCTACAGAAATTGGTCTTGTTTGTTAGTTTTATACTATGAGTGCATTTCTGGTGTCACTCTGGCATAGAAGGTGCCATCAGAATGGTTGTTATATATCCCAATGAAGCTGAGGCTCTCACCTGCCTGAGATACAAGGTAACTGTCGTGGCTGGAAAACCCTCGGATGTTCAGGCAAATGACCTACTATTTTCAAGCTGTCTGAAAGTTTTTTTCTGTTTTGAAAAGTCCTCTAGGGCACATATACAGTATTTCCACTTACAGGCAATATAATTTGGATTTCTGAGATGGCTTAACTTGGTCAGATCGATAAATAACTTGCCTGCCAAAGACATCAAGTGTCTGTTTCATGTGCTTGGAAACAGATGGTGAAAAAAAGGTAAAAATAGCAGAGGGCTTCAAGGTTTGGTGGGGAAATGCAAATTCCCTTTATTGACGGCGAAATTGCTTCTCGCCCACTACACTTAAACTGTGGTAGATGGCGAGATTACAGACATTACCAATGTGGAGCTGCGAGAGACGATTAAATCAGTTTCATATTTTGTTGGTTTTGATTTAAATCATTCACTAAAATGTTGTCAAATCACATCTCATTCCTAAAATTAGAGTGGAGCTGCGGCGAGGCACTTCGAATGTTTTTAGTCTTCAATTATGTGTGTTTGTGAAACTAGTGAAAAAGGAAAGTGTTTAAATATTGCATATTGCACAGCCTAAAGACGATCATTAACTGAGGTGGGATATTGTGCACATTTCAGAGCAAAAATCACTAAACCTTGAGAATACAATGAAGACATCTCCTTTGCCTTGCGGACTTCTGCACATGAACACAACAGTAGAGCTGAAAGTGTACCTGAGAAGTTGTAAGCTATACGATGCTGTGGGGTCGTGCTTTTATAAGCTCCACTGTGCTGTCAGGTCATGTGATTTACTGTATAAGCTCCAATGTGCTGTGGAGTCATGTGATATTTAAGCTCCACTGTACTTTCGGGTTACGTGATTTTAAACACTCCACTGTACAGTGGGGTCATGTGATTTACTGTATAAGCTCCATTGTGGAGTGGGGTCATAGGGTCATTCCCTGTGAAATCAACCAATCTGAGAAAATCCTTCCACCACACCATCTTCGATATGGCTGATAGTTTTATATTTCAAAATGTATATCATAACTAGTAAAATGCCAAAATGTCAGCTTCCTACCCCTACTACAACCCATCCAAAAAAATTATTATATCTTTAAAAATAACGAGGATTGTATCATTAAATTTAACCCCGCGAGACATTTTCATATTTCAATTCTTCATAAATCAGACAATAATCATCCTAGAGACTTGAAATTTTTCATGCTTATTCAGAAACTACTGTAGATTGCAAATAAACAAACCATTTGCTTCTATCATGATTATTGACAGTCTTATTCGGGCTCAAAGTTAGTATAATTTAGAGTTTCGTCCATTTTCTGTGCCCCCAAAAATTATGATATCATCTCCACACAGATCTGTTACTTATTTTCTATGTACTTCTGTACATGTAGTTTTAGGAAATATAACAGAAGTATTTGGAGAATTATTTTCCTGGGGATGATTGCATGACAGAAATTTAAAATGTGCCAATCGTACATGATAAAAACCGTTGATTTTCAGGAGGTAGCAGAGGTGATACGTTCCTAAAAGTTTTTTTTGTGTATTCTTCTGGTCCTAAAGATATTCTGTCAGAAATTTCAATTTTGTGCTCATTCTTTGAACACTTTTGTGGTCGGTTGATCTTGGGCTTATAATCGTCCACTGGAAATATCCAAATATATTAGATTTACATGTATTCAGAAAATTTTTCTCAGAATTCTCCAGGGAATGATATTTTTTCACCGAATATGAGCAGAGTATCCAACTATCCATTGGGTCACATGGAGCAACATGCATTTCACTGCTGATGTAACATGCATGGCACAACATGCATGCCTGTCCAAACACATTAATGACTCATGCTGATGTCACTCTGGAGTCCTGTCATTTGCCCAATCAGCATCTATGGAATGACATCACTCCCTTGATCCTTGATGATATAAATACTGTTGTTCATAAATTAAATCTCATTTTGCAAAAAGTTGTATTGAGACAAAGCTGAAGAATAGCACTGAAATACGGCTACGCCGTCAACTGGTCACTCTTTATCCAATTGTTCATTTGCTTTAGAATTGAATACAGCATGTCACAAAACATCATATACCAAAGGCAAACAACAGATTAGACAATTCTCAGATTTATCTGAAGAGGACAGGTCACTGATATTATGGAGATCTGATTTGAGAAATTTGAAGAACAAACCTAATCTATCAATCTGCTTACACCATGAGAAGTACTCTTTGCTGAAATACACTTCATAACAAGTTATTTGTTGTGATCCTTTCGCTGTCCATAAGAATCCCATAAAAGGATCTTTGAGAACTATTCAAATTGATTATGCCATGCAGATACAGGACCTCTTTGGGAAGTCAGTTAAACCGGGACAGAAATTGTGCCCAACATGTGTGAAGAGGATCACCTCAAATGTGAATGAAGTAACAGAGTTCTGGTGAGGAATTCATGAAGAATAATACTTGATTTATAGGTCAAAGTATCCCAATATGTGCATTGAAAGCAAATATCTTGCTCATTTTATTTACATTTTTGATAGTGATCATTTGTATAATCATTTCATAATGATATATATATATTATATATATATGATTATATATATATAATATATATAATATATATATATATATATATATATGATTATGACTTCTTATTAAGGTTAATTAGGATGAAAGTAATGGTACTATGTACATACAGCTAGTTTTACAAGAGGAACACAAATCTGAAATTTCATACTTTTGTTGTTTATGATGTTAGTAATGTACACACCAAATATCATTGCCATAGCACCTCTGCTACCTGCTGAAATTCACCTGATTTGATTGTGCGTGATTTACACTTTTTCCATTTTTGAACTTCCATATGTTCAACATGAATGGGTTTACAATTATCTATGTTATATTTTATGAAAATATACCTATAAATGTGTAAGCACAATAAAGAACAGATCTGTGTTTTAATATTTTCTTGGTTTTTTGGACTTCTATACATGGACGAGATTGACATTTTCTTCAATTTTAGACATTCATGGCACTCTATATGATCACCGGGGAACAAATTCTGTTGCAAATTTGGAATCTACACAAAATTCTGAGTCAGAAAATGAAATTTCAAGTCTCTATCATGTTTCATTGCTGAGTTATTAACATTTGATATCTGGAAAATTTCAACTGGACTCAAAAAATTATCAATTTAACTCTTATTTCCAAACACTAAAATTGCTATCAACATGGGAAATTATTGGGAGTAGGAGGCTGAAATTTTGGGATTATTCATCTAATACCATGTTGATTACCACGATAAAATTTCAAGTAAATCTAAGATGGTGTGGTGTATACCTATTGTTCAAATGGTATAGAATGACCGCATATAATTTTATAATTTTATATTCTCAACTGCACGATGGGGTCATGTGGTTCATAAGCTCCACTGTGGGGTCGGGGTTTATAGCGCCACTGTGCTGTGGCGTCGTGATTTTTACCTCTTCTGTAATGTGGGGTCATGTGATTTGGAAGCTCCATTGATGTCGCAATTTTTAGGCTGTTTTGTGCTGTGAGGTCATGTGGTTTATCAGCTCCACTGCCTTGGGGTCGTGTGATGTATAAGCTCGGCTGGGTGAGTTCGGATTGACACGGCGCCGGTAGCGTCGGCAGTTTTTGCCTTCAAAAGAGCTACGTGATGTCAAAAGTTGCTGATAAGAAGTCAATATTTCAGATGCCGTGTGGTTCTTTGAAGGTGGAAACTGCTGCCGGCGCCGCGTCGCTCCGAACTCGCCCAGTGTGCTGTGAGGTCATGTGATTTATAAGCTCCAAAGCTCAGTTGGACGATGTGACACCATTCAGAACATGAACTGAAGCAGCTGGTGATGTCAGTGAAGTGTGTGTAACCATGGGCTCAGATCTGTGTGTGTGTTTGACTGATGGACACTGATGGCTTTGCTCTCCCTGCAGATCTCGCTTGTTCTTTGCAGTTCAGGGGAGCCAACAGCCTTCCAAGGTAATGTTCGCACACACATACTCTGGCATTAACACTTGCCTATGTGCACTTGCACTCGCATGCACTTTGAATACACACAAACCAACACTCGCGCGCACACACACACACACACACACACACACACACATAGACTCACACCAGTAACTCTCATTCACCCCCCAGATCTATGGCCTGCTTCATAAGGATAGTTAGTTACCGTTAGTAAGCGGTAAATAAGGTATGTACTTTCACTAAGACCTACACTCTAACCCTCCCTCTGAATTACTGCTGCTCAGGAAATTCACCTGAAAAGGCTCTCAAGGCAAAAGTTGGAGGGAGGTTCTCACTGACATGGCAAGAGCACTCATGTACAAATTCATTCCCTCTGGCTAATGGGTTAGTTGCTAATTGCTAAATTGCAACCATGTAGGTGTTGCCACTGAGATCAAATTGCTTGGATCGAAGGACTTGGGACTAACTTGGTCTCTGGGGTTTTGACCTCTTAGAGGAACCTGCTGAGATTTTACTCCAGGGAGGCAACTGGTAAGATCTGACTGCAAGGATCTGTCCACTGGGCCAAGTGTCTATCGGGAAGGTGTGCAGGAAAGGTGCTCGGCGGTTCACAAAACTGCTTGAATATTTTAAGTCTGACCTCTGCAGTCTGGATATTAGGAGCTGCTGCAGTGTAGATATGTCAGCCTTTAGCACTAAACCCGGCATGTAGACTTGGCTTAATTTATTGCTCAGATGATGAGAGATTAGAGCAATGAATCATCACCATGTTTGCTGTAATGACATCAAATTACTGTGCTGTCACATCACGGATGCTCTCGTGCCGAGAGAAGCTCAGGATCGGAGGGCGTAAGGCCAGCATTAGTCTTCAGTGCATGTGTGATGTGTTTTAATAGACGTGATGTTATAATAGATGTGATATGTTAAAATGGAAGCGCTGTTTTCTTGATATTGCGAGCGGGGGTGGGTGGGGTCACCTGACCTTTGAAGCTGGGACTTCAAATGAGAATCGAATTCCTGGAGTTCACTGAGCAAAGTGGGGAAGTTTCGGCCATTTTGAGCGTCTCCGGTTCTCTGTGTCCCCGCCTCCGTCTCACAGGCCTGTCTGCGGAGTGGCCAGCATCCAGCCGGTCATCAGCAGTCACTGCTCTCTCCAGCCCTACCCTGCCACTACCCTACTGCCCCCAGGCTCCGCCCCCGTCCTGCCCCCGCTCAGCAGTGGGGCAATGGGAGAGGGCGGTCCCACCCAAACGCTGGGCCGGAGCCCCGCCCCTCAACCCCAGTCCGGCCCTGAGCAGAACGGGATTCTGGACTGGCTGCGCAAACTCCGCCTCCACAAGTACTACCCAGTGTTCAAGCAGCTAACCATGGAAAAGGTGGGCCTTAATGTGGGAGGAGTCTACTTTAGGGGAGGGGTGTCAAATGGGAGGAGTCTATGCAGGGGGAGGAGCATAAGAATGTGAAAGGAGGTGCAGAAAACCTTCCAGATAACTGAAATGATGAAAATCTTGTGCAGAAGTGGTGTAGGTAGCTGGAGGAAATGCAATAGGGTGCTGAATTGGAGGAAAGTCCTCCAACCTTCTTCCTCACTGTGACTCTGGCCTTTCCCACAGTTCCTCGCTCTCACAGAAGAAGATCTGAATAAGTATGACCTCACCCAGGGAGCCAAGAAGAAGCTGAAGACCCAGCTGGAGCTGCAGAAGTGAGTCCTGCCTGCCCAGTGTATCCCACAATGCACTGCTGCTGTGGGAACCATAATTTTGCTATCCCTGGAGAGCTGCGGTCAGAGACTGGAGCTGTGTTTGAAACAGTGTGCGTTTAGAGTGTGTGTGTGTGTGTGTGTGTGTGTGTGTGTGTGTGTTGTGTGTGTGTTTGTGCAGGGGGGCATGTGTAGCTCTGAGTGTGATTTTGTGTGTGTGTGTGTGTGTGTGTGTGTGTATGTGTGTGTGTGCACACGTGTGTGTGTGTGTGTGTGCTTGCTTGCGCGCGCGTGTGCGGTATAGTGCTGTGTGTGTCTATACGTGCAGGGAGGCCTGCAGGCTTGCATGCGTGGCTGTGAGTGTGTGTGTGTGTGTGTGTGTGTGTCAGTGTTTATGATGGGTTTAAAACTTTCTGCCCACTTTCCCCAGTATAAGAGCATTAGCAGTGTGAGTGTGGAGCAGAGTCACAGGCTTGTTTGAGCAGGTTGAGTGGAGTCAGTTTGCAGGAGATGTCTCTCCCTGTAACGTTAGACCAGCATTAGCCCAACGGCTGTAATGCTAGTGGGCTCTGGTCTGTGTGTAATGCTGTTATACTGCATTCTTGCCAGGGCAGAATCAGACATACTGTCTCTCGCCTCCCCCTCGCTGTCCTCCTCAGCGGCCAATCCCGTGTCTGTATTACGCTCCTCTCCTCTACAACAGCCAATCATGTCTGCATTACCGGGCTGTTCTTTACTGCAGCCAGTCTTGTCTGTATTACCGTGGCATCTTGACAGCCAATCTCGTGTCTGTGCTCTCTTCTGTAACAGCCAATCGTGCCTGTATTACAGTTCTCTCCTCCGTGACGGCCAATAATGTCTGTATCAACATGATCTCCGCTATGACACCTAATCTCATGTCTGTGTTGCCGTGCTTTCTACGACAGCCAAACCGTGTCTGTATCACAGTGCTCTCTTCTACGACGATCAGTCTTACCTTATTTTCCCCAACAACGGCTTATCCCTTGTCTGCATTACAGTGCTGACCTGTACAGTGGCCAGAGTTTGGTCCTTATCATGCTGCTTTGCTCTATAACAGCTAATTTCACTTGTAGATTACGCTGTTGTCCTCTATGATTGCCAGTCCTGGTAGTGTGTGTATTGAACTTGGATCGGGGTCGTAGAGAAAAGGTTTGCATGGATGCAAGAGGGGGAGAGAATCGAGTGGGAGAGAGGCGGGTGGGGTCTGTGTTGTGAGGCATGGGGTTGTGTACAGTTCGTTGAACATTTCCTCAAAATTCTACGTCAGCGTTCTAAAACTTTTTTTTTGCTTTCGTTCACCTGGTGTGTCCGTGACATCAGTATTGGAACGTTCTGATCCCATATTTATGATTTTATGCGTTAAAGGGTTAAACATTGTGAGGATGGGGATAGCAGGGTCCTGATTAGATGTTCCTTAGTGGTTGATATTGCCTGGATTTCATGACATCATTAGTCACCTGCGCTTGTATCTGGAGACCTCGGCCTGTATCTGTACTGACAACTGCTCGCGTTAACAGTTTAACGGCAGTCCCTTCCGTACACAGTCAGTCTGTGTCCCCCGTGCTGCTGGTTTAAAATACAGTGCCCAGTTGTACCCTCTAGCGGTTAGAGTGGGTAATGAAGGAATATTGTTCTGTCAAAGATCCGCTAAATCGCCCAACAATTTCCTCGGGGAAAACCACAGTCTTACCAAAGAAAACGGCCAAGCTGTAAAAAAAGAAGTTTGTCAGATGTCTACCTTTTTCAAAGAACCAGCAACAGACAATGGAAAACTCATTTGGTGCGTCTCTGGGTTTGTTGCAGGCGTGCGATTTTATGAGTTTGGTTCTGGTGAAAAAGTTTCGACGTCAATGTGTAGTGGTGCGAAGTTTAGCGGGAATGTGGCATGTTTTCGATTTTATGTTGCTGGTTATTTGAGAAAGGTAGACGTCTGACAAACTTTTGCTTCAGCTTGGCCATTTTCTTTGGAAGGCCTGAGCTAGATCTATCTGATTGTACTCCATTGGAGACTCGACTGATATAACTAATCAAGCCCATAAATATTTGCGTGAGATGTGCTTCACATGGAACAAATCAAATACAGGGACCTTGCTGGGTCAGAAACCACTGAGCTAAATAAAGTACATACGCGTGCAACATTCATCAAATTTTATTCATTATTTAATTGTTTTCTTTTGCTTTATAATGGCCTTATATAGTACCAAAATACCAGTACCAAACAGTCCACATTCTATTATAAAAGTATGATGGCACACTCGTTGCATTAATGTTAAATGCTTGTTTTTATTTTCAGAATACTTAGCACTAGCACTTACGCTTACTTACAGTGCACAAGAGTGCTTTATCATCTAATCTCACAGGCAAGGAAGTGGATCACTTAATGCAGGCTGTGATTAATAGGATTGACGATGATGACATTATTAGTGCTAAGTGGAGTTGGCAATGATGTCATTATAGCCTCATTTCCGCCAGGCAATCCAGTTCAATTCAGTTCAGCTTGCTACACATTGGAGTGGTTATTTTCGCGTTTCTGTTGTCAAAGGTTTTGACTGGTGCCAAAAGGACTGTTCCAATCTGTTCCGTTTCACATAACTTTTTTGTTGGGGTACCCAGCACACTGTTTTTTGTTGCGGTACCTAGCTGGGAAAAACTGCAGTCCTCTGATTGGTCAAGAGAAAATCAAGAGCAGGATGTAGCAATGAGAAATGAAAGAGTTTCAGCTTGTTTCTCATAGCAAAATGTAAAACGCTGCAGAGCGATTACAGGAGGTTCAAGGAGCACAACGGCTGGAGCGCGTAAGCAGGAAAAGCTGGTGAATGCGCAACAACTTTAAACCAAACCTGTTTACTGACACTGTCCAAATCTGTGTAATATCTTTTAACGCCGCCCACATTATACAATCATTTATTTCAGTTGAGGTGAATCCAATGATTTATCCAACTCGGACAAGTGATTTTCACCAAGGCGCAGGCACTTGTCCAAGGTGGATAAATAGTTGGATTCACCGATATCTGAAGTCAATAATTGTTTTATTGTATGGCCCTATTTGAAAATATAAAATAAGAGTAGGGCGACTACTCGAACGTAAAACTACTCACAGGGACGAAGCAACTCAAAATTCGGACACTGTCAGGAGCTCCTGCCGGGCAGCCGAATCTATTTTTTGCTGGAGGTCATCGGATTGTTTTATTCGCCTCTTGAGCACTTTCCCGCCGTGAATATCACTGTTTACAGTGACCGGCGGAGCTCGCCTCGACCAGTCAGGAGAGAGCGAATCCGTATATCATATAATAATTAAGAGCACTGTCTGCAGTGGAAACACTACCCTGATAGAGGGTTTTGGCACTGGTCTGTATAGGTTGTCTGCCGGTTCTAAGGGTACTACACCAGAAGTTTTTGGTGGAAACGCAGCTCGTCTGTGTCAAATGAGGTTGACCCTAATTCTCAATAAATTCTGCATAAAGAGGATGATGATGATTTTATTCTTTATGATGGTTTAGGTTATTTGTGTTGCTGTCATCTCTCATTTCCAGTCGTGAGAAGTCAGAGAAGAAATATGTGGTGTCGCAGTTCCCAGTGTCCTGCAGTGGGGTCGCCCGCGTTACGCCATCTAGCCACATCAGTCCAGTGACAGCTGTCCACACCACCAGCAGCACAGGTAACGTTCCGCACAGGTAACAAGCTACTGACAGAACAGCTGAGGCATGGTTTATGTGCACAACATATGTGATATTTAAACTCCTGGAATACAGTTCACTTAGACCAGCGCAAGATGTTTAGAAGCTTATATTTGTAGGCAGGTTTGATTGTAATCTAACCACCCCTGTTCTTTGTGTGTTTGGTGTGTGCTTGTGTCTCATGCGTGTTTTGTGTGTGTGTGTGTGTGTGTGCGTGTATGAGCTCGTTTTGTGTTCTGTGCATTTATCCATGTTTGTACATTTGTTTATATTGTGTGTGTTTGCGCATTTGTGTGTGTCTGCACTTCGGTGTTTGGTGTACGTGTGTGCGCGTTGTGCGGCTTTGCGTGCATGTTGTGTGTGATTATGTGTGTGTTGTGTGTGTTTGGGTGTGTGTTGTGTGTGTTTGGTTGTGTGTTGTGTGTGTGTGTGTGTGTGTTTGCGTGTGAGTTGTATGTGTTTGGGCGTGCGTTGTGTGTTTGCCTGTGTTATATGCCTTTGCGTGTGTATTGTGTATGTTTATGTGTGCGTTGTGTGTGTTTGGCTGTTTGTTGTGTGTGTTTGCCTGTGTCTTGGGTGTGTGTGTGTGTTTGCGTGTGTGTTGTATGTGTTTGGGCGTGCATTGTGTGTGTTTGCTTGTGTGTGTTTGAGTGTGTGTTTGCGTGTTTGTTGTGTGTGTTTGCCTGTGTGTTGTGTGTGCTTTGTGTGTTTGCGTGTGTGCCTGTGTGTTGTGTGAGTTTGCGTGTGTGTTGTGTGTGCTTGCCTGTGCGTTGTATGCCTCTGCGTGTGTGTTGTGTGCGTGTGTGTGTGTCAGAGATGCGTCTGGAGGTGGAGACCAGTCCTCACTCCTTCCCGCGGGACAGCAGCTCCTCCTCGGGGTACTGCAGCTCCCCCTCCAGCCCCTTGGGCTCCCTGTCCCGGGACGACACTTTCGACAGAGTCAAAGACCCTCACAGAAGTGAGCACCCGCCTGTCGCCATGCCAACTGTGTTTGTCCCCCCCCGGCTCTGTGCAGCCCTTTACTTGCCATCAATTAGTGGCTCTTATCTCAATCAAAGGGTTCGGTGCAATAGTGTTATCTGCCAATTTTACAGAAATCAAGATTTGAAAGGTCTTGAGTATTACTGAATGCATGCAACAACAATACATGAGCTTTACAATGTCATCCTGACCAGCGCACAACACTGGTACATGATGAAAGGACATTCTGTGTGAAACCATTAAACATGAGGTTGGCATTTATCATTCGCACTGAACCCTTCAATTATGGGCTGGTCCCATCGATGTGGGCTGTTCACTCTCGTCTGAAAAGGGCTGGCGTGCATCTTTTCTGCCGAGCGCAAAGACACTTAATTATATGTAATGAAGGCCATGATTAGTCAACCAATTGGAAAACTTTTGTGTTGTAACTAGTACTTTATTTGTTGTGTCATTGTGGTACAGAAAAAAGAACCACCTACCTCCACATCAGCTCTTTTTGGTGCAGTTCCTGATAAGGCCAGAGGTGGTGCCAGAGTGCTTCTTTAGATGTTTCAGTTCTGCCTTGTTTTGATTTCTCTAGGGCCCGAGACCGGTTCAGACAGAGAAAAGGATCGCTGCTCTGTTTTACTGAACCACACGATGCCGAGCGGATCCGGCCGACCCACAGCTCAGGTCCTGCCGGTGCAGAACGACCCCTCGCCCTCTCCTTCCTCATACCACCTGCCCCTCCTCTCCCCCGCCCGCATCCTGAGCTCCCCCCGAAAGCCCCGCCCCCCACCGCCGCCCCCTCCCCCGCCCACCCCGGTCCTGTCTCCACTCTGCGCCGACGAGCGGGCCAAGCCTCTGGGGCTGGGGGCCATGCGGATGGATGGGCGGTTTCCGGGCCTGAGTGTGGACGTGGCCCCACCCACGCTGCAGGATGGTTCAGGCCCCACCCACCAGGGGCCCCTGGCTGCGCTGCTGTCCCCGCCGGGGTCGATAGTGGAAACCAGCATGGCCCTCACCTCTACCTCGAACACCCTGCACCATGTCACACACCCCACCCTACAGCTGCAGCCGTCCTCCACCCTGTCCCCAGACTCCGCCCACCGCACCCCGCACTACGCCCACCCTCGGCCAGCCGGATTCCCCCCATCGGTCAGCACTGTCCCCATGGCGTCAGTCAGCAGTGTTCCCATGGCAACCGCATGCAGCATCTTCGCAGGGACAGCCAGCAGCAGCAGTGTCCCCATGGCGACGGTGCCTGGCAACACCTATTGCGTGAGCAGCATGGGTGGGACCCCAGCCTCCGGACTCCCCTCGGCCACTCCCAGCTCCAGCCCGGGTCCCGCCCCAGGGGCGGAGGCTGGGCAGGCGAACGCCGCGTCAGTGTGCGTGTGCAGCTCGTGCGGCTGCAGCGGGAACTGCGGCTCCTACAATGCGCTGCCGGCCAGCTATGCCGGGTATTTCCAGCACCCCTTCTCCGGCCCCCCAGTCTTCACGCTGGGGCCCCTACTGCACCTCAGCCCCCTGCTGACGGGGCCCCACCCCCAGCAGCACAGCGGCTCGGCCGCGCCCTTCTCCTACCCAATCGTGGCCCCCCCTCTCTACAGCAGCAGCCTGCCCCATGAGACACAGCCTGGCTTTGTCCTGCCGCCCATGCAGGGCTTCCTGGGAGGTGGGGCTGGCATGTACCAGCCGCAGGGCATGCTGGGAAATGGAGGCACTGGGCACAAGAAGGCGGGGAACATGTCTTGCTATAACTGCGGAGTGAGTGGCCATCGAGCTCAGGACTGCAAGCAGCCGCCCATGGACTCTGCTCAGCAAGGTACTGAGAAAATCCATGGAGTGTACCTGACATGTAACAGCAGTACTGAAGGATTACAGGAAGCAGGAGTGTGCAGTTGAAGTCAGAAGTTTACGCACTCCTTAGCCAAACATATGTAATATAAGTTTTACACTGTATTTGACATTTAGTCTTTGTAAACGAGCCCTGTGTGGGGCCAGTAAGTACCACTATTTCAGTATTGTGAAATGTCAGAATAATAGTAGAGAAAATGATTTAAAGGTAACCAGTCTGTTCTTTTTGATATAATTTAATTGACATGATAAGATGAAGATGTGGCCAAACTTGTGGCCATATGTGGCCATATTTTTGATGAAGATGTGGCCAAACTTTTGCTGGATATCCAAGTCAACTTGATGCCTGGTGCAAAATACCCGATTTCCCCGTTTCGTAGCAATTTCAGGTCGTTAATGTATTTGAAATCGTATCATATTTGTAACTATACATATTTTTTATAATGAATAAAGGCATAAAAGTAAGTTATTTACTAGCAGTCGGATATGATGACTGATCTGACGTGAGTTTTCATGCAAATCGCTCATGCATATTAAGCAGTAGGCAAGTCGAAATGGCCGCGGTCCAGCTGCCACATTGGCTGAATTTAACGGTCGAGTGATTGCTTTCCTTTGGAATTTATCCTTGTAAGAGGTCGAGGACGACATGAAGACTGACACACAAATCTATCTATTGGAACAGCCTGGCAAATTATGCAAATAAAATGTTGAGGATAAGGAACAAATTGGTTACCTTTAAACTTTTTGATGCCCACTTCAGTATCTTCACTTTGTCGTCTTGTAGCCATTTTGCCTTAGCCTTGAAAGTACACATGAAACCTTGAAAGTATATCATTGTCCATTCGGAAGACGCACTCCCAGTAGGGGTGTAACAATTCTGAATCAATGTTTTTTTAAAGCGTAGCAACACCGCCTGCTACCATGGGGCGGGCAGCCGAGCTTTCCCTTTTCCTTTATTAACCCCCGTGCTGTCCTGAACGAAAGTGCCTGACATCAAAGGGCATGGGAGATGCTTCCGGAAAACACTTGACTGACATCAGTATTTTTCGGCTACATGCTGAGAGGAGCCAAGCAAATGAAAACAAAATAGTCTCCTATTAACCAATTAGGCAACTCTAAGAAAAGTATACCTGTTCCTGTTTACTTAGCTTGATGAGCAATGAAATGGTGGATTCGTTTACTCTTTAAGCAGAATGAGTAGAGCTGTTTATTCAGACAACATGTTTGATTGCTGCATTTTGAAATTTAAATGGCCATAGAATAGCACAGATTTGCATGAACACGATTGCCATTGCCCCGCTATTTCGTGCGACTGTGATAATTTATTTCTTACATTCGCGTTTCATCCGCTTTTCAGAATGTTATGCACCTTGTGTATTTTTTAGATGCTTAAAATCCAGGGTGATCTTATAACAAATGTGCTTTAAATTAATATTGAATAATGTCCTAAAATGCTTCAATGAGAGATGTAATTCAGACAAAGATTTTTTTTGAATTATTCAAATTGGCATTCTTTCAGTCTAACACCGTAGCCCAGTTAGGTTTTTCTGCTTTTCATCATCACATCTTAATCGTTATGGGCTACTGACTAAATTTCTAGATTGTTATTATGGCCAAGTACACGGGAGCCGATTTACGGAAAGGCGGAGTACCTGCAGTTAGCGAAATCTAAACTCGGGCTTCTTACCAACGGCATTTTAAATCGTTTTAAGCCGCTTCAGGTGTGTATGTTTCAAGAAATTACGCGTGATTGCCTACACACCCCATGAGGGCAAGTTGTCTCATCACACTTAAAAAAAAAAATCATCGTTCAACACCGCCACATCCTAACTCAGCATTTCATATCTCGCTGTAGTATTTTTAGGAGATCTATAATGATAAAATAAGTATAGAGAGATTTATTTTTAGATCGCCCTGGATTTCAAGCATCTAAAAAATACACAAGGTGGAAAAAAGCGGATGAAAAGTGAATGTAAGATATAAATTATCACAATCACAAGAAACGGCCAAATACGTGTCCTTGCAAATCTATGCCCATTTAACTTTCAGAATGAGGCAGTCAAACATGCTGTCTTAAAAAACAGCTCTACTCATTAAGCAAAGTAAATAAGTGAATCCTCTGTTTGATTGCTAATTGAGCAAAGTAAACAGGGACAAGATTAGAGTAACCCAATTGCTTAAAAGGAGACGATTCTGTAATCCTTTACTTGGCTCCGTGCAGCATAATGGCAGTCAAGTTTTGTTTTGTTTTTTTTTTTCTGGAAGCATTTCTCATGCCCTTTGATGTTTGGCAATTTCGTTCAAGACTGCGTCGGGTTTAATAAAGGAAAAGGGAAAGCTTAGATGTTCGCCTCATGGCGGTCCTATGCCTTCAAAAACATCGATTCAGAATCGTTACACCCCTAACTAGGAACATAGGTTTAACTTCCTGGCTGATGTCTTGATATATTGCTTCGCTATTATTTCACCTCCAGTAGTTGCCCTGTTTACTAGTACACCAGTTCACCAGTGTTTATTTAGTAAGGCTGATTTTGGATGTTGTGTTTCAGGAACATTTCGGTTGAAGTATGCTCCCCCATCGGACGGTCAGGATTCGGGGGACTAGAGAACGTTCTACTGCCACCCCTTCTACATGCCCCCTGTTTAAATCACCCTGCTGGGCTGCTGTGACGGGGAGTCCTGCTATTCATATGGATGTTGGATCAAATCTGAGAAACTCAAAATGTGGTCTGACCTCACAAATTATTGTACAGAGAAAGGGATACACCTACAGAGGTGTGTGTGAATGTGTGTCTATCATTTATGGTTTGTGTGCCAGTATGTGTGTGTGTATGTGTATGTGTGAGCGCGCACGTGTGTGTGTGTGTGTGTGTATTATGCTTTCCTATCCTCGCACTTTGTGGTTCTCTTTGACCACCTCAGGAAATCTCTCGATGTGGAGAACACAGAGAACCGTCAAAGCAATCAGACAAAGAAAATGGCTGCCTGGTGTGAGCGCTCCTGGGAAGCGCTGAGACGCACGGTCCTTGTTGCCCGATGAAGGGAAACCACGCGGCCGTACAAGGAGGAGGCTGTCCAGCTGAACGCGGCGCATGAACTGCTTCCAGGCAGACAATGGAAATCTGCACCTGCAAGCAGAGTCCAGCTTCATCCCAAAGACTTCCCACTGACCTGGGAACAGTGGGCTTCCAGGCTCCCATTTTGAGTGGCACTACAATCGTCTTTTACACAGCACTTTTCTATAATGACTTCCTTCACAAAGATGCACTGCAGAGTACTGACCCTTTTTTCTCCCAATAGCAAGCTGTTCCTTAGTACTGAAGAACAGGAGCCTTTAATGGCTACTCCTTGCAGTGAGCTCGGCTCGGACAGATGTACAGTGTGTGAGAAAGTAAAAGCAAGGAAAACCAGGGCAGCCTGAAACTGAGTGACCCTGTAGTAGGCGCTAGAATGCTGCCAGTTATCCAGATGGGAATTTCGAGCGAATGTCCTTATCCCTTTCATAATTATGAATTACTGGGAGATGTTTTAATCTTGTTCAAATGCTAAATAACCGAGGACTTTAGGAGGGAAAAGATGCCCGAGTTTTGTAATGTTATGATCGTTGACTGTTTTTATGGGATATACCCCACCACCTGCCATGCTTTTGTAGTATTGTTAGTGAGCATGTTGTCCATACACTCTGAGATCTTGGACTTCATGTTATTAAGAGTCGCAAGGAGAAAATGAGTAGGAAAGGGCGTATAAAGGGTGTGTATAACTTCTGATCGGTCTTGGGTAGTGGACTTCAAAAGGCTTCAACCACCTTCCTTTAGCCCAAATTATTTAGGAGAAACGAGCAGAGCACAGATCACAAAACTGGAAGAGACTGTGCCAAGTCACTGCTTCTGTTAAGAAAAAAGAGGTTTTGGGAGGTTATGCAAGTTTGTCTCCCTCCAGTGGGCCACAGAGAAATGCAAGTGTATTGTGGCTCCCGTAGTTCTCTTGAAACTGTCTCCATGCACTGATCTACATCAAGGTTTAAACTCAAATGCTATTGTGCCAAGGAAATCGCAAGTCTCATGACAAGAGGTCAGATTGGACTAGGACCAGAAGGGCGAAGATCAGAATGTTCCCTTTGGGGGGCGCTCATGAGCATGCCAAAAAGTCCCAGAAACACTGTGCAAATGCCAACTGCTTAGGACAATCAAATCAGAGGCAGCTGGACTAGATTTGATCATGTTGGTAAAGCACTGGGGACAGAACTGACATAATAAAGACGAGGGGGACTTTTCAGCAGGTCTGCAAGGGCTTCAGGTGTGCGTCTTCCATTGGCAGTGGAAGGCGCCTGCGGTGCACTCCACTCACTCCTTCCCTCCTGCTGTCCAATCAGAATATTGTTATCATATGACTGGAGTACCTTCCCAGCATCCCAGCTCATGACATAATTTTGATCCTACCCCAGGTACATATTAATTTTGCGAACATTTAATTGGCCGATGGCATGGGAAAAATTTTTGCTCTGCGCTACATCATGCTGTCAATATTTAGCCAGACTGAATACCAAGTGTAACGTTAGTTAAATTGGTATAGCTTGGCGCTGTAGCGAGCTAGCTGCGTGTCACTCTCGTAACTAAGATAACGTTACTCAGCAAGCGTGGACGCAGCACCTTTCTATAACCATTATGTAACGTTAGTTTGTTAGCTGGCGAGCTTAAGCTAGCTAGGCGTCTCAGTAGACTGAATTTGGAAACCGTTGCTGGTTCAAGTGCAAATGTCTTGAGATTCTCAGACTAGCAGTGATGGAGTTGGCTCAGTGCTAACAGTATAATGGGAATTGCCGTTAAGGCGCAAATGGAAATTACGTGTGTGTTTTATAAAATTACGTGATTTAGTTTTGTGATAAACAGAATCTTATACTCGTGTTTGTCTCATATCTTAAGTTATGAAACTTGTTGGGTAAATTTTGGGTATTCATAACTGTCATATGACACAACCACACGTAAGATCCTCTCTATGTAACGCACCATTTGAAACATCTGCACTGCTTGTAATGACTTTAGAACTTCCTGATGAGCTGCCCTTCGTTCTCTCGCTCTGCTCCTCAGAAAAGAAAAATGAGAGGAAGCATTAGGTTTGAAGGTGAGTGAACAAGAATTAACGTTGACTCATTTTTGACTACATAGCCATTTATCTCGCTCCCTTTCCCCCTTTTTTGTTTTTTGGCTGAAGTGACCAATATGCCCGAGACTGAAAGCTGAAAATTTCTAGGTGAGACTAGCTAGTAGTGTTGGATGGTTTCGGCAGTGTTTTCAGTTCTCCTAGTTGGCGACAGCTGGTCAGTGCTCGCCTTAAGCTGACAATGGTGGCTATGCTGGTGGAGAAAGAGAACTTTACCAGTCAAGGTGTATCTGCTGGATGGTCAGCCGGGGAACAGCTGGCTGAGTTGATAGAACTTTCCAAGCACAGGTTAAGCCAGCCTGACAATTGGAGGTTAGTTGATAAAATCGGCAGCAGAGATGGAAAAATCACATGTAAGAAAATTAAGGGAGGTGAGGCATGCTGGTGCTTCAACCCGCATACGGTGATAGCGTTTCTGAGAACAGTATTGACATGGCAGGTGCGAGTGTCACGGCTTTATAGCAAAGTATTGATAGGAGAGTAACTATGAAGAAATATGAACTGTACCAGGCAGCAGGATCCAGTTCAATTTCTCAAGGATTTGCCGGGGAATGCGGAGAAGGGCTATAGAGCGTGAAACGCGCACGCCAGCTGAACTGTTGCGAATCGTTTTTCCCGGCGTGACTATTACAGGCCTCACCCACTGTCGTCAGTAATTATTCGGCATTTCACCCGTGGAGAAAGAGCGAAGTATTCTATGGAATTTGTTTTTAATAAACAGGTACTGTTTCTCTTTGCCTTACTGCTTATTTACAGCAGTCGTTTTACATTTTGTGGAACTGTCAAAACTTGGGTTCAGCCAATAACGGTACATTTTTCTAGGCGCGTTAAATATGATTGTAAACAGTTATTCAGTGTCGGTGCCTCACTATCCCTTTGAACGCGGCCTTCTTCCTCGGTCTCTTGGAGGTCACAATGATTGCAGCGCAGTGCATTGCCTTGCCTAATTTCTATTGTTGCGTGTTCAGTATTAGGCGTGTAATCCACTCGATGTCTATTTGAATGAGGACCATGAGACTTGGAACCTCTCATTTCAGCTTTAATAATTATCTGTTAGGTTGCATGTTGCCTCCTACTGCTTTATGTGCATTAAGTTTTCAAAAAATTACATGCAGCTAATTTGAATCTGAAGTGTAAATCCTTTTGTATTTTATTATTCATTGTTCCAACAAAAACATGTCTGTTTTAAACAATATACATTTTATATACTGTATGACAAGGAAACATTAAATGTTGGGAAATTTTCAGACGATCTGTGTTTGTACTGCTAATGGGGACCAACACCATCTAATAGACATATGCAGCCACTTTTGAGTTTTATTTAAATCCTTGATGTAATATTCCATATCAGAATTATCTAACAGTAACAGTTGAGTTCCTTATGACACATATTCTGTGAGTGCTTTTGGGACATATGTCCGAATATTCAGCAGCATAACTTCAACTGCATTTAGCAGTTCCACTGCACAGATTGAGGTCTATGAAACGGCCTCGAACCCTGTGGAGATATCGTGTCATTCATGTCTATCTTTATCCAACACAGCACTACACCCTTGTGTCCATTAGATTTGCTCCTTTATGTTGAGATTTTCCATTATCCCCATGGCAATACTTGATCCCGCAACATAAAGACTGCAAATCTCACTAATGGAGCGATGCAACCAAGCCATCTTCAGCCTGCAATCTGAAAATTTGGCAGATGTTTCAGCCACCCCTGAAGGGAATTAATGGACCACAATAACCAACTTGAGTTGTAGTTTTTCATCTCAAGCGCTACTTGGCATGTGTTTTGGGCCTATATTGTCACCAGTAACAAGGTCGCAAGTGACATTTCTGGTGAAACCCATTATTCGTCCTATAAATTAAGGGGGCACCACTGTAGTACTTCATCGATGAAAAAACAGGTTTCCACAGGAATGTTACTTGTGACCTTGTGTTACTCGTGATGTCATGGAAGATACTTTTTCCCAGTTCAGTTCAGAGTGTTCTCTATGGTATATAACAGCCAAGAGAGGGCTGAATTTAAAGCCCCCCCCCACCCCACCAATTTATCCATGAGCCCCGTGCCCCTTTTTCCACTCCCTGCATTTAAAATTCCTGCCATTTTCTATGTCAAAACAACTGCTCTGCTCAGCTCAGGCCTCCAGCGTTGCCTTTGCCCCTCGTTTGATCTTCTCACCTCTGGCTCCCTCGCAACGCTAACCGCTAAAGTCATTTTTTTTTTTTGTTTGTTTAGCCCCATTAGCCTGACAATTGGATCCGGGCTCAATATTAGAGGGGATTCCCACTGAAAACTACCTGTTCTTCAGAAGGGAGAAAATATCAGACTGCAGATGGCCCAGAAATTATGGATTTCTATGAGTTAAAAAAAAAAAAAAAATCAAAAATGTTTTTAGATTGACAGCCTAGAAGACAGTGTATCTCTAAGAACGGGGATGGGAAGATGCTTGTGTAGGATTAAAAAAAAAAAAAGAAAAAAAGACTGAAGCAATAAGACAAGCACACAGACTGGACCGGCACCGTAATATGTATATGAGCTTCTGTTTATTCCTTAAAATACCAGCATAAATACAAGAGAAAGGCTTGGGTAATATTGCTGTAGATGTGAAGGTGGGAGAGGCGAACTCTGTGCACAGTGGAGCAATGGTGGCGGAGAGAAGTGCAGGCTTCCTTCCGCTCTGAGACACACGCACACTCGCTGCTGTCCGTTAGATATGCACTTCACTTAACTGTAGCACACGTTTGTCTTAACAGCAGGACATCAAGACGGAGAAAAATTAAAAAAACGATGAAACTCTGCAAAGGCAGAGGGAAGAAGGCATGGAAGGCAGGGGGTCATCGAAACACTGAACAAAGGGGAGGAGAGGAGGGGGTGCGGTGTACTCAAAGCGTGAAAATAACCATATGAAATAAAAAATTATAACATTCTAGAAACACACAAGCCAGAAGCCAGGAGGGTTCTGATTGGGTGAGGTCAAGTTCCTCCAGCCAGCCCAGATTCTCCTTTCTCGGAGGAGAGGAAGAAGAAATCGTGAGCATCGTGCACAGGCTGCCTCGTGCACGAGCTCTGGCCCGACTAACTCAACACCAACCGCCCCCCACACACTTCTTTTATTTTGCACGCAGTTCCACACTCATCCTCAATGTAGTTTCCTCATCTCGTTTGGATATATACAGGTACGTTATTCTAACTTCACTAACACTACAGTCTAGCAAATAGCACTAATTTTACCCGAAATTTCAAACTGTACTCACAGTTCCACATTCCTAGCATGTACTGTGGAGAGAAATCAGGGGACCAAGGCAGATAAAATCTATTATTTTTTTTTTTTTAACAAGCTTTTCTTTTCATTGAGCTACAAAGCAACTAACGACACAAACCCAATTAGTGAAAGAGACCAAGAATTAAGAGAGAGAGGTCGAGAGTTGCCAAGCTATTTACTGATAGTCAATTCAGGCAGTGCAAATCATGCTTTGGAAAAAATGGCACCAGAAGCCAATCACATTCCCTCCACAAAACAGACCATTAGCCCACCAATGTGTTTCAGCCACTGGTGCGGTACGAAGATGGCACTAGCAGCGTCGTCTCAGTGCTCAACTAGCACTACATGTCCTTTTCGGTTGATTTTCACCAAACCCCTCTCCAATGCGTTAGCAGTGATGTCATTACTCATCATCTGAATATGCTGTGTAATCAGTTTAGCAACTCAGCCAGAGAGAGGAGAGAGAGAGAGAGAGATGGAGAAAGAAAGAGAGAGAGAAGACATCAGACAAGATTCCTTTTGATACCGTTTAGTTCCAGCCGTACTTAGGCCAAAAACTTAGCTAAAATCTGACTTGGGCGTGCTCCCTCGGGCCTCAATCCAACCAATCAGCTAACAAATAATAATAATAATAAAAAAAAAAAAAAGACAAAACTACTCCAGCCCACCAAACCCTGATCCCTTAGCAGGGATATGGGCAGAGCAATTGGACACGGTGGGAGAGGCCACAGAACCCTTTAATTTGGAAAGGGACAATGTTGTCTGGTTCCTATTTTTGTCTCATTTTGAGATTGGGGAATGGGATTTGGGATTGGGAACAGGTCTCTAGTTAGAAACAGGGAGGGGAGTTCTGACCGATGGCCGATATGGAACGTTATGGCGAAGAGGCAGCGGCGGGGTGTTACAGGCCGACGTCTCCTCCGAACGTTTCCTGCGAGGCGTAGACCATGTAGAGGAAGCCGTCCTCGTCCTTCTCACGCTCGTAAACCTCGGAGATGGCCGTGGACACGGACACCATGCTGTGTCCATTCACCAGCAGGAAGAAGGCCTGGTTCGAGTTCAGTTGCAGGCGCCTCCTGGTGGCCAAAGGGTGGAGGAGCAGCAAGGGATCAGTGTTCAGACACCATGAAATCAACAAGATACCAAAGCATGTCTTCAGGTAACTAAAGCACTGAGCCGTATAGTATACCCCTGCAATCTGAACCGGTCAAATGGGCCCCGCCGGCAAAATTTTTATTTGCAACCTACTTCAGCACAGACAACGTTCCTCTTTAGCATACCAGCCAATTACATTGCTCCTGCGATTCCTAAACCATTTTGACGACTCGGATTGGTCACTTTCAACGCAATCACACCCACACGTTCTCCTTCAACGTTAACTGAGGAGCAGACAGACAGTCTAAGCTGCGCATAATGCGCAACAACGTTGTGAATGCAGTCACGCATTATGCTCCTCTTCTGATCATATTGCCATCACGCCAGCTAGCTAATGTTGTTTAAGGAAAATCTTGGTGAATAATAGTCATATTTAAGCAATGTCATTGGCTTTTTGCCCTGACTTCAGAAGCTAGCTTGCTGTAACAGCTTTATTCATTGAACTAGCCAGCTCGTAAATTAGCGTAAACGTCCAAAAAATCTAACTACAGTTCGGACATATGTTGCAACGAACTAAGTAAGCAAAGTTGGGGCAAAACCAAATCATATCGCTTACAAAGATTGTCTGCAGTTAACATTAGCTAGCTTTCTAGATGGCTACATTATCTTATGAGTAAGGTAACTTGCTGTGCAATCCCATACACAGCAGTATAAAGATGGAAGTAAATAACCAGTATCTGGCCGGTGTGCCAATGAGGAACATCGTTTTTTAGCCACGTACCAAATGTATGTTTACTGTTGCAATGTGAATACTTTGCAAGATGACTTATCAGCAGATTTTCCAGAACAAGTACTCTGATTTAGACGCACATTAGAGCTCGTCATAAACAGGCCTACCATAGAAAACGGCCAAGCTGTAACAAAAGTTAGTCCGATGTCTACCTTTCCTCAAAGAAGCAGCAACGCACAATTGAAAATTCATTCGGTTCGTCTCTGGGTTTGTTACAGGTTGTGGATTTCTATTAGTTTGGTTCTGGAGAAAATGTATCGACTTCATAGTGTTGTGGAGCGCAGTTTAGTGGTAATGTGGCATGTTTTCGATTTCCTGATGAAGGAAATCAAGCATTGCTTAATTCAAGATTTGGCGCACACGTTATTCATAAAGCACCACTCCATATTGCCAAGTATGCGAGGTGTAGCCACGGCTATCAAACAGTTTCTTACTCTACTTGAGAAAGTAGCAAATGCAGAAAGATCCAGCTCAAAATGAAAACTAATCAACACATATCTGAGAAGCACAATGGCGCGGCAGAAACTCCCTGGGCAAACCGTCCTTGGCATCGAAAGTAAACGAGCACGCAGTCTGGACTTGAAGGGAAATGTGAGGGATTTTTCAAAAAGTTGCGTGTTTGTATACACGCCTGCAAGCCCTTAAGAAAACTGAATGCCATTTCAGAAGATGAAGTTTTGTTGATTCGTTGAGAAAATAATAATAATTATTATTATAATAACAATTGTGCCTTAAGGAACAACTTGTTCTGTCTGTCTTTATGGTGCAGTTGTGTAACAGTCTGAGTTGAGTGGGCAGTCGGGCTTTTTGCAATAACTTTGACAATGAAATCTGGCACTTTGTGATAAAGGGTGGTAATGAGGAGGAGACTGGCTACCTTAGACAACCCTCGCAATTATGGCCGTCGCAGGATCAGCACATTGACAACGGTAATGACATTTAATTGTGTGTGGTCTTTAAACGGTCCCAACCGTGTAAAATTTAAGCTGCATAAAACGGTTAACTCTGCCATCTTTGTCCAGTGTTCAGCATGAGTTTACGTTACAGTGCTGCTCAAGCACTTCATTTTTTGTAGAATCAAAGAAACTGCCACTAAGTTTTCAAGTCCAATTCTGAATGATGTTCCTGAATGTACACCATAAAACAGGAGCACAGGTACTCAATCTCCTACCAAAATTAGGCCTGAGTGTTTGGCGAGGACTGGCATCTCATGCCCATTCTCATCAAATGCCCGATACCTTATTCTTGACCCTATAATGCCCCCTGTATCATATATTGATACACCAAATTTTAAGGATCATGTCCACCTGGTAAGATGCAACGCAACCACGACTGCTCACTGTATCATATCTGGAAGGAAGAAGTGAGATTACAGGAGTCTCTCCCCTAGTCACTCACTTTAAAGTAGTAGCTCCCATGTGAATGGGAATTCATGAATATCCTTGGACTTTGGCAGTGAAGTTCAGCATTCCAGGGTAAATATTACACAAAAACTTATTCTTATACATGTTAAGGGATAGCTATAGATAGTATATAGCATATAAATCATTTGAAATTTCAAGTGTTGAGTTCTGGAGGGGTGCTGATTTTTGGCTGTATCAGATATGATACTCCTGGAATTAGAAGAAGTTCTGTATATTTTGCTGTCACAAAACCTAATGATGAACAGTGGATCTGAATACTACCTTTCAATACTTCAAAAATATTACAGGGTCATATTTTTCCAATAATGATGTCTGTGTCTGGGCATTATAGGGTTAAATTTAACTATTGAGTCTTTGCAAGAGCACGGCTATCACTATCAATTTTAATTAAATGAAAGAATTGTGTGACAGGAAGACAAGGACCTAAAACAGAAGTCCACACTCTACAGGGACTTACTGGGAGGGAAATGACAGAATATGGAGTGCCAGCTCAATCACCCGATTTTAATGCTGGGATCACCTGGATCGTAAACTGAGTGAAGTGTGCCAATTTTAAAAGACGCCAATGGGAAATCTCAGCCCGCACGGAGTCCATTGCAAATGACACCGCAGCGAAATCTTCAGATTAAATGCTTAAAATTTGCAAAGCGGTGATAAAATCCCAGGAAGAATACTTCGAAGAAAAAAAAAAAAAAAAAAAAAAACCAATAAAATGGATAGCTTAAAATTTAAAAACCTTCTTGCACCCAAATACTCAACTGTACAGAACCAGGGATTTGCGTGCTACACCGAAATGCAAACTTGCCAAAAATGCTCATTAACACCTTGAGTTTGCTCAAAAATGGCTTTGGGGGGAAGAAAAAAAAAAAAAAAAAAAAAAAATCAGCTTCTTCAGACCCTGTCTATGGCAATGCTCATTGCCAATTTGCAGTTTCAGATTGATAAAAAAAAAATTAAGCAGACAAATGATTTCAGACAGAGTTCACCTCATTTTATGTAGTGTCCTACAAAAACAAAATCTTAAAATACATGTTGGCGTTTGTTTCACATAATTTACGATTATACAAAGACTTCAGTGAATACAATTGCAACTAGCGACTGTTTTTAAGGCAAAAAACACGTCTTCCCCACCCCGACCAGCCACCCCTCACTGATGTTCACAGACCGTTAGGAAGAAACTAGAAAAGTTACTAACCTCAAAGTAACATTTGCATCAGGTTGGACAAATGTGCCTTCTGTGTGCAAATTTTCATGGGAATACAGCGCTTAACAAATTTATTAGACCACCACCCAATGTAAGGTTTATGCCACAGCTGCCCTAAATTAACAGTGTAGGTATTTACCAAAATTATTTTTATGTTTCTGTTATGGTTAATCCACCAGTATGTGCAAGCTATTTAACTGAAATGATATTTTTAATGCTAAAATTGTTGTTATCCATGAATTTTCAAATTTACCATTTTACATAAAAGCAGAAAAAAATAGTCAAGCACATTATTTTTTGATTAACTCACCAAATAACAGTTCTTTTCTTGAATTTCTGAACATAAAAATTAGTTTTAGTGGTTGAATGTAAGAATACAAGCTGTTATCAAGGCCAAAAGAGGCCATACAAAATAGTTTTTTTTTTTTTGTGTATGAATAAGGACTACTTAGTGGTTTCAGTTCGTTATTTGCCAAAGAAATAAAATAATTTTTCGCTTTAAACAAGTGTTTTACAAATTTCTTAAATATTCGTGTTCTCTTGGTTTTTTTTTTATGACAGGTGGTGTAATTAATTTGTTAAGCACTGTATATCAAACAGTTTCCGAGTTACGGTCAGAAATGGTGGGAACGCCGATGCAGACGCGCACAGGAAACCGGACAAAAACACGATGTTCCCCCTCCCTTCAGGGATGGGTAGACATAACTGCTTAAATGAAAAGTGATTCAAAACTTCAGCACAGAAGTGCACCGCACTTTCCCGTAGGCCTCACCTCATTTAACAACTAAGCTACCAACATGAAATTTTCCACTGTCTTGGCGTTCAGTCATGTCCCAGGTGGACATAAAAGACCAAAACCTAAAACTGTGCTCACTGTACAGGTCCATATTCTGCCTTCGTCCCTGTCCTATGCAGCCTGCTGCAGTATACGCGGAATGGTCCTCGGCATGCCTCATTTGAAATTATCATCAAAATATGTCTGGTGCCATACTAATCTGTAAGCTAGCTACCGTATACCATCGGAGCTGGAAATTGACAGATTGTTCGCCTGTTGCCAAGGTGATGCATTTTTCGTATCTGGCAGAGAGACTGGCATTTATCGTCCCCCAGCCCCCCACTGCTTACTTGGGGCCGGGGGCCCATTATCACAAACCTTTCAAAGCATAAGTAGCAATCTAACATCAGTTTTGCCTTACCTTATACATAATTGGCAATAAGACATGACAGATTCCAGATCAGCATTCGCCCTCCAGCGGTCTCTCAATTTAGACCGCATAATCGCATATAATGTTTGCGCAGCCATGTCTGCAGTAGATGAGGGAGAGCGAAGAAGGGTATTTTTCTCAATATGGGCACTATTAGTGAAATGCAGAGTTCGGGTCCCTTATTTTTGAAATAATCCCACAGGGTTAGTTTTTTACCAGTTAAACTATTAGGTGTGTGTCCTTACTAATTGGAAATGAAGTATCATGGGTGTATTTTCTCTCTATCCATCACTTCTGGGGTTAAAAAAGTGGATTTTGGGGCATTTCGGGAGTGTCCCAAATCTGGATGATATTTTTGAAACTCGCAATACTCCAATGATTTCAATTTCCTTTGGCTGGAAACTGTATGCATACATTAAAAGACACTGTGAGATAAATATCCTAAGCAATAAAAAAATAAAAATAATAATAATCAAACATGGTGGTTTTCTGAGAAAAATCACTGAAAATAGGGGTGTCCAAAAAAACCCACTCAACTCCATAACCATCACTACACAGACTCCCCCTGGAGACAGAAGCTGAAATCGCAGTATATGGCCCATGCAAACAGAACCTTTGTGACCCCCGTAGCGGCCATGTGGACTTTTTTCAAAATGGCTCTATGATCATTTCAATATTTCTCAAAATTTTGGCATCCAATGGGGAGTAGAATTTTTTAACTCCACTCTGTTACCTACATTAAAATCCCTGGTATTGGTAAGACAAATTTTTAATCATGTTTTTGAAAATACTTCCATGGAATGGAAGTAAGCATCAAAAGTAACTGCACTGGTACATGGAAAATTTCACTTTTCTGAAACTATCAACTTCATAACCTCAACTCCGTTACCAATATTGGTTATGGTGGCAAGTAAAATGGCTATGGTAAATGGTAATGGTTTATCAGTTTCAATCAAAGGCACAGAAAAGGGTGATATTCACTCAGTTTCAGAACTATATGTTATATCACAATGTACCAGGAGAGAGCCGCAATCGAAAAAGTAACCGAGTTGGGTGGATCCGAGGACACGGCAAAATTTAAATGGCCTGCCCATAAACTTCTGCCCTGGGTTAAGCTCTGCTTCATGGTTTTTTGAGTACCTTAGGGCAACCCTACCCCTGGGAGGGAAAAAAGAATCAGACCAAAAAAAAAAAAAAAAAAGTGGCCATATTGAGAAAAATACCCAGAAACTATGAGGTAGATTGCTATTCTCCTAACCCTGGGTACCACAAATGTCAATTATGTGGGCCCTCCAAGGGTTAACAACCATGATTGGTGGCCAAGTCCTCACCCACTCAATCACTAAGGCAGCAGTCACCCTTTGCCGGATTGTATAAACTGACGTTCGATGGATAGAAACTTTGCCGAAAGAAAATTACCCGGTAGTACAAGTTGTCTCCGTTGCTGCTCAAGGCTCAAAATGCACAGAGCTTTCCGACGGATTGAACGAACCTTGCCTGGCAAAACGCATTCGCCGAATGAGAAATGGACAAGAAACGCATGCAAACGGAGACGAACGGATTGAAAATTTTGCTCTACGTCTGTCAACGCAATCTGGCAACGTGTGACCGCTGCCTAAAGCAATGCCTACACAGGACAAGCCATTCAGAACCTGATTGCTGCTCCAATTTAGCAGAATGTCCAATCAGACAGAGATTGTGGCCGAGACCATTTCAAGCAGGAAGAGGAACGAGAGGTCATGGGTCAAGCAGTGACCTGTACCTGATGATTTTGATCAGCTCACTCATGTTGACGTGGTCGGGAACCAGGAACTTCGTCTTGTCGAGGATGGGCAGCTGTTTCTCGCCCTTGTACCTCTCGATGATCACCTGAAGTGGGACAAGCGGAAGTTACCACAACCAGGACACACCTGAAAACTAACAACCACTCCCGTGTGACCTCTAGATCAAGGGGTCACATGGGAGTAACCCCGCACACGCACCGAGAGTGACTGGATTACATTCACTCTCAAAGCAGCGACTAATACCATGGCGACAGAGAGCGACATGACGCGCGCCACCAGAGCATCTATTTCATTCAGAGCTCAGCTCAACTTAATGCAAATTAGCGGTGATGCACTAAAGTGACAACCAATTACAGAGAGGGATGATAGAAGCTTGATATTTGCAGTAATGCTTGAATTTCCCGCCTCCAAACGACAGCAGATGACGAGCTGCTAGCGACCCGAGCGACCAGCGTCAATTTAACACTTTCGGTGTGAATGCAAGGTAAGGGATGATGGCATAATGTTCGGCCAGAATAGTGCCAGCTTCTCAGGAGGACCCGCAACCAGACTTGGACCTCTCCTTACAGGGATGAGGCAAACTGTAGTGTATATGCAAAACTAGAACTAACCACTTTTGTTCCGCTAAGCTCCGACACTTGGTGTTATGCAATAGTCTTAATAGTTTAAATCACCATGCAGATGCTAAGTATGTATGAAGAATGAGAAATGGAAACACAGAGTGCGGTCAGTCAGTGTCTAGAGAAGGGGAACTCAACCTTATCCAGAGGGGGCCGTAGTGGGTGCAGGCTTTGTTACAACCAAGCACTTAGACACTGGACTCTACTCATCAGCCCCCAAACCTCTTTGCTACAGACCCTGATGAGCAGAGCCAGGTGTGTAGCTGATTGGTTGGAATGAAAGCCTACGCCCACACTGACCATTTCTGGATAAGGCTGAGTACCCCTGGTCCAGCATCTCAGTACTAAACCTTGCCCTGTATTGCCCAACCTCTGAAAGTCTGAGCTGACGAGCCATTAAGTGACTAATTTTGTGGAAAATGTTGGCCCCGTTTGCAATCTCATGACTCACTAATGAGTATTGCCAAATTCTCTTCTTTTTAATTCCTGTTCAGTAGCTTACCTCACGCCCTACGGTAAGCCAGTGCCAGCGGCGTGGATGACCATTCGCAGTATGATGAAAACACAAAATCCGTTGACGATTGCGGTGATGAGCCACCTGTACTTCAATACTTTTCTTAAAAATGACACAATATTAAGTATTCCGTACAAACGCGACAACTTTATTCAAAAGTATTCCATAGGGAATGAGTTAAGAGAGTAAAAGAATCTATAATTTAGTACCCATTATCAGATAGGACAATCTTTCGAGCAACAGGTGAAGCGCCGGTATCGGTTTCAGCACCACCCTGATCAAAGCGATATCTAAACATGCAGAAATTATTACCTGCTCCTTAAACCTGAACACCACTGTTAACCCCTTGAGTGCCATAGTCAATTATAGTTGCCCAATGCTGTTGCAAACTTATCATGTGGCAACTTGTTTAAAAGAGCTCCCTTGCGGTAGATCTTTTAAACAAGTTGCCACATGGATAGGTTTTCAACAGCTCAGGATGATTACATTTTTAATTCCTTGAAAATTTAATTGGCGCTCAAAGGCGCTCATGAAAATGGCAGTAAAAACTGAACAGAAGTCATGAAGTCTACATGGGACACACAAACGGCTTATTATGAGTTATCCAAGTTAATATAACATGCCTGAAGGTTAGCGCATTGCAAAAACCTGAAATTAGATCAGTTGGCTCAGACACAACCATTCAGAAGGTTGACTGAAACTTCAGAATAATCAGTTCCAGCACAACAATTCGAATGAGAAGAATGTTAAATGGACGGTTTGAAGAACAATGCTGCACTGGATTTGCTCCACCCTTTGTGCTCTCCCTGTGCTGGTATTCCCCCAAATCATGCTGATGTAAGCGCACCGCTACTACACAATAGGTGAAGCTACATACAAGGAAGTTCTAATGAATAATCCGATAATCCTGGAGACATTTTTGCATCAATTCTATGGCGGGAACTCTGGCCTACTGGAATTTGAGAGCCGTGGATGTACAGCGCCCTCCATAATTATTGGCACCCCTGGTTAAGATGTGTTAAAAGCCTTAAAATAAACTCAAGTTTTATTGCAGAAGCATACTCTCACACTGAAAATTGTAGAAAAATTTAATCTTCAACTCAAGTGAATTTTAAGGGGTGAAAAAAAATCCTTGGCTAAGAAATAATAATTTTTCATAAAATCACCTGTTACACAATTATTGGTACCCCTAACAATTCCTAGGAATTAAATGTAATTAAAGTATTTATGTCATTTCTATAGTAGTTTACAAAGTTGATCAGAGTATCTAGGAACATCTAATTAGTAAATCATCACTTCCTGTTTCCCTGGGGTATAAATATGACGTGACACAGAGGCCATTTCTCTTATCCACTCCAACATTGGAAAGACAAAGGAACACACCATTCAAGTAAGGCAGATGTGCGTCAACCTTCACAAATCAGGCAGTGACTATAAGAAAATAGCCACTCGCCTACACCTGCCCATATCTACTGTCAGAGGAATCATTAAAACGTTTAAAACAACTGGAACAGTGGTAAACAAGCCTGGACGAGGACGCAAGGTTATTTTGCCACCACGCACAGTGAGAGGATGGTAAGAGAAATAAAAAGTTCTCCAAAGCTCACTGTTAAAAAATTGCAACAAATGGTAGCATCTTGGGGTCACAAAGTCTCCAAAAAAACCATCAGGCGCCATCTATATGCCAACAACCTGTTTGGGAGGCATGCACGGAAAAAAACCTTTTCTCACTCACAATCATAAATGCAGACGTCTGGAGTTCGCCAAGCGGTACTGGGACTTCAACTGGGACCGTGTGCTTTGGTCAAATGAGACCAGGATAGCTTTTTGGCAAGAAACACTAAGTGGGTCTGGCGGAACACAAAAGATGAGTATGCAGAAAAGCACCTTGTGCCCACTGTGAAGTATGGGGGAGGATCAGTGATGCTGTGGGCCTGTTTCTCTTCCAGAGGCCCTGGGAACCTTGTTAGGGTGCAAGGGATCATAAACGTTTTGAAATACCAAGACATTTTAAATCAAAATCTGGTGGCCTCTGCCCAAAAGCTGAAGATGGGTCGTCACTGGGTCATTCAGCAAGTTAATGACCCGAAACGTGTAGCCAAAGCTACACAGAAGTGGTTCACCAGACACAGAATCAAGCTCCTCCCATGGCCATCTCAGTCCCTAGACCTCAACCCCATTGAAAACCTGTGGTGTGAGCTGAAGAGGAGAGTGCAGAGGAGAGGACCCAGGTCACTGGATGATTTAGAGAGATTGTGCAAAGAGGAATGGTTGAAGATCCCTCTTTCTGTATTCTCTCATCTTGTGAAACATTATAGGAGAAGATTAGGTGCTGTTTTGTTGGCAAAAGGGGTTGTACAAAGTATTAACATCAGGGGTGCTAATACTTTTTGCACACATGATTTGATGTAAAATAATTATTTCCTAATGTGGGATTTTTTTCCCCCCACAGAATAAATACACTTGAATTAAAAGGCTGGATTTTCCTCTTTTTCCCCCACTGTGGTCCTTTATCATTTAGAAAAAAACTGAATTTATTAGAATCTAAAGAACACATCTAAACCAGGGGTGCCAATAATTATGGAGGGTACTGCAACATCCAGTCTTTGTAGAATTAAGTGTCACACCCAGCGGCCACTAGGCCTAGTGACCATGGTAACAGAGGATCGGGGAGGTCTCTGGCTGGTCACATTTCTGTCCATTTTGAAGTGGCCATTCACAGCTCACCATAGTTGTAGAGTTTGTGCCTCTAACGCCGCCCCCCTCCCAAACCTTCCCTAAAACAGCAGATGGGAAGTGGGTGTGAAACTAGACACTAATAAGACTTACTGGGTAGACGACCTGAATTGTTTGCCCTGCCATTGCATTAATACTGAAGGAAGCAGCTGCTACTGCCAGCTAGCTTTTCCCAAAATCATCTCTTGATGTGGCACATTCACAGACCAGATCAATGCTGAGACCGTACTCACTGGGATCTTGTTGGGGTGCTGTTCTCGGATCAGTCTCACATCTTCCACTCGCTGTTCTGGGAAGTAGAAGCCAGAACAGACAGTTAAGAGGGTTGAACAGACACTGGGTAAATATAGCAGAGCACTTTATCACCGACACGTGCATCACTGTGCTGTCACTGAGGCAATGACTCCGGGGATCCAGTGAACGACCTGGGGTCAGCTGGCCCAAAATTCTAACCAAGACTACTGTGCTAAAAACAAAGCACACATTCACCCAGTTGCAGGCAGACAGATCCTACCCTGGTAAGTACTGATAAGCATTAGCTGAGTGATTCCCCAAACCTTCCCCAACTTAAAATACACACTAAAACAAACAGAACTGTTTATGCCACATTCTTTAAGCTGTAATTTTTTTTTAATGCGGGATATAGAAGCCTGTCTGTTCAGATATTCTGGTACAAAAGAACTTATCAGTAGGGTTATTGTAATGCTGGTAAATTCACACGTCCTGCCCAATGAGTCCTCTCAGGACTAAGGCTTTGAGGTCTGGCTCTGAAGCACCAGAGCAACAGTCGCCATAGGAACAGATGAGACTCTATCCTTTCCCTGCAGTGTACAGAAAACCTGGCATGGTCATGTTTGTGGCAGGTGCTAGGAACTACACTGTTTGGGTTCTAGCAAAAAAAAATTAATAAAAACCTCAGGAACTGGCAAACATCTTTTGCAGGCATTTCTATTTCATTTTTAAGGCATGTTCAGGATTGCTTCTGAACAACATATTGAATGTATGCACAGAGTATATTTAATTAAATTCAGAAATGTTCCACATTAACAATTTTCTCAGAGATACAAGACTGCTTGTGTTTGCAATTTTCCAACCTTATCAAGAAACAAGCATAGAAGGAATTGGAACAAGGGAGCGTTTTGTCCCCCAGAGCAAGAATAAATCTGAAGAGTAAAACAACTGCAATGAAAGCAGCGGTCAATAAAATGTTATAGCATATCACCATTATAATTAATTAGCCCTAAATTACCCACCTCAGTGGTAACGGACGATTCATCCACATGGCTACTTCCACCCGGTTCAATATGTCCACATCACTGAGTATTTCAGTCTGGTTTTTAACAATTTTTAACTACAAAGTGGGGAAAAATACGTGGTAAAATCTGAACGCCGCGCCAAGATATCGTTTCATACTGAAAGCTCCATAAAGATAAGGCCCAAAGGAGGGACAGTACACTGTGCAACAGAACGTATTCCAGCATTGCGAGAGAGAGAGAGAGAGAGAGAGATTTCTGCCACAGCACGTGTCAGCAGCTGGCCAGCCACATCCTCGTGAGAAACAGTTTAGCAACTTAGGTAACTTTAAGTCAACAAAACGGAAGTAACTTATTTTTCCAATAGAAAACAATGAGTTGTCTGGGCTACGGTTTTCAGAGGGAAATCCAACAATGTTAGCGCACAAACAGACCTGCATCATTCGTTTTTTCACTGAACTGGTGAAACTTCAGGGTATGAGACCGTTGAGAATTCCTACGCGTTTCTTCTTGCTAAAATTAAGGCAAAAACGCAAGTGACAACAATGGAAGTTGCTTCCGGCGACGTTTGCGTTCCCCAGTCAAGCACAGTCCCTTATATTCACCGTCCCTTTGTTCATTTACCAACGTTACCGGATTTCACAGCAAGTTACTCGGGGCATTTGATGTTTTCTGGTAAGTTGGGGCATATGACTAAATTTGGCCTCAATTTTAGCCTTTATTATTGCCGTCGAATCATTTCAGCTCGAATCTCTCGCGTTATCGGCAGCAGGATTAAGGCCTACGACTGAGCGCTCAGTTTGTCAGCAGAAATCAGGTCTAACAGTAGAATAATTTGCCAAGGCAATTTAAGTCATTTTCCCCGTGTTTCCTTCTGCCAGACTCGACACGGAGTCCCATCCCCCAATTCTGCAGCGCACTTCGCCCGCATTGAGCGACCCAGCGATTTGTAGCGACTTGTTTTTCCAAGCATCTGCTTTCACAAACAAACGGAAACGCAAAACGGAAACCCTCCGTCCTTTGATACAATGTACCTGCGACACACTGCGTGGTTATGGGAAACGATGAAACGCCGTTATCGCTTATTGTAATTCACTTTACCCCGGTTACATAATGACGATTGATCAATATGCACACTCGGAGAGCCTTCGGGACACTCTGATGAGCAGCGAACGTCAATCGTCTATGAGACCACTTTCCTCGACCTTGTGTGTTTCTAAAGAAAATATACCACCCGTGCGCAATCAACCGATTAGTTTCCTGTATTTCATAATCTGTCCCTGAAATTCACTGGGCAGATGCCGAGCTGCTTCAGGTCCCATGTAACGTTTGTTTAGGTTGCTGGCCAAAGCTCCGTACCTTAGCTGCGGCAGCAACTTGGAAAAAATGCACCGAAAAACATCACACCCCATGTTTGTGTCAGAAAGACTATTTTAGAAATCAAACAAAGGATTACTCTAGATTGTACTGAAAATGTACGGTCGCTAGGCACTCAGTGACCGTAAAAATAATTCGACAAGTAGCTTCACACGATTTTACGTTAGTTACTGTGGAAAAATACTGCACTGATACCTACCAAATGTCCTCCTTTGTTTAAACGTCTTTTCTGAAGGCATATTTCTGGGAGGTCAAACAGCTTCGTTTTTTAGGCAAACGCGCCTATTTCTGATGAACAACAGCAGTCTGTAATAATAAATAAATATAAAACAAGCTAAAATCGAAATCTTAATCTTAAAAAAAACAAGGAATATTGGCTGCCACTGTCCTGCGCGTTTCTGGTAGGCTTGCTTTCCAATGCTGTCTGCGAAGTCCACCTTAACCAGAAAAACAATCCAGTCAGCTGACCTCTGACGTCATGCAGATAAGGTTTCGGCTGGGACGCTCTATCCGTACATTAGTAGGGCAATCGGTCGTTCTACATCTGATTAGAAAACATTTCGGCGTCACTGAATTTAATTTAGTAATTACATATCAGAAGCACTGATTTAATCGTAACAACCCTTGTTATAGGAGTTATTCATGTTGTCACAGCTAGTCTTTTCCTCAATCTGAGTATTACCGCGGGGCCCAGTAAATCATGGGGAGCCCGAAAACGTGACCAAAAGCATTGGAAGCCGCACTCTGACGCGTCTCAAAAAACTTGTCATCACTGACTGCGGGGAAAAACGAAACACCCGGGCTGCGTCCGAATAGTCTTTTTTGTTTAGGAAAGTTCCTAACTCCTAGAAAACGATCCGGAAGTATTTACATGGCAGCCATGATAAGAGTGTGGGGATTCTTTAAATGTAAAGGAAAGGTGCTACAATGCTTCCTAATTTATCGCCTTTAGCATGGGGACACTGAACCATCCTTTTCGAAAAGAAAGAAGTGCCACCCCGCAATGACCGTCCATCCGGCCAATCACGAATGCAAACAAACATGACGGGCAGGAGACGGGTGATCACTGTGCCCAGTGTAAGTACATTCTGATTCTCTTATTAGCGCGGTTCTCTTCCTAGGATGTAAATGAGCCCTTTACACCTCTCATTTATCCCCATGGCGTTTTACACAGATATTAAAGAAAAGTGATTAGGAATTAGACGATAGGACGTAATTTTTTCCGAGCAGTTACTGTCTTATTGTCTTAAACCTGGGAATACCTGGGGGTCATCAATTGTCTGTCCGGGTACCAGTGACTCCATTTGTATAAATTTGGCAACATATTTCAGAAAATAAAACGTTTCAACGGTCCGATTTGACAGTCAATGCTGTGGCTGTTGGTGTAATTGGTTAGTCCAAAAGGGGGAGACAACCGGGTAGAGATGATATTTCGCTGCTGTCGTTCCTTGAAAACAGTCACTCACTTGTTGATATGGCGACAGCTGCAAGAGAGCCCGAGATACAATTTGTGGGAGGAAACAGCACCGCCCAATGGCTGGATCGGAGCTCTTGCTTTTGCATCAAGCAGCCAAAACTGGGGTTCTTTTTTGTAGTTAACCTGCTCTGCCGTTAATGCATTTGCTACACAAGGGTTTGAACTGTGCTTCGGGGGGTGTATCAATGAATAAAGATGGTGCTGTGCAATTTCCGTGTGAAAGACCTCGCTTGCCTTTTGTCTTGCCCTGACCATCTTTAAAATGCAAACGTTGTTGCTAAATGGTGGTTTCAGGGGAACCATGGAGCAGTTAGTTCACATATTGGTCATATAATTTTGTCTCCCTCCTTAATTTTCACTTTTGTTTTGCAGCTTACAAATATAATGCCAACGAAAAGGTGCTGGGGTCTAGTGGGGTCTATTTATTTTGTATGGGGGGAAATAAAGATAATTAACCTTACCTTGTTTTAATACCCCGCATGCCATTTTGTATGCAATATGAATGGCCTGCATACATACAAAACACTAATTTTCACTTTCCTCCTCGCCTAACGTCATTGAACTGCTTGGGGTGCGGTTCTTGAAGGACCGAAGGAGGCTGGAATAATGCAAGCTAGATGCTTGCTCTTGACCTGACGAAATTTCCAGTTCGCTGTGGTGTCAACGCACTGGTTTCAAAGGGAATGTCAGCGGCTGATCTCATTGGCCTCGACATTGTCCCCACAACTATTTTTTCTAAAGTTGCCAGCCACCGCCAGCGCTTTTCATAACATTCAGTGATGTTTTTTTTTTTTCTTCTTCCGGCTTGTGTATATTATGTCTGATGTCATCAATATGTTTCTTTTCTGTAACCTTCTGAGGAGAGCAGTCGCACTCTAAGGCTGCCTCCTGCATTTAATCCCTTCTCCCCCCCATTCACCTGAAAAAATTCCTACGCATTTCCTGCGTGTCGTGTTATAAACCTGATGTGTATATTATGTCTGATGTCATCAATATGTTTCTTTTCTGTTACCTTTAATTTTCGAAGAAGAAAGTGGAGTTGGCAGCGCGACGCACGTTGCAGCAGCCCGGAGCACTTTCTCTCCAAACGTAATTTCGTTGTTATTCTGTAACAATGACAATAAATTCATCTGAATCTGATCTTTCAGCACCCTAATTATATCCCAGAACGCCAAATGGCTTTCCGGGGATATTATGTTTTTGGTCCGACCGCCGCCGCACTATGTGTTAACGCGATAACTTCAGTAATATTTCAATTACACATTTCAAGTTTTGCATTTAGGTAAGTATCATAAAGAGGAAGAACTGATTCGATTTTGGACAATTTACGATTTCTAGATTGGCCACCAGGGGCCAAAAACTGATTTACGTGTTAACGCGATAACTTCAGTAATATTTGCTGTTTCAAAAACTGAAAAATCACTGTTTTTATGATATCTCTGGAAATATTTGTCCGATTGACCTCAAATCAAGTGCAAATGAAAGGTCATGATCGGAGGATGTGTCCCATGATGACATTATACCTGTTTGGTTCAAAATTTTGACACAAGGTGGAGCTTTGTCGCATAAAATTCACAATTTTTTGCCATATCTTTGTAGCTATTTGTCCAACTGACATGAAACTATGTGCAACTGCAAGGTCATGACTTCATAAGGTGTCACATGATGACATCATACCTGAATGGTTCAATATTTTGCCACCAGGTGGTGCTTTGTGATGGAAAATTACCATTTTGGCCCTATCTTCAGAACCATTTGTCCGATTGACCTGAAATTAAGTTCAAATGAAAGGTCATGACCAGAGGGGCTTTATATTGTATTGGGTTTATCCAAGGATTGGGAAATTGGAGGATTGGGGGCGTTCGGGGATATACCCTATGCGGTCGCCTCCGACGGCATAAGCCTAGTTTCTAAACAGAAAGAACCAAGCTTCTACTTTTAAACACAAGAAATAATTTCATTCTAGCTTAACCCTTAAATGCCCAACTACAGTAAAAATTGAAAGAAAAATCCATGTATTCTGTTAATATGTCCTGGGGAGGGACTAATAACAACCCAATAGCAATTTTTAATTTTTGGTGACCTTTGACCTCAGTTTTGTGACATATATGTCACTTTAAGTTTCTAGGATGTAAAGAGAACTTTTGTCCATCATTGTTTTGGTAGTTGACATATAGCTGAAGTATTAGGCATTACTTATTTTTCATTTGCTTACCTGTTTGTCTACTTTATTCAGTTATGAATGGGTGCTGATCTATCGTGTGGATTCCTCCATGGGGGCGGCCATATTGGAAAGCTTAGCTGGTGCAGCCTGTGTAGTGTCAGTTCCACTTTTATGCATCAGATGGCAGCACTGATGGTCTAAATATGTCACTGTGGGTAATAGGTGGTCATCATGGGACTTCCTCTGGAAACAAAACATAATTTCCACCATTTCATGTATCCGAGGTGCACCAGAATGTGCAGTTTTCTTGTTCATCTGACCTTTTTTGTCAGATGATCCATAACCATACATGAAATCGTATGGAACATCTCCTCAACTGAGGGGAAAGTGTAAATGGAACCCACACAGATAATTAATTTCCTTTTCACCAGCACTTTTGGGGCTCTGTTTTCATACTTTGTGGACGGAAACGCACATGCCAGTTATAATTCACAATTTTGTCTGTCGCAAACAGAATTTTTATTGCCTTAACCCATTATGGTAGTTTCATGCGCCGATATTTGTGTGTTTGCATCACAGTGGGTTGAACTGTGCATAATGGGGCGTGTCAATGAATACATCTGGCGCAGTACCAGTTTCGCGCCACAGACTTTGTTTGCATTTTGACTCGTCTGGACCGCCTTGCAAACATGCAAACTCTCTGGTATGATTTCAGGGAGATGAATCCCGGCCAGCGGAGCTGTTCTGAAATTAACAAGTATCGGCATATTATTTTCCTTCCCTTTTTAACTTTCACTTTCGTTATGTACCGCTGAAGTAGCACCTACAAAATGGTGGTGGGGTCTACGTGTAGTGGGAAGGGGAGGATGAAGGGGTATTTTTAGACATGTGAATACTGTTTTTGAGTTGGGAAATTAAGTATTTTTATCTCAGTCTCGCCCTTGTTTGAATACCTAGAGTGCCATTTTGTAGGCTATGCAGTTCAAATGGCTCACATCTGTTCATCCAAAATGCATTACCAGGTGAATTGACTGATGACCCCACAAAACAGGAGAGAGTAGAGGCAGCTATTTCCACCTCAAGAGTGAGGGAATCACTGTTGGATTCTCCCCCCTCATGTGGATCCGGTCAATGGCGTAATAGTCCCTGGAGAAGTGGGTATACTCCATCAAATAGATGGGTTGATTGCAGAGGAAAAAGTGGGTATACACTTCAATGTATTTCAATGGCTTTTTGGTGGATAGGTGATTTAACTGTAAATTGACAGAAAAAGACATCTCTATGCCTGCGTTCAACCTTGGCTTTAGGACTGAATCTCGTCTCCCACCTGCCTGACTCTAGTTTTTGCTCTCTTCTGTACCTCACGTCATAGAATTGCTTAGTATGTTGGAGCTCGGTCCTCAGCCGCCCAAAGTTGCTTGTTCTTCTCTTGATGAAATTTCCTGTTAGCTATGGCATTAACACACTGGTTTTAAAGCGCCTGTCCAGACCCCTTTTCTCAGTTGAAATGACTTGCTTCAAGTTCAAATTGTTTGCATCGATGAAATTCCTCCACTGCATTGTAAATGCCCTCAAATTCAAGTTAAACATCTGCATTCCAAGCTCACATTCATGATTTGATTTAAACTCATGAATGCTGTGGTGGACAGGTGAAATAACTGTCAATGTCCAAATATTTATGGATCAGCCAATATGTATGAAGGCGGTTGGTTTGTGCTAACTGACGTTCCCTCCCGTCCCCACCGCCAACCGTCTTTTTTTATCTCGCCCCCTGCCTTCCCTCTTTTTCCGGCAGATAATATTACTCATCTGGGTTCACACATACATCTCTGTGTGCTCACCACTGGCAGCATTTGGTTGTCAAATTGCTTGCAAATTTTCAAATGTTTTGTCGCCCTGGCCCAACCCTCCCCAAATCTTCAACTGAAATTCTATCCTCAGTTATGATTTGCCAGTTTGGCGGGGCAGCGGGTGTCTAGCCCACTTGCAATGACTCATCCTTCTGTTCAAGCTGTGGACACAGCTCTCATAGGCCCTGGTCTCACTGCCACACCCCCAGGCTCCAGCGCCAGCGAAGAGAAACTTGTCTAAATATAACCAACATTCAGATGCTTTGCTAGAACTCTGCTCCTCATGCAGCATGCATGAGAATGAGTCTGAAGTTTCTCGGAGTTTGACATTGCTGCGTCAGCAGTTGCATGTTTTCTCGGGGTGTAGGTGGAAGGGAGAAGTGACATTTGATGTATGTTGCCTCTGTGTTTTGTGTACGGGTGCATGCCTGTCTATGTTCTCCGTGTGAGCCTGTATATTTCAGTGCCTTTTTATTTGTGTGTTTGTATGTGTGTGTCAACACATACATGCATTTTTTTTGTGACTGCCTGTGTGTTTTGTATGTGCTTGTGTGTGTATACACGTGTACGTGCACCCGGTACGGCACCTCACTTCAAAGAGAACTGCTTTTTTTTTTACTTTCGGCTGGCGATATCATCACCTATGAATGCTCATTATTATGCATAAAGCCTCCCATAAGTCCATAATTCTGTGTCTTTGAACTTGCTGGTAGTTCAGAAACAATTAAGCCAGGGGCTTTTAGCTAGTTATTTTCTATCTGAAAAAAATTTGCATGAGTCATGATGAGTGTATTCTTGGATTAAAAAAAAAAGTCTAGCAGTTCACTACGTCTTCAAATTAATAGGTGACCTATTAATTGCCTATCCCTAGTCACTTCATGTGGTTATCTTCTGTCTGCTAATCGCCGGAGGCTGCTGGGATCAGATTTTAGTGTCACCAAATTCCCAACTGCGCTTAAAAAATATTAATCTTAGATTCCGCTCATTTTATAATATTTCTGGCTCATTTCAGACTCAGTGCTCGCTTAATTAACCAGTTAAAAGGTGACAACTCAGTGAGTCAGTTTGGGAAGCTTCTCTGGGACCAGGACGGCGGTGTGGCCCTTTCGTTACTGATTCGGGCATGAAGATCGGTTGCTTTAATTTTCTTTCCTATGTGGCGTTGTCACGTTGCACGGCTGCCTGATGAAGTAAATTCTGATTTATGTAAATGGGTGATATGCTAAAATAAAAAGCTTTCGAGGAGTGACTGGGGGAATTCGCAAAAAAAAAAAAAAAAAAACTGGAATTCATTGCACAGGAATTCTGGGCAGCTCGCCTAGGACACAGTATGTCCAGTAGAGGTCAGCAGTTGTATGTTGATGGGACAACAAATTCTATTGTCTGATTGATACCAATCTGCTGTCATGAATCAAGAAAAACATCTGCTCTGTTTTTATTTGGATATGATACAAGCAGCTTACCGAGCAATTTGTTAATGAAAATGTAATGACACTGGGTGACTAAAACCGAATGATAACCGTGTATGTGTGTACCATTATGAAGAGGGCCGGTGCTCCGTCAATTTTTGCTACCGGTACTTAAAAAAATATGCTACCTCGCGGTTCTGCGCTTGAGCAAACTTAAAATCTTGGGCTCTGTTTCTTCGGTCGCATCTTAAGCATCTTCAAAAATCATAGATTTTTTTTTCAGTTCGCCTTTCGATCTGTTAGCGTATATATATTTGCATGTACACGGTGGGTTTTCCTGAAAATGCAGAAATTGGATAATAGTGGTGTGCGGCATATATCTTCAAACAAACTTATAATGAGTTGGATAACATCTGCTTATGTTATAATAAGCCAACAAGTATAGTAACTACTGTAAACTTATGCACATTGCAATATAAAGGCGAAAGAAAGACTTTACGATTGCTTTGCATTAAGGGTAGCATTTTTTTGACAAGGCAGCACAAATGGTCAGAACACCTGCTTCAAATAAAACCGGCAGCTATCGTACTTAAAGGAGCTTTATCACGATTATCGCACGTGCTCACAACTTGAACGAAGTAAATCCGTTCAAGTGCAATGCAAAAACCAGGGTGTTTTTCTTCTATGGTTATTGGCGGTGGCAACAGGCTTACTTCTTCGTATACTTTGGCTAAAGCGTAAAGTAGAGCTTTGAATCCTCTAATTTCCATAGAAAGGTCCTTAATATAGAAAGCTTCATGCCAAAGAAACTAAAATATACAAATACAATGCAAAACGTGGAGGGATTGGCAAGGATGGAATGAGATTATGACTTGCAGGTAAACAGATTAAATTTCTTGGGATGTAAGTTCTGAGTATGCGCAGTAATCGGGACACAGCTCCTTGAACAGTGAGAAAAAAAAAACAAAACAAAACAATCGCTTGATCATGTTAATTCAGAGGATAGTAAAAGCAATGCAAGTTTTGTATAATTATGGCGCACAGCTGGTCTGCCCCAACAGTCAAACATTTTGGCAAAACAGTGGTTTCTTGAGCGGCAAAAACACTTCTTCAGTAGAAAAGAGCTCTGTTTGCACAAAGTAACTGTTGTCCAGATGCAATTCTCTGTGTTGGGGGAAAAATCGAGCAACCTTTTTGTACCAAGCAACAGTCTCAGTTCTGCTACGCTATCGTTATTCAAAATTGACAAACTAACCGAAGGAGGAGAAGGTAGGTTACAGTCACCGCGAGCTACATCATCCTCAACAGGCTGCTCCAGTCATCTCTGGTCCACTGCATGGTTCGAAATCTTATTATTAATTTTTTTTAATAGCAATGATAATAAACAAACACAACAAAATATTTGGCATTTATATTATTTTAGCTAACAGACCAAAAAGACAAGAAGGCATCATCAGGGCTTGTTCTCCTCTCCAGCACTCGTCAGAACCTTTGGCCCCCGGATTGAGCTGTGTGACTTCCTCTGATTGGATTGTCAGTGACCAGTATGCTAAATAGCTAGGTGTTGGGCAACGTGCTGATTAGCTAGTCAGCCTCAGGGGTCAGATTTGGGTCGTTCTTGTAATTCGTAATTTGTGAGCTTGTACCTTCAGTCTCTCATTTGCAAAATGCCTACACAAATTTTAATTACGCACAAAAAATATTTCTACGGCCACAAAAATGTCTGACACATATGCAAATTATATTAGAACATTTTCACACATGCACAGAATATTTTACAGCTGCAAAACTTTATACAAGCTCAAAATATTAATGAGCCCTATTTGATTTCATGCAGGTTTGGTTCTCGGTGCCCATCCCTACATTAAAAGGCTGAACTAATGATTAAAAATGGCAATTCAGGTCAAAATTCTCATGCCTGCACATGCTGATGTACTGACCAGCATTACCTTAACTGCTGGGCAGCTGAGCTCCTCTAAGGCCAATATTCTGAGCACTCGTATGTCCTAACTGTGCTGGTCAGAACTGCATGCCATCTTGTGGACATGCACAACGAACAACTGTGCTTCTCGCAGAGTCCAATTCCTGAATCATTTAATGGTGGTGCTCATTTAGGTTCATTTAAAAGAATGTGTTAGAGAGCATGAAACATTGATGCATTCATATTTTTTTGTATAGTTTCGCAGGGCCTCATTTATAGAACTCTACGCAGCTTTGTAAAAGTGTTTGCGGGCATAAGATGGAATGCGCATAAGTAAATTTGTATACCGGTATCTATACACAGACGATAAATCACAACCAACTTTTTTTGAAAGTATGCCAACGTGAACAAGCCTCTGCCCCTGCCCGATCGCTGCCCACAATTACTCGCGAACTGTCAATACAAAACAGCTCACAAATATACGTTGCCTTGCGCTAATATTGGCATCCTTGGTAAATATTAGCTACAAAAGCAATGAAAAAAAAATGTGGTTCCTGTCAGTCCTTAAGGTCTTTAATTCAAAATATTAAGAAAAATCTAATCTTGAATTTAAACAAAATGACTGGTCGAATAAAAAAAAACAATAGCTTAAAATAAATATTTTTCTCAAAAACGTGTGCCACTATCATTGGCACCCCATGTAAATCTCATAAACATCTCATTGAAATATACAGTGTTTCCTTTCACATATTTTATCTTGCTTAGTTCACCTTATTGAACATTAAAAAACCATCTGTTACCATAATTAATATACAGCAATGATGTGGGACAGAGATGACATTAAAAATAGGTAAAACATTGAAAGTACCCATTCTTGATGAACAGGGCAATGGCGCATAGCAGTGTTCAAAACCCGAGAGCAAGAGGATGTGTGCCTGTTGTGAATGTATGGATGCTGAGGAGGAGGGTTGCAAGTAGGAAAGGAGACCCCAAACACCAAAGTTGCAGAATTACATGGAAGTCATTGGCATTAAACCCCAATGGTTGTTTTTCCACAAGAACAGAGATAATTTAACCATTTAAGCGCTGAAATAAATTTCCAAAAAACTATAAATTACAACCCCAATTCCGAAATAGTTGGGACAAAGTGTAAATTGTGAATAAAATCAAAATGCAATGACTTTCAGATCACATGAGCCAACATGTTATTTATAAGGGAACGTAGATGACATTTTAAATGTAAACTGACGCATTTTACATTTTTATCTACAAAATGAGCTCATTTCAAATTTTCTGGCCGCAACAGGTCTGAAAATAGTTGGGACACTGGCAAAAAAGGGATGAAAAAACAATTAATATATCAGAGAATCAGCTGAAAGAACATTTAGCAAGTAATTAAGTTGACTTGCATCAGGTGTGTAACACCTATAAAAGGGATGTCTTAGAGAGGCTGAGTCTCTCAAAAGTAAAGATGGCCTGAGACTCTCCAACCTGTGAAGGCTTGCAAAAAAAATAGAGGAATACTTTAAAAACAATCTTCCTCAACGTCAAATTGCAAAGGCTTTGAAGGTCTCATCATCGACAGTGCATAACATCATTAAAAGATTCAGAGAAACTCGAAAAATCTCTGTGCGTAAGGGACAAGGCTGAAGACCTTTACTGGATGCCCGTGATCTTCGTCCCCTCAGACGCCACTGCATTATTCACCGGCATGATTCTGTCATTGACTTTACGAAATGGGCCCAGGAATACTTCAAAAAACCACTGTCACAGTCCGCCGTGCCATCCACAGATGCCACCTAAAACTCTAACATGCAAAAAGGAAGCCATTGTTGAGCATGATCCAGAAGCGCCGCTGTGTTCTGTGGGCCAAGGCTCATTTAAAATGGACTGTAGCAAAGTGGCAAAGTGTCCTGTGGTCAGACGAGTCCAAACTTGACATTCTTGTTGGAAATCATGGACATTGTGTCCTCCAGGCTAAAGAGGAGAGAGACCACCCCTCCTGTTATCGGCGTTCAGTTCACAAGTCAGCATCTCTGATGGTATGGGGATGCGTTAGTGCATACGGTGTGGGACACTTGTATGTTTTAAAAAGCACCATGAATGCTGAAAGGTATATAAAGGTTTTAGAGCAACATGTGCTCCCCTCCAGATGACATCTATTACAGGGAAAGCCTTGTGTATTTCAGCAGGACAATGCAAAACCACATACTGGCAGCTATTGCAACAGCATGGTTTCGAAGTAGAAGAGTGCCTCTGCTGAATTGGCCTGACTGCAGTCCTGATCTTACACCGATTGAGAACATTTGGCACATAATTAAAGTAAAAGTCTGTCAAAGGAGACCCAAAACTCTCCAGCGGCTGGAAGCCTGTATTAAACAAGAGTGAGATCAATCCAGTGGCTAAACTCAAGGAACTTGTCTCCTCAATGCCCAGACGCCTCCACTCTGTGTTAAAAAGAAGAGGGGATGCAACACCATGGTATTCAGGCCCCTCTTCCAACTTTTTTGAGACCTATAGCAGCCATCAAATTTGAAATGAGCTCATTTTCTGGATAACATTGTAAAATTTATCAGTTTTAACATTTGCTGTGTTACCTCTGTTCTATTATGAATAAAATACTGGCAGGTGTGATTTGAAAGTCATTGCGTTTTGATTTTATTCACAATTTATACTTTGTCCCGACTATTTCAGAATTGGGGTTGTAAGTTATCTTGTGTTGTTGTAAACCTATCATGTAGCGACTATTTTAAAAGAGCTCCTCTGTGGGAGGTTTTCAACATTTTTGATTTGATATCTTTTATCATCGAGCAACACTATTTGTATGTAGTGCTCTAAGAGTTGATCACTAAAAAGCCCATCCTCACCAGGAAGCATAATGACAGATATTTGATGTTGTGGAGCTGTTATTCCTCCAAAGGCTCTGGACAACCTGTGAGGATTCAGCACTTGTTTCATAAATTCAATTGAATGAAACCCTGACAACCTCTGCTAGAAAGCTTGAACTGGGATGTGGTTGGATCTTTCGTGCGAATAACGCTCCAAAGAATGTATCAAAATCGACAAAAAATAGTTCACTGATCACAGAATAAAGGTTTTGAAGAGTACAAAAAGCCAAAGTCAGTACTATAGGCGAACAATTTTCTGCAAAGGATTAAGGGGTGAGTTGGTCAAGAGAAAAGAAGATACAGTAGCGGTGACTGAATAGAGCTGTAGCCTTTCACTGCAATCAGAGACTTACACTGAAGTCACTGCCTCATTCAGAAGAAGTTGTGTGCGTTCAATGAGGTCAAAGCATACATTCTAACACCCCCACACCCATACACCCTTTACAGTGTATGGCTGTATGTCAAAGTTAGAGACTGATTTCAATCTGTCTTGTGTTTTCAGTAAATTAGGCCCATTCTCTATTAACCAGTCACAGGAGAGATATAGCAAGGCAATGAATTCCAGATTAAAATCGTTACAGCCCGCTCATTCACCGATTAACTGCAACATTAGAATGGTTGACGGGTGAAGTAAATAATATTCATTGTCTTGTTACGATAGCGCCTGCAAAGGGTTGGAATATTTACGGGAGTTAGTGAGCAGATAGTTCTTGAAGTTGATGTGTTGGAAGCTGGAAAAATGGGAAAGTGTAAGGATCTGAGCAACTTTGAGAAAAGACAAAATGAGAGGGGTTAGAGTCTGGATTAGAACATCCCCAAAATGGCAGGACTCGGCATGTTTTTGGTTTGCAGTTGTTAGGACATACTAAAAATGATCTGCGGAAGGATAACTGGTGAACCAGCGACAGGGTCATGGATGCTGAAGGCTATTGATGTGCATGGGGAGCCAAGGCTGGCCTGCCTGGTCCAAACGCAAAAGAGCTATTCTGCAAAACCTCATGCACCCAGATTTGCTCACTCTACTCAAAAGTTTCAAGGCTTGCACACAAAACAACCGTGCATAGTAAGGAAGCACTTTTGAGAAGTCCTAATACAAAATTTGTGTTCTCGGACCCCTACCTGGATGCAGATTTGTGCTGATTCAACCCATATTTTTTCTTAATATGATTAGATATTTTGTGTTTTTGTTCATGGATTTTCACACCAGATTAAGTGCCAAAGTTAACGCATATGGATCTAAATTTTTCTGTTGGTAAATGTATATTTTTGGTTTTTATTTCTAAATATATCACTGTGCGACCACCTCATCATTTTAAGCAAAACTGTAATTCCCAACTTTCTCACTCAACTTAAATTTTTTTAGAGACAGCTTGCACTCAAAACTTTCAATTTAGTTGAGTACAATAACATAAAAGTTGAGTACATCAAACAGATTATAACTGCCAGATGAAATTTGTCCGACTGAAAATTCATGTCAGTTTAGCATAACTTTGTTAGTCACTAAACATTATAATTTGTGTTAAAACAGCGTTGAAATGTTTGTCATATTAAGTGAAAACAACCAGTATTCATCGTATAATGTTATCATATTGTTAATGTATTCCTTCACAGTTATCTGTCTGTCAACTCAGTTTGCAACTGACAATATAGCTTTGACTCATTTGGCAAAAGCATGTTAATTACACAGTGCAAACCAGGAAGTGACAACAGTAAATTAAGAGCCCAAGGGAACCTAACAATTCGCGAGGACAATAACGCTCATGATGGTGAATAGACAATGTAAAGCTATTACCAGAATTAATAACACAACACAAAGACTAAATGATGGGCAATACTCATACAATTCATCCAATCACAATAGCAAAACATAAACTGAAGTACAGTGAAGTAAGGCGAAGCAACGCTTCTGTCATGGCATGTGTCTGCAGGCCCTTCCCCCGCTGCGTTCTTCGCCTCCACCTTAACGAGCCACACCCATTGCTCGTTCAGGTGGAGGTGAACCATTAGTATTTAAGGGTTGGCTGCACCTATCTTGGTGCAGTAGTGTTCTGATTGTGTTCCTGAGCCCTGCTATGTTTTGTCTTGCTGCTGCTCCCCTCTGGGACTGTTTTAGCTTTATTATTTATTATATTAAAGATTTTCTATTTTTACTCAGCCTGTGCATTTGGGTCCCTCATCGCTTTTTGGGGAACATGGTCCCAGCGCCCGCCAGCTTTATATATGAGACAAGTTGGTCTCATATAAACTCTACTGGAGTTAAGTTAACACTGGGACATTTGCTGTGCAGCTCTGTCCTGTTCTCTTTGATAAGCGAATGCTCTCGCACTTGCCAGAGGTATCCAGTTACCTAGCTCAGGTAATAATTTCTTCGTTAGTTTTGGCTTTACTTAGAAGTAAGCTAAAACAGTGAATTATTCAGCAATGAAAAGAACTTTACTGGGGCTGTGTCCCCTGGCGTCGTCTGCTCATCCTTCTCATCAGTTCTAAGTTAATCTGTATGGTTGTCTTATTATTGTATTCAGAGAGAGCACTGCAAACAAAAAACAAACAAACAAAAAAAATAAATAAACGCGCAATTCAAAGTATCCATGAGACTTCCCCTGTAAATCTTTGCTGTTGTATTGTTAAAGTTAACGCACGCGCAGAAAGTGCAGAACCTGCTTTTGACTGACGTCTTTGTGTCGGACCATCCGAACCCTGGTCCATGCTTAGACAGGTCAGAGCTGTTTTTGGCGGCAGGAGGGGGACCTCCATAATATTACTGAGGTGGTTTTAATGATGTGGCTTACCGTCGTTCATTCTTTAAGTAATTCATCTTGTGCTTATTCTTCAAAATCTGACGCTGTTAAAGGCTAAGTGACTTGACTCTGTAACTTTCAATATGTGTCTAGGCTCTATTGTCTCATCATTTATATAAGGTTCAGACAAATTGACTTTATGCGATATTAGACTTCATTAGATGTCAATGGAGAGCGTTATTTTGGAAGTCGCATTTCCTTTCATAGCTGAGAATGTTGGAATTTCTCCAAAATCCCTTGTCCACATGAGCCGGATCGAGTTTTCATGTGTATGTAAAGTTTCCCGTAATATTTTATTTCACAAGTCCCAAATGAGCCTTGGGAAGATTCGCACACATATTGAAAGCCCTTATTGGGCTGCCGCTTTGAAGCAGCCAAGAATTTCTTCTTCCATCACAATCAAGGTAGCACTACAATTACCAGAGCAATAGATGGCAGTGTTCAATGCAAAACTGGGCACAGCAGGACATTTATTTATTTATTTATTCATTTATTTATTTGTGACGTTGGCCGATTCATGTTGAGTGATTTCATTTTTTTTTCAATCGAAGAAGAACACCGGTTCACTGGAAGCCCATGAGACTCTTCTGGTCTCAATTCTGAGAATCATTCATTCTGTTATTTTGCTACCGAATTCAAGAGGAAAGCAATTGAAATATATTTTTTAAAATACATATTTTCCTGTTTTGAATTAATTGATGCTGAAAATTCTTGATCACACAGCTTGCTGAATTCATTTGTCCAGAGGGCTCGGATTAAATTTTTATTTTCAAAAGAGTGGCACAAATGAACAATTTAGAGCGAAACATTTCTTCTCAGCAACCTGTTGTCTCGAACAAAATTCATTTGGTTGATTCATGGAAAATTTGTATTGATTTTGTCCGCTAAGTCAAATTCGCATGCGTGATAATACACTGGCTCATGTTGATCAAAGTCATGGAAGAATCACAATATTTTGTGTGACGCAGGATTCCTACCGAAGTCGTTTATTAATCAGAAAAAAAAAATTCGCACTCTTACGCGATCAGAGAACAATGTTGGACAATAATGTACATATTTGCGTACATTTATTCATATTGGCTAATTGTGGACTTCTTTTTAAGCAAATATGGGAAATCAAACATTAAAAACTCCCGAGTCTACCCTCGCGAGACCGAGGCGTGACCCTTGGATGTTGAACATCCCTCAGTTCAATGGTATTGACAGACGTAACCATAGGCCTGTCCTCAGTAGTAAAGATTCTTTCACAAATAGTTAGGGATACGTGATGAGAAATGTTAGATTAAATCACAGGTAAGGTTACGACTACGTGTCGTTCTGCTCGTCCAAAGCGCTTAACTATTTGAAAATCCTGCTCACAGGACAATATGCAAACATTCTTTCTCCGTCGCGACTGAATTTACAGTTTCATACTTTTCTTATTTTTCGTATGATGAAAAGGCTCGCTGAGTTATACACAATGACCCTCAAGGCTGCACCGAATCACAGCGCAATCTCTCACTGGCTCGCTCTAGGCCAGAGGGTTCATAATTCAGCAAGAGTTGCCATGGTGGTATCCATGGAAACATCCCACACCACGCGCCGTGAGTGGAAGGTAACGCCCACTCTTATTGTTCGATGTCTGCGACGCATATTCATAGCTGTAGGAAACTCAAATGCTGAAATGCTCGGGCAACCCTGCCCGCCCCGGGCGTTCATTCATTCTAAAGACAGCTACTTATCCCTGTGCAAAACCCACGAGCCATCTCTCCTGGCCCTCAGGTCAAGCTCAGTTTTCACAATGGGGATCAATCTTAACAGAACAGCTGATTGGGGGATGCCAGGATTCTTGTCACGCAAGTTGTCTGAGAGCGATTTCGCAGCATTGACTTTCTGTAGTAATGTTCCCTGCAACCTTGTTGCCGACGAACAATGCACATAAATGTGCGCATTGTCATTTGCTCTATTTAAGGGCATGTATATAGGGGATATATCAATTGTTTTAGTTCAATTTTCGTCTTGGATTTTGAATTATATGTGAGTATGATGCGTATGGTCCGTTGCATGCATTGCATGCACGGAATTAGAGGGTCAGGTAGAGCTAATCGCATGGCTATATGAACCTCTGCCAGAGCCGGCCCAAGCCCTATGCAAAATTTGATTTTGAGACCCTCTATTTCTGCCAGTAATATTGATTATTGATCATTAATACACCTATTATAAACTAACTATGCAGCTCTGGCAGTATTGTTTACATTATCCTATTGTCAGCCTGACATGTCTTTACCCATGTATGGTTTTTAATCTCAAAAAAGGGAGCACATTCAGCTACAAGAGCGGACTGGGGTTGATTTACTCACATAGCAAGTGATAAAGCACTAAGTGGGATACTGAATATCATCTAGGCCTACTAAAAGTAATAAAAATAAACAAGTAGACAATGCATTTACCGTAAAAGTGTCTTCTGGTTTATTATTTTTGGTTTCAAAAAACTGCGGCAGCAATGTGCAAAAATAATTTGTTGTGCAAGAACAACAATGAAGTGCAACGACAAATAAAATCACTAAGAGATATAAAAATAACTTCAAATGTTTAAAACAGTATTAAATAAGCTCGGATTGCTTGTGAATATTCACTAACTGATCCGGGTGTACCAACTAATGTTACAATACTTTAACTCTGCGTGCATAAATTTGCAGCTCCGTGTCCGCTGGCGGAGACATCTGCATAAGGATGCCCTACCGAGCACCGTTGTTCTTCTCGAACACGCCAAATCACATAATCCTTAAATGATGAATTACATTCATATTTTAATTTGTAAGGAGTATCAGAGTGGCCAGTGTCAGACTAGCAAAGTAAAAGTATACTTTTTATCTATTAAATGTAGTAGAGTAAAAGTAAAAGTCCCAGCAAAAAAAAAAAAAAAAAAACTCAAGTGAAGTACAAATTCTAAACATAAATTACGACCTAAATACTACAACGAAGTACATGTACTTCGATACTACATACCTCTGCCAGCCAGTTAAAAGAGAAATGTCTCTCATATTTAACTAGCTCGATAATTTGCTATTGAAGCAACACACCCAACCAGTTGCATCAAAATGATAAGGACATTTGGGGACTTTCCTAACTTGCTTACATTACCAAAACATGCAAAGATATGTTTATCATGGCGTTTTTTCTCCTCTTCCTCTGTCTTCTTTCTGCTCTTTAAGGATACGGATTTTTTGTGACGTTGTTCAGCTTTCACCCAGCTGCTCCTTGGATGCGCAGTGCCCATTGCACGGCAGGATGCACAAATTACCGGTGCACCGGAACTTTGACATTTAAAGCGAGAGGCAGAAGAAATCACGAGGCCTACATCAGCAGTACTCTGTTAACATAAAATTTTGTTTTTGTACAATAAATTACCTTTGATTACAAAGAAATCATCACTCACACATGCAAAAAAAAAAAAAAAAATTATAAATGAATAAATAAATATTTTCGTTTATTGCTCATGGGGGTCCCCTAGTGGTCGCGGGGCCCTAAGCAGTCGCTTAGTTGGCTTATGCCTTGGGCCAGCTCTGACCTCTGCTAATACTTCATCATTTCTTCACCTGGAAAGAGTGCCCCCACCTGCCCAGCATGTCCGCACTGCAGCTTAAGAGTGTGTACTGCTTAAATGGTAAAATACCGTGATTGCATTAACCCTACAGTCGCCACGGTTATACAGGAGGAAGGGTGACTGTCTTAAACCCTTGGGTCCAAACTTTACCATGGGAGAACCAGGGCCTATTCTACACCAGCTACGGTCCATCCAGTACTTCAGGAGAGTTGGTGACAATTTTAGCTAATGACTATTTTATGCCCATCAGCCAAATCGTATACTGCAGGAAACGCTGTGAATAGTACAATTTTTGATCCAGACCGTACTACAGGAGGGTCAGTGACTATTTTAGATACTTGGTCTATTCTGTTTTGTAGGACATCTGTCTTCCCTCTGCTCATTCTGCAAAAGAGGCTTGGGTGCACTTGAGCTTCATTTTATTGTGTACAATTCTGTGTTAATTTCCTGAGTATATTTGTTTTTATTTTTGTCTGATATAAAGGAATCCATTCATCCAGCTTCACAGGAACTCAGATCAGAACACAATCAGACCCAATACCCGGTTTGTCAGAATAGAATAGTTTTTATTTTACAGAGTATAAAGACCCAGTGTCTGCTGCAGCAAAGATGATAACAGAAGCAGAGTGGCCTGGGAGTTTTGGAGAGAAAAATAAGAAGCCAAGGTTTCTAAAATAGGCTCCTTCCAGGTGATCTCCATTACCGCAAACAAAGAAATTACACCAGCTATAGGAGGCGAGTTGCACCCCCCGCTAGCATTGGCATAACGAGGCTACAAACCGAAGTGGAGACCTGTTTCCTGCTTGAGCGAGTGCGCTTGGCATATTCCTGCAATTCTTCAGACGAGTTTGCGCACCCATGCACAGTGGAAGACATAACTGTGAGGTGATGGAGATGCTTTCTCAGACTGTGAGGGGATGAGATGGGGAAGGGAATGGGCTCTGGTCACTGAGGTAGACTGTGACTTGTTGTCAGAGACTAGTATTTACAACAACAAAATCACTAGTCTTCCACAGTGCCCAAGACCACTTTGACCTGTGACCAATATCGAATCAGCCCTCGGAACCGCTGCACACATAACCTGAAGCACAGAAAAACAAAAAGACTCATTGAACCAGCCTCGCTGATGCATGTACACTGTACAGTATGAGCCAGCATTGTGATTAGCCAGACGCCGCCTCTTCGTCCTCTAACAATTTATTTGTCCAAAATGGCAGCCAAATCTATGCTGTTCTCTCAGCAGAAGTGGAAGCTGATTCGACAGCACCTAAGAGAGCCAGGGAAGGATCGCCAGCGCAAGTTTTATTGGCACAGGTAAGCGCAAAGCTTATTGGTACAGGACAGACTGGCAAGGTTTCTGATTGTCACTTCACTTCACTTTATTATTAAATGTCCCTTGAAGGGCAATTTGATTTGCAGCAGACATATTCAAACAACATAAGACACACAATAAAAACATACAAGGCTTGAGCAGCAAAAGTACAACAATAAAGTGCATAACAGGTCATAATCAATAGTTCCAAGTGCAATTATAAATATTAAAATTGATAGTGCAAATGTATAATAACAGTAAATAATGATAAAAAGCTGAAAAGATAAAAAGCTAAAAGTGCAAATGCAAATGGCAGCAATGCAGGCAATGTAGTCACCTCCTTCTCTCTGCGGCATTTAAAGCCTGGATGGAGAGAGGTACAAAGGTGTACTTAAGTCTGTTTTTGTTGGCAGGGGGGACAGTTAGACGGACACCAGAGGGAGGCAATTTGTATTCCAGATTGAGAGGATGAGTAGCATCCAAACAGATAAACTTTGCTTTTTTAAGCACCTTGATGTTAAAAATCTCATCCAGAGGTCTGAATTGTGTTGACACCTGATGCAGTAGTTAGAAATCTGGGTTTCATAAAAGATCCAGATCATCAGCAAGGCTTTATGAAGTGCTGAGCAATTAATCACACCATGGTTTTGACCCATGACATGAATTCTGTAAGTAAAATAATAAATGTGCATCTGGATTTGTCTGTGTGAGTGTGTCAGTCCGAGGCTATGGTGTGCGTCGGTTGTAAGTGTGATGGGTGTGTCAGTATGTGTGCATGTGCTTGTCCGTGGTGAGTGTGGTGGTTTGCTTGTACGTTCATGTGCACTCTTATGTGTGCGCCTATCTGTGTCTCTGGGTGTTTGTGTGGTTGTTTCTGCATGTTTGTCTGCTCTGTGTGTGTGTGTGTGTGTGTGTGTGCATGCGGCTGAATGGTGACATCTGCTTGTGTGCTTGTGTTTCGTAAGGATGCAATATATGTGATTCGCTCCATTTAGAAATGATTGCAGCTTGTTTAAACAATTATTATATATATATAAAATTCAAGGCAACGCTGATGCCAAACTGTCTGTCATATCATACTGAAAACTAAGGAAGCAGAACTCGATATACATCCATTTGAACATACATCACAGTAAATTATCAAGAACTGCAGACATACTCAAGTCGCACACAGCTGGATGGTGATGAGACAGACTATTTCTTGTAATTGTGTGACCGCCGGCTAATTTCTCTACTTAAATGCTATATACAATATATTTGAGAAATAATTATAACAATACTGACTGTAGTCACGAAAACAGGCATGTTGTTCACTCCAAAAACCTCAGGTCTTGAGTGGTGTATTGGTTTCATGAACCGTTAGCAAGAAATAAATGTATAATTGACAACACAATATACAGTAATTTATTTTGTAATAAAGTTACAAATGAAATATTTGAGCTTGGAGTGATATTGTTTACCAACAGTCAATTTGATCAACTGAATTGAATATGCAATCACTGTGGAATTCCGACTCAGCCAATATGCGTCCAGGATTGAAACAGCCAATTTTATGAACATTTTGTATGATTCGAAACATTGCAATACACTATAAACAGGGTTGCCCCCAGCTAAAAAAAGCCAGTCACCTGTTTCCCTTCTGATCTGTTCCTCAAATTTGAAGAACTGATCAAGCTCTCATTATAAAAAAGCTTGTGGCGCAGTCATACCACTGCATGACCTTATTGGTTAATAGTGCGGAACTAACGTATTAATACCTGAATCTTAATTTCCACAAGGGTTAGGTACGAGTAGGTCAGCAGACACATTTCCCTCCCCGGGATCCATTTTATTTTTGGCACACTGCCATTCTGTCTGGGCAGTGCTTGCCTCTGCGAAGCTGAAAAACAGGAGCTTCATTTTCAATAAAACTGCCCAGTGACTGACTGGCCCTCTTAGTTCATCTGTCTCTCACTGGCTGTGTGAGTTAGCAGAGAGACTGGCTGCCATTGGGAGTAATGCCTGTAGCCTGATGCAAAGGTAGAGCTGAAAAGCTCAGCGAGAGAGAGAGAAAAAAAAATCAGTCCCTTAAAAAGGATGTGGCAAAATATTTAAAATTACCAACTTGTCTAGTGCTGCTGACTGCAGAGACATTTTTAGCTCAGTATAATGAGTCCAACATTGGTGCGTTGTCTCAGCATTTTTACTGTACTAACTGTAGCACCGACAGCAGGGAGTTACAGCCTAAACGATAAATCCGAAAACTACATGGACTACATGAGAGAGGCTGCTTGTATACTGTCAACAACTACACACATTTTTCTCATATTGACTGGCTTTTTTAACCTCAAGGAGTGACATTAGCCTACATTCTCAGTATTGTAAACTTATCTACTATATCTGAATGGTAAAAATGGAAATGCATTTTTAATTCCTACCGAACACTAAACACATGTCCCTGACTTGAATTAATTTGGCAATTTGTACCCAGTAATTGCAAACCCTAATTTCAGAAAAAGGTGGCACATAATGGAAAATGCAAATAAAATCAAAAAGGACGAATTTGAAAAGTTCTTTTGCCCTCTAGGCCCACTATATTGAAAACTGTAATCCTCAACAACACATTATTTGATGTTCTACCATGTTAATTTAATTGCTTATTGAAAATATGGAATGTGATGACTTTTCTTCAAGTCTGTTGCAGTCAACAGATTTGAAATAAGCATATTTTTTCAATAAACAATTGAATTTGCAAGTTAACGCATCAACTAATGTTTTGAAGTGTTTTTAACATACTACAGGTAAATGGATTTTTCATAGCACCTCTTTTTGATTTTCCTGGTATTTTTCTTAATGCGTCATTTTTTTTAATGATTGGGGTTGTACAAAAGTCCTAATGGCGACTGCTGTGTTTGCTGTTTTGCGTTGCTATATTAAAAGAAAAATTAACACTGATGGGGAAATGAACACATGGAGGCGTTTATGCTTTTGGCTACTGAACAAGATGTTTTTTGCAGCTTTAGATAGCGACTTGATAATTTATGGAATTGCAGAGATAAGCAAGCTGCTCCAGAAATTGCTGAATGTATTTTGTTTTCTTTTTATTCTTTTTTAATTATCATTCTTGACAATGACAAATCAGGCACTAAAATATTAGTTTTACAGACATCTGGGATGGCTCCAAAGGTTATTGCGCCCCCCCCCCCCCATCTCAAATCTCCGCAGGTGCCAGGTATAACTGAAATTCAGTTCGCCTGGAGAAGTTATTCACTTTACTCCAGAGGACTTTCCATTACTCAGCGATAACTACTGGTAGTTTTTAGCGATCAAAAACGGTGTACAATTTGTTTTTGTATTGCTGTCTAGTGTGGCCTTAGTTTTAAGCGATTGGCAATGCAAATCATGGGGTGCTTTTTGTGTTTTTTGGGCTGGTCTGACAGGAAGGTCCTGGGCCTTTTTTCAGGGGATGGACATCTGAGATTGGGGGGGGGGGATATGTTGCAAGATGTAATGAAGACAACTTATTCCCTTATTCCTGAATCTTTGTCTATTCGTTAGTAGAAAACTAAGAAAGTTGTTTATCACAAAAAAAAATCATATTCTCTCTCTTCTCATTTAAATCCCGCATCAATTGCTGTGATCCCACTGCTATTACCAGTTAATTCTCACTGGTGGAAGTGGTTGTGAGTATTTTTGCTAGAAATGCACAAGAGCAGTTTTTTTTAATAGTTCTGCAAAGCACACTAGCATTGTGAGATCTGCATGCTTATCTGTCTAGGTGACTCCAGTAGCCTTGTCTTTTATGCAGAACATTCTGACACCTGAACTCCCCCTATTCCATGCAAAATGAGCAATGAAATGGCTTCTCATCAAGAGCATCTAATATTAGATGCGTCTTTAGAAGGTCACCATGACAGGCCGCTAATAATGTTTTGGTTTCTCATGCCCATGTTCCCGCTATCGTCATGGCGACGGGGTCACTGCACGATCGTTAGCGACGGTTCGGGGGGAAGGAGGAGGAGGGGAGCTTTATGGTGTGGCAGTGGAAGAGGTTGTTACCCAAAGGTCGTGGTTGCCATGTCCAGGTGGAGGGCTGCAGTATTATGTGGGCGTCCTGGTGGCACAGACTGAAGAGCTGTGTCATCGTGTTACTTATGAGCCGCGACTTTGGTTGTTCAAATCTGAACACTGACCTTGACGCGTGTTTCTCTGTTGCCTTCCCATTCTTCCTGGCCTTTGTACACTAAATTCCCTAAAGACTTATTTTTTAAAGCACTGTTGTCATATTTTATGGCCATCTGCCGGTAGGTCAGCAAAATGTTTGTCGTGGTTGTCATTGTCTATACTTCTGTTATTTTGCGGAGAGGACGAAAACATACGCACACCACACGCGCATATATATATATACTAGCTGCTACCTGCTACCCAGAGTGAAATTGCCATTTTTTTTGCGTGTATGACCGCTTTTCAAAACTGGGCGACGTCAAGTCCTTCCTGGTGTCCAAGTGGATATTCACACCAAATTTGGTGATAATCGGTTGAGAAATGTAGGAGAAAAATGTGTACACACACACAGACAGACAGACAGACATCGACCTCAAATATATTATATATATATATATATATATATATAATCAAACATTTATCTTTGGCCTTCTCAATGACATAGAGAAAAAACTGAACTGTGCAATGCCTCCTCTCTTGTGGCAAGTTGGTTTTAACATCCGGTCACAGCGAAACAAAGCATGTAGTGCTTTAATCAGTTTGGATGCGTATGATTTATGTGCCAAAATGGTTAGTTCCTGTGGTGCTGTTGGCTGTGAAAACTGTGCAGACCCTGCCGAAATATGTTTATTTACTCTCTCTAAAGCCGTACTTTTACTGAAATTTATGGATAAATATTTGAGTTTTTGAATTATCAGTTCACCTGAGTTTGATAATATTGGTTATATCCTTAAAGCTTTCACTTTTAAGTATGTCCTTATCTGGGGAAAAAAGTGCCCTACAGCAACCTCACTTTTTTTAGACTATTTATTTCTGAACGGGGGTGTTTACTATGTTTACTATGCACTGGCCATGACCGAAAGCTGGCGCCTATTGATCATGGCGGAATGCCATGAATAGAGAGCGTGCGGTCTAGTTTTTTCTCTACGCCATTGGGCCTTCCCCCTTTTTCCCATCAATCCATTAGTGGCACGACAGTGTAGTTTCCTAAAGCCAGTAACCACACATTGCTGGTCCAACTTAGCTATAGTTAGCATTTCCCTCTGCTCAGAAAGAATGGACTTGGGTGTATTATGCCTGAGGAACATAATTATGGTACTTTTTTTTTTTTTTTTTTACAAAGTAGTTTGTGCTGCAATCTTTTAAGTATTGTGGCTTCACCATCTACATTACCCTTTGGGATAGTTTTGCTATCGTTCCATTGGTAGTTACTTCTCCAACTGGTCTATAAAATAGTTTTTCTCCCCTTGCGCTTGAGCACAGTGGAATCGTTAGCATGCATGAATGTCACATCAGCGAACCAAGGGGCAGCAAAGCCAAAAGCACGGCGATTGGAACTCCGGCCCAGTGGAAAGACTTGAAATCTTGAACTTTGGAGTATATCCAGCAGTACTTTGGCCTAGATATGCCAAAATTTAATCACCTCTTCCTTGACTTAATACCCACCTACCCTGAAAATTTCATCAAAATCCGGCCATTAGTTTTTGAGTTATCTTGTACACAAACAAACAAACCAACAAACAAACGGCACCGAAAACATAAACCTCCTCGGCGGAGGTTAATTAACTGAGCAAATTAATGCAGGGGTTGGCACCGGATCCTGAAATGAATCAGCCTAAATTCTGCACCTCTGCCTTTAGTTTTCCTGATATTACTTATAAAGACGGTTGCCTGAGTTTACTGTCGGTACGAGGACTGATACACTGTCACTGCAGAATAATTTGAGCATGTAAGGGCCCCTAAATGAAGGTGATTTCACAGATCATAATTGTGAGTCCTCCTTGTGCCCAGAGGGCACGGAGCTGAGCGGCGCTCCACCAGTGTCTCCCAGCTGCCGATTATCGTGCGGTTTTATCGACGTTTTCGCTCATCAGAACTCCAGCGAGGGCCGACTGGCTGCAGCCTGTTAGTTGGCGTCCCGAGGTGGAGCCTCGTAAAGGAGCCGGAGCGGTCATCGAGTGCGTCGGCCGGGGCCCCAAAGCCACTTTAAAATTCATTAAGCCGCTCCGCGATGGCGGGATTAAATGGGGCGAGCGAGATGGCACGAGTGAGCTGGCTATAATAGAGAAAAAGAAAAAGAGAGAGAATGCGGCAGAGAGACATTGACTCACTGCTGGCCTCCAGCTACCTGCTAAGCTGCAGGAAATTTGTCTCATTAGCCATGACTGGTGCCGGACTCCCCTAAATGTGTTTAATTAGCTCGAGCCTCTATAGATTGAGGAAGAGGCTATAGCTAGATGGGACACTCTCTTTGCCCCATGATTTCAGCACACGGCCAGGCATATCGCTCCTGGACCCTACACCGACCCGCCTGGGGATGAGATGAAGGTGACATTTCGGCAGAGAAAATAAAGGTCTTTCCCCCCTGTGGGCCGAGCCAGCTTTAGCTCTGAGGGCGAGCGTATCAAAGGCTGCGGATATCTATTTTCAAGCTCCTGAAGAGAACCAATCACCCTCTCTCCTCCTCTCCCCAAAGCCTGCGCTGTTCCCGAGGTCGAGCAGAACTGGCTGGGCGTGCCCACATACCTGTTTTGCAGCCTCCCAAATGTTGTCATGGAACACAGGATCTGACCTGCAATAGTCATGGGACACACAAGGGAAGGTTTCAGACAGCTGTAAATCTGTGCATTAATTTAATTGACACTGAGACAAGCAGAGCAGCTCTACACTCGTAAGCATAATGAATCCCATAATGAGAAAAATGTGAGAAATTTGTGAAAAATGAAAAGTGCAAGTGCAATTTTTTCCCTTTAGTTTTTCTATAATAGCAATCGCATTTAGTGCATCATTTGCAAGCTTATTACACATTTAAGATGTACACATCAGTGTTTATGTACATTGTATTTTCAGTTTACCAATAATAAACCTGCAACAAATGAAAACAATGTATGGTTCTGCAAGCTCATACGTTCTAGAGTCGGGGAACTTTTTCTAGTGTTTAAGAAATCGCTCACACATTCCTTCCTTAATAGAATCCTTCACATAAAGATTCACGTGAAAATGCCGCAGTAAAATAAAAAAATTCCCGGGTAAAATAAAGAATAAAGAAATGAATACATTAAAATAAAAAATTTTGTTGTCTCCTTGTAACTAGAGATATGTACATATGCAGTCACCTGTTATTTTTCTAGTATATAATCTATCTAGGGAGTAACAGTTTATGATTGGAGGAAAAGAACAACTAACTAAAATGCTTGTGTCCGCGAGAATATGTTTTATTTCGTTGATGTTATATTTATCACACCACATAATGGGGGGTGGGGGTGGGGTGGGGGGGGGTTGGGGGGTGGGGGTTGGGTGGCTAATCGCATGATTTCAATATTCGGTGGGACGCGTCTCCCAACCTCTGCTAGATTACGGCTTTTCATTTATTATAATCTAATCACCTTCCTTCCTTATAACAATAGCGGTATTGTCGAAGGCTCTGAGGAGCTGTGGTGCTCCTGGGTTCAAGTGATGTTGCCCATTCATTTTGTATAAGGCGGCGCTGCTTGGGTTAGCACTCACAAAGACGGAGCGGCATTGTGCGGCCCGGCGCCGGGGAAAGAGGAGCGCTCTCATGGGCTGACAGGAGGTTTCCGGAAAGAAGGGGTCATTAGCACCCCGCTCTCTGGCAGGCTCGACGAGAGCTAATGTATCGGCTTAGGAGTCAGCCTGTGACAGCGAAATTATCTCGGATCAAACGCGTTTTTTCTCCTGTTCAAAAATATATTAGCCGTAATGGCGGTTATTCCATTCTCCCCAACGCCACGTCCGCCCTCAGCGTGATTTTTATGCATTTTCTCAAGAGCGCCTGAGAAAGAAAGGGTAAGAAAGGAGGGCGAGAAAGAAAAAAGAAAGTTTCTTTTCCCTCTCTTGTGGAAATGACTGGAGTGGTGTTGAGTCAGAATGCATTATTAAAGTCATTTAAATGATGGCGACCTGTGTGAGTGGAGGAGGGGCTACAGGAAGGATCTCTGGTTTGCTGAGCAGAATCAGACCTCCGTACTACTGCTGTTTAACTCTTAAAATAAGTGATCAGAAAGTTTTCAACTGATCACTCTAATGCTGACGTCACAGTTACTCCTGGTCACTGAAAGTTCGGTCCAGAACACTGACTTTGGGACGGAAAGATATCGTCCTAAATAGACCTAAATATCCCACTGTAATATCTAACATCAGAAATCCTGTTTGTGATAATGGAATTTTCTGTACTGAAAATTTTTCTGCTGACCCAACAGTCACGGTGATTAATTTACTCATCACCGTAAAAAAAAGATGCAACATCCTGTGAATGTTGCTATTTTTGTTTGTTTTTTTTTTCTTTATGTATCGCCAAATATTTTTCACTGTCATTCAGTGGATTTGAATCAGCCGACAGAAAGCTGTGTACATATTAATTGTTCCCAATAAAATCAAACATTTATAAATTGTGATAAATTTCCAGGTGCTGTGTTTCTTTATGGTCATGAGTATAGAATATCGTCAAGTTCGTGGAGCACTGAATTCCATTCCAAAACAGACCAAGTGACTATTCTTCAGAGGATTAAATGGAAGCTCATTTACACGTGTTGTCATGAGTCATTTGCTTCAATGTGATTGTGAGAACAAGAAATAAACTCTGTATTTGATCAGCTGTTTATTCTCAGCACACAGACATCCCCGCAGAGGAGGACGCACAAATACGCAGAACTCTACACGCCCTAGAAGAAACATTTCTATCCTTTTCAGATCGGAATAAGGCACAAAATGTTGAGAAGAAAGGACAAAAATCCCCCTCACGGGCATCAAAACAAAATCGAGATTTTCCCCGACGGTTTCCTTTTTTCTAACGAGGTAATGACCGCTGCGATGACGATGGCGACCGGCTGTGTCTCGCAGCTGGTCGGGGCTGAAGCCGGGGCCTTAATTTGAGGGAAATCCGCGTGGCTGCTCTCCACTGGGCAGCCAAACAAAAGCCGGTCGAATTATTGTTTCTCTCTTTCCTAATGCAATATCCTGGCAGAGCGGCCAGAGTAGAGGAGCTGTAATTTAATGTGCAATAAGATGGAAGTGGTCAGGAGCGAAAGCCAGATTTACCTGCGGTCTCTCGGCCCTGGATTGACTACCGCGGCAGCACTGGGGACTGATTAACCGAGACACGGGTTCCAGGCCAAATCGAAGGGAGAGAAATTAGAGCCATTCCTCCCCCTCCTCCTCCCACTCCCACTCCCACTCCCGATACGAGTGCTGATTCGACGCAGCCCTACAGTCAGAATGCTAACTCCGTCTACAGTCCACCTATGGTACAGTGTTTTCGGTTATCTTGAGTCTGCCTGACTATGATGCCATTTCTCCATCCGAAGTCTGTGAAACTACAGCGTGTTTTCTACATCCCCATACAACTTAACCACAATGTGCACTGCAAAAAAAAAAAAATCTAACCAAGCATTTTAACCCTTTTGAGGGCTAAATTCCAATATTGTTGCTCAATGATGTAATGTATCCAGTTCAAAGCAGCTGAAAACCTATCATGTGGTGACTTGGGAAGCTCTTTTTAACAAGTCGTCACTTCATAAGCTTTCAACAGCACAAGAAAATGAATAATTTTTTAAATAAAATTATTTCACTGCTCTACGGGTTAATCTTGTATTTAGACTTAAACACTCATTCTTATTACTTTTTTTCCCAGAAAAAATTAGGTAACTTGATTGGGATGATTTTTCACTCATTTCAAGATTTGTCCATATAGAAGGGAAAAAAGTACTTGGGTATATGAATACTCGCCAAATAAATCATAACCAGTTACAAAAACATTCTAAATGATAATTGATTTTAAGAGGAAGGCTGTTAAAACTGGGCTGTTTACTTGATCTGCGATTGTGGTTGACTTCTTTCATGATACCATTGAAACTAATTGGTGAAGGACTCAAATTTTTCGCCATCAAATACTTAACAGGCACATACGACAATCTATAGCAAAAAGTTTGCGCCATAAAATGTCAATTTTTGCATGATGTGTTCATGTATGTTTTCCATATTGTATCCTGCTGTGTTCCCTGTGTTATGCAGGCCACGTGTTATTTGAAAAAGCTATCATGCTTGTTGCTTTATGTGTCTGAAAACCTCTTTAACCCCAACTCCTGTTAATGCTGGCAGGCTCTAGAGGCCGTTTACGCATGATTGATCTCAAACTGTTGCCATTTTAGCTCCCCTGATTAACAATCAAACAGTTTATTCACTGAATAACCAAGACCAACTCTTAAGCCTATAATGATCAGGAAATTATGAATTAAGAAATTGTCAAGAGGCCACCGTTGGGCTTAATTTAAAATGTTCATGTATTACTTGTGATATTTCAAGGATGGCAATTATATAAATACTGAGTTAATCCTAAACTTTCTCTAAATTTCATCTTGGATTTCTTCAGTGGTTTAATTTACTTTCATAAGGCACTAAACTTATCTGAAATGTTTTCAGTGTTAAAAAGCTTACATTAAAAATGAGACGCTTCTAAGGTATATTTCACCCTATGGAACAGTAAGTCAGAGTGGCATCAGCAACAGGAAATCAGAATCTTTGAAACACATGTTGACGTTTTACGTCATCACTAAGGTCTTGAGTTAACAAATAGTCACATGCTGGTGGAGAACGGCTGAGAGAGATTAAAAATGAACAGAAAAAAACAGTCAGTGAGAAAGAGACAAAAATAATGTTATTTTGATTACGCTACCATAACTCCTTGAATAATATCCATCGTAGGGAAAAGAACTTGCCTCTGCTTGGCTGATGATTGTAGATCAAGTCAGATATATGGGAGAAATTTGGATTAATTGTAGACAGTGACAACAATGTCATCCATTGCTGTTGTTACAAAAAAGGGCAGCTTTTTAAAGCCATTTCGTTTGTCAGCCAAACAGTAAACAATAATAAAGACATTTCAAACGAAATGAGGAGTTTTGTATTTGACAACAGAAGCGGGACAGATGGGTTGTAGGCATTGTATTAATGAATGAGATTGGATTCAAAAATGATTTTTCAGATAATTGCGGATAACGGGTCGTCACATGCATGACTTATCCAAAGATCTGAAGCGCATTTTCAGCACTTCAAATCTTTCATTCTGCTACAGTATGTGTTTTGTATTTTAGATATGATATGCCATGACTTTAATATATTGGGTACCCACTGTCTCTGAAAACCCACCCCTTCCAAAGGGATTTTCTGGAAAACAGCAGGAATGGCAGAGCTCGCAGGAATCAAAGAGTCAACACTTTTTTCAGAATAAAGACATATGAAAATTCATATGTTGAATTGAAAATTACTTGATGGATCAGGTTCCCTTGTGATTTAAACAGCCTGCACCAGAGCATGCTCTGATTTGTGGATGTTGGTCGCACTAACCGTTCTGACATGCATTTTTTAAATATCTTGATCTTAATCTTTCACACCGTAATCCTTTTATTTTTAATCGTTGCACGAGTGGACATTGCTGCTCGTCCCTGCACATTTAGTTTGTAACAAGCAGAGAGTATGTGCGTTGTGCACTCACTTAAGGGCACAGAATACTATTTTACTGTGTGCCCTTAACGGTCAAAAACTGACCAGTTTCGAGCCCCGGTCGTTCCAACCGGCAGTGGTCGGCAGCTTTTTCAGAGTAGCGCACAATTGGCTACAGCGCTACACGGTTTCAAATTGGGAAGAGACTGTTGGAAATGGGAAATAAAATAAACAGCTTTGTTCATTGTCCAAGCGCCTCCCGTTGGCCAGACGGGCCCTCGTCAGGAAGATCCTAAGCCTGTTCATGTCCGGGTATCCTCCGCCCTCGTTCTGAACTTGCGAAGATTCGGAGGTGAGACGTGAACTGTTATCACTCTCCCGAATTGGCAACAAGGGGTCGCAAACGAGCAAGCCTTGTACTTAGTTCACCAATTGGGCATTCCAGATTCGGGTGGGATTGGAGATGCCAAATTTATTTTTAAAAAAAAAACTGACTAGTGGCTTTAGACCAGGTTTTTGAAGGTCGAAAGCACAATTGCTTTTTGCAGTCTCAAGATAGCAAAACGCCATAAATGTGCCTGACCACACCTCATTTTAAGACCAACACGCCCATGGGAACTCAGTTTGGTGCAATTAAATTTGCTATTAATGCAAACTGGGCACTGGATGGGAGAATGACATCTGCTCCTGCACATAAACTAGCAAAGACACGAACATCGCTCTTTGAGCCACTATGCGCCAGTTGTAAGACAGAGCCAAGCCAGTTTTTCCACATCCCTATAAAACTGCGCTGCGGTGTGTTTTCAAAAGCCGGCTTTAGATTGTGCGACAAAAGCAATCCTGCAAAACCAATTAACGTCACACTGCACAAGATGAGTTGCGTAAAATCCTGATTGCAGTGGGTGTCATACTATTAGATTTCAAGTTCTCTGCATATTAAACTGTCTAATTTGTCTACCTGGCGAAACATGACTTTCTAGTGTCGTCATGGTGGGCGTCATCTACCTGCACGGCCACCCTTGTGAGGGTCAATACGCAATAATGCGATAATGCAATAAAAAAAAACAAGCCCTTAGGCATCGTTCTAGCAGTCTTTTGTATTTCATCTCCATAGTTGTACAGCTCACATTTCTGTTTTATTTATATGTGTCTGGGTATGTATTCTGCGTGAAGCTGTGCCATGCTCCAATTGGTTGCCTTGTCGATGTGGGTCATCATGGCAGAGGTCATGTAGATTGTGAACCTAAATTTCTGATAGGGTCAGAAGTTTGACTCAGCCTGTCTTTGGTCGCAATAGTTCTGAATCTGCTTTTGTTAGGAATACCACACAGTGCACTCTAAGACCAAACGATTTGAGGCAACAACCAAAGATTTGGTTATGTTTTGTCAAGATATGTCTGCTGCGGCAATATCGTGGGAAAAATTGTACTGTCTATAGAGGTCGAAATTCAGTCTCTCCACTGAATATTTTCTCCAGTCAGACTCAGCCTGACAGCATTTACCCAGAATACAGTTCAATTTCTTCATCCAGCTTGAGTCTAACTGCACTATATTCTCTCCATCTTGAGTCCACTTAAATTGCAGTGAGTTCTTTCCATCTGAATTCAACAACTATGGTGAGATTTTTCCATACAAATCCCGCAAGTAGAAGTATTTTTTATTTATTTATTTATTTTTTACACCTACTGTACACATTTATTCCAACCAGTACAAACAGTGCAACACAGTAATTGCTGGGGTCACTCACCGTCTGTAACACTAGCAGGTGCTATTACCGTTATTTCAGGAACACATTGCATAATGTGAATTTGCCCGTTGTACTGTGACCCAGTAAGCAGACAGTATCCTCAGAGAAATCAGCCAGGCTGACATCTCATTTATGCGGATGCACTCCTGGGACATGAGACCGGCGATTAGCTCAGTGCTTCCTTTAGCATTACAAACGAACAAGAGACCAGCGAGTCGAGGCAGCCATCTCACTGCTCAGGCACAAACTGAGCCCTTTAACTAATGTCCCATTTTACATTTTCCACAAGCTGCTTCAGAGAAAAAAACTGATGCTAGTTTATAGCGAAACCTGTCTATGGATAATTTGGCCTGTTTACTGCTGCAATTGCAATAACTGAACTCTTTTGAGACTCTTGAATCTAACTACGCTGATTTTCACCTGAGTCTGTCGCCAAGCCCCAACAACAGCAAGGTCGGTTTTGGACAAAGTAACCTTCTGTCCCGAAAAAAAGTTATACACCGTCCTTCCTGTTAGAAATAAAAGAGGCCACAACTAGCAGACATAAAATGGCTCTAGTAGAATAGTATGACTGTAATAAAATGATTTATACAAATCAATTTAAGTATGTGGACACTGAAACTGCATGATAAATGGCTGTAATTCCTTCACTGTTAACACAATATCAATCTAAATGCCTGCAAAATAAAGTTGACAGTGTCTACTCAAATCTCATATTCCCTGTTTTCAAATCTAATTTGCTGGCATACAGGGCGTTAGCACAACTTATGTCATAGTCACAATACTTCTAGATTGCACTGGAGTCATCATTATAGTTAGTTCAGCAAATGGGGGTGACAGAGGTACAGCCTTAGTCAGACTACCAAAAAAAAACTATCAACTGTGTCTTATTACACAGCTGGCTTCAGGAGAAAGGCAGAATTGATCCAGTGATTTAATAGACAGGGAGGTCACGTGGTTGTATCAGCCTGTTGGACACCGCGGGGTGGTGCACATGGTATTAACACAGCATCCTTATCTCAGATTAGTCTTGCCTTTAAAGGTGGACTCATCCTGTGACTCTCATTACTTTCCATGAGTAAGCCTGCCCTGGGGTGTGAAAGCCACCAGTCCACCTTTAATTTGCCCTCCTCTCGCTTCAATTTCTTTGCTTACTTTCTGTTCCCTGTCCCTTAGCAAAACCAGTCAGTACTTTTGTTTTAAACTGAGCAGAAATGCCAAACAATTTGCTTTTCTTTCATTCTCTCGCTCCGTCAGCCCGATTGCTTTCCCACCTTCTTTCTCTCCAGCCCACTTCTCTCTTTCTGCCTTTTGGTTTGATGGTGGGATAATGTATTGCCGCTTGTCCGTTTTCACTTTTCCATTATACGAGGTAATTGATCGCTGACCACTGAGCCCAGCTTAAAACAGTACTGTTCTAGAGAGACTGTACACTGCTCACACTGCTCCAGAGCCTACACAGAGTGACTGCACATCACTCACACTACTCCAGAGGGTAGAAGTAATACTCAGACTGCTGTAGAGAGACTACACACTGCTCACGCTGCTCTAGATAGACTGTCTACTCCTCGCGCAGTTCTAGAGAGACTGCATGCAACTCGCACTGCTCTCGAGAGACAATGCACCACTCGCACTACTCTGGATGGACTGTGCACACCTCACACGTTGTGGCAATCGGATCAGTAGACATGCCCACCATCCATGTCACACCGCCAGAAGCAGTCGATTCTGCACCTCTTTTTGTCTCCTGCCTTCAGCACCACGGACAGCGCATGTCGACTGGGACTTGGTTCAGCACCCCTGGCTGCCACTCTGCAATGGACAGCTCCTGCCAATGGTGGCCAGGCATAAAAATGAGGCTCTCCCAGCGCACTCCGTATGAGGCCACGCACCTGATCCTCGTCTCCTACAAATAAAGGCTCAATATAAAGCCGACCAAACCACAGTCGGGGATAGGTCGGCCGAGATAGCGTTTCGCAAGTGCGTTACTAATTGCTGCACCCTCTCTATTTTTTCTGTCAGAGTCTAAAGACGCAGAGATGGGGGATCCCAAATTTACGATCCCTCCAGAAAGCCTGACTCTGGACGCTACTCTGGCAAGTGACAGGGGCAGATTAAGTGTCTTAAGGCTCATAAAGCCTATCGTCTTTTGACTTATTTCTGTGAATAAAATTACCACCCCGTGGGCTGGACTTTTGCCGACCTCTTGCTCTGTCTGTGCCTGTTTTTCTGGTGGTTCACCATAACAGCTCTAGAGGGACTGTACACTCCTCACACTGCTCTAGAGAGACTACACACTACTCTTATTAATGTAGATAGACTGCTCGCTCCTCACGCTGCTCTAGAGAGACTGTACTCTCCTGATACTGCTCTATAGACTGCACACAAGTCACACTACTCTAGATAGATAGCGAATTCATCACTGCTGTAGAGACATCGCTCTCTTCATGCTGTACGAGAGAGACTCCTCGTACTGTTGTCGAAGATTGTACACTCCTCAGACAGCAAACTCTTCATACTGCTCGAGACAAGTGCACACTCCTCACTCTGCTCTAGAAAAACTGAGCACTCATCATCTTGATCTAGAGAGACTGCACACCGCATGCACTGCTCTAGAAACTACTTTTTCCCCGCACTGCTTCGGATAGACTGCACTCCTCACAATGCTTGAGAAACAGCATATGCTTTACACTGATCTAGAAAAACCGCACACTTATCACACTGCTATTGAGCAACTGCACTCCTCACACTGCTCTAGGGAGTATACACTCCTTGTGCTATTCTAGAAATTGCACACTCATCACACCAATCTAGAAAGACTATACACTCCTCATACTACCTTAGAGAAAATGCACACTCCTCTAGAGAGGCTACATTTCTCACACTGATTTCGGGACTGTACACTCCTGACGCTGCTCTAAAGACTGCAATCTCTTCATCCCACTGTAAAGACTGCACGCTTACTACATTGATCTAGATAGACTGCACACTACTCTTGAGAAACTGCACACTTATCACCTTGCACTAGAGAGAATGCACACTCATTGCACGATAGTTATCGAACACTCCTCACTCTGCTCTAGATAAACAGCAAACTCCTCACACTGCTCTAAACAGTATAATCCTTACACTGCTTTAGAGAGACTGCACACTCCTAACTCTGCTCTGGATTAACATCAAACTCCACACACTGTTCTAGATAGACTGCTGACTCCTCACGCTGCTCTAAATAAACAGCACACTCCGCACACTGCTCTAGATGAACAGCAAACTCCGCACACTGCTCTAGATGAACAGCAAACTCCTCACACTACTCTAGATAGAATGCACACTCCTCACGCCGCTCTTGAGAGACAGCACACTCCTCACACTGCCTGGGGGAGAGTGAAAGGAGGCTGCACGCTACTCATACTCTTGCCTGGTAATTGACTTCAATTAGCCGAATGAAGATGCCTAATGAATGGGGTCCGGAGATGAGTGGGTTTAATGTGCAAAGATTTTCTAGGACATAGCAGGTTTCTGTCATGCTGTAGCAGTAAGATCGGGCCTCAGCAAAGGCAATCGAGTGTGTCTATGTCCGCTTGTGTGCGTGTTTGTTTGCGGGAGTATGTGCGAATGAGCAAGTGTAAGTGTGGGGTATCTTTGAGGGATGGTGAATGAGTTTTTTTTTTTTCTTTTTTTTTTTGCTATGGAACAAACAGCCATCTTTTTTTGAGGGAATGAGTTGTAAGTTGTGTAATGGTACATGACATAATTGTCAGTGTTGTGAGCATCGCAACAGGGGGAAAATGAGCCTGTCAGTCAAGGAAGGAGACAGATTTTCAATAATTAGAGGCAGTGAGAGAGTATGATTTGTGGTAATTGCCTGGACTGCGGCTGAATGCAGCCATGTTTAATCACCTCAGCATGTTCTCTCCAGGGGGACCGGCAAATTGACTGGAGGGGAAGGGGAGTGAGGGCAACCCCTGCCCCCTTCCCTCTTATACCTCCACCATCAGATTTTTATGCCTGACTTTAAGTACTTTTAAAGAGGCAATGCAATATATTTATTTTCATTTTCTGGCTTTGCCAGCCTTCATTGAGACACACTGTAAACCATGACAAGAGCGGTGAACTCAGATATTTTGTGGAAACCGATTACCTCAAAAAAAAAAACAATATGCCAACTTAATGATCTTGTGTTCACAGCACTTAAAAACATGGCAAAAAAAAACCAACTTTACCTTTTTTTCTTTAAGTTCCTTCCACTCAATGCAATTAAGTTGGCCTACACATTATTTTTTGAGGTAAAAGCTTTCCACAAAACGTTTGAGTTCTCCACACTATCAGGGTTTACAGTGCACAAGATCCATGTCTGATAAAAAACGTCCCACCTGGAGTGGACATTCAATTCAATTTTTAGGCCGTCTACTGGTTAAAATGTTAATATTCAATCACTATTTTAAGTATACAAGAAAAGCGGTCGCCAAATAGCCTATACTGCACTGTCAGTCCTGCTTCATGTGTCAGGTCTGCTGTAGCTACCACAGGCACAATCTGTCCTGTAAGGGCATGCTGTGATTTCTCAGCTGAAACACTCCTACAGACATCCAGAAATAGATGATTTTTTGAATGCGGCGGAGAAACTGGTTTGTATTTAAGGAGAGCCTCGTCTCCGCCAAGGCTCGCCTCTTTTGCATTCCCGCAGAACTCTAAAATAAATGCTGAAATTGAACATGACATGCATGAATTTCCCGACTTGTACTTAAAACCCGGAAGGCCAGAATTTTTATTGAAGATGTACGCCCACAATCAACTCGAAGTCGGCACGATTCCCTCTGAAGGGTGAACTGCTGAATCCTTTCCGAGAAGTATTGGTGTGATGAATCAAATGGAATGCATTGTGGGTGATCGCAAAGAGAAGCCGTGACACATCCTTACGCGCAGCTCAATGTGCAAGAACTTTTTGCACTACAGTCTGCTGGCACTTGGCAATAACACTCTTAAAAAAGAGCCGCAATTCCTACATGGATTACATGATTGGGATGTGATAACGACACAGATTATGAATTTCTGCAAGGGTTGGGCACAATATCCTTCTTCTACTGGATACCACACCAGTGACAAGCGTTTGGTGCATTTTGGTCACTTTTTTAAACTATTTCCTGAGAGCACACAAAGTGACATGACTACCAGTTACAGCATAGTACATCGCTTCATTAATTTATCACTCCTATTAAATTAAACACTCCTATCTTTGTGGGGATTAAGCTTATACAGTATTTAAGAGTCAGATACACTGCAACTGTCTACAGCCGAAGGCTAATTTCTGACACTGGTGTCTTTGGGTATACAGAGCAAATAAATTATAAAAGAAAAACCTCTCATTTGAGCGAGATTTTTGATCATTATGAGAAAAACACTGCAGTAAGTAATGATGGATATTAAAGGAGGGATGGCCAAATGGGTGGATGCTGGGAAGATACTGAGCAATAGCGAATGACTCTGACTCGGATACGGGCTGAATCTGGCCCAAATCAGCCAGATATGGTACAAATCTGGACTGGGGTCGCTTGGCAACATTAGAACATTTTCTTAAAAGTCCCAACAATGGTGGGACACAGTCATTTTTGGTGCTTATTTGCAAGTATGCCACCACAGAGGACTTACAGCATACTTGCTGTAAAATAGCATTTGCCCATAACCCTACTTGTAGGCAGCACATCAGCCCCCCCTCAACCTCACCAGTTGATGAATGTGTTCTGTTTAGGGACTTGTAAAAGCAGGGGGTGGGTGGGAGCAACTGTTGCTTGCGTTTCCTGTTGCTAAGTTGGGGGGGGGGGGGGGGGGGGTTGGAGTTGGAGGAGGAGGGAGCTCCATACCATCCATTTCTGCCTGCACTTAGGCAAATCTGCTTCCTGTTGGGGCTTCACTGCCACTTCCTGTTGAGTGGTGGTTGCCATGGCAACCGAGAACTCAAGGCAGAGTGAAAGTATAATGGCTTCTAATTGTAGGCCTCTGGTTTTCAGAGGTTGATTATATATTTTTTCCCAATATTTCTTTTTCTCTCTATCAACAAGGCATGTGTAAGAGATTCTGGTTTCAGCCATTTGCAGAAATACAGATGCACATGCGTGCGCGCACATGCATACACACTCTAAGATCTCTAATTTTACCCCTGGAAGTGCGCATTGTATGTTAGTTCAGCCACCAGTGCTAATTGTTGAATCAGCATTCAATTGTTTGGTCAAAAATATTCTAATAAGATAGGATATTTGTGATTCTCCGCCTTAAAGGGTTCACGAAAAATGTAGCCAAGAAAATATTGTTATTATTGTTAGCCTCTCACAGATGCAGTGCTATTTGGGGTGAGGCTAACCTCTACGTATTTGAAATTTTTTTTGGTAAAACCACCTAGCCGCACACAATCTTGAAAGACAAATTGAAGTAGTCATAGTACTGAGGAGGACCAAGAACCTTATTTCAGAAAAGGATTTGTTCTGCACTCAATGGTCAGCTCAGTAAAGACTGCCACCCTTCAGCTCGGATCCCTAATAAACTCTGTTCACCAGGTGCCCAGGTTATATGTATTCCTGTATGCATACAGTGTCTCGTGTTTGCCTTTAGTTCATTTGTAGCCGAGTCCACACTTGGTGATCTACCACCCCTTTAGTTTCCACTCCAGCGCAAAAAAAAAAAAAAAAAAAAAAAAAACACACCTCACTCGACAGCCAGGTTCTACTAATTAGCATCATTTGTTACAGAAGGGTTTAAATGAAAACCTCCAGGAGTTTCCATTTCAACCCCACACTTCTTGGAACAGAGAAGGCTACCACTGCTTCAGTAATTCTGACCAGTCTGGAGTCTGAGTTCAAGCACAGCACTGCATGCAGCACTTATTAGCCGGGGTAGTTCTTTACAGCGAAAAAAACCACATTCAGACTCTATTTCATATGTCTGAACACAGGCATTTAACCCGATATAGACCCATATGACATGGCCTGTTTATCTTTCTAAATACAGTGAAGCCGAAGATTGTATTTTAAAGACGGATTCTCCAGATAATTATGGAAAAGTCGAATCAATTATTAGTTGATAGCAACACTGCGTTGCCTATTGTTAAACCCCAGTGTGAAAGCAGACCTCCGCATCGTCTATGGAGCCATCGTCAGTTCTGGGTTTATAGTATCCTCTAAACGTTAGGGCAGCCGGGAAATGGCTGAGGCCATTCCACAAACGCAGTCCGACGCCTACGCTTAGATTCATCGAGCATTTTGGCTTCCCACCTCTGAAAAACAAATACGCGCTCCTCTCCTTAATTCTTCCTGACTGATCGACTCGGCTTTACTGCCTCGCGGTTCCCACACGCACGCAGACACATGGGGTTTTGCGCGGCCTCTCCCCATGCTTCTCCCCCGACAGTGTGACTGGAGCACCGCAGGGTTAGTCGCCAGTTTTCCGATTTCCTCTTTTTGCTTGGGACGCATAAAACAGTATTAGCATATTATTGCTCGGGTGTAAAATGGTAAGAATTAGCAAATTCGCAAGTCATGCATACATTGCATTCATCAAAAGGTTACGTCTTTCATGCAGTCCTGCGCCCCGTTTTGGGTGTTTAGCCTCTCACCACGGGAGACTGCGCTTATTAATGCAGGGACATGACTATGTCTTTCCGTATATTTTTCCGATGCATAATGAACGCTGGTCTAGCTCAACTGACACCGATTCATGTATATTTATTTCTAATATATCAGAAAGCTACTAAATGTCATTATTATATTCCAGAGAGACATCTTCAAGTGGGGCAAAGTTTTATATCTTTTATTTTTCTCTCGTCTCCGCTCTTCACTTGCCTGAAAGGTACCCTCAATAAATCGATAAAATATGAGTTTGACAGTTGTCTAAATTTGCGTAGATAGCTTCAGACTTGAGCAGCAGTTAATCAAGATGGAAATTGAATATTTAAAAGATATTCATGCTGCACTAAGAGAGATTTTATAATACACAGCTACCTGTGTATTATAATTAAAAGCTATAACACATATAACAAAAGTCAAAGTATTGGCTAAATATAGGCTAATTTATTTCAGTATGACACACTGGAATAAATCTCTACTATGGTAATTGGCATGAAATGCAGGCCTGACACATCTATATTGCCACTGGTATAAATTTACATTGATGTTGCTCTCATTTGTCGAACTGGTTACTTTGTAGCTGCTGAAAATTGTCACTGTCCTTACGGAGGTGGATTGTGAAGAGACCACACTCAACCTCCTGTTTACTGTATGTTTACATCATTTGGTCTAAGAGTAATTCAGATCAGTATAAGTGAGATTGAATGTGAAAACCTACTTGTTTCCCCATTGCTGCTGCACAAGATAATGGCACAGAAATTTTACTGCATTGCATGCCATAAGATATGAAGCTGTCAATAATCTGGATCATTACAGTTATAAGAGTAAGCCGTGATCACGCTGATATTGCATTGATCACATTTTTGTTTTTCATGCAATTAAATCTAGACCTCTACATGCTCAGACTCTGTCTTTTCTGGAGAGAGAGGCTCTGAACATTCGTTGTACCTTCTGACAATTGAGTCTCTGAGTTTCCAAAGGGACCAACTTCAATGAATTAGAGGTCTGCATATCTAACAGAAAAGGGGACTTTTTTGTAATTTCAGCCAAAAATATCCCAATGACACTATCAGGTTAGTAAACAAATGAAATATGTGTGGATCATAACATATGGGCAATTACATACATCAATTTTTCCCTTTCCTTTTGCCTTTGAGAAAAAATCCAGTTGCACCGTCTCAAACAGCCAATCAGAATTGATTTTGTATTTTAGCAATGTCTGAGGATGGAGAAGACTTGTAGTTGATTCCTTCAGAACATGGCTTAGTACACCCACAAAAATAATCTCACGCCTCAGAACGGACCTCCTGCTGTTTTTTGGTTTGGGTCATCTTAGTGGTCTGCCTGTCACTGACTTCGACTCCTCTTTCACTCCTGCGTGCGATTCTGCGGAGCTGCTAGGCCTCAACATGGCCTGAGATTCCTTCATGTACACATGTACATGAACAGACACATGCGTGTGCATGCACAGGCATAGGCGCACTTGCTCATACAAACATCCTCAAACAAATATACACCCTTTCACCCCCCCTCACACACTCCCACATGCAGAGTTCTTGCACAGCTGTGCTTGTCCCCCTGGAACCCAAATTCTCCCACTTAAAGCATCTTGGCATTGAGGAGAATCCTCTCTCCTTATTTACCTCAGTAGGGGAGCTGCACTGATTGCGGAGTTAACAGGGCATCTCCGAACTGCACAGGGACTGAGTCCACAGCTAGGGAAGCCTCTGTACTGTAATAAACAGGCCGGGACTTGTGGCGCTCTTCTCGTGTCAGTGTCACACGGCAGAATGTTGTAGAGCATTTTTGCATGTGCTATTTGCTGTGATACTAAGAAATTTTGCGCGTATATTTATTTAATTTTCTGTTTTCCTTGTGGTGCTTGCATTAGCTTGCCTTTCGAAAAGCGCTTCACACCTTCGATTTATTCACCGTTATCAGATGACTATCAGCAGAACGTTTGTCATTAATCAAAACCCGAAATTTTAAACCGTCAGCCCCTGCGAATAATGAGTTCGTTTTGTTTTGCCAAGCATCGCTCCCTGGTTTCCTTGGCACGTGCGCAAATTTGGCAAGGTATTTTTTAGAGATAGCGACCGCTGAAAGGTCAATCTGCTTATTTACAACGACCAGGCGGGATTTGGGAACCAACTGAACTGTACGTAATTCCATTAACCGAACGCGTACACACATTTCCATGTTTGAACACCTGGTTTAAAAGCCAGCCTTTTCAGAGCACTGGGGGTCGTGCGCCTATTTTCATTTGTTCGACCGTTTACGGAAGAGGTCCTCCATGTAAATATATAATGGCTGTGATTATCGTCAGTCACATTCAGCTGCTCGGTGTCCACCTCGTGCACAAAGCCGGGGTTCGTCTTGTTCGCGCTTGGAGGTGAGACCCGTCCGTCTGACGCAATTCGCGCGTATGCAGACTTGTCTTTTAACTTTGACACATGGAAGCAGCAATTGCTTCAACATCGACCTCGATCCTCCGGACGATATTATAACCATGCGACATTCTGTATAGTCAACCATGCTTCGATTATCGTCAAGATCTGGGCAGAGACGATTCCTGTCGATCAGCAAAGGCTAACCATGACCTCTTCATCGATTTTGCCCGTTGGGCGATGTGGAGAGGGACTGGAACAGTTAAACCAAATTGGGTTTCAAACTCGGCCTATAGATGCGGTTTCGAGCTGGTCCTCCTCCCAGGATGCAAAAAGAAGCTAGCGCTACCACAGAAAAGGAACAGGGGCCATTTGAGAATAATGATCTTTGAGCGTTTGTAGGGACCCCTGTGATCAAATTTAGGCTATTTCTACCGCCACGAGTTCAATCTCTGTATTGTGTCGAGTGTATGTTAAATTAGGTTGTCTATATTAATTGGATGACATTATGTAGTTCATGAACCCGTTTTAACATGCCATCTGTATCAGAAGTCATAATTTTGCAATCTGATCATTGGGAAGGGCTGTTGATCTTAAAGAGTCACAGCTAAAGATGTTGTTTGTGCAAACACCCAATATGAACAGAATTCAGATAAGTCATGACCTGCAAAAAACAAATGACTGCATTGTGACTTTTTTGTTCTTGAATAGAATCATGAATATGCTGATAATATGAATGGATATTTGTTTTTTCATTTTGATTTTTTTAATCATAATTACTTTAAAATCAAGCCACTGAAGTTTATCGAGGTTTTTGCTGTATTTTGGCAATGAAAACGTGTTACAAAATGGAGACATATTGTCTAAACAGTAACTCACAAAGTTAAAGCAGCTGTAACACTACTAAAAGAAGATAAATAAATACATTTTACATTACTGTCTCCCTTGTATGGAAATTACATTAAGTTAGTGATGGATAATTGTATGCAAATTTTGCCTACAATTCAGCTGATTTGTTGTTAGTTTATTTTATCTGAAGAATAAATTTAATTGATTTTTAAAAGATGCTACCTCTGGAAAAAAAATACTCTTGAAAATCACGTGCAATGTAATATTTGTGAAATGTCATTATTGTCATTGTCATAAGAATACAATTTCTTGACCTGGTGTAATTCAAAACAACCTTTTCCCACTGAGATTATGAACTTTGACCCACGGTTTCTCTGTTGGATTGAACATTGGTAGATTGATAAGAGCACCTAGTATACTTTGTGTGATTTTCTTTTGGTTTTCGAAGTTCGCTTGTTTGGCTTCCCCGTTGAAGATAATTAGGACCGAGGTCTGAGCGAGATGACTCAATTCAGATATCAGTTTCTGTGCTTTGCTCTGTTTATTTCATTAGGCAAGTGGACGCAGAATTTTTGGAGCCTTCTTTACTCCGGTCGTGCATTTGTGCACTGAGTTTGGCTATATATGTTTTGAATAAAGAGAGCGTCGATACAATGCATGCAGAATTAATAGAGAATATACTATGGATCACAGTGTGCTTCCCGTCCTACTTGATTTATCGTAAGTCTATTTTAATATTTAAATTACTAAAACGTACTTGAAAAATATATTTGCGAGTATAAGTGGAACTAGCCCCAATTTGTTACACTATAGCCTCTCTTCTATCCCTAAGACAGATTCAGGCATTGTGGGCGAAAGGATGTGCGTGTGTGCCAGTTTCTGTTTTCGGAAACGTAGGTGGGGGCGCGAACATTAGTGTATATTGCTCCAGATAATTCATTTGATAAAATATTCCTGACCGGGTACATTCGGCCATGCTGGGTGATCATGATGCTCCCCCGACTTTCCCAGCGATTTGGAGCTGTCAACGACCGGGGTGCTGAAAAGGAACTGGGAGGCACCAACTGCATTTCTCTTTTACACGAGTGCTCCTTGTACGGAGAAACCGATAATATGCTTGTTTCAAATAATTTAATGCCATTTTAATGGACTTTCTAAAATCTCTTCCACGTGCACTAGTACGCGGGCCTCCAACGATGCTTTCATTAAGGCATAAATTAAATTCGATTGCAGTCGGATGTAGGCCTGAAGTAAAATCTTGTTAACTAGAGGAGAAAGTATCCATTCCAAAACCACCCTACCACTTGAGCCTACATATGAATTATGATTCATTAAAGTACCACTCTCTCTGTTTCAAACAGGACCGCTTACTTTGTGTTTGCATGATCATATAATCGTCAGTCAGTCGGCTTCTCCCAGTAGAAATGACGAGACGAGTCCGTTTCAGGCTGATGAACACGGGTGGCACGCGGTCACAAAGCACGAGGCCGCAGTAAAATAAAAAATGAATGCCCCCCTGGCATGGTTCTTTGCTTCAGACTGGTCGCAGCTTAGCGGATAAATGCACACACACACACGCACGCACGCACGCACGCACACACACGCACACACACACACGTACACACACACATCAGGAAGCATTGATACGAAAGGGAGAATAATAATGACTGTACGATTTATTGCTGAAATTATTGAAGATCCTAAACCATTTTTGTGGCGACTTCAAAGACACAAGGGGATGCACACTGATCCATATCAACGAAACATGGCTGGAAATTGTATGGCAGTGCCGTTGGCTATCTTTATTTTTCTATTTGTACGTTCGCCTCTCTTTGCGCCTGACTTCAGGTGGGCTTTGAAGCCTGTTTACACTGTACGCGGACACACGAGAGTATGCTATAGGTAATAAGCAGCTTGGGATAAATTTAATTTGTACCTTGTTCTTCGGACCTGAAAATGAAAAAAAAATAAATAAAAAAAACACCAGCGTGTGATTTACGGCGGTTTCAATTCCAGGATGCATGTGTTCGGTCGGCTATTGGATTTGTCAGCGATAACTATAATAAAGTGCCTTTCAAATCAAATCATTGTCATTCGATAAACACGATGGAAGACGAATTGTCCTGCTTTGTGGCGCGCCGTTCTTATAATCTGTACTATCGCTGAATACATAGTCATGAGGGAAAATAGGATTACCCCAAATGGGAAACGTACAAACGAATGGAGATCGTTTTAAAGGGTGCAGTTCACAAGGTCGTTCGCACGGTGAAGTAAAGCTACTACCTTCAAGAATTAGCGAAAAATGACGTGGTTTAGTCTGAATGCAACCCTATCCACTCACCACTGACTCAACGGAAAAGCTAATTATTCGCTGCTATTCAGTTGTGAGAACGAATTGGACACATTTTATTCCCATTGTCCGTACAAAAAGAGCAAATAATAAATATAGCATTTGACAAAATATAACATCGAGAGAAAATGTATGTGCTTTTCAAAAGTTACTGCAACTATTCCTTCATCCAGCCTGTTGCTCGGTCCAGCAGTCCTTTAATATCTCGAACTTTATTGTGACGTGTCATTCTTAAGATAGGTCGAATATCAAATATGGTAGCGTGTCGTCTCAAAGTGGCCTATTGGCGGTGACGCAAAATATTCATAATATTCAACACAATCGCACTATTCAACTATCAAATAGTCTAGAACGCCATTAATGAAGAATATCGTTTTCCCTCTTACCTTTCTACTTTTCCGTTATGCCGGGAACGTTAGAGGTCTCTGAACACAGACTGTACAGCTCTCCCGTTTTTTCGCTCCATCTTCCGAGCACATCATGCCATCATGCTCTGCTACAGCGTCGATTTGTTTGCGTTTTTAAGAAAGAGGATAAATATTCAAATTACACTCCCACGAGCCTGCCCCTCCTCTCCTTCATTCACATGATCTCTCTCTCTCTCTCTCTCTCTCTCTCTCTCTCTCTCTCTCTGCAGGAACCAAATAATACAGAGCAAATCAGCAAATAATAGTGATAATAGTGCAAATAATATACCAGGCGGCTGTTGTTTCTCGTTCCGCTGCAGTTGGCGAGGACATCCAAGCTGCGACTACGGACAGCCTCTGCTCTGTTCGCAGACACAAAAGCCACAGCTATGTTTTTTTATTAAACCAGTGTCCGCCTCTTTAAAGCCCGATAAGTCCCACAAGTGGCCGTTAGTTTCTCAAACGCAGATGACGTCACCACGGTGGAAAACAGACCAAAGTCAACTTTCATAAAAAAAAAGTCTCCGGAGACAATAATAAGTGGAAATTTCAAAAATTCTTTGGGCCGCTAAAACGTCTTATAATGCTATCCCTATGGTATCACCCTGTTGTACCCGTTGCATGCACAGATTGACTCTTTTGCCTCCAGCACATTAGGTATGCTCTGAAGCATTGAGTTCGAGGTTTAAGTGCAGCCTGTCAAATTTACTTGAAGGATACGTATATTTCGATTTGTTTCCATGTGCTGGAGCTATTTCTACATGGATAAGGTATCCAATGTAATTGGACAATTTGGTTGATCAGCTGTTTTTTTTTTTATCGAGTTTTATTTTATTGTTAAAAAAAGATTGAAAACAAGAGGGCAGAAGGTAATTTTTTGGGTGACTTTTTCCATCTCAAGACTGGTTCAGCTGCTTTCAAAAATAAGAACGAAATAAGTGCAACTTGCATAAATTCACACTTGTATGAAGAGGGAATGCGCTGGTGAGCATAGAAATAATGAAAAACCTGGAAGACCAAGGAAGTCCACTGTTGAGGTGGACTAAACAATAATGTTTGCATGGAAAAACCTCTTTTTAACAGCTGAACTGATTTAGAACTTTCCAGGATGTGGGCGTGTATGTGCCAAAGACAAAAAAAAAACAAAACAAAACAAATAAAAGCAACGAATCCAGCCTATCACAAGATACAAACAGCTGGTAAAACACCAGGCCAGAACAGTCAGGTGAAAGTCTAAAAATTAGTGTTTTGGAGCAAAACCCGAAGGCCACTTGAGACTAGTATTAGCTTGGACCAAAAGGGAAAAAGAATAATATGGTGAAACAAAGGAGCTCACGATCTGAAACTCATCCCCCGCTGCTGCGGGTCATGGCGGAGGTATTGCTAATTTCCATGGCTTGGACATATATTGCTGTCCCTGGAACTCTGACATCTTTTTTTTCTGTGTTTATGGGACAACAGCAGAATAAAATGATGATTATGTGTAGGGTTTTTTTTTTTTTTTTGGTCAAATCTGACCAAGTGACTGCAAACATGCTGCTAAAACAATTTTTTCCCCCCTCGGAGCCAAGTCAATCTTTACTGGCCAAGTCAATCACCTGATCTGAATCCCAGTGATCATGCAGTTCTATCGCTGAAGATCGCAATGAAGGCAAAATGCAGTTGAAAGGAAGAGGAACTGAAGATAACTGCACCTCAGATCTGTTAAAGCATCAACAGGGAAGATTCCCAGCGTTTTGTCATGTCTATGGGCTCCATCCTTCAGCCTCTCATGTGCTGTATCACAGTACTAAATGTAATGATGGTAACACTTCACAATAAGGGTACATTAGTTAATGCGGTAATAAGCATTAACTACCAATAAATTAACAGTTCAGTAATGCATCGGAGAGCCAAATAAGCATTAGTTAACCTAAACTTACCATTTATCAATGGTCTTCGACAGTCTCATTACAAAGTTGAAAACATCCCTTAAGTAACACCTAAAGCTATCAAACTGAAATGTATTAATTAATACCTTATTTAACATGATCACCATTAGTAAATGATTAGTAGACCCATTAGTTTACTGTTAGTTAACTGATAGTTAATGCCTCTTACTGCATTAGCTAATGTTAATTGATACTCTGCTGTAAAGTGTTACTGTAATGATTTTATTTAAGTTGTATTGATGTGAACATATTATTTATGGTATTAGTGACACCTCCTTGAAAGTTTGGTATTTGTGTGTCTGTGTTTATATTGTTAAGCGTCAGTCTGAACAGATTAATGCAATCCAACATTTGTTCACTGAATGTGCACCAGACATCTAACTTTTGCCTCCATGTCTACATCAAGACCTGCACACAATATAACTCTTCTCAAGAGGCAATTAATATGCCTTGCTGCAATCAGTTTTATTTTGGCGCGCAAAAAAACATGCTGGGTCTTTGATTAACGGCAGTAGATTTCCCTGCCCTCCCCCATTCTCCTCCTCCATAAATCCCGGTGTCTCCTCCCACTGAATTAGCGTATGTATTGACCCTGTAATGTCCATCGGAGAGCTTCTGATAGTCTCGTCCTGAAAACATTCATTGTCTTCACCCTGTGAAGAGTAGGCTTTTTGCTCTGCTTTTTTCAACGTTATAAGTCTTTGTTCTAGAACACCACTGCTTTCAATCACTAGTGCTAATTGTTATGTCACCTAAGGGATGTCCATGTAAGAAGATTCCAATCACATTTTTTTATCTCAGAGATTATATCATCCTACAAACAGAAGTACGTACCAAGTAGAATAGTGAAATATAAAAATAAACCTCAGTAAGTTAAGATTTGTCATCAAATTGCTATTTATTCGGCAGACTATATGCTGCTTTTTTCCTCTTAATTTCCTTTTTTCACATTTTAAAAATATGATTGCACATTTGAATTGTTTTCCCCTTCAGTGGCTTAATTTCATAATTGCTGGAAACCAATAACTCTCCAGCAGTAACTGCGAATTTTCTTAAAAATACGTCAAGCTGACAAATCAATGTGTCACAGAAAATGACTGTGGAGGACTTATTCAACAATGTCCCTTTTCTGCTAAGTGTGTCCTGTTTTTTTGTAAGCATTTGCAGACCACATCCCTGCCTCCAAAGCTACGTGAGCTTTGTGAGATTTTAGAGCCCTGTCTTCGGAATATGAAGCCTATTTTTAATGGTGGTCCTTTCCCTTCAGTCATAACAAACAGGATCAAATTGCTGTCTGTATTCAACTGGGAAATTGGGACATTATGTTAAAATTCACAATAACATAGATTTTGCCCCTTTGTAGTTGACGGCTGAAAAAAAGCTCTGGATGTCATTTTACAGTCCCATAATTTTCCAAAATGCTGTAAGAGGTGATTCGCCCCCCCCGATTCGAATGTGCCATGGTTGTTTCTTCGTTCCTTGTCTGCTTACAGCAGTTATGGTCTTCTAATGGACGGCAAATTCTTATATAAATGCTTTGGTTAATGTAACATGTTTAAATTCCTTAATAATGAACAATTAGGGAATATTTAGATGCATTAATATATTTAATCTTTATATATGTATAATTACTTGTATAAATGTGTGTGTATGTGTGTTCAAAATCAGGCCTATAGAAATGTATTTTTGAAATGAATTAAAATACTAAATTAACTGAGTCAACATGAGGTAAATGCAATAAATACTGCCATTAAAAAATACATTTAAACATAAGTGAGTGTTCTATTAGCATCTGTCTGCGCACAGGTTCCCACTGAGAACCAGTCTGCCGAACCATCGCAGAAGAAGACGTTTCTTTGTGTGCCGGCGACCGAGCGCAACTGTAGATCCAAACCACGCTCACCTGGCCAACTTGCGGAGTTGAAGGTTTTCTTTCCACCTGGAACAAAGCACACCTCACACAAAAGCTGGAGATCCAGTTCTGCTGCTAATTAGCAGAGTCTGGTAGCGTAGAGCCAGATTAAGGATTCAATGAAAACTACAGGATGGTGGATTTCAAGGAACAGCGTTGGTCAGCACTAATGTAGAGCACCCATGTATTGCCACTTACAAAGGCCGCTACCGCCACTAATCCTCAAACAAAGACCTGCACAGCGCTTCCTGATTTATGAAGCCACCTGGACAGGAGTACACTTCAGAAAGTGACTGAGATTGACCAACTCCCGAACAGAGTAACATGCTGTACCAGTCAAACGGTGGGATATAATTTGCTCATAGTTCTCAATTTTTGGCGAAATTTTACCTTCCGTAAATAACCTCAATTACTACAAGGGATTGTCAAAAATGAAAGCACGATTATTTACACTACAGGCCAAAAGTTTGGGGCCACCCTCAGATTTTTAATGGTGCACCAAGTGCAATGTGACCCCATGGTTTGGGGGTAGGCATTTATACAGCATGCCTTCTTGTTGCATAGAATTGTTCGCGTCCTAGTGACATAAAATCATGTAACACAAAGGCATTGGAACTCAATTATAAAACATTGTGGTCAGTGATCAATCAGTCAAAACAGCTTTAAAATGTGGTCTGAGGTCTGGAATTTGCCCAAAGCCTGTTGGCTTCCTATATTTTAGGCACTGAAGTGATTTCATGTGCAAAAAATTAGGAAAGAACAGTTGATGTGATTTCTTTTTTTAAATCTGAGGGTGGCCCCAAACTTTTGGCCTGTAGTGTACTTCACAGGATAGCGGCAAAAATTTTGGATTTCACAAAAAGCCACATTTGGCAGAACAAATAAATTATTTCCATATTCCACTCAGTAAATAAAAATCAAGCTGGTTTGAGAGGACAAGCAGAGAAAAAGTGTAATTGCAGCAAATTTTTGGGAACCACTGAAACTCTACTGGAGGGAAAATGCAGAACCATAGGACGGTGCTTATTATTACAAAAAATGATACTTATTTTTAGGAACTTAAGATTTATATATTTTTTGGGAAGGATGTTTTTTTTCCTTTTTTAAAATGTGAGATTGTTTGAAAAATTTGGGCGAGTCCAGGTGTGTTCTACATACCTTAACCCTTTACAGTGTAAGTTCGCAAATATTAGATGATTAGAATGAACTTTTAATGCTAATTTCGCAATCTCTGCTGTTAATCTGAAAGCATGCAGTAATAAAATATTTATAACTTCAAAGCATCACATGGCCAGCCAGTCGAGTGGCAGCAACTCAGTGCAGAAAGGCTTGCAGGTACAGTTAAGAGGTTCGGACGTCGTTCATACCAAGCCCCTAAGTGGCTTTGACTAAGACTGTGGACTGAATATTGGTGCCAGATGGGCTGAGTCTGAGTGTCTCAGAAACTCCTGATCTGAGTCTTTTTTTTTTTTTTTGTTGCTACAACCATCTCTAGAGTCTCTCTATTGTGAATCACACAGAAACATCCACTGAGCGGCGGTTCTATGGGCAAAAACATCTTTTTAATCAGAGAGGTCAGGGGAAAATGGCCAGACTGATTCTGGCAGACAGGAAGCTGACAGTAAATCAAATAACCGCGCGCTACAACAATGGTTAGCAGAAGAGCGTCTCTGAACACTCATCACAAAGAGCCTTGAGGTAGATGTGCCACAACTGCAGGACTGCACACTAGATTCCAGTTCTGTCAGCTCAGATCAGGACACTCAGGCTACAGTGGGCAAATGCTCACCTACACTGGACATGAGAAGATTTGAAAAACATCACCTGTTTTAATTAATCTCAGTTTTTGCTGCATCACGTAGATGACAATGACTGTAGATCCATCCTGCCCTGCGTCCTCTAATGAGCACTTTAAGCACGATAATGTGCTGTTTGACAAGGCGTGCGTCATCTCAGGCTGATTTCATGAACATGCCAATGAGTTCAGTGCACTTCAGTGGCCTTCACAATCACCTGATCCCAATGAAATGCATTAGGGATTTTGTGGAATGGGAGATCCGTAGTATAAATGTGCAGCCAACAAATGTGAAATGGCTCCATGATGTAATCATGTAAATGTACACTAGCATCTCAAAAGAATGTTTCCTGCACCTTGTCAAATCCAGTATTTGAACTTTAAGTGGACCTAATAAAGTGTCCACTTAGTGTACATCTGGGTACTAATGCATTTCGTCACATGAGTAACACAAGGTCGCAAGTGACATTCCTGGTGAAGCCTGTTTTTGTCCTGTGAATTAAGGGGACACCACTGCAGCACTTCATGGTGGGAAAAACAGGTTTCACCTGGAATATCACTTGTGACCTTGTGTTACTCATGTGACGAATTTTGGGTATTTTATCTGGCATTTTCCTTGGAGTAGATCATTTATCCCAAATATGTATTTTAAGTGCTAAAAACAGACATTCACATTTTCTTCTATTGGTCTAAGTATTAAAATATTTCTAACTTTTTTTAAAGCAAATCTTCCACCTATCTTAGCTCACTCTCTGAAACCATTGGCTGAAGAGGCATCTTCACTGATCTGTAGTGTGGCACTGACTGAGAACGCATTCAGTTTTGTATACGCTTGGCACTGGTGAGGAAGATTTGAGAAAGACAGGACTTCCTCATACAGCAGCAGCTTGGGCAGATGTGGGGCTCCACATGAAACTACCAATTCAGCGCCTCCTAGCTGCTATGCTGGAACTTCAGGAATCTAGCCGCCATTGCCATCAGATGCGCCTCTCCTCTCACCGCCGCTAGCACTCAGCTTTCGGCATGCAGCTGGTATGGAGGCCCTGGCTCGCGGAAGTCTGAGAGAGGAGTGCGGACACCTCTGATGTAGTTTCACCTGCATTAATGGAGGTGTCATTGTGGCATATAACTGGGGAGACAAAGAGAAGAAACTGGTGGAGAAAGTGTAAATGTCATCTCCAGGGTGTCAGCTTTATTTTATACGAAGGACTGACACTGAGCTCTCCAGTAAGGCACTAATTTGCCTCAATATATTTCTAGCTGTGAGAAATGCTTTAAAAAGTTTTATTAGTTTCCCTGCATAAATCAACCTTCTGAATTCCAGTAAGGTAATAAAGGAATTTGTTCTTGGAATTGTTCCTGTGTTAATAAATGGATAAAAATATGTTCCTCAAAGTATTTTTATCTAATGTGAAGTCAAACCAGAACACCTGCTTCAATTAATCTTAACTGGTGGGTCCGATATAATTAAAAGTAGCTAATATAATTTTAATCATATGCAAACTTTCAACTAAATTCCTTTGGAAAATCTGTTTAAAATTGTCTTCCAGCATCACATGTATGTCCTGAGCAGGCCTGGTGTATGCAAGGAACGAGCGCTTACACAGAATTCATGATCATGTGATCACTTAAACAAATGAAAGAGCAAAACAAATACATTGCAGCAAAATGTAAAAAAGTTAAACATAGAGTTTGATATGTAATATGCTATCTTGTAACATTTAATATTTCTGGCAGAATTTGGTGAATTTAATATCAACATGAAACATAGAAGGTAGAAATGAGTTATTTTTATGTTATCAAGTAGCCTAATTAAATGTTTCGGTACCTTCATTATTAAGGCTAATGTACCTTTTCCAGGAAATGATTTTGAAGATTTATTTCTGGGCCAATTTTTCTCTCCATAAAATCGACGCAAAAAAGAGAAAAGAAAACAGTTTATTTTATTTTAGGGTGTGCACTTTATTTCAAATTACTAACGGTCATATAAAATCATTAAATATTGTGGTTAAGGTATCTTGATATACATTTAAATCTTTTTACTGATAAAAAATGGCTCTGCCAAACAACATTATAAAGGTTACAGAAGTTTTTAGAGCTGTTGAGTTCTGTAAGCAGTTTTTCCCGAAGTACTCTGTTTGTTTGTGTTTGCATGCAGTGCCGGTACTCTTTTTATTTTGGCATGCATGTCAGTGTTTATATGCGTCGCATGTGTATGAATATAAAGGTACGCGTGAATGTATATATGTGTGTGCATATGAACGTGTATATGTTTGCGTGCGCGCATGTGCATGTGTTCTCAGTCCGGGGTCATGTGTGCAGGTGGCTGTAATAAACTGTTCGGTTCTTCGGTCAGGGCTGATAACGCTGCGCTTGGGTCCAGTTACCTGTCTGAGGAGTAGCAATGGAGTGTAGAAGTCACATTAGCAGATGTCCGTATCAGCATTACAAGCGTGTGCTGCGTCTGCGACTGTTTGCTTAAGTCACCTATGAGTAATTCATTGTGCTCAGTGAGAGATAGCAGCTGTTCCTCTGAGCTGAGTTCCACAAGGCCTTCCCATCACCTGGCAGAAGGTATGTTTATTTCAGGTCGCTTCGTTCATTAGCTAATGACCTTTCAGTCTGCAGATTTTAAACAGTAAACTGGAGGCTGGCCAGCCAGCCAGGGGCTCTGTCCCTGCTTTTAAGGGTTAAACGAAGCGACATTACTAAGTGATGAAGACAAAAAACAAATGATGACCGCCAAAAAATGAGGAGAGCTGAAACAGGTGCGGTCGCACAGGAGCGAACAGAAGAAAACCGTGAGGCGAAAAGTGCACGCGAAGCGCTGCGCAGATGCTCTGCTCTCACAAAAACGGCCGCCCTCGGTGTGTGCTGAGAGCTCTCCGAAGCCCCCCAGTCCCTCCTTAGGAGTAAGGGGGGGGGGGTGAAGGATTACAATCCCCTCTTTCCCTCATCCTGCTTTTTTCCGTGGCACGAGGGAAAATTGGAAAATAATTTCGCCCGCAAATTACTTTCCCATCTCCGCCGAAGCTGAAGTGGGGGCACAGATTCTGGGCTGGCGGGGCAATACTGGCCTTTGTCCCGCCCCCCTCCAACCCCCCCACGGCCTTCTCCCCCTGATCTTTAGAAAGCCCCCAAATCCAGAAAACAGTAAAAGCACAAATTAGAGCCTAAAAACCCCAAAGGTTGGGGGGTGGGGGGGCTAGGCGCTTTCTCACACAAGTCCAGCCGATGTCAGGGGCATTCAAGGTAAAGTAGCGACTGTGAATTCTTCTTCTCTGCTTGAATATGTGTCACACAGTTTAAAAAAAAAACTGTGAACCAACAACTACGATCATTATGCACCCTCTGTGAGAAAGACAGGGGGCCTATTCTTTTGTGATGCACAGCCTTTGCCCACAGGTGATTAAATACCTAATTTGTTGTGGCAACATCTCCCCCGAGGTTTTAACCAAGGTTTTTTTTTATTTTATTTTCACATTCCAAAACACACATGTACAAACAGATGCACAAATTTGCACAAAGACGCAACTGTGCATGCATACGTTGTCGTGTGCACACATAAACACATACACGCACGCAGGCGCACACTATAAACACGCATTTCTCATCTTTTTTCCCCTCCCTCCATCTTTTGTTTGGTGCTGAGAGGTTGCCATGGCAACTGGTATTAAAAACCATCCTGTAATTTAAGAAATGCTGGTTGTTGAGAGGCAGGGTTTCCTATTAAGAATAAATAGGGATGTAGGGATAGTTGGCCAGAGCACTGGCAGCTACAGAAAGGATATAGTTGTAGGGGGAAAAAAACATTATTTAATATTTACTCCGAAGTATCTGCCTGGGACTACAAGCTTGTTCCATACGTGACTAAATCTATTTTACCAAGTAACGGTAGAATTATGATATCTAATGTTTCACAATAATGAACACTATTAATACCACTTGTGTGGTTCATTTTTTGCTGAACAATTTCCTAAAGTGAGTGAGCTAGGAGGGGAGCCTGCTTTCAACCCATTGGTTGGGCTGCCTATTTCTCAGCGACAGATTAGCAGCATTGTGCAGCTAATGGCTGCCCATAACCAAGGCCACGACTCGAAGAGGGCAAGTACCGTGGCACCATTTCCTCCTGATCAGCCATATTCCGAGTCGGGGGGTGGGGTGGGGGTGGGGGTGGGGGAGGGGGCTGGGGGGTTTTCAGAAGATCCAGCCCGATGGCTGTTTGGAAGTGGGGTTCTCGTGTTTCCTGGCAACAGCCGTCTGTCAGGCTGCTGGCGGAGCATTCTCACTGACCAATTGTGTGTCACCGCACTGACAACCACGTGGAAATGCATGCATGTGAGAGGGCGTTGCTTCTGCAGGCTTCATGTCATTGGGGCAGGAGAGACGTTGGTGGTGGGGGGGTCTTGCCTATTGTTTTTTGGGAGGGAGAGGGTTTTGGTTTGCATGATTCAGAGAGAGAGTTTTTGTCAGCATTGCTCAGAGAGGGAAAGTTTTTTAGCATGAGTCAGAGAGGGAGCGTTTTTGTTAGCATTGATCAGAGGCAGAAGGGTTTGGTTAGAATTGCTCAGAGAGTGAGAGTTTGATCAGAGAGGGAAGGTTTTTGTTTGCATTTCTCAGAGATGGGCAGTTTTGGTTAGCGTTGGTCAGTGAGGGAAATTTTGGTCAGCATTGCTTAACGAGGGAGAGTTTTAGTTAGCATTGTTCAGAGAAGGAGAGTTTTTTTGATTCACAGAGGTAGGCTTTTGGTCAGCATTGATCAGAGGGGGATGGTTTTGGTCAGAAAGGGAAAGTTTTTGTTTGCATTTCTCTGAGAAGGAGATTTTGTTTAGCATTGACAAATTCCTCAGGGAGTCAATGTTTTTGTTAGCATTGCTCAGAGAGTTGACTCTCAAGGTAGACGTGTTGGCTTCTGCAATTACAAATGCTTCTGCTTAACAGTGTGTACTTCAGAAGCGCGGAAAATAAGCTCGTTCAAGGAGGGAAAATGGACGAGATTTGATGGCCACAGCAGTAGGACACAAAAAGCTGCATTCAAGTCGGACAGTTTCCAGCAAACTTCAGGAAGTCACAGAAATATTTCACATGCACTCCGATTCATACCTGTTGCATGCAGACCACGTTTGTTTAGAGCTGTATGGTCAGAGATATTGCTCATGCATTCAATATTATCTACTGCTTAAAGGGGCTTTACAACGACTACTGCATATGCTCAGAACTTACATCCTAACGAAGTGAATCTACTCGACTACAAGTCATAATCCAATGCCATCCTTGCTTATCCATCTTCGTTCTGCGTTGTAATTATATATTTTAGTCACTCAGGCATTATGCTTTTCATATTAGGAAGCCATGTCATGATTACTGCGCATGCTCAGAACCAAAATCTTAAGAAAGTGAATCTGCTTGAGTGCAAATCAGAATCTGATTCAACCCCTGCCAACCTGTCATCGTTTTGCATTGTATGTACGTGTATAATATATAAGCAGGCATTATTCTTTTTATATAAAGGAGTTTTCTATTGAAATTGAAGAATTCAAATTGCCGTCTTCCGCCTTTAACGGAAGGATACAATGTTATGATTCTGTCTTGTCTGTATTTTGACCTCTGCCTTGTCTGACCGTGCTTCGCATTTTATATTGGGATTTAGATGTCTGGTTCTGTTGTTTTGTCTGTTTAGTTCTTGCCCTGTTTTTATTATTGCCATGTCTTGTATTCTCCCCATTACCCACTCTTCTGTTTTCATTCCGGTCCATGTTTTTGCTTTTGCCTATGCATTGCACTTTGTCTTCCCCTGTCTGGTCTCATGTCTTGTCATTGCTCGCAGCCCCAGTATTGCATGCCACTCTTTCGGTTCGATTTCATGATTTCTGGATTTCAACCATTCCTTCCAGTCTCATTTACTTCCTTCCCCTTGCTTTTCTATATTACTAACCAGCACTAACAGTTTGTTGTTTTTGCTAAAGTTACTAACCTAAACTAACTTTGTATATAATACTAACTTACTAAGGGATTGTATAGCTGCACCATACTAATTGATTAACAAGCTCTCAGCACTCGCCCTGTTCTAGTCTCCGCCTCTTGCCTTCACTTAATATTCTTTGCTGCGTTTCAGGGCTCCTCCACACCTGCTCACTCTGTCCTTTCTCTCATTATCTGTGCACGTTAGAACTCCTTAACCGGAGCTGTGTGTTCTGTCTATAGGCTGTCCTGTGATCCCTGTCCGCGTTTTGGCTTTTGCCTTTTTCATGTGATTAGGTTTTCCCTCATGTTTGCTCCCTTGTAATTAGCCTGATTTCCTACACCTGTTTTCTGTTTAACATGTGACCTCCCGTATGTGTATATTAGCAGTCTTCTCACAGCAGTTCCCTGTCAGAACGTTTCCCTAGTTTAACTGTGCTGCTCTCGTTTTCGCCTTGTACTCATAGTGTTGCTCTTCTGACTGGACCGTCCTCGACTTTTGATTTTTGGCTCTGAGTTGGTACCTTTATCTGCATCTGTTTTCGAACCCTTTTTCTGTCCGACTACGATTACTGTTTTTGATGCCCTGGTTTTTCGACTCGGATTCTGCCCTTTGGATTGTGATTTTTGGATTGTGGACTTTGTACTGTTGCCTTCTGCCCTACAGGGGTTTAACCCCCCCGCTCAATAAAATCACTTTCACTGCATTGCTGGATTCTCGCGACTGGTTCCTGAACGCAACCTCATATAAAAAGACTATAAGCTGGTGGGCAATAATCATGGTAAAAGAGGGTATTTTCTATGGTTTTTGGAATTTGATTTTTGTGCACCAGTTTGACATCCATGGTGTAAGAATGTACAGATTAATGCTATGGAATGAAATGCAGCCCCGTGTGGTGATTGGTCGAATAGTTTTCTGGCACGAAGAGTTGTTTCAGTGGAAGATGATAGCTTCTTCTCAAATTTCAATGAGCTGAATTGCAGGCTTTTCTATGTAGCATTCAATGATTGTGAAAGCAATCGAGCTGGAGATTGGTGACCTGGAGAGAGAGGGGGAGAGTTTTGGTTAGCATTGCTCAAAGACAAAGAGTTTTTGTTTGCATTACGCTGAGAGCGAGAGAGTTTTTGTTTGCATTTGTCAGAGAGGGAGAGTTTTTATTTGCATTACTCAGATTGGGAGAGCTTTTGTCTGCATGATTCAGAGAGGTTGAGTTTTATTTGCATTTTTCAGGAGTTTTTTTTTTTTTTTGCATTACACAGACAGGGAGAGCTGTTTTTAGAATTGCTCCAAGAGGGAGGGTTTGGATGGTTAAAAAATAGATACACCTCTAAATTCAATTAACAAAATGAGAAACTAATGAGAGAGAAGTAGAATAACGTACATGAATCAGAATTTGTCTTTGGCCCCCGCCCCTAGCTTGACCTAACATCATTTCAGCTCATTAAATCAATCCAGACTGTCTTTAAAAATGACTAAGTGGAAAAAAAACCCCACATACTTTTCAGAAGAGCAGAGAGAAAGAAAAATTCAGCAAACTAGTTAAAGAATTATTCAAGTATCACAATTCCCTTACATCTTTACTTTTACGTCCTTATGGTCATTACTATGTTTTACTGATTAAAATAGACTTAAGAACTTTTTACTTTTAATGTCAACAGCAATGGGTTGACATAAGACCTGTAAAATGAGTCAATTTCTGTTCAAATGAGTTCAGTTAGGATTGGTTAGCCCAGGCAAAGTTTTCCTGCCTATGTTTAGCACTCAAACACAGCATATCTCAGCCAGAATTGTAGATTGCGAACAGGTTTCTAACTTGTAACTTTCAAAACTTTCAAAAAATTTAAGGCATATGCCTCCCAGTCTAAGCTTATCTGAAACATAAAAGATGGACGAGTAGATTGTGATCATTGACTGTAAAAAAAGAATTTATCTTTTACTGCTATCCCAGGGAGCAAACCATTCTGATCCGGATGCCAATCAGGCCAGAACCAACACACGTCCGCTACAGAGTTGGCTGCTGTCTGGTATTGTTCTGTCCTTACTCAGGTAATAACAGCGGCGTGCGGACACATGTACCCAGGGGCCTCAGTAACCTCGCCTTTTCCCGCTTGATTGTCCTCAAGCTGTTCTTATTCAAGTTTACCCGATTAGCAATCTAACAATTTATTGACTGAATGACCTTGAATCCTTGATCCACAATAAGAAATGGAAATAAAAAAATGAATGCCTATTGCCAAAATTTATACAATTGATACGACATTGTTAGGATGGAAAGATAAATGTAAAAAATCCAAAATTTTCGCTGACTTCGGAGCATTTATTTTCGCCATCACTGAATGACCTTGAATCCTTGATCCATAATATTTATTTTAGCCATCACTCAGCTGTGCATTGCAACCAACAACGCCCTTTAGCTGTTACTACATTCAGAATACAGAACAGATTCTCTGGGCTTATTGTTTAAGAGCCTCGCAAACTAATTAAAAAAAAATCTGTTCTGTTTCACAAGCTATGCAAGCGCAGAAATGATAAACACATTGATGTTTCACGTAGACATTTATGTGTGGAAGAAAACATCTCATAATTTTGAGGTGTAATGTATAACAATGCTATCGAAAATAAATTAGACTGTCGTCGGTTCTACCAATTAGTCTCAGCAACTGTTGCTAACTGGGAGAAGCAAACTGCGAGAGGTTCAGGTTATTAAGCAGTGAAAGGTGAAGTTACCGCTGTAATTTGTCCCTACCGACTGATCGCCACTCGGTAATAATAATAATAATAATAATAGTAATAATGTTAGAAGAAGATATTTTTTCTTTAAGCTGTATCTCCAAATTTAAATTCAATGTAACAGTTCAGTTCAGTCACCAACTTGAAAAACGGGAATGGAAAATGCGAAGGTTTTTCCACTGATTTCACTCTGCAGTAGAGGCTTTAATCTGTGGTCCTGCTTCAGTGAGTGCTTCAGGAAAACAGGGCCATGGTAAGAGCCTCTAAATGGGGTTGAAGTAGGCTTCGGCCTTTTAGCACGACCGAGGGATCTCCCGCCTCCTGCTCTGGCTTCCTCCAAAATGCCTCAGTGCTCCTTCTCAGAATTGCGTTGCTGCGAGCTGCTAAAAGCTTGAGTGAAGCAAATGATTTGAGCGAGTCTTAAAAACAACAACAAACATTCACACATACATGGGTAAAACGCAAGACTACATACAAACGCACCAAACAAAACAGCGCGAAAAAAAAAAAAAAGCGCGGACATCCAGCCTCGTTACAGAGATGGTCTTCACAGTGACTTCCACGGGGCCATTTTTTTTTTCACGAACAAAAAGCTGTGACCCTTACCTACTTTGTTCGGTTTTTCTCTCCACGTTTGTCTGTGTGCAACTGCATAACAGGGAGTAACATCACGTCGCTCTTATCCCGGCCCAAATTTTCTTTTCTTTTTTTCTTATTACTGAAAATGATGGCTTATATAATGCTCATACTCAGGAGTGGGATAATTGTGCTCAGACCCATTATGCTGCTCTCAAGGACGGGCCTGTGAGCTTCCTTCTGCTTTCAGCTTCTTTTTTAACATTTCATTTTCTGGGTTTTCAAGTACGCTGGCTCTGTCCTTTGGAAAGAATACAGAACGTTGGCTACGCTCATGGAACATTTTCCCCAGACTCTGCCTCAGTCTCGAAACAGCTCCTTCGCCAAATCGATGTAAAGGTTCTGGATAAACATGGTTAACAAAACATGGTAGCACAGCAATAATACAAATATTATGCTCTGCTGCACTGCAGAACATTTGAGTTTTCACCGACCTGCACCCAAAATGTCTTACTTGATGGACATATTACTAGATCAAAACAAAAAATTAGATGTGATTGATTTCACCTTTAATTTTGAAAAAAAGAGTTTCTTGATTTAGGCGGTTGGCACTGTTCAAAACCTATTCACTGCCATTTTTAGATTGTCTTTAATGTGTCCATTTTAATTGCCTGTTAATTCTATTTTACCATGTCAGCCGGGTGATGTTTTTTTTTAGGACTGCGCTCCAGTACAATTAAATGCTCAATTAGGTGGAAGTGTGGCATGTTCAGCGAGTAACAACTGATCTCAGCGACCCGAGACATCTGTTTTTCTAAAGAAAGTGAAAAAAATACAGTCGCATATTTTTATCGTTTAATGTCAGCTCACTCAAATCAACAAGAGGCGGGTCATGCCCACTGCACGATATTTTGAATTTGCAATGTTCAAAACAGCTTTTTCTTTTCAATGCGCTCATAATTTTTGCTGTTCCTGAGAAAACTGCTGGCTGTGTCAGTACTAGCAAGCCTCAGGAAAAGCGCTGGTCGAACACTGTTGGCTGGACCCAGCTGCAGGTGGTGGTGTTGTGTCCAGTCGGGGAAGTGAAACCGGTCACTTTCAGGGGCCCAAGACACTGTCCGCACTTGACTATCTCCCCTGGATTCATTCACTTTCTCCAGGTTGGCGATTGCACGCGGTATATGATATAGAATAAAAGCTCCTACAGGGCCTACAATTTTCCTCTGTGCAGTCAGTTCAGTTTTTGCACTTTGGGCGAAATTGAGGCTTGCAGGATACTTGCTTTAACCCCTTTCTGCAGATGTAGACGCCCGCATCTATAGACCTGCAAATTGGAAGTACGCTGTTACTGTACTCGATCACTAAATGGCACCCCCGGATCAGTTATTGAATGTTCACAAGCAAGCAGACCTCGAACGCGGTTCTGAATACGGTGAAGTTCACTCCACGCCCTGTTTTTCAAGAGCTGCATGAATTAAACTCCTCAGCTAAGCCTGATGTGCAAACTGGTCAGTATCCTTGCCTATAGTATCGATCCAGCAGTTTAAAAAAACGATATCTTGACACAGAAAAAATCGCTATCCTCTGTAGCAACCAGTTAAGCCACAGTGAGCCAACAGTATTCCAAGTAATGGTTCAGAAAAATCAGTTTTCTGAGGCAAAAAAATCGACATGGTATTGATTCTCTCACATTCTACTTTTAATTACTGTCGTCACGTACAAAAAAAATCGTAGTTTCCTACCGTGGATTTACGCGCAGATCCATTCATTGACAAATCCAGCGCTTCTTTATATCCACCCGAGTACTGGCGTTGATAGCCAATCACTCAACCATACACTCAAGCTCTTCTGCGTAATTGTAGAGTTACACTTCATGCCCTCGCAAAGCTAACCCGGTAAAAAATGTATTGATTGGCTCGTTTCTTATCCAAATCCCGAGTGTTTAAACATTTTAGAGTAAGTGAAACACATTGATTGGACAAACACAGAGCATACAAACCTATGCGTATCAGCATGTTCGGTTGTATCCTGTCTACGTTATGCACATTACGCGGTTAAAATAGACGCGATTTATAGAAAACACGTTCGCAAAACTGGCCTTGAAGTGTTCAGTTACATTTATAGGATCTAAATGAGATAAGGATATGGTCAATTGGAATTATGTAGAATGAAACAGGACCGGAGGATCCCTGCTACTGGATACATCGGTCTGGAGCAGGGATTCATGAAAAAGGTGAGGCTGATACTTTGTTATTTTTTTGTTGTTGTTGTTGTTGTTTTGTTTTTGGAATGTATACGTACTCAACAAAGTCGAATGTCGAGGTTTTTTTTCCTGTTTAAAACGGGAACTGCCCGTGCATTTGGGTAGACCCCCTGGTACGTTCATTGCACGTTTCTTTTGAATCCAGGGAGGCAATGGATTGTTCCCTGAAAGTGGAGTGTCTGTTCTGTTAAAATAAGGTATATTTCAGAATTCAGATATTACTGAGTTAGTGAGTTGCACTTGTTCCTTATAAGTGTTGAAATGAGTTTGTGAACTTAGAAGAGGGGACTGGTAGCTTCCATTACAGGGTGAATGTTCTAACCGTTTAATAAGAAGTTTATTTAATGCGTGTTTGTGCTGGCACTTTAAAGTAAAATGGGCAAAACTCTAAACTTTATTATGGAGAAAAGGCATGTTTTGTGTTTTGGAGTGGTTACTGGTGACCATTGATATTCAACTGCACTGAGATTGATAAATTCATACTAAACTCAACCAGAAAATCATTTGTTCATATTAAATTTCATGCCTTAAGACTTTATTTGTGTTATATACATGATTTTTTTATGATTTGACTGGACTTCATTTTGAGACTTCGGGGAGACACTTGGATAGCTGTATAATTTGGCTAAAAGCATGTAGGTAATCTAGAATGTAATGTTGAAGATGAATTGTACTTGTGGTCAAGGAGTTTATGATCCCAGAAATGTATAGTTTTAAGCCCCAGCAGTTTTTCAATCCACAGAATTATTTTTTTTGCAATTTCAATGGTGAATTCTCATGAAGATTTTTTATGTTTGCAGCTCATTTTCTCTACCATAATCATGAAAATTAACTGAAATACTATGTAATTCTAAATGCTGTAAGTGTCTTTTCAGAATTGAGCCACATTTTTCCTCTTTATGAAGCTTTAATCTTGAATTATACAGCATTAAAGTGGGTAACCCATAAATAGCCAAATTTGGCTTCTGCACAAAGGGGTTAAGAGCGAGTGGATTTTAAATTGCCATCACAATTTCACCTTTTAAAGTTCTCCCTCCCTTGGCCACATGCCCACCTTATTGTTGAAGGTAGTTCTCCCCCCCCCAACACTATTTGGCCGGCTGCTGTGGTCGAAAAGTGCACTAGCTCCGAACATAAAGAAAGCCTCCGCATGCACCGGCTCTCAGAGTTTTTGTCCCCACCCCCCCAGGAAAATAACCCTCCCAAGGGCGAAGCCTCTTTTGGTTGCGATTGTCGCGTAAGGACGGACCGCAATGGGACCAAACTGCAGTGCACTGCTGAACCTCTCAATCCTCAATTGTAGCTAAGAGCTTGCAGCGGACAAATTATATTTAGCATTCAGCTCGGAAAAAAAAGATTGTTGCGGCTGAGTGGGAGCTGTTTCTTTGGACAAAATGCACAGGGTTTATATCACTCCATCCCTGATGAAATAAGTGTGCTTGGCCGTATACTTTTGGTTAGCAGTAGGATTTTTTTGTTTTTTATTCAGTGAATGCACTGAATTCTCAGTGGCTTTATTGTGATCTCGTTGTTGCGCGACATAATTCTTGTGTGTGTGCACATGATTATAGTTATATTGTCATGTAGTTCAAGCAATTTTCCCTTTTATTTATTTATTTATTTAGTTTCTGCTTCATTAATATGAAACCAAAACATTTGTAATTGGGCTTTATGATTTGAATGGTGATATCATGTTATTACTAGTTTTTCTATACAATGTCCATGTATAATCATGAAAACAGAAATAATTTCTGTTGTTTACTGGATCAAAATCTGAAGATATGAGCTATAAATACTTAAGCCGCACAAGCTTATGGTTTCTCTCTGTCAAACTGGCAGTGAATTAAATGCAACCATGCTTCATGCGATGAACAATGTCATGTCAACGAGCGAAAAATAAAAATGTGCAATAAGGTTAATTTGGCATTTATGCACTGGCAGCTGATGTGTTCTCCTCTAATTTCTTGTGACACTCAAAACTCCCGAAGTTTCATCTGAGGAAGGCAAACATTCAGTGCTATTTATGAGTGCATTATTATGTGCCTCTTAACAATGTTGATGTTAATTTGGCAGAACATTCAGCAGTCTTTCCCCTACCACATTTAATTGTGTTATGAACATAACTTTTATCTTGTTTATTTTTTTTTTTTTACTCTTTTTTTGTTTGTTTGGGAGGTTGTATTAACAGTGATATAATTTCTGCATGGTTAAATTAACAATGAGTCATTAACATATCCTGGAGCAAAAGATAAGAATCTATCTATCTATCTATCTATCTAGACAGTCCATATATAAGTATGTGTGTGTGTGTGTGTGTGTGTGTGTGTGTGTATATATATACATATATCTATATACTGTATATATATATATATATATATATATATATAAAATATGAATTTGTCCCAACCATTACGCCACTCAATGCAGGTGTGATAAGTAAAAAGCTTTTTGGTGCATTAGGTTGCTAAGGCTATTGTATTTGCTTCAACATGTATCCAACAGTCCATATCGTTTCTCTATAACTTGTATGCTGTAACAAGTACAATCTTTTCTTTGTGACGTTTGTTATGAGCCGGTGCGCTGCCCACAAAATGAATACGGGGAGGGGTTAGTCAGATAGAGATTAAAGAATGCTAAAATTGCTTATTGTTGTTCTGCCCGGGGAGCTCACTCAGTGGGTGACCGGATGTCTTATTATATCCTCTGAGCCGATCTCCAATCAGAGAGGCGGAGTAAATCCCGCACAGCTGCTGGCAGTGCGCTGCAATAGGCCACCCCTGCCGGCGACACAACCAATCGGGGTTACCCGTGAAAGGACAACAGCTGCTCGGGGATTAAGTGTCCACCCAGCCTCTGGTTACACAAGCTAATTGAACACATTCAGGCACTCGCCACACGGCTGGGGGGTGCAGGGGATCTGTCCAATGAGCAGAGAGAGAGGGGGTACACTGCTGAAGTCAGGGGGTGCTCGTTTTCTGGTTTCTTTTGCAGTATTTTTCTCAGGAACTGCAATAACGAGGACATTCAAATTTCTCCCAAACTAGATTTGTAGTTCTTTCTGCGGGGCTGTGCGGCTGTTTTTAGTCCTGTGCTACAAGCAGTACGTACCTGCTCTTAATATATTTGCTTCTAAATTTTTTGATCGTTTTATCTCTGAAAAGTACTTTGTGCACAAAAATGCATGTAAAGTCCAAAAGGCTAATTTTAACTCAGAGTTTCTTTAATGCTTCTGGCTGTCCTGGACATAAATCTTGTTCATTGTGAATGAATGAAGCTCAGAACATGTGTGCGCAGGTTTTGTGTGCTGATGATCAGAATGATACGACCATTAGTCTGGGTCCATGTGACGCTGGAGGTAGCCTATCACAAGCACCAAGGCCTTAAAATCCCATTCCAGCCGGGACACTAACGTCATATTTATCCATTTATCACAGAATGACGCGCATTTGGTGGTGACTCTGTTTGAGCGATGCTCTGGAACAATCTGAGCCAGCGTGACTCCCTCAGTCTCTGGGATCAGAACCCCCATGCATCAGAGCCTAAGGCACACAACACTTAAATGGACACAATATGAACAAATGTCACTTACAATGCAGCTTATGGGGGAGGCTTCAGGGGAGGTGGGGGAGATGAGATGCAGATCTGTGATAGGCCAGAATAAGAGAGGAGCAGAGAGGGCAGAGAATTTGGAGAGATGATTGGACGCTACTTTGATTATAAAGGCTCAATATTTGGGTGGGAAATGCTGAAGTCAAGACAGATTGGAAGGATATAGCTTTGTGATGTAGGCTGACTTCCATGTGGCCTGAACTAACGCTAAATCACCACACTGTCAAGACGTGACGGTTAAGCTCTCTCCTCAGCCACTGTAGCTTGCTACCTGGACCAATTTGAATGTGATCAATGCATCTGTAATTTCGCTAATGTCAATGCGAATTTAATGTTGATGTCAATGCAAATAACAAATATTCATGTGCGTAATTATTGCCATACTTCAGAAAAAGCTTATGCGTTAAGCTCGAACATTTGGGAGAAGTACAACGTTTTATTTCATTGCCTTTCGTCATACTTCAATACTTTTCATTAAATAATATCATTTCTTTCTTAAAAATATTGAAGTCGAAATTATTGGCCCCTTCGATTTACTATATGCGGACACCCCTTGCAAACATAACATCTAAAGTATTTTCTTATGATTTGTGTGGAGGTTTGAGAGCAGGTTTTCTGTGATTTTTCCGAGGGATCAGTCCTCCATGCAGAGATTTTCAAGACAATTGATTTTGTGGGGTTTGCACCTGAGGCCGGCCCTCTTCAGTTCAGACCACAGGTTTTCAATGGAATTTGAGCCCAGAGACTGACACTGCCAGAGTAAAACAAAGGCGTTGTTTGTACTTGACCATATCTGTGTAAATAACCAGATTTTTCCAGAATCAACTGACCGATTCTCAGTGCAATTCATCATTGATCTAAATTAGAGCCCCCTGTCCAATAGGGAGCAAACATGTCTAAAATATCAACAAACAGTCCCCTTATTTGGCTACATCTCTTTGTATACATTCCTCTTTTGCCATCAAAATTGGCGGTGGGGTGTGTGGCCAAAAGGTTTAAATAGGGTCTTTTCTGGCTATAGAGCTTTCAGGCACAGGTCCAATCGTGTTTCACAAACTCCCAATGTTTGTTTTTTTTTTCTCCTGTGCTGAGTAACTGCTTTCTTCATGCAACCATCCCAAAACATTTTTAGTTATGGGGGGTGGGTTTTTAAGGTAGTTTTTGAGACTTGACAAGCCAAAGATAAAATAATCACTGCAATCTTATAGCCGATGGGTCCTTAATTGCCTCCTTTACCATCTCACTCACGTCTGCGGGGACGACGTGCGCTTGTGTTCTCTTCCTGGCATGTTTGTCATTTCGTAGGTCGTGGACGTTGTCTTTGAGGCCCTTACACTGCTGAGTGGCGTGTTTAACCATCTATGTGTTTTACAGTTAGGCAAACGTTGCCTCCTGATTAAGTTCTATTACCCTCTGTCTCTTTTAAATGGTCTGTTTCTTTCGCTTTCTCTTTGGTGATAGATTATGAGAGGATTCTGCATGCCTAATATGTCATTTTTAGACCTCATATAATGAGGAAGTTACGAAATTACAAAGTATTGTCAATTTTGGACCAAGATGAACAAAAAAAAAGCTAGTTTGCAATTACTTGATTCTATTCGCAGTACATTTTCTAGGTGTCAATCAATCTTACACAAATGGCTATCGTGAAAAATTAGATTATTTAAAACCTGTCTGGTTTTATCATGTGTTTGAAATTAACACCTGGCTCAGTAACACTGTTGCTTACTGTAAGTAAAGTCTTTTTTTTTTTCATTTTTATCATAGATGCCAATTATTCTGATTGTAGGTGGTTTGTGCCTTGACTGTGTTGTAGCCTTTTATATGACTTTTTGTATGCATTTATTGTACATTATAGTGCATCACTTTGGGTAAAACTGTTAGTCATACTATTGCAGTGAAATATTTTGGAATGTACTGTATACAGTTTATTTCATTCAAAGGATCAGAGGTCATGTCAAAAATTCGAGGTGCTCAAAAAGTGAGTCTACTAGATCCGCTCGGGATTTTATTTTACCTGATATTTCATTGCCCGGTTGCCGATTAGCTGGGGATCACTCTCACATAATGTTCCAAGTCTTTATCAATCTATTTGAGGATTTAATGAAATTAGATATTAGATTGATTAGTGTTCTTACCACAAATAATGCAGAAAATAAAGTACATGGTCAGAGTGAAATCTTTTGGTGTTTAGATTCTCTAATGTCCTCACAAATGTTTGAATGCCACAGGGCACTAACCGACTGCGTAGGCAGTATATCTCTGTCCTGAATGCAGTGCCTTATAATTTGGTGCAATATCTATGTACATAGTCAGGGAATAAAATTGGTTGCTGTGCTTTATCAAGGTTTCTTAGCTGTGCTTTGAAGCAATTTGCTGAATTTTTTTTTCAATAAACGAATTCAAGTGTTGAATTGGCGATTTTTCCATTTTTCTGTCAAAAGAAGACTTTTCTGACAGGTAGAATTACCTAAGCCGAAAGCTTTTGGAAAAAATGCGCATTAAGTGCTGGGAAGATACCGTGAAAATTTTGGGTATTCGGTTTGATGGGATGTTTTCACTGTCCAGGGTGTGATTTCTACCGGCTATTTTTATTATTTGTATTTATTTATGAGGGTAGTGTGGCAGTTTGGCGCGGCAACATTCACTTCTGTGTTTACTCACGGTATCTTCCATCTCCTGCGGCTCGGTAACGTGGCTCCTATGAAAGCAGATGTGCGCTGCCGGCCTGACCTTGGTTGTCATGGCTACCAGGCACACAGAGTTGCATCCACTGCCTGCCGGGAAACACGGATCCTGCTAATTGCGGTTGTCACGGCAACATTGCGACTGATGTAATCCTGGCAAAGGCCAGCGATCTTAAACGGATCATGGTTTATGGTGGCCCATTCCTTTTCAGCCCAGTCACAGGCAGGACACGGACGAGAGCTCGCTGCCTCCGAGCCTCGGGGGGGTTTGCAAAGTGACAAGACCAAAGGTCGGAGCCTCCCACCTCCTCCCGAGCAGCGCCTTTCGTTCGTCTGTGACGTTCCCTTGGCTGTCTTTGGCAAGAAAGAACCGGATTGAGTGCACAGGAGATGACCTCCGAGTTACGCAGTACGGTGGAGGATGCCGGCTTCAGATTTCAACTGCTGATACAAATCAGCTGATCGTCTTTTACAGCAAATCAACAAGTCCTTCTCAGCTCTGAGGGAATCAGTTTAATGCAGGAATGTTCACTACCAGTCAAAAGTGTTTGCACTCCCCAATCTTTTCTGTAACTGTGACAATTTTTATATTTTGTTCTTGTGTAATAGTCTCATATTCGTTGTATAACAGGAAGGTTGGAAAAATGAAGTCCGATGTTTAAATCATGTACACGTACAACAAAACATATTAAGAAAAACTAGGATCAGTCATTTTGTCAATATTCAAGTAGATCAGAAACGATGGACCGCCTGTCCTGCATGTGTTAGATCTCCCTGATCCAGCACAGGTGATTCAAATGGTCTACCCATTATCAAGCAGCTTCAGGGGGTTGATAGCGAACTGATCATTTAGATCATTTGTGCTGGATTCCTTGTGGATTTTTCTTTTAAATTCATTATTTTTAACGAAAAGTATTGGGCTCCAGTGATTTCTTTGTTTTAAACATACATGTAAGATAAAGACTTGACAAGATCTTAGGGTGTGCAAAAACTTTTGACTGATAGTGTCATGAAATCATGAGGAAAGCTGATCATTTTGCGGCGCATGAAGGCCCGGAGAATATTAGGCAGGCGGAATGTAACCCGTCTTCTCTGGTTCTGCGCATTGCGAGCAATAACTCTACATCATCTCTGTGTTTATAACTCTCCTTTCTCCTCCATCCAATTATAGTTGAAGTGTCCCATAATAAATGTTTTAGTATTGTAACAAAACTTCTAATAAAACCTTATTTTGTTTCTGTCAAGCGGGGGATGTGAGCTTGTTTTAAGTTACTGTTTGCTTAAATTTTCTCATTCCCATGACAAATCATGACACCTGATAAACTCCCTTGCTTCTCTTGAGAGATGACGATGCTTGTCGACATTGTCGTATTTTTGAATTTTCCAATGAAATGTTGAACACTGTCTCGATAGAGCACACATTAGTCTCAGGGTGTTCACTTCATATCTCATTCAGCAACAGCGGCCTCCCTCCACTCTGCACATCAGATTTGGCCGCTGGGTTCGAATCAGACTTGGTAGCACATCAATGGACTTACATGTGCGTCAGCTCCAAATAATTTTTTGGTGCCCCGCCCACCACCACAACCTGGCCTTCAACTAACAATTGAGGCGCCTGGTGCTAAAAGCACTGAAGTCAAATGTTGTGTTCTGGGGTCCTGGCCTTTGGCCAGGACAGCATTTATGGTTTTAACAGTTTCATGTTCCAAGATTCCATAGTTCATAGTTCATGTCATAGTTTTAACAGTTTCTTGTATCAGGTTTTTGCATTTCATGTTTTACATTCCATGTCCATGTTTTTACACTTCCATGTTTTTGTTTTTGCCAGGTCTGCCATGCCACTCCACCGCTTGTCTGCGTTCCGCCCCGTGCCTTCGTTGTTGCACATTTCTGAGCTCTGGTTGGCTTTGGTATTTCCCCTTCCTTCCATGCTGTGCTGATTCGGGGCTCTCTAAGCTTAATTGGCAATTAACTGTTTTTAAGTTACTAACATTTACTAACACTCACTGGGTGGTGTAATTCTTAGATAGGCACATTACTAATATTACTAATTTAGACAGGGAGTTTATTGTCATGATTCCTGCTTTGCTATTTCAAGATCTTGCTGTGCTTTTCTGTTCTTAACATTCATGCTTGCTTCCAAACTGCATACTTAATTGGTACTTAAGCTGAGCACGCTCATTCTCTTAATGAGCAGGTCATGTCATCCAATCTCTGTCCATGTCTTGATCTTGCCATGCCTCTTGTTTCTGCTTCTCCAGGTGTTGCCCCTCATGTGTCTTTGATTTCCAAGCCTTTATCTGGATGCGGTGGAAGTTGGCTGGCAGACAGTGTCTCAAGTTTTGCCAAGTTCTTGTTGTCAAGTTCCCTTGCATATCTAGTTTCAAGTCTTGTTCTAGCATCTTGCCTTGTGTGTGTGTGTGTGTGTGTGTGTGTGTGTGTGTGTGTGTGTGTGTGTGTGTGTGTGTGTGTGTGTGTGTGTGTGTGTGTGTGTGTGTGTGGTCGTGTGTGGTCGTGTGTGTGTGGTCGTGTGTGGTCGTGTGTGTGTGTGTGTGTGGTCGTGTGTGTGTGTGTGTGGTCGTGTGTGTGTGTGTGTGTGTGGTCGTGTGTGTGTGTGTGGTCGTGTGTGTGTGTGTGTGTGTGTGTGTGTGTGTGTGTGTGTGTGTGTGTGTGTGTGTGTGTGTGTGTGTGTGGTCGTGTGTGTGTGGTCGTGTGTGTGTGTGTGTGTGTGGTCGTGTGTGTGGTCGTGTGTGTGTGTGTGGTCGTGTGTGTGTGTGTGGTCGTGTGTGTGTGTGTGTGTGGTCGTGTGTGTGTGTGTGTGTGTGTGTGTGTGGTCGTGTGTGTGTGTGTGTGTGGTCGTGTGTGTGTGTGGTCGTGTGTGTGTGGTCGTGTGTGTGTGTGTGTGTGTGTGTGTGTGTGTGTGTGGTCGTGTGTGTGTGTGTGTGTGTGGTCGTGTGTGTGGTCGTGTGTGTGTGTGTGGTCGTGTGTGTGTGTGTGGTCGTGTGTGTGTGTGTGTGGTCGTGTGTGTGGTCGTGTGTGTGTGTGTGTGTGTGGTCGTGTGTGTGGTCGTGTGTGTGTGTGTGTGTGTGTGTGTGGTCGTGTGTGTGTGTGTGTGGTCGTGTGTGTGTGGTCGTGTGTGTGTGTGTGTGTGTGTGTGTGTGTGTGGTCGTGTGTGTGTGTGTGTGTGTGTGTGTGTGTGTGTGTGTGTGTGTGTGTGTGTGGTCGTGTGTGTGTGTGTGTGTGTGTGGTCGTGTGTGTGTGTGTGTGTGGTCGTGTGTGTGTGTGTGTGTGTGTGTGTGTGTGTGTGTGTGTGTGTGTGTGTGGTCGTGTGTGTGTGTGTGTGTGTGTGTGTGTGTGGTTGTGTGTGTGTGGTCGTGTGTGTGTGTGTGTGGTCGTGTGTGTGTGTGTGTGGTCGTGTGTGTGTGTGTGTGGTCGTGTGTGTGGTCGTGTGTGTGGTCGTGTGTGTGTGTGTGTGTGGTCGTGTGTGTGTGGTCGTGTGTGTGTGTGTGTGGTCGTGTGTGTGTGTGTGTGTGTGGTCGTGTGTGTGGTCGTGTGATTTATTTGTCTTGATCTTCTTGCCTGGAGTTTCCAGTGCCTTTTGTTTTTTGTCATTTGCATTCTTTGTTTATAGCTCGGTGTAGCTCACCTTAGTTTGTTTTTTGCAACCCTTTGGGCCAAGTTTTTTGTTGGCCCTTGTGCCTGTTTTGTTTTGTTTAAAATAAAATCCTCATTCCCTTTTCCCGCATCTGGTGTCAACTGATTCCATATCATCAAATTTTCATGCACTGGGAGTTAAGGCCTGAAAAACGTCTTTCGTAGTTACCTAAGCCCACTGCCTTGATTTTCTCTCAATGAACATTTAGTGACTTAAGTACTCTTAACACCGGGGGCTCTCCTTTATACATTTATCGCCTTGGCTGGACAAACACAACATGTTTGTCTGCTGAACTTGAATTGTCCAAAATGTGACTTAAGTACTTTTAGCACTCAGGCCTTCAATTTCTCAACATTAGGGAACGCTCTCGTGGATTATCTACCGCTGTTGTAAAAGGAAAAGGGTGTTTGAGACGAGAGCGGGCCCGAAGCGTGAAGCCTTTCGGTTGGTGAAAATTTCCGGCCGAGAAGGTGTGCCATTCTCAGTCGGACGCTGGTTAAGCAGTTGCACTTTGAGCGTGCCTGCTCTGGCGGAGCGTGAGAACACAGGAAGTAACCGCGTCTAAACCTCAGTCCCGCGCCTGGCCGGGCCGAACGGCACCATGGCCGCTGATTATCAGCTCTGGGCACTGCTCACAATCCCAGTAATGCTGGACAGGGCTACGGCATGACTGCTTCCCGATCTGCGCGATTACTCCCGTGAGGCCACCTGTTCCTTTCTTCTTCTTCATCTTTTGCCCGAGATGTACCCCCAGTTGCACCTCTGAAATAAGACGGCGAGTTAAATGGCACAATTACACCCTGAGGTGTGTGCCGGGCTCACAGGACATGAATTACCTGGAACAGAACATGTGTAAAACAAGAGCAGATCAGGGCTAGAATATTATGTGAGTGGGAGCAGCGCTATAGTGGAACATAATGAGAATAGATGCAGAACAGAAGAAGATTATGAATGGAGTAGGAGCTAATATTGCACTGAACCAGGCATGGATCCGACGGGGCTCTTTTTTCAAGAAGTGAAAAAAAACATGATTTGTCTTATTTTTTAATTTATCCTTTATTTAACCAGGAAAGTCCCGTTGCGATCGAAATCTCTTTTTCAAGGGAGCCCTGGGGGTTGAGGTGGAGAGAGAGAGGACAGATTGCACAGCCAATTACTGTATATCAGGGGATGATCTTGTGGCAGGTTGGGAATTTAGCCATGACACCGGGGAACCCCCTACTCTTGTCGAAGAGTGTCCTAGGATCTTTAGTAACCACAGTGAATCAGGACCTCGGTTTAACATCTCATCTGAAAGACAGCGTCTCCTTCAGTACAGTGTCCCCATCACTGCACTGGGGCACTGGGGATTATTCCACCAGCGGGATGATCGCAGCCTACTGGCCACCAACACCTCTTAAAATTATTGGTTGGTCAAAAAGGTTTCAGAAACCTGACACGCCCCCCCCCCCCATAAGCTGTAATTGCATGTGAAGTATTGTTTTCCAAATTAAATATATCGCTAACTAAATTATAAACTAGCATTGAACTAAGAGGCATAGCTTTTCATGTTAAAGCTGGAGTGCAGGACTTTAACATTCAAGTGAACATCTGTTACAGGCCATAGGCCATAGCCAAAGGAGTTCACACAATGCTGATTAAGCCTGTTAATCACTGTTATGTACATCCCTCTGTAGTTTGCGGTTGACCCCAGTTTTTAAATTTGGCGTTTGCAGTGACATTACCACACTGGAGCATCTGTAGTGCTACGCTTTACATCAACCAGTCCAGCACTGACTGGCTTGCCAAAGCTGAAGGGATGGAGCAACTGTGGCGACAGAGTCGGCCATGGCGAAAAAACTTATGTCGCCTGGAAGTTTTTAATGGTTCTGACAGAAAGACAGGTGATGTTCAGAGAAAGGATTACAGTATACAAAAAAAAAAAGCAGCAATCGATGGCGAGGACAAACGCAGAGAGCTTTCACTCGTTGGCGAGTGCTGAAAGAAGAGAGGGGGCCTCAGGGTAGACATGTATATCACACTTACCAGTCTTAGACAGGTTGGTATTCGACCAATATTTTGAAAAGGCTATTTCTGTATTATTTTATAGCTGTAAAAAAGAAACGGAGCTTTTACGATGATTTCTGAATAGGTAACCCGTTACTACAGCTACTGGGAAACAATGGGGAACAAATAACTTTAGCTTAATTTAGATTAATCGTTAACTCAGTAGAAACTGACTGGTTGTTGAAAGGACACATAGTGCGCGACAATCCAGTAACTTGCACATTCGAAGCAAGGGGCATATATATATATATATATATATATATACGTCACGCGCACGTAAGGGAATAGAGTAGACAGATACATCACACCTGGTGGGGGAGGCATGCCAGATGTGAAAACAATTAAAGAAGACTATATATAAGTATATATTGATGTAGGGGAATACTATCAGTGCATATTTTACATAGGCTGTGGTTAGTGTACAACTGAAATGAAAGCATACCCCCAGAACAAATACCACAAATCTTTGAAGCTTAAAAAAGCCTCTCAAATGATTTTGGTGAACCCAGCCAACAAGGGCTGACAGAATGGCCAGCTCCTGTTCGTTTTCGAGCTGCATGTCACAGGTACACATTGCATCTCAAAAGCAAATAAAAGCATTCTCTGTCCCTCCGTTCTTGGACAAGAATGGTCTTCGCAAGATCTCAAAGTCCGGACTTGGCATTCTTGGTATTGAGAAACACTTCATGTCTGATTTGGTGAAAATCCCTCTGTTATATCAGTTGATATAATGTGGACAAGATGTTTGTGATAGTGCTCTGGATGCACGGACGAACATCCGGAAATCAGTATGATTCCTGCCCGCTGTGTTTAGTGGAAGTAGAATGAATACCAGCATGGTTTTGATACATCTGTTTTATTCCATCCTGGCCCTATGCAGCTCCTAGATGTAAAATTCTAATTTTATGCAGGGAAAAAAAAGAGCTAATTTTGTTCACAGCTTCCAGGTAATCGCATATGTACAGTCAAAGCATACAGCACTTGATTATTTAAATAACCCAATAATCCGCCAGCTTTTCATTTCCGTCACAATTTATATCACTAGATGCCAGGAAATAGCATTTTTTTTTTAGCCTCCTTTTGTCAGAATTTTCTGGGGGATGAGAGGTGACGCCGGGTGCCCCACTGCATTGTCAGTACTAGCCCTCGGCAGTTGCGAGCTGCACCTTTCTTATTATACTGGATCCTTACAGTAGTTGCAGAACAGAAAAGAATGAGAGCAGTACTACAGTACAGCAAATTTATGACATTCATTGAACAAGAGAAGAACAAGACTAGATGCTGAGGTAGAACAGATTTAGAGTACTTGAAGAACAGGAGAGGAATAGGATCATAACTGTGGAAGGACATGAGTAAAGTCATTACAGCAATTGTAATCAATTACTTTCACAATTGTAATTTAATTTTAATTGATTTTTTTTATTGAAAAGTAATTGGGTCACACTTTAGATGAAGTATTGCTCATAAAGGCTTTACACTGCATGCATAATGCATTCATAAATGAGACATAATGTCTTTATAAATCATACATAAGCAAATGTCATACTTTGTAATGGGTGAAATAACACATCCTTATTCAGGATCTGATGCCAAATGTGATATAACTGACAATGTCTCTTAGCTAGTGGCTAAATGTCATTAAGGGAGACATTGTCAGCTAAGTGACATTGTCATTGTCACATCTGGCATCGCATGCTGAATAAGGATTAATTATTTCACCTCTCACAAAGCATGACATTTGCTTCTACATGATTTATGAAGACATTATGTCTCATTTATGAAGGCATTATACATGCTGTATAATGCCTTTATGATTAATACTTCATCTAAAGTGTGACCGGTAATTGTAATTGTAATGGAACATTCTGTCCAGAAAGTAATTATAATTGTAATTGTAATTGAAAAAAGTAATTGAACCCAACCCTGAGGTGTAGGACCAAAATAAGATGGGAGTAGAGTCAGAGTAGGACAAGTTAAGAACAACTAGAGCAGAGACACGAGCAGGAAAATTGAACTGTGGAAATTTAATGTGTCCCCGAGTGACTCGCTATAAATGACAGTCCTGACATCTCACATCGCCTCCTGCACTTTGGCTATAATCAACTCTGAGGTATATTTGGACGTCTGTGAAAAAAAATGACATTAAAAAATGACACATTCCCAGCCAATTTCCATGTTCTTATTTTTAAATTTGATTAAGCAATTTGCATGTACTTATCATCTTCACGGGAAAATAACTTCTGTAATGTAGCGGGAAGAGTTTTCAATTTGCTTTATAGGTCGATAAGATTTTCATGGAACTTGACCTGCTAAATAAGTTCAATGAAGGATATCTTTTATCTGATTAAGCATTTTGAGCTCTGGTTTCTTTCAAATGAATCATTTTGCCTGTTTTATTAAAAGAAAGCTCTGAAATAACTTGTACATATCCTATAGATTTTCTGAACATGTTCTCATCTCAACTTCTGATATATGGGAGGACGGGGTAAAATGAGTTATTTTTAACATTTCATGTTTAACAACAGAAAAAAAAAACTTGCATTAATTAGCCCTGTAGAGCCTGAACCATGAAATAATAGCCAGGAAATTCTACATTTTTGTAACTGAAGTATTTGTCAGATCTTTAACTATTTTCCCCATAGACTTATCCCTCCATTTGCCCATAATGACATCAAATGATGACCTTGGGGGAGGTCAGGGAAAAGGTCCATTGATATACATGTAGGTGTCAAATGTGGCCATTATGGGGAAAAGAGTAAAAAAAAATAAAACCCCAATTCTGAAATAGTTGGGACAAAGTGTAAATTGTGAATAAAATCAAAATGCAATGATTTAAAAATCACACCAGCCAGTATTTTACTCACAACAAAACAAAGATAATATAGCAAATGTTGAAACTAAGAAATTTTACAATTTTATCCACAAAATGAGTTCATTTAAAATTTGATGGCTGCTGCAGGTCTCAAAAAAGTTGGGACAGGGGCCTGTTTACCATGGTGTAGCATCCCCTCTTCTTTTTAACACAGTGGAGGCGTCTGGGCATTGAGTTTCTTGAGTTTAGCCATTGGAATTTGATCCCACTCTTGTTTAATACAGGCTTCCAGCTGCTGGAGAGTTTTTGGTCTCCTTTGACGGACTTTTTGTTTAATTATGCACCTAATGTTCTCAATCAGTGAAAGATCAGGACTGCAGGCAGGCCAGTTCAGCACACAAGCTCTTCTACTACGAAGCCATGCTGTTGTAATAGCTGCAGAATGTGGTTTTGCGTTGTCCTACTGAAATACACAAGGCCTTCCCTGGAATAGATGTCATCTGGAGGAGAGCATATGTTGCTCTTAAACCTTTTTATACCTTTCAGCATTCATGGTGCTTTTTAAAACATGCCTGTGTTCCACACCATATGCACTCATGCATCCCCATACCATCAGAGATGCTGGGTTTTGAACTGAATGCTGATAACAGGAGGGGTGGTCTTCCTCCTGTTTAGCCCGGAGGACACAACGCCAATGATTTCCAACAAGAATGTCGAATTTGGACTCGTCTGACCACAGGACACTTTGCCACTTTGCTACGTCCATTTTAAATGAGGCTTGGCCCACAGAACACGGCGGCACCTCTGGATTATGCTGAACAATGGCTTCCTTTTTGCATGATAGAGTTTAACATGGCATCTGTGGATGGCACGGCGGACTGTGTTTACAGACAGTGGTTTCTTGAAGTATTCCTGGGCCCATTTAGTAATGGCAATGACAGAATCATGTCGATGAGTGATGCAGTGGCGTCTGAGGGCATGAAGATCACAGGCATCCAGTAAAGGTCTTCGGTCTTCTCCCTTACGCTGAGGGATTTTTCCAGTTTCTCGGAATTTTTTGATGATGTTATGCACTGTCGATGATGGGACCTTCAAAGTCTTTGCAATTTGACATTACATTAATTGCCCCTGGTCACGGCGACACGCAGCAGTATGTGAGAGCGATTGAGTGTCTTCTGTGGGAAATCTGTGGTTTTAACTGTGGTTTTTTACCGGTTTTGAACAGCCTATTTTATTTTTTTCATACTGGCTGTCTCATTTTTATTTTTACTACTGAGTCATCATGGATTTAATGGGTGTTCTTTTCCTAAACCTGTCTGTCATGGCTGCCCTGGCTGTTAACTTCCAACAGAGCAACCAAACTTACAGGCTCAGCTACAGCCGTGATTTTCTAATCCACTGCAACAGTTTGGTGGCATCAATCTCACTTGATGGCATTCCGCCAGAGATCCAGCGGAACCGGACAGGCTGACATCGGCAGGGGCGAGGCAAACAACGCTCCACAGACCCAAAGGCCGTCAGCGGACGACAGTGGTACGAACGAGGAAGCGAGGCTGGAGAGGAGGCGTCCGTCAGCGGTTGCGAAGACTTGGACTCCGCCGCCTACCGTTTCCCTCGATCGTTTTGGGTGACGTGCAGTCTTTGAGGAATGAAATAGATGAACCCCATGCGAGTGTGAAGCATATGTCGGGCTATTAGAATGCCTGTGTGATCGCTCTGACTGAGACTTAGCTTAAGGATTATGACCCGAGCCAGGATTTGAAATTGACGGTTTTGGTCAGCCGTTTAGGCTTGATTGTGAAGCACAGATGTCTGGGAGGGGGCGTGTGTCTGTATGTTAATTCCTGCTGGTGCAAGACTGTCAAAGTAAGAGAGTCTGTATGTAGTTCCCACATTGAACTCTTATCTGTCTCACTGTGACCATTTTATTTGCCACGAGAAATTCCACTGGTGTTTTTAACATTGGTGTACAGTATATCCATCCCAGTGCTACCATGGCAGAAGCAGCGTCCTCCATTGCTAAACTAGTGCACCGATTGCAAAAGTATTTGCCCTGATACCCCACAGTTTATCCTTGGTGATTTTAACACTTGTAGCCTGAGCCAGCATCTTGGGCATCGATACCAGTATGTTAAATGTTCAACGCGACATGGTGAAACACTGCATTTGTGCTATAGCACGTTAAAGGCGGCCTATTGTAATGTGAATATAGGCCACTAGATGGCAGTATTTACCTTTTTTTTGTTAAGCTCAGACTGGAGTCATGTTTAGACATATCCTGAACATGTCTGGGGGCAAGTCTCAGAAAGTTAAAAAAAAGAGGTCTAAATGTGGGTGGGGTCTGCAAAAGAGTATATAAGGAAAAGAATTGAAACAGTAAAGTAGTAGGAGAAATTGCAAGAAGATGACCAGACCTGCCATTCTGTTCAAGACCTGTGACGTTTCTTTTGTGGATTTCTTTGCCTGTGTTTGAGCATTTTCTTCATCCAGGACATCACCAAGCCACCCCACCAAAAAGGGACTGTAATTATTTCTGTTTTTTCTGATGTATTCAATCTTGGTCTTTAGTTGTAGGTTGTTATTAGTCTTTGTCTTTGTTAAAAATTAAATGTGTTTTAGTTGTTAAAACTGTGTTTGTCATCCCTTGCTGTTGCTGTTGTGTTATAAATGTAATAACAAATTGGGGCCATAACAAATTGGGGGCTCGTCCGGGATAGACCATTGTGTGAGTAATTTATTGAAAATCTAACATTCCAAATTGTGAAATTGTTTTTGTGAATTTTCCTCGATATATATTGACAACAGCAATGGATGATTTTTTGGCATCACCAACCGTAGGGGTTTTGAAGTCTTTTAAAAAGACAGAACTGCTAGAAATTTGCAGACAGTTGGAGCTGACAGAGGTAAAACCAGCCATGCGAAAAGCAAGACTGGCTAGAGAGATAGTTGAATATTACATTGATGAAAATGTGTTTGCACCAGGAGATCTGGAACAGTTTCCAGTGGAAAATCCAAATATAGAAATGGAACTTAAATTAAAAATGCTAGAGATTGAAAGGGAGGAAAAAGAAAAACAAAGGCAGTTTGAGTTAGAAAAATTAGCAAGAGAAGAAAAACAAAGAGAATTTGAGAGAGAGAAAGAGGAAAGAGCAGAAAGAGAGAGACAAAGACAGCGAGATTTTGAATTAGAGAAATTGGATAGAGAAGAAAGACTCCAAATGGAGAAACTAAAAATTAAAATTGAAACTAAAAATAAATTTTGTGCCAGTCAGGAGGTAAAACTGGTGCCTCCATTTTCTGAAAAGGATGTTGACAACTATTTCCAGTGTTTTGAAAAGGTGGCAAAGAGTTGCCAGTGGCCAAAGGAACACTGGCCTTTGCTGTTGCAAACTGTCCTCAAGGGTAAAGCTCAACAAGCCTATTCGGCTTTGTCTGCAGATGATTCCTCTGATTATGAGGTTGTCAAAAAGGTTATTTTGAGAGCTTATGAGTTGGTTCCAGAGGCTTACCGACAGAAATTCAGAGGTCTGAAGAAATCTGAAAATCAGACTTATGTTGAATTTGCTAATGAGAAGAAAGTTTGCTTTGAGCGCTGGTGTACTTCTATGGAGGTCAAGGAAGATTTCAACTCACTAAAAGAGATGGTGTTAGTTGAAGAATTCAAGAACTGTGTTAAGGATGATGTTAAGACCTACCTTAATGAGAAGCAAGCACTGAACTTGCAATCAGCTGCCAAATTTGCAGATGAATATGTTCTCACTCATAAGTCCAAATTTCAGTCTAGCAGTAACAATAAATGGTCCCAATTTCAGAAAAAGGGTTACGGTGATACCCAAGATTCCTCACCCAAAGACAAAGACAAATCTGGTGACGGTGCTCAAAAATCCAGTAACAGGTCTGATCAAAGTGTGAAAGCTGACAGTGACAAAAGTGGTCTAGTTTGCAGTTATTGCAAGAAATCTGGTCATGTTACAACTAACTGTTGGTTCCTTAAAGCTAAGAAAGAAAAGGATACCAAACCAAATGCCTTTGTGAAAACAAGGTTAGAAACCCCTGTAGTAGATAACCAATCTGCTAAATTGCCTGCTTCTTGTGGGGCTAAAAAGCCTGATACAGCTGACTTCGTGAGGGAGGAATTTCTTCCATTTGTGTCAGAGGGATTTGTGGCTCTGAATGAGCATACTACTCCTGTCCCCATATATATCCTAAGGGATACCGGAGCTTCTCAGTCACTTTTGTTGATGGACTCCTTGGAGTTACGTGATGAGACCGCTTCAGGGGATTTCATACTTGTACAAGGTATTGAAGGGAGGACTGTATCTGTACCCCTGCGCTCTATATTCTTGAAGTCAGATTTAGTTACAGGACAGGTAAAGGTGGGACTTATGTCAAGTCTACCTATAAAGGGTGTTTCTCTGTTGCTAGGCAATGACCTGGCTGGGGGCAAAGTAGTTCCCCCTGTACATCTTACTTCACAGCCGAGCACTGAAGATGGGGATGAGGACCCATCTCTGTATCCTTCTTGCGCAGTGACTCGTGCTATGGCCAAGAAGGCTAAAGAAGAAGATGATGTGGTGCCATCCAGTACATTGAATAGTCAGGACTCAGGTGGTTCGCCTCATGACTCTGATTGGCCTACTATGGTTTCTCCGTTTGAGGACTTATCAGATACTTTTATCAGTTCTCTATTCAGCCAGCCGGAAGGGTCTGGTGATTCTGATGTGTCTGGAGACTTGTCTCTGTCCAGAAAGCGGTTGATTGAGGAGCAAACTAATGATCCTGAAATTGGTGTACTAAAGAGGAGAGCCCTTCCTGAAAAAGAAATAGATGCAGTTCCAGTTGGGTATTATCTCAAGGATGGTGTGTTGATGCGAAAGTGGCGCCCTCCTGATATCCCTGCCAATGCAGATTGGGCAGTGGTCAGGCAAATTGTTGTTCCGAAGGTCTATAGGAATGAGATCTTAACAATGGCTCATAGTTTACCTTTAGGAGGTCATCTTGGTGTTAACAAGACTGTTGATAAGATCATGAAACACTTCTTTTGGCCTGGGCTTCGGAAAGACGTTTCCAACTTTTGCAAAACCTGTCACACTTGTCAGGTAGTTGGAAAACACCAGTTAGACCCACCTGTAGCTCCATTGCAGCCTATCCCAGCATTTGGGGAGCCATTCTCTAGGGTCATTGTTGATTGCGTTGGTCCATTACCCAAGACTAGATCTGGAAATCAGTACTTGTTGACAATCATGTGTGCATCTACCAGATTCCCCGAAGCCATACCTCTACGTAACATCAAGGCAACTGCAATCTCGAAGGCTTTGATAAAGTTCTTCACGTTGTTTGGTCTTCCCAGGGAAATTCAGTCAGACTAAGGTAGCAATTTCACTTCAGGATTGTTTCAGCAGGTTGTGTATGAACTAGGTGCAAAACAGATTCTTTCTAGTGCCTATCATCCAGAAAGTCAGGGTGCCTTAGAGCGGTTTCATTCCACTCTCAAGACAATGATGAGGACTTATTGTTATGACCATGAGAAAGACTGGGATGAAGGGGTTCATTTGCTGTTGTTTGCAGCTAGAGAAGCAGTGCAGGAGTCTACTGGATTCAGTCCATTTGATCTAGTGTTTGGTCATGAAGTGAGAGGACCTTTGCTATTATTGAGTGAACAATGGCAAGAGGAAGAGCCGCAAATCAGTCTGTTAGACTATGTTAGCAAGTTCAAGGAAAGATTGCGTGCAGCTTGTGACCTTGCCAAAGAGAACTTGAAATCAAGTCAGGGAAAAATGAAAACTTGGTATGATCATAAGGCTAGAAGCCGTGAGTTTAAACCAGGAGAAAAGGTCCTTGTGTTGTTTCCCTTGCAGTCCAATCCATTGCAGGCTAGATTTCATGGTCCTTATGAAATTCTGACAAAACTCAATGATCTCAATTACATTGTGAAGACTCCAGATAGGAGAAAACCAAAACAATTGTGTCATATTAACATGCTAAAGCCTTATCATGACAGAAATGCTAGGGTTGCAGCTGTCACTTCAGATTCTCCAATGGTCGAAACGTGTGAAGATGAGGGGGAGTTTCAAGAAGATGAACCAAGAATTAAAGCTGAAGTTCTTTCATGTAAATTGTCAAACACTGAAGTGTTGCAAAATCTTGATGTAAAACTCCAGCACTTAGAACCCTCACAGAGAGATCAGTTTGAAAGGTTGATCAAGAAATATGAGGATTTGTTTCCTGATGTTCCAAAGAGAGTTACTATAGCCTCTCATGATGTAGATGTTGGTGATGCCAAACCAATTAAACAGCATCCATACCGGATGAATCCTGAAAAGAGAAAGATTGCTGAGAAAGAGGTTGAGTACATGTTAAAACATGATATTATCAGACCCTCCAACTCCGATTGGAGTTCACCCTGTGTGCTAGTTCCAAAACCTGATGGAAGTACTAGATTCTGTACAAATTATCGCAAAGTCAATGCTGTAACTAGAACTGATGTGTTTCCAATACCTAGGATTGATGATTGTATTGATAGTGTAGGGCAAGCAAAGTTTCTGACCAAGATTGATTTATTGAAGGGTTATTGGTGTGTGCCTTTAACTGAGAGGGCCAAGAGCATCTCTGCTTTTGCCACACCATCTGGATTGTACCAGTATGAAGTCCTACCCTTTGGCATGAAAAATGCCCCAGCCACGTTCCAAAGGGTGATACAGTCTACAATCGCCGGATTGCCACACACGGGTGCGTACATCGATGACCTGATCACATGGAGTGACTCCTGGGAAGAACATCTAAAAGATGTAGAGACGTTGTTCCAGGGCCTGACCCAGGCTAACCTGACTGTTAACCTGAGCAAGAGTAACTTTGGTTGTGCTACTGTCACCTATCTTGGCTACGTCATAGGCCAGGGTAAGGTGGCACCCATAAATGCTAAAGTCCAAGCCATCATGGACTTTCTAGTTCCTGACAACAAAAAAGCTTTGCGCCGCTTCCTTGGAATGATCGGGTACTACCGCAAGTTCTGCAAGAACTTTGCTGAGATTGCTCTCAGTCTAACTAACCAACTGAAGAAAGGCGTAAAGTTCACCTGGGATGATGCATGCCAGAGAGCCTTCGATCACCTGAAGTCTCTGCTGTGTCACTTCCCCGTACTCAAATCTCCTGACTTCAACAAACCGTTCTCCATCGCGGTCGATGCTAGCGACCAAGCTTGTGGATCTGTGCTCCTACAGAGAAGTGACTAAGATGACATTGAGCATCCCGTGGCATACTTCTCCAGGAAGTTCAATCGCCACCAAAGGAACTATTCCACAATAGAGAAGGAATTGTTGGCTCTGGTCCTTTCTTTACAACACTTTGAGGTTTATGTTTGTACAGGACAAAAGCCAATGATTGTGTACACTGACCACAATCCGTTAATGTTTTTGAGTAAGATGAAAAACAAGAATCGGAGATTGTTGAATTGGAGTTTGATTTTACAGGAGTTTGACTTGGAAATTAAGCATGTGAAGGGTACAGACAATGTAATTGCTGATTGCTTATCCCGTGTTTGAATGTGTATATATATATCATGTGTTTGAATATTGTATGATATGTATATATAGACAAGTGTTCACTTAACCATTTTGTATTGAAAAGAAAAATTTTGCCTTTATGAGTCAAAATTTTTCCCTTTTGGAATGGAGGTGTAATGTGAATATAGGCCACTAGATGGCAGTATTTACCTTTTTTTTGTTAAGCTCAGACTGGAGTCATGTTTAGACATATCCTGAACATGTCTGGGGCAAGTCTCAGAAAGTTAAAAAAAAGAGGTCTAAATGTGGGTGGGGTCTGCAAAAGAGTATATAAGGAAAAGAATTGAGACAGTAAAGTAGTAGGAGAAATTGCAAGAAGATGACCAGACCTGCCATTCTGTTCAAGACCTGTGACGTTTCTTTTGTGGATTTCTTTGCCTGTGTTTGAGCATTTTCTTCATCCAGGACATCACCAAGCCACCCCACCAAAAAGGGACTGTAATTATTTCTGTTTTTTCTGATGTATTCAATCTTGGTCTTTAGTTGTAGGTTGTTATTAGTCTTTGTCTTTGTTAAAAATTAAATGTGTTTTAGTTGTTAAAACTGTGTTTGTCATCCCTTGCTGTTGCTGTTGTGTTATAAATGTAATAACAAATTGGGGCCATAACACTATAAATCCTTCCCACTGGCTCCACTTGGCTCTTCTGACCACAACTGTGTCCTGATTGCTCCAATCTACCAGCCGGTTGTTAAGAGGGGGAAAGTTGGGCACAAAGAGGTTGTTTTGTGGACAGAGGGTGCTGTTCATGAACTGAAAGGCTGTGTGCGTAGTACAAATTGGGATGTTTGTAAAGACTCTTGTAACAATTTAGATGAGCTGACCCACACTGTGGTAAGCTGTATTACCTTTCGTAAGGAGATGATTATCCCGAGAAGGACAACTACAGTGTATCCTAATGACAAGCCTTGGGTCAGTAAATCCCTTAAGAATTCTCTCAACAGGGAAAAAAATAGCTTACAACCAGGGAGACATTACCTAACAAAGGGAAGCCCAAAAGTTGGTGAAAAGGGAAATTAGGCTGGCCAAAATTCAGTACAAGGACAAGGTACAAGATGAACTTAGGAGTGGTAATTCATCAATTCTATGGTGGGAATCCAGAATAAGAAGAAAAGAGTTTCTCATGCTGACAAATCTGATCTTACCCTGGCAGAAAACAGTTTTATTTGAGATTTGACTCTTAGGACATTTCTGACGAACTATCGGCATTCAGGGCTGCTCCAGTGAGCAGTCAGATTCAGACAGATGAAATCAGTGTGTGGAGCACTTTTGAAAAGACCAACACTAAGAAAAGTCATGGGCCTGACGGCATCAGTGGTCGACTACTTAAATCTTACACCCCATTTTGAAATAATATTTTCACATATATTTTTCAGTGGTCCTTGTCACTCAGCAAAGTTCCCTCATTATGGAAAAAGGCCATTATTGTCCCAGTGGCGAAGGGACCGTCACCGAAGACATTAAATGATTATCGTCCTGTGGCGTATGGTGAGAAAAAGCTTGCTTTCTATGGTACAGACAACCCAGGAAACTGGTGGAGGATGCTGTGGTGACATTGTTGAATTTTGTTGTCAGGCACCTGGTGGGTAGGAAAACACTTGCATGCTTTGCTCATTTTTCATCAGCCTTTAACTGCATGCAGCCTCAGAGGCTGTCATGAATACCCAGCATTCATTTTGGAACCATAAGTTGGTTAGTTGACTTTTTGACAATGAGGCTGCAGAGAACTTGTGTCAATGAAACCCTGTCGGAGACCCTGTTGTGTTTCACAGGCTCGCCCCAGGGGTGAGTCTTGTCACCTCTATTGTTCATGCACTACACTAATGACTGTAGGAGCATGTTCGAGTCAAGGTTTATAATAAAATTTGCTGAGGACTCTGATTGTCAGCCACTTGCAGGACCAGGAGATGGGCCATGGGCCTGTCCTTGACTATTTTGTTAGATGGTGTGATGACTCTTACCTGCAACTCAATGTGTCATAGGACATGATTCTTGACTTCCGTAAGAATTCACCTGTCACAGCCCAAACCTTTCTCAGACACAGCAGTGGAAATAGTCAGTCAGTATAAGTATTTAGGCACCATCCTGGATGATAAACTGTCTTTTGAGGCCAACTCAGATTCCATCTGCCGGAAGGCAAATCAGAGGTTGTTCTATTTGAGTAAAGTGAGGTGTTTTAACATTAATAAAAAGCTTATTTAAATGTTTTATTCATCTTTTACTGAGTCCATTTTAAGTTTTGCCTTGATTTGCTTGTTTGGGAACCTCAGCATTTCAAATAAAAACAAGTGGTAGAATGTGGCCAAACTCTGCCAAAAAAACAATTGGTATTAGCTTGAATGATCTTGATTATCTGTATGAAGCCAGAGCCACTCAGAGGGTAAAGGCCATTTTGGCAAACCCCCTTCATCCCCCTCATGCAGAAATTCAGCTTCTCTCGTCAAAGAGAAGGTACACTTTCTCCTGTTGTTGGGCCTTGTTTCATGTTTATGTTCATTTTCTGTGTTCATGATTTTGTCTTTTATTTATTCCTTTTGGTTATTGTAATACTCAGGTTTTTAGGTCATTCCATTTCTCAGCTCCATTGCACGTTTCTCCCCTGTCTTTTGCCTTTCTGTTCTGATTACTAACAAGAGTAACATTTCTACTGACACAACTAATCCATGTATATAGATTACTAACTTACTAACGAGCACTCTGGTTAAAGCTGTAAAGTTGCACTGCTACTAATTTAGACTAATTCCCTCTCAGCAATCGCTCTGTTCCAGTCTCCGCCTCTTGCTTGGCTTTCCCTGTCTTCTCCTGAGTTTCAGCGAGATCTCTTGCACATGCTTAATTACTCTCCTGCGCTCATTATCTGTACACGTAGAACTCCTGGACTGGAGCAGTTTAAATGGCGTAGGCTGTTTGTGTGATTCCCGTTCGTGTTTTGTCTTTTGCCAATTTTCGCGGTTAGGGCTTCCCTCATGTGATTCTCCTGTTGTAATTAGTCTGATTCTCCACATCTGATTCCTGTATAGCATGTGACCTTCCCTGTGTGTATTTAAGCAGTCATTTCACTCACAGCTCTTGTCAGAACGTCGATCAATATTTGTTTGTGCAGAGCGCCTTGTATGCCATTGAGTATTGTTTCTCTTCTACTGGATTGTCCGACTTCGATTCTTGCCATTGCATTTTTTGTATTGTTTTTGTCTTTCTGGATTTTGACCCATTTTTGTATGGGCCACGATTTCTGTGTTTGGATGCCCTGTGTATGACCCTTGGCTTTGTTCATCGACTACGACTTTTTGCTCATCGTTTTTGTACCTCTGCTCATCTGTCTTACTGGCTCTGACCCCTGCCTGTCTAGTCAACACTGTTTTTGGATTTCGTATTGTGGCTTGGCAATTCTGGTGATTTTTTATTTTGACTCGGACTCCAATTAGGGATACGTTTTTGGATTTTTGTCTCTCGCGAGTGGTTTCTGAACCGTACCTCACACCTGTAAGGCCAAATCAAACAGGTATCTTAAATCATTTGTCCCATCTGCTGTTAGGTTTTTAAATAACCTGTAGGTGAGCCTGTTGAGAATATTGCACCTGTTAAACTGTGATGACTGTATTTACTGTATTTATTGTGTATTGTTATTTAAGATTTATTTATTGTGTTGTTGATATACGTGAGATGCATGTTACTCCTGTTGCAAACCAAATTGCCCTTCAGGGACATTAAAGATTTTCAAATCAAAATCAAATTGATGTTGAGGAACATTGTTTTTAAAGTATTCTACAGTTAAAATTCCACAGATAAAAATGTGAAATGACTCAGTTTCAACATTTGAAATATTATCTATGTTCTGTTGTAAATAACATATTGGCCCATGTGATCTTATAGTAATCGCGTTTCGATTTTATTCTCAATTTACACTTTGTCCCAACTATTTCAGAATTGTAGTTGTATAAAAAAGAATTTGAAAAAATAATTTGCATATATGAAATTAATTTAGTATCATAAGTGTATTTTAATACAGTGAGGCCAAGTTTCAAAGACTGGTTCCACCGCAGTGAAATGGCTACTTTGGGGACAACAGTAAGCATCATTAAGACCTACTCAGCACCACTGGCTCCTTTTGAATTTCAGGATAACTAGAATGACCAAGACTGCATTACCATGCAAATCTGGTTCAGTTCAGTTTGTAACAGATTAATACTGTTATACTAGCTGGCCTTAGTTGTGGACGATACTAAAAGAACTGTTCCAATCCATCCTGTTTTTTGTTATCTCTCTGTTGAGGTACCTAGCTTGAGGATTTGATGCTGGAAGGTGGAGCTAGGAATGCTGCAGTCCATTAATTATTCAAGAGAGAATCAACACTCTTGCCCAACCCATGACATCTCTGTCCCGTGACAACCCCGGCTACATTTAAGAGTAATGTCTGCGGAGGAAACACAAACCTGATATTGAGTTTATGTACAGGTTCATACAGGTTACCTACTGGTTGTAACTGTACTTTGCTAAAAGTTTTTGGTGGACTACGTGGACTACGCTGCTGCCATGGGTGTTCCACATGGGTAATCTCACATAAATTGACAGGGGTCATCTCTTGGTCATTTTAAGACTTAATCCCCCAGTGAAATCCATCAGCTTAAGGATTTACAATGCATGTTCATTTTGGGATGATTTAAAGGTTGAGAGAGTTAGCTCAAGGGGTAAATCATTCCATAGGAGAAGAGCTCAAGTGTAGAAGTTTTAAATACAGACCTGATTTTACAAACAAAAGCGTAAATTTTGGAAGAAAATGTACAAAAAAAGTAATGGTTCTGAAAATGGCAGAGTAGGTGAGCAAAAACCTTAGTATTTTTATACACACTTGAACACAAATGCAATTTCAGTCAAGACAGCTCACTTATTCAAATAAAAATCCATTTATTCAGTATCTTACATTTATTTGGTTTGGGCGTTGAATAGATCTGCTTTGGGTACTCTGTGCTCTTACTTGTGCCGATCCTGAATGCAGGGAGGAGTTGCATCTGCCAAATGAGAAATGACACGGAATCCCCCGCGTGCATAAAGCAGATTTAAACACCAGGGGGCGCTGGGGTGGTGGAGGGTGAGCACCCGGGCAAACTGCAGCAGCAAAAAGCAGCTCACAGCTCAGCAAAATTCTGAATATTTAAAGTGCTCCGTAACAATCTAATGTTTGATTGGTGGGTGTATGGTGTGATGTGTGCAAGTGTGATTGGTGCGGGAGAGAACACGTGACTGCAGTAAGAGTTTCCCGACTGGACTGCCGAGCACATTTCATTCGCGCTGCCAATTTCTTCCATGACATTTCCAAGTTTTAAAATGAAAATTTTGCTCGACTGTCAATCTCTGCTCGAAATGAACAGATTTTCCTGTAAAGGTTTTTGCGATGAGATGCACTGCCCCTTCCTTGTTGTCTGTTTTTTAATGGTTTCAGTCAAAATGCTTTATATTCATATCTTCAGCAGAGTTTCAGACACTTGCCCTGTTTTTAACTATTCTGCCTCCACTGGTGCCACACCGCCGAGAGTCACTCTGAGTGAAGTCTCACTTTCAGCTACAAATGGCACTTTTCACTATAAGGAGGGTATAAATAGCAATGTTCATGATGACGACAATGTTTTTATACGTGGTTGGCAAAAAGGCTCATCTTACCCTTGTAGATCTCGGTCTCTAGGTAATTATAAAAACATCTAAAATAGCGATGCCAGTCAGTAGTGCTATAGGTTGCACCAACAGGTTCGCTAAGAGTTCAAGAATCACGTTTTAGAGGAATTCAAGCGAAGAATCAAAGAGGCTACTTGCCGTCGTATTCATTTTCTGACCACGCTTTCTGCCAGCCGCCAAACTGCGCGTGTACAACGATGACGTCATTGTTTGTAAACAGTGAACATCGCTATTGAAGTAGAAACTTTGGGACGCCTAATCCCCTGTCCACCAGGAAATGGAGGAAGTTGTCTTGATAGCGAGTGATAGAGGTGTTCAACAGGCAGAATCACCTTGCTTCCGGTAAGGGAGAGTTGGGAGGTCAGCAACGATGCAGGCTTGCTGTCGGAAGATTTTATAGTCCACCCCCACTTGGTGCTATCTGGATTGAGAAAGAATTCACCATGGTGGTCTCTCCTTGTGACCATGGAAACGGAGGAAGGGTTGGTTGGGTGAGAGTGTTGTGGGTGCTTTGGGATTGAACCACTTTGTCAACATTTGTGATTACCCACAAGGCACTGGGAAAATAAGTTCCCCCTTGTCTCAAAGCAAACATTGATCTACAGTTATGCATCTGCGCTAGACTATTGGAGATCAGTTGTGCTGGATTCCTCTGTGTACTTAAACCTCTGACACTCTATTAGTTTTGGTAGAAATAACAGACGGGATGTTGAGCCCCCACACTGGTTTATAACCATATTGAATGCTGTCAGTCATTTATACCTGAGAGACTTGTACACAGATACTGTAGAGTGCCGCGAGCTGTATGCACAAGTGCGCACATGAGCAGGAGACTGTGGAATGTCCCAGCAACCCCACACCCAACACATCAGCTTGTCCCTTACGAAAATGAACTAAAGGGTTACTATAGTGTACTATTAGAATTGTATAGTATTCTATAGGGCGGTTGTAGTGTTTTATGGAACATTGCACTAGCTATAGTACCACCATAGTTTTTTTTTTGTGGTGTTATTTTATAAGCTATGGTAGCCCTACAATATTTCAGTAGTAATAGTAAACTCTCTATTATGCATTCCAAAAAAACACACAATTACTACAGTGCTACTGATAGTTTTTGGTGGTAATTTTTTTAGGTGTTCCTATTGTGGTTTTTTGTAATGGGATGTGGCAAACCAGCTTGATTTGCCCTAAAAGCCTCATGAAACAGCAAAACACCTGTCATACCTCAAAACCATATGTTCCACACCTTTGACCAAGGTATCTACCCAGATGTGCTACAAAGGATGGAAAAAAAATTAATTCTAAATTATACAAGAAGTTTGTTGCTTGGCCTGGACTTTCCCCCCAGAATATCTGGTAGAATTGCCTTTTATCTCAACTTGCATGATTGGGAACCCAGTAACAAATGTGGGGTTATTAATTTCTTGAAAGTATGCAAACCTATTATCTTCATACTTGTAATTGAAGATAGCTTGATGGCAATTAGCCATATCTGGTTTGATCTAGCGGAAAGAAATGTGATTTTACCAAGTAAGCATTCTTTTCTTAAAGGTTCTTTTTTTGTGGAGGCAAAAGGTTGCTTCATGTTGCCTTGGCATGGGCCCTCCAAAATCCAAATAAAATTGTTTGCTCCTGTGAGAATTTACACAGAAAGTTCTGGTGGTCTGTAGTTCACACGTGAGTACAAGCAAGGAGACGATCGTGACTGTTCTCGTGTTCGTGAGAACGGGCCTCATTGAACACGGGGTGATACTGGTTATCAGCAAACCTTGAAAATATTTAGGGAATGAATCATAAACACATACACATGTACACGCACACACACGCACGCGCGCACTCCCACGCACACACACACACACACACACACACACGCACACAAGCACACTTACACAAGCAATCCAGTTTCGAGTCACTGTGTTTTTCATTGGGACTAAACCATTACTGCGTTGCCATGGAAATCACGACCGTATTTACTAGGAAAATGAACGAGATGATGAAAAGAAAAATAGTCATTTCTGAAAACTTAATCAAGGAAGTATCACCTATTTCTGTCTGCGTTCACAACAGACCTGGCAATCAGGGCACGGTGCGATATTAAAGAGCGGACATGCGAGGCAGCACTTGCTGGGTCAGGATGCCTTATTATTCGGAGAAAAATGAGAGACAGAGAGGTCATAATTGGAAAAATGAATAGCACAGATTGGACACAGGAAGTGATGAGAGCCATCTGCTTGTGTGAGCCAACTGTGTAAGAAACCAACTCTTGCTGCAGCTCCCGCATAAAGTTGTGACGTTTAGAGCTGACCAAAATGTGCACTTGCAATATGAAATAAAAAATAGTACCACTGTAACTCGCCTAGATACCTGGTTTAATCAATGTGCAGAATATCAATGAGATTACATATTAGGTGTTTCATATTAGGCTGGCATAATAACTATGACTGAAGTCACATCTTCATTCTAGAATTTTTTTTTCCCATGAATTTTGAGCATGTATTGAATCAGATTGAAATGGGGCAGACAAACTTTGTCAGCCATATTGAAATTTTAATTTGGACCCTCTGAATGAATTGAAGTGTCCTGATTGGCAAGAAAATGTCTGTAAATTTTTAGCTTCATTGGTCAAGAAGGTCAAGGGAAGAAGATTTTAAAATATTAGTAAAAATTTAGCGGAATTTCCTGATGACAGCAGTTGAATGGAGGTCAAAATAAATTGCATGGTAGAAACCAGACTAGTTGTCTTAAGTCTTGCAGTGTTGTTCATAAATACTTAACTTCAGCAAAATCGCTGCATAAATAGTTTACATGTGGGTCAAGAAGGAATGAATTTCAAAATGGCCACTATGGCCTAATTTAAAATGTGATCAGAATGTCTTAAAATAGCTTTGTTGTACTCAATGGATGCAACAAGCGTGCCAAGTTTCAGCCTCCTTGGTGACATAGCTTTTGAGAACAAGATTTTTTTAAATATTCATGAAATGTAGTGGTGCGGCCTTATAACGATGGAAAAATGAAGGTCATAATGGAAAAAACATGAGAACCAAGAATTTATGTGTTGAGTATACGTACTTAGTATGTCCACATCACAGTTCAGCTTAATTGCTGCGGAAGTTATTGTCAAATGACTGAAAACGGCATCTTCAAGATGGCTGCCATGGTAGCCATATTCAAAATTTGATCAGAATGCCTTGAACAAGCTTGGATGTTCTCATGGGTGGCAACATGCATGCAAGCTTCAGCTTCCTTGTTGAAGTAATTTCAGCGAAGAAGATTTTTGAAGATATTCACGAAAAGTCGGAGTGTGACCTTTTGACAGATGTGAGGTCAAGGTGAAAGTGGAACGTGCACTAAAACTTGGAATACATATGTTGAGTCATGGTGCTTGCTATGTACATAACACATCTCATCTGAATTGCTGCAGCATGATTGATAAAGGATTCAAAATAGCATTTTTAAGATGACGCCCCTGGTGGCCATATTTGTAAATACATTGTAGATCAGACCATCTTAAGTAAACTTTGGTGTCCTTTCAGCTTCATCGGCCTAGTGGTTTCAGAGCAGAAGATGTTTGCACATGGACAATTACCAATGACTGACACCCAACGACCGACGACGAACAAGCAGGCCACGAAATACGCCCACCAAACCTTCATCCCAGGTGAGCCAAAAATCAGTTGACTGTCAAAAAGAAGTTCCAATTCCAACACGGCTCACGCTATTTGAATGTAAAGAACTACCTAATGAAGATGACGGTCTCTTCCCCCAAGCTACGTCAAATCCAACGTGCTCCTGAGCAGAGCCAAAAAGAAATACTGGTATGACAGTGGAGATGCTTTCTGTGATGGTTTGTTTCAGGATTAGCCTGTTTTTTTTATTATTATTATTTATGCGTTATCAATGGATTATATTTATATTTGCTTCGCAGATGGTCTTCATTAATCATTCTCTATGAAAATCATGGCATCTTCGTGCCTCGAGCTCATACAATAGTATCTGAATAAGGTTATTGAAAATATTGGTTCCATTATTTTGCAGCAGAATATGCCTATCACAGTCCTGGCATGCTTTGTCACCAACTGCTCCTTCCAAATATGGCTGCAAAGGTTTCAATGACTAGATGTTCATCTTTTCAGAATTTAGAACATGGCCATATTACAAAAAAATAAAAAAAAAGGCATGAGTTGAATAAGAATCAGGCACACGAAATTAAAGTCCCTAAACTGGTAATGAATATTCATTCATGGTACATGACTATCTGTCATTAACTCTCAACTAACCCAGAGGAATATTCAGCCTTATTTACATAAATACTTTTCATTACGTGTAAATTAATCAATTGCAATTTTCATTCTTAGAATCATGAATATCTGTCATGAAATGTAAGTGAACCTAATGGAATTTTCAATGGTTATATTCAGTGGGCTTCATAAACACTCAAGATGAACTGTCCGGAGTGTGAGGAAGTGAAAATAAGATGAGGAATTTTATTTTTTTTTGCTGTGTTATAGTGCTGCCACCCCATGGCAGAACAGGAGACTGCACGTTATGTGGAATGCCGTAATCCAGTCATGTTTACTCATAATATATTGTAAAGTACATAAACAGGGATGCATCATCACTGAAATGATTCAGCTCAAATACGTTGCACCTCTTAAAAATATCAATGTCCTTCAGGAGAAATTCAATCTCAAATCAACTGGTGACTAAACCCAGCCTACTGTTCCTTCCTATTTTCTAATTAGGTTTACAAAAACATTCTGTGTGTCAGTGACGAAGCTCATTTGCATGTCTCGAATTTTTCGCTGCAGGACTTTTGCGCTTTTTACTTGCTGCTAGGGCAAAATACCATGCAAGTATTTGCCAGCAATGAAGAAACATCTTAATAAAAACTAATGAGCTTTAAATAATATTGACTGAAAAAGACATTACGCACACGGAATCCCTCATCTGTCAGCATTATTGAATCTTAGCTGGCTTTTTGGCTGCTAAGTCATGGGAAGATGTTTTCACTTGGGGCTGCTGTGCTGGGAGGTGCATTTACACAAAATGCAGTTTTTAAAATTATTATTTTATTTATCCCTTATTTAACCAGGGAAGTCCCATTGAGATTGAAATCTCTTTTTTCAAGGGAGCCCTGGGGGTAGAGGAGGAATAGCACAGCCAATTAGATCAGGGGATGATTAGGAGACAAGTTGAAAGATCCAGGTTGGGACTTTAGCCATGACACCGGGGAACCCCCGACCCTTATCGAAGAGTGTCATAGGATCTTTAATCTCGGGTTAACGAACAGCGTCACCTTCAATACAGTGTCCCCGTCACCGCACTGGGGCATTGGGGATTATTACACCAGAGGGAAGATCGCCACCTACTGGCCCACCAACACCTCTTCCAGCAGCAACCTGGTTTTCCTTGATGGTCTCCCATCCAAGTGCTGACCAGGCCCACACATGCTTAGCTTCAGCCACACAGCTGGAGCATATCAAATTGTGGTATGACTGCTGGCAAAAGATTATTTTATTCATTGAAGGAAAGAAGCTGTCTGACCCAACCTCGCCCCATACGGAAAAATAATCGCCCCTTAGTTACAAAATCATCTGATTAAACAAAATGTATTCAATAATTGGGTTCAATTTCAAAAAAAAAATGTTCAGTTTTTCTGGCTGTCTTAAGTGGACAAAAAGCAGCACATGACAAGATGATCGAAAGAAATTCAAGAACGGATGAGAAACAAAGTCATTGACATCTGTCTGTTTGGAAAGGGTTAGGCTCTGGGACAGTGAATCATGGTGAGAGCCATTATCTACAAATGGAAAAAATCTGGTTAATCCCGTAAAATCTAAGAGCTCATATATGGGTCCGTCAAATGCAGCTGCTGTATTCAAACTTGAGAAATTTCAGGCCCATTGTTTGTGATGTAATAGGAATTATAATGGAGATTCCCAGGTTTCCAATAATAACAAGTATGTCCAGCTAAATTACTGTTAAATCTGTATAAAATTATGCAAAAGATTATCTAGATTTTTTGCATTTGGTGTAATGCTGTTGCCATAAAAACCCCTTCTGGGTTTGAACATTTTTCTCAATATAAATGTAATATTTCTCCGATGCGCTGCAACCAGCAGATTCAATATGTGATATCCAGAATATGAAAAAAAATAACTTTCTGACTTTGAACCTACTGATGGGAAAACAGTGAAAAGTAAGAATGTAAGGGGTTCAGAGTTGAGCTTTTTCAATGACAATATGCATTAAGACCAGTGCTGGTCATGCTCTACGTTATCACAACTTTCCCTGAGCGTTTTAGATGCTTTGAGAGGTGGGCGAATATCATAACTCCTTCATTGCATCACCTAATTTTGGACATAATACGAAAAGACTTGTTGGATAAAGGCGAAACATAACACTTTCCCACGAAATGTCGAAAAGGTCTTCATGGTAAGCATTCCTGCTCATTAAAACAAGTTCATTCTATATTATGAAGTTGAAATGCTACGTGTCCTTTAGTTATTTATCTCCGCGGTGTCGAATGTATCTTCAGATTTTTCTCCGCACTTTTTGCACCCATATGCAGCGGCCTGATGGCCCCTTGAGAGCGAGAGCATGAGGCTCGTTGCGGAGGTGGAATGAAATGCAAAGAATGGCCTTGCAAACGTATAGAATTGATTTTTTTTTTATACTGGTTCCTTAGCTATGGATTATCCGCTATAGTATTTTTGAAGTACATGTAGTCAGCTGAATTTCAGCAGCGAGTGAATAATGGGCCATCTGCAGTATAGGCATATAAACATGCCGTTAAGGTTAATGGCCTTTTGGTGTACAACACGGGCATGTTTGTGTTCTTCGTGATAAAAAATGGGGTAAAAAAAACTGGAAAATAATATAAAAAATGAATACAAGAATTTCTCAGGTATGCTTTACTGTATGATTCGAATACATTTTTCAACGATTTGAAGAGAAGTTTTATAAAAAAATGAAAAATAGCACCGCGGGTGCTGTAGCTCACCTGAATTGTTATCTGTAATATCTGCGCAAATGGCTACACAGAGGCTAATTCAAAGAGGCTACCATACATGCCATTTTGAAATTCAGATCAAATTCTTATTTTGAAATTGGCCTAAGAGCAAAGGCCAAAAAAAGGTCAAATGTCAAAAAGAAGCAAAACCCAGCATATATATGTTGATGTTCATTGATAGCCACCTATATACCAACTCTGGCTGCGCCATCTGCAAAATCAGCTGCAAAATGGCCAAAATGGTATTTGCAAGATGGCGGCCATAGTTAATATCGGATCTGGACACATGAACACATTTTATTGTCCTCATGGGTAGAAACAAGTATGCTAAGATTCAGCTTCATTGGTCCAGTGGTTTCAGAGAAGATGTTTACAGTGGCAACTGTAAAAGTGGGCGTGGCCAAAACCCCTAGGGTCATATCTATGTCCAAATTAAAAATTTGGCAAGACCCATCAGAAATGTTTTAAGGTTTGTTATGAGCTACCCATAATCCAAATTTTAGCTCAGTTGCTGAAAAAATGGCTGACTAATGGCTCTATATTTGGCGGCCACCTGGCGGCCATATTTGAAATCGGATTGGAACGTCTCGGACAAACTTTGGTGTCCCCATGGGTTGGAACATTCATACCGAGTTTCAGCTTCATTTTGGCTCAGTGGTTTCTGAGAGTTTCTAATCAGGCCTGTCACAGTTAATTCATTTTTAACAGGGAAGGGGGACTATTACTATTTCACATTGAGTCAGGTAGGTTTGGATAGCTTCTTTCCCTTAAAGGGGACCTATTATGCTGATTCTTCTATTAATACATATAGGTAATGTTACAATGTTGGATGTCCATACTCGACCTCTGAAAAGTTTCTAAACATAAGATACAGGGGTTTTGCCGCAATCCAAGAATTTGATTTTGTGAGCGTAATTTCCTCTCTGAACAGCTCCTCCTGAGATCTTCACGAAATCTGGGCAAAACCTGATGTCAGGTTGTGCCGTCCAATTAATATAGACCTAGCCAAAGCCAATCACGGTACTGGACCTGCCCACACCGGAAACTATTCTACCAGACATGAACAACTGCGAATCATACTATGCCTTTGTAGCATCTACACTTCCAGAAATACAAAAGAAGAACCGCAGATCATTTGAGGTGCAGTTCTGTCAGTATTTCTCCCAAAGCTGCTCATGTATGTACTTTTGGTTGTGAAGAAAAGCACCCATTTCACTCCCAAAAGACATTGCCTCCAGAAATCAGTGGGCAGCTTTTTTGTTTGCTGGCGTTGAACATCCACGGTCAAAGGGAACGTTAGCTGTTTGTGCTCAGCATTTCACCGAAGACAGCTTTGTCAATAAAAGATAATTCAACACAAGATAAGCGTTTCAGCTGCTTCTCAAACCTGAAGCAGTTGCATCGATCAAGCGCTCGGAGCCACAAGCTGTAAGTAACCATATAACAGCAAATAATGTAAGTGAAGCTAACGAGTTACGGGAGGCTAGCAGGACCGCTAACGATAGCATTAACAACTGTCCTCAAATGCAAAATATAAAATGTAAAATATTTGAAGATAAAGCCTGTATCATTCGCGACTGTCCGCGACTCACAAGCTATGTTTCCATCCACTTGTCAATCAAATTTTCTGAAGTTCGCCAAAATATTCATGCAAATAAAGCTAGTGAAAATATGTTTCCATCTAATTGCATCTAAGCAAGTTTAACGTAGCGCGTAATGATGCCACATGCTGTGATGGGATCAAATTGGTGTATTGAATTCATTTCTGACATTTGATGCTGTTTCCATTCATTTTCGCACTGAATCGCAGAACCTTCAAGTGAACAAAAGTAGTTTGTTAGCCAACTAATTTAGCTGGTTAGCCAAAATAGATTGTGTTCACCAACAAATGACGATAATTGCACAAGTTGGAATAGTGCTTAGGTGCCAGCTATTAGCAGCATAGCAGACCATTATCAGAAGGAAACGACGGCATCAAAACACCTTCAAGATGCAGTAGCAGATTTATTCGGCGAACAAGGTTTCCATCAGCATTTAATCGCATAAGCCTTTTACCGATCAAGAGAAAATCTGATGAGATGGACTGTACAAACTATGAGTTGACAGCCTTGAAATCAAGTCTGATTTCACTGTCTCCGTAAAGTATTTTTAATCCGATATTACTTAATTCGTATAAGGACGTGTGGATGGAAACATGGCTCCAGATGCGGAAGCAGTTGCTTCACTGCATAAGCCAACCAAACTGATGGCCTGTTGAATGTGGCTGCAGCACTGCGGCTCACGTAGCTAAACTACTGTTGCTAATGTTTGGGTCCTAAATATGCAAGAGTAATATCAGGGGAAATTCAACAGAAGGTGTGTGAACATCAACCTCATTTGAAGCAAACTTTTTATACTTGTTTGTAATTTGGATGCTTGGTACAACCGAAGCAGTCCATAAGCTGTTGGTCCACTTTTAGCTGCTCCTCACTGTCTATGGGTGAATCTCAGAGCGTAGGCTGCATCCTTTGAAGGCTGCATTTTTAGGGGTCGTCACATAATTCCATCTGCCGAACTGACATAATGTCATTTCATCTCCATTAAATGGCTTTGGTTTCAGTGAATTGTCACTGGTTTCCCTAACTTTAACCTTAACTCTAATCTTTAACCCAAAACCTAACCATAAATTTAACCTTGTCCCTTACCCTAAATGTCAGTTTAGAGGATGGAAGTGAGTGATGACCCCTAAAAATGCAGCCTTCAAAGGATGCAGTCTATGCTTTGAGATGCACCCTGTGTTTCCCTCTAAACACAGACCCACTGTATTTCTACAGTCTCTTGTCTACACTTGGGTATGTCGACCCATCCTACAAATGTGTCTGTATGTAATGGATTCTAGCTTTCCCTGCGTCCTAGCTATTGAGTAGAAAAACCACTGTACCTCACCACTGTTGCCGTAGCAAACTGCAAATTCGATAGCAAATTTGTGCTTGAGCTGCCAGACTTTTGCACTGCATCCTCCACTTTCACCGCTGTGTTTATCAGAACAAGTTCATTTCTTTAGATCTATATTCAAGTATAGCGTTTGATTGCAGAATTTCCCCGCCGATTCCTTATCACATGGCAGACGTTTCTCACGTTTCACTCAGGGGAGGCAGACCCGGAAAACTGCATTCTGCAAACTCGTCCCGCCCAACTCCGCCCTCCACAGAGCTGGCCAGTCAGAAGACAGTGGGCACTTGGGGAGATGGGCCATACCAGAATAGCCACTCCAACGAGGCGTTTCAGGTAGACTACAATGGACTACAAATGGGTTTTTTTGAGGATGGCATTATGAGGTAAATAAGGACCCTGTGTTGGAATTTGAATGATTAGGAGTACTCTAGGGGAGTCCAAGATCAAAATATAACCTTGGAAATATAGCAAAAGAGGTCCCCTTTAAGTCCTGCCATTCAGGTGGATGTTACTTTGACACGTACCACCGACCTAGACATTGTTGCCGACCAGGCACATCGCTTCATGGAAACGGTTTACTCTAATGGCAGTGGCCTCTTTCAGCAGAATAATGCTCCCTGCTTCAGTGCAAAAATGGTTCAGGAATGGTTTGAGGAACGCAGCAACGAGTTCAAGGGGTTGACTTGCCCTCCAAATTCACCACATCTCAATGCAGTCAAGCATCTGTGGGATGTGCTGGACAAACTAGTCCAATCCATGCAGCTGACAGGAATTAAGGGATCTGCTGATCTTGGTGCCTGATAGCACAGCATCTCTTCAGAAGTTCAGTGGAGTCCACACCTGTGTGGGTAAACTGGGTATGTAAGTAAAACTTACACAATAAGGTATGTGGTCATAATGTCATGGCTGATCGATGTACATAAGAAATAAAAACGGGCGGAATACACATTTATATATGTGCGTGCACGTGCGCATATTTGTGCGTGTGAGTATGTTTGCTGTAGTGTTGTTTATCAAGGACAGCTGCCTGCTAATTGCCCTCGGAGGGAAAGTAAAAATTGGGAAAGTAGAAGTTTGCTACCACAGGAGGGCGCATTTTCTCCCCCAACCCACAGCCACGTTTGATATGGCAGCTGGCGATTATCTGGCTGTTTCTTGTTTTTCTGAACAGACTTGAGCTTCCTCATTTTATAACTTTCACCCTTTACGATTTTCCTGATGATAGATGGTGTTATATTCTAAAAGGCGGCCATTTTCATTAATGCAGATCAGGTTGAAACCACTGACCTTTAAGCACACTATGATTTTATCTCTGCTTTTTAAAAATGTATCTTTGCGAATGTGTCGATAGTATCTAATGCGAGCAAAAGAGCTATTGTTTTTATCCACTGTAATTTGTCTTTTAATTTAGTGACTGTTCGGGCGAAGTGGAAAAATCACAGCACAAGGCAGTTTTATTGGGGATAACAAATTGTTCTATTACACCATCGGAATCACTTTTCCCTCGACCCGGGATTAATGCCTGCTTGTTATTGATTGCAAGTTCAGATTTTAAGTGGCTTTCTTGGGAACCAAACCTGGCTGAATTCTGCAGAATTACACTTCTCAAGGATTCTCATACTAAATGGTGACGTGGGGCCAATGGGGTCTGCCTAGAGTGAAACACACACTATTTACACAGTTAATTTTCGACTCTCTAATTCAAAGGTGTGAACAGTTTTGATTTAAAGATAGAGACTTTTAAAGCACATTTCATGCATTTTCTCCTCTCCTTTTGTGTTCCATTATAATTAGGTCCAGTCTTGCTTCTGTGTTGTGTGGAGATCAATAGCATTGTGCATCGGAGCTGGCTTTGAGACAGTGTTCTGTTGTTGAGCTCACTCTTGACAATGTTGTGTACTTGCAACATAATCTCATTCCGAGTGACGCTACCTCACCAAGCGTCGATGTATGAGTCGCAAAAGGAGGCTTTTAGCGTCCTTATTTGACACTTACGGTTAGGGTTCAGGTTAAGGTTTAGGGGTTGGGGGCAAGTATCGTTTTAAACTGGCATAAGAGAAGGACGCCAGTTTCACTAAAGGACGCGTCGGGATAAGACTGGGCTCGTTCTTTGGGAAAATCACTTTTTGACAGTGCACTGCAGTTGAGCTTATTGACAGTGTTCTGCAGTTCAGCCCACTGCTTGACAACCCTCTATAGTTGAGTTCCTAACTGACAATTTGACAGACGAGCCATGAAACTGAGCCCATTATATGACTATGTTTGCTAGTTATGTTCCTAACTGCTAGATTGTTTCGTATATGAGCCCCCTGTTTTGCAGTGTTCGGTGGCCGAACCCCGTGTTGGACAGTGTTTGGTAGTTGAGCAACCTGTTGGACAGTGTTCCACACTTAGGGAACCTGAAAATTAGTATGAGATTGTTTACTTTAGCTCCTAACTGTTAGATAGTGTTCTGCTGAAGGCCCTTTAGTATGATAGTGAACCCATTCTGTGGCAGTATTTTGTGGTTAAGCTCATTCTATTGGGCGTTGGAAAAAAAACCTGCAGTATGGAACATCTTGGCCAACTCATGGATTATTTAATGGCCGGTGCCCTCGTGGCTTTATATCTCTAGGAATGTTGTCTTTCTGCCTTTGCATTATTATCATTTGTGTCGGCAGCTTTGCAGATAAAATATTGCCAAGTATTAGGTGCTTTTTTTGCAAACACCTCTTTTTTAACCTCACAGCAACCAGGCAAAATAGATTTTGGTAACACCAGAGAAAAAGAGGTCATTCCTAATTAATACTTGAGCGAGCTTAAGCCCCAAGTGATTACAGGTGAGAACATAATCTCTTTCCATTGCTTGCCGAGACACACTAAAACAGATTTTATTTCAGTATGAGCCCAGTGTTACGTGCAATTGCAGGCTGCCAAAGAAAAGCCTTGTTTGTGTACTATCGGCTTCATTTAAGAAAAAGGGTTTAAAAAAAAAAAAACCCTATGCTTCTTCCCCAGGCGCTGCTTTAGATATTGGCTGCTCGCCAAGATAAAATAATGGGAAATATTTTTGGTCTTGTAATCCCCTTCCCTTGAGAAATGCTGTGATTTTCTATTTTTCAGTCTTTCCCCATAAAGTGTCTTAAATACGGCAAATGTGCCGCCAAGGTTAAGTCCAAGTACGGGCAACTCGTTTGGGCACCAGCCGTTTGTTGTCCGTTTGCTCGCTCTGGAGATGAATTGTTTTTGCTGTCTTTAAATGAAGCACTGCAAGTGACCGATTCTACATTCCTACTGCAATTTTGTGTCCATTAGGGTGTAATTGTGCTAAAACCTGGGATTTCAACCGGGATCTGTGAAAGTGCCACAGACATTCACTCTCTCAAGTGCCCTCCTCCTGATGTTAACTAAAAGTTTAACCCTTCACCCTCATACTGAGAGTATCAGCCATACTTTCAAGACTGGGTGGGGGACCCTGTGTCCAGTCAGACTGGAAATCTTTGATTTAAAAGCTATAGAAGTGTTCAATATTTCTGGATGATTGTATGCCTCCCTTCTTGTTTAAATGGCCTTAATATTTGAAACAGCCGGTGAATGCTTCCTGAGTCGCAGGTTTAAATACTGCTAGCTCAGGTTTGTTGCTCTGGCAACTGCAATTTTTTTTTCTCACGTATTAAAGTAGTATTTATTTGTGCCACTGGGTGGCGGTGATTCGACGCCATCTGGAATATATATGAAAGGCTGTTTTTCCGTCAGCAGCGAAGTGTGATCGTGACGCAGAGCTGATCAGCCTCTGTCATTCAGATTTGTACTGTAACTGAGACTCGATCCCGATAAAAGCTGTTGTCGGATCGTAACCTGGAGAATCATCCTCACAGATGCAGGTACACGTCAAAGGGGAAAGTTTTGGGAGAAATTAGGGTATCACTTCTGCTGAACTCTTCAGTGCCTTCCTTCTCTTGGTTTATACCAGCTATGATAATTTTTCAGCTGGGTCATCCTACAGCTTCAGTTTGGGGCAGAATAATACTAAGAATAAGAAGAACGCATGTCTGTTAATGTGAAGCTTAGTGCGGCAACAATGGAACGTCTTCTTCTTTGCTGTAGTCGTTCGACTGTCTCTCTTAGTTTTTGCCTTCCACACGTTCCCTCTGATCCATCCAGTGCTTCATTTCTGTGCTCTTGCTGAGATGATTTTATCTCCCTTTGGTTAGTTTATGGTAATCTGCCACCAGTAACCCCACTTATACTGTTCGAATGCAGTTTCAAAGCAATGTCATTCATACCACAGCCACTGCGTGTACCCCGTAATGTAGCCCGGACTGCTAGCTTGTAAATAAGCGTTGTGTCCTGTGTGAGGAAATGAGTGACTGGAGGGGAGCTGACCACATCCATAAAGTGTGCACTTGTCTCCTCTCCCGGCAGATTGCTGAACTCTTACTGCAGGTTTACTGCGCCGCTCAGACTGCCGGCCCAGAGCACTAAAGCCCCCTCTCTCTGAGCTTTTGTTTAGCCTCTTCCCTCAGTACAGGGCTTATCTTATCCACCTGTCAGATCGCCGGGCTCCGCTGAGGATGCTAACGCATTCTCTTTGCTGGAAACGCTGCCCGGGCTTCGCCCACGCGGTCCCACGCCGTGCGGGACGACCTTCAGTGCGCGTTCCGAAAATAACGTCTTCAAAGAGCTCTCCCCTCCGTACACTCCGGCGCTGGTCTTCAAAGCTGCAGCTGCGTGTGAGTGTGTGTATGTGTGAAAGAGGGAGCGAGAGAATGAGAGAGAATGTGTGTGTGTGTGTGTGTGTGTGTGTGTGTGTGTGTGTGTGTGTGTGTGTGTGAGCGTGTGTGCGTGCAAGGGAGCGGGAGAGCAAGAGAGAATGTGTGTCTGTGCGCAGGACGGATAAAGAAAGGGTGGGAGTTGGATGGAGGGAGAGAGAGTGAGAAAGCGTGAGGACGCTTCAGTCATACTTTTCAGTCAGAATAATCAGTATTTCTCTACCCAGGAGCATTTCACATGCAATTCAGGATGGTTGCATTCTGTTCATCATCAAGGTATAAATGAATATTGTTTGGCTTGTTACTAATAGACTTGCAACCCAACTGCTGAATAAACCACAAATTAAGTAAAGGCGCCTCTCTGCACTGAATGTCCAAGATTGTAGATTTAAGATATTTTTACTTATTCCTCCCCTCATACTGCACACGTATCCAAAATTAAAACAGCAGAGCAGCATAATGGTAGCGACGTCTGTTTATGTTTGAATCTTCCCTCTTACTGCTGAGGCCTCAGGAGACTTGAGTGGAATCTGTTGTTGTCCAATAAGCTGCCACTGCCAGTGATGTAAGCAATGATTCAGCTGAATAATATAAAGTAATCATTTCGGAAATGAAAGGGAGGCCAAATAAACTATTTGGTTCATATTTTATTAAGATTTGAATAATACGTATAGAAACATAAAAAGGCTTCAAATTAGGTGGTTGAACTCAAGTGTTTACAGTTCTTATAAAATAATTTGCTCAAACTTTTTAACAAATATAACCCATTACACATCTCCCTCTATCATTGTCTTGCCTTTCCAAATTGTCTATTTATTCAACCGTAAGTTGCTAGTACAAGCCAAATGAGCCAATCAAAGTTAACAGTCAGTTGTATTGAGGTTAATGAGTTCAAGCAAATTATTTTGATAGAACGCTAAACACCTGTGTTCAACAATCTAATTTGGAGCTTACGGATTTTCTCAGTTTCTGACTCGATCTCTTCACAATTTTTTTTCCACCTTAAATTGCTTGCAAAATAGAAATATAAACACAGTATGTTAAAGGGTCTTTATTCTTCATGGCACACGGTTATTTCTGTCGCAATGTAGCTTAAGATGGAAGCTTACAACTTCAGAGATGAAACGCACCTAATTAAGACATATTAGCAGCTTAGTAAAATCGTACGATTTTAATTGAGGTTGGAACAAAAGCTAGCATACACAGGGGGGCATCAAGACCGAGTTTGAGAACCACTGGACCACCAAATTACCGCTTAATATGAACGCTGCAAAAATGGAAGAAATCCAGAAGGGGTCGAATACTTTTTCCACAGCTCTGTAAGTGTATTCGTGTCAAAGTCAACAATCTAGAGTAGAATTTATCTGAGTAAGAACAGAGGATTAACCCCAAGATGTAAACCACCAGTAAGTCACATAACAGGAATAACAGATTTGAGTTTCCCAGAACAGATCTAAAAAGCTGCACAGTTCTAGAACAGCATCCTTTGGGCAGATGAAATGAAGATCAACTTTCACTGGAATAATGGTAAGAGTATGGAGGAGAGATGGAACTGCTCTTTATCCTAAGAATACCACCGTCATAAGTGAAGCATGGTCAAGGCTGTGTTGTTGTGTGGGCATGCATGGCTGCCAATGAAACTGGTTTGCTGGATTTATTGGTGATGTGATTCCTGATAAAAGATGATGGATTTATTCTGAATTCTACATCACCGATTGCATATATTGTTTCTGCTCAGAGTTCGCAAAGTTCTTCAAAACTCATTAGCTGCGCCACACAGAACAAAGGGACTATGACCTGAGGGATGAAGCACTGTGAAGGCCTAGCAGTGCTTTACCAGTGAAGAAATTAAGCATCTTGTCTATAGGTTCCAGACTTGAGGCAGTTGAATGCAAAGTATTGACAAACGAGTATTAATATATGCTGGTGTCGATTTGATCCATTACTTTTGAGCCTCAAAAATCATAATGTTAATGATTATTAAAAAATTGGTGCTCTAACACCGGGATAGAACACTGGGAGCTCTGGGAACTAGTGGTCGAAGAACTGTGGTATAGAGGTCAAAGGACATCATTCGCTTTACTTCCGGGTGAAATCCAGACTTGGGGTAAACCATACAGTTCTTATTTAATTTTGTGCTCATTATTTCTTTGATCTAATCTGTGCTGGCCATTTTCAGAGAAGAGTTGGATCATATTGAAAAAAAAAAAACAAAGATTCTCTGACTCGTTAGATTGTAAATGTATTAGGAAAGTAATTAATCAAAAGTGATTAATCCTGCCCACAAATGCGGAAAGAAATGTAATAAAGCAAAGTGGTTGGCGCTCATTCATAATCTGCAAAGTGCTTAATACGACAAATAATATGATAATCAACTAGTTTGACGGTTATACAATAGATGATTTGGCTGCTCATGTAACCCTTTTTAATTGCTCAGCCACTAGAACAACATAACGGATCAAATGTGTCTAATTTTGCCATAGTGTTCCAAAGTCTGTTTTGAAACCGCATAATTGTCTTTCGATTAAAGGTGGGCTGTCACATTTGCGTGCAAGGCCTTTGCCAGAGCTGCTCTTTGGTATCGCTTCTGTTTCGCTTTTCTCAATTAGTCCTGTAATTTCCTGTGTCTGTTTGCCATTTGTCTTCAAACAATGCGCCGCATCTGAAATTTGCACTGCGCTCTAATATTTAGCCGCTGTGCATTGTGGGAAAGGCTTTGGTGAAAATGTCGTCATTGCTGTAGCATAATTCTATAAAGTCAACATTATAACTTCATAGATTGCTGGCTATGTCAGAAATTGATTCTGACATCCCTGATTTCTCAGCAAATTTCCATATAAATGTGCGCCATTATGCCTGTGATTATAGGAGCAGGTATGTTCCTGTGAGTGAATGTTTCTGACTGGATTCAGGAATATTGCCTGCTTGCATCTAATAATTTATCCTTTGATACAAATTTGACTTGTGGCTTGTGTCAGCCGTTTCAAACTTGGGTTCTGTAATTTCAGTCAGCTGTCAGTTAAGGCCTTTGTTTTGGGGTGAATAGATTCTTTAGCCAAGTAGCAACTCCAGAATCCAGGAGTTTGGGACCCCTACTCTAACAGAAGCCCAGCCTCACCGCAACATTATTTATTTATATTCATTTTTTATTTAACAATATGATATGCCAAGCTGGGGATCATAATTCACTTTGTGACATTCTGCCCCCTGACTTTTTGGGCCAATGCAAGAGACCAGCCTTTGTAGTGTGCAGTTATTTTCAGGCCTCTAATTGCTTACTGGACACACTTGTGATGTGGTCATGCATATTTACACAGTCACAGGTTTGTTTCCCAGAGGGCCATTTTCCTGAGACAAATATAAATTACTACGAAAAATCATCCTGCAGCCTACTTTCTCCTGCACTGAGAGTATTTTACATGTTAACGTTCAAAAACAGAAAAGTGTAAAGCATGTTGTTCGACTATTCTGCTGCTGTTTTGCTTAGCTATCTCTGAAAACTTGATTTGACCGTACATCCTGTTCTGCGCCGAATATTTGTGTAATGAGAGGTTTTTATGAATCAATAAAGTCACATCTCAGTGCGAAATCAAATTGAATGTTAGCGACCCCAGCATTTTCAGAATGTCACTGTGATCGTTATTGGAGTAAACATACCTCGATCAACAGTGTGGTGCTGTGAAATTTAATTTCTTGTCTTTTAGAAGCTAAGCTTCAAGTGACGTCACCTTCCTGTTCCGCGGCTTTTGTTGAAACAAGGCCACACTGTAGGGGAAAAACAAATGAGACCAATGGGGCTCCCAATCTAATAAGCTTCCTTTGTGACAGTGTCTCTCTAAATTGGAGTATATAAATTGGACAGAATTCACTGGTTCTTCTCATAGTGACTTTAGCATGGCAAGGCTGCTATATGCCTAAAATAATTGTTGCTGCATACTATATATGTAACATATCTTGCTTGGGCAATTTCCCATCTCTGAATTTTGTACAGGGCTGCACAAATTTCACAAACAGGTTTGACATTGATGCATTTTCTATTTTTTTACTAATCACTTTTAATCCACTCTGAAATCTTTATTTTGTTTCTTTAGAGTCACTCAGAGGTGGACTTGCTTGCGTGTTTCTGATCATGGTCCTGCTGCATAACCCCACTGCGCTTGAAGTCACAAAATTATGGCCAGACATTCTCCTTCAGAATTTTCTGGTAGAGAGCAGAATTGAGGGTTCCATGAATTATGCCAAATCGCGAGGTCCTTAAGCAGCAAAGCTGCCCCAAACCATCACACTACATGAGTTTCTTATTGTAGAATGCTGCATTACCTTTACAGCAGATATAATGGGACCCCTACCTTCTGAAAAGGTTCACTTTTAATTAACAATCCACAGAGTATTATCCCAAAAGTCTTAAGGGACATCAAGAGGTTTCTTGGCAAATGTAAAACAAGCCTTTGTTTTCTTTTCGGTCAGAAGTGATCTTCACCTTGCATCTCTCCAATGCGCGCCAGTCTCGCCTTTCATGGTGGAATCATGACCACTGACCTTACCTGAGAAACGTGAAGCCTGCAGTTATTTAGATATTAGTCTGGGCTCTTCTGTGACCTCCTGGCTGTCTTCGATGTGCTGTTGGAGGAATTTTAGTAGGCATGGGCTGGCCACTCCTGGGAAGGTTTATCACTGTTTCAGTTTTTCTCCATTTGTAGATAATGGCTCTCACCATGGTTAAATGGCATAAAAATGGCTTTATAACCCTTTCTAGACTGATAGACATCAAGAATTATGTTTCTCAGCTCTTCTTGAATTGCGTTAGATTGTGGCATCGCGTGCTGCTTTTCTCCTACCTTACATTCTCAGATAAGTTCTATTTCAGTCATTTTTAGATTCAACAGGACTGGCAGTGATCACGCCTGGGTTTATTTAGTGAAATTGAGCTCAATTATCTAGTAAATTTGTATGTTTTGTTGATTTATTAACTAAGGACACAGTTACTTCTTCACACGGGGCCAGGCAGGTTGGATAGCTTGGTAACACTTTATAATGAGTACACATTACTAAGTGTTAGTTAAGCATTGATAAAAACTGAAGTCATCATGTATAAAGCATTGTTGTCATCTTAATACTCATTAGTATGTAGTTTATAAACAGTTGTAAATGTCTTACTCAACTCATCATTAATAAGAATGTTAGTTATGGATTGGTAAATACTGAATTCATAATTTATAAATCATGTTTTTAACATGAATATTCGTTGGTAAGTAGCTTATAATCAGTTATTTTTTTCTTCATTAGTAAGCTCATCAATAACATGCTTAATTATCGCATTTTCAAACTTTAAATTTATTAATGCTTAACTAATGCTTAATAATGTTTACTCAATATAAAGTGTTACAGATAGCTTTTTTGAAAAACTAAATTTTCTGTTTACTTGGGTTATCATTGTCTAATATGAAAAGTAGTTTGATGATGTAAGACTTTCAACAATCACAAATATTAAAAAATGGAAGGGGGGGGGGGGGGGCAAATGCTTTTATTACTCTGCACTATGCTTGCAGAGGGTCTTTGTTCCCCTTTACCAGCTGCTTGGATGTTGATTTTTGTCGGGATCAACACATTGGCTCAACTCATAAAATAAAATCTGTTAGACGAGGATTCAGATTGTCTGGTCATCGGAAATATTTTGTGCTCATCTGAAATATTGTCCTCTGAAAATGAGTCAAATGGTATTTTGAAAAATTCCCAGGAAACGTGCGTAACCTTCTGGTGCCTATGAGACAAAGCATTTGATATGAAGTATTTATCTTGGATCTTGCGTGATGATACTTGCCTCTGAAGGTGCATGTTTTTGTGCTTGTATAACAATACTTAATGTGGCCCTACAGGCATTATGGGATGCGGTGTGATTCAGTGGTTGTGGATGTCAGCTCATAACTCAAAAGTAATAGGTTCAGTTAGCAGCTGGGATGGTGCCTTTGTGTGCTTCAGGAAAGGGCTTAGGCTGCAGTACTGGCCTATAAACATTCAGTTGTATAAATAGACTGCATGTTTTATGTTACCTGTTCGAATTACTCAACTGGAGCATCTGCTAAATGGCAAAATGCGGGGAAAGGCATATCTGTAGTTGAGGAAAACCTATGATACGTGGCTCTAATTGTTTTATGTGTGCATTGGAATTAGGATCTGTTACACTAGGCTGCAGTGGTTTTAAATATCCGATGAACAGGTATAGTGCGGAGGCCTGATGGGTTCAGGTGTTTGTGTTTGTGTGTGTGTGTGAGTGTGTGTGTGTGTGCGTGCGCGCGCGTGTGTGTGTGTGTGTGTGTGTGTGTGTGTCCATGGATTAATGGAGTGATCTGTAATTATTGCCTGTGATGGAATTAGAATTATCCCTGTGTGTTGATCTATTATACTACGTTCTGATGGTGTGTTAATGTAATCTTACCATGTGTGGCTGATGTATCGTTTCAACTATCTGTAGTAAGGGGGTCAAATGGTGTACATTTACGTGCGATCTTGAGTTGGAGTGCAGTAGTTGCTTGTGCCTGCCTGAAAGGGCATCTGTTTTCCTTGCATCCTCATAAGTCCAGTGCTTTTCAAGCAGAGCAGAGATTTATACCTGATACAAACAGTGACTTTAACTTTATAAAACAGTGTTCATTAGCAATGACCATTTTCTGTTTTTATTATTTCAGTCATAATAACTGTGGCGGCTATCACTTTCAAGAGCGTGATTAGCGAGCTGGCACAATCACTACAGCTAATATCTTATTAATGCCGCAGCAGAGTTAAAATGTATAATTTATTTCATGTAGTTTTAATTCAACACAGTTAAAACTTATCTTTCCCCTAAGTGCCTATAAATCCTGTGAAATTAAAACAAGCCGCGAGCAGTGCCGAAACGTGGCGCCGCTAACAATTGGAGGGCTCTGCATTCGTGTTTTGCATCTCAATTATCATTTTTACGTGCTCGTTTCAAGGATCATAAATTCTTGTGCTTAAATTTTTTAGAGTAGATACAGTGTCCTCATTACACTTACATTTGGGGAGTGATTCGCTGCAGTTAATGTTTTTTTCACCAACTGAGGCCATTTGTGCCCCCTACTGGTGATTAATATTGTACCATTTGAGGTCTCCTGGCTGAGGTATTTGAAGTATTTCAAGTCCAGTAAAATCGATTGTTTTTGGATAATAAGTGAATTGATAACGACATCATATGAGATATCATCGTTCGGGCAACAAAATATTCGGTGCAGGAAATTTCTCAGGACCGCTGCTGATATTACAGTCCAGTCCATAAGCACTTGGAGCAATTTGAAGCATTGACTTAGCTTCGTATTTTGACTTTTAAGCATTTTACTTACTCGCTCCCTTACCATCTAGTCTTTACAATTTGCACCTGTCTTTAAAAACGCATTTAATGAGTTTTTTTTATTTTTCTTCTTCTTCTTATTGTTTATTTATTTATTTTTTAACCACCATGTCCGTGAATGACACAATCTGTGACATTGCCAGATTATTGGTCTAGGCTACCTTTTTTGTGTGTGGTACCTGAAATATTCCTAGAGTTTATAGTCGATAAATCAGGGGCAGTCAACCATATCCAGAAATTCCAACCAATCAGTTTCACATCTGATTCTACCAATGAAGGTAGAAAGTTCAGACTGTAGAGGCTGATTAGTAGAATCAGGTGTGTAACCGCATGGCTGGAAGGGAAGCCTGCGCCCACAAAAGCCCTTCTGGATAAGATAGTTTACCCCTGGACTAAAGTGAGGTCGAATTATTCACCACACATTTAGTCAGGAGAGGTGTTGTATCTTGCCAAGGAAGGTAAATTGGGTAATATTTCTGCAAAAAAAAAAATGTCTCTCTGTCATTCCCAATCTTATGCTCATGATGGCTCCAGAAAAAAAATGGAGGGAATTTCTTCAAATTTAACTCACATCCATTTGAACACAAGGATGAACTAATTATATTTTGGTGTTGGAAGGTCAAAGTGACCTCACGTTTGAACCATTCTCCCTCCCCATTAACTTTAAGGCGGCAATTTATTAAAAGTACCAATGCTCACACATTTTCACTGCTAAAAATATCAAACTTCCTGTGCTGCTTCATTTTTGGACAGACTTGTCACTTTTACTGTTTTCTTGATGATCCCTCACTTCCCTTTATCCTTTTTCATCTCTTCTTTTTCAGCTCGATAGACTTCCATTCATTTTCAAAGGCTCTTTTACTGTCATATTTGATGGTGAGACGTTTCAAGATTCCTATACACCCTCTAACTGTCCCAAAAAGTGTATATTGATGTTTTTGTTGTCATGACCCCTCTTTCTTTTCTTAATTATTCCTCCATCCTCCATCCCTCCTTCTGTTCTTTTACCAAGTTTTGCAGCTTTCCATCTAGAACCTTCAAACTCCCTTCACGCGAAAGACTTCCTCAAAGAATGGATGTTGAAGTCTTTCCCCTCCACCACACACATACATGCAGACGAACGGAGCTTTTCTCTCCTTTATCATCATCTCATCCATATTACCCAAATATATGATCTTAGATCTTTCATAACGTTTGAACCTTTTGTCGTAGAGAGTTGGAGGCGGGGTTGTTGGATTTGGAAAATGATCCCATGTTAGTTTTTGTTGCCTACGTGGGTTGGGTTATTGGACTAAAGAAGAGTCTCATGTTTAATACTGCGACTCCCCTCCGTTCCTGATTGGCTAAGCTTTTATCCTTCTTAATTATTGAACCATTTGTCAGTGAGAGTTGGGAATTGGGTGTTTAGACACAGTAAAAGATCCCATGTTAATTGACTAATCCCCGCCCCCTTTCCTGAGAGGCTGATATTTCATCCTTCATAACCATTGAAAGATTTGCTAAAGCGTGTTTGGATGGGCTTTCACTCAGCTCTTCTCCAACAGTGGTGTGCATGAAGCGGTGTAGATAATGGATGGATAGATGAACAAGGTTCGATTTCAAGTTCATGTTTGCCAGAGTAGTAAAAACAGCTATTATCTAATGTCATTAACCATCAGTTTTTTTAATGTATCAGCTCAGTTTGAGAACTGGTTCTATTTTCTAGTATTGTCTCAGCACTGGTGTCGGGAAAAGGCCAAATGATACCGAACCCTGATAAAGGGAATACAGAATAACAGGGGTTTCGGCGCGACCGATCTTAATCAGCTCCACTGAAGTGGAAATGGGTCAGAACCAGCGCTAGATTCTTGCAAGCCCTCAGATAAGCTTGGATAAGGAGTTTAAGCCAATCCAGCTATGCTTTTCACGGATTTCATAATCTTTTCATCACATGATAGAAATGACTTGTTCAATATGAGAACATAAAGTACACTTTCCAGGATGTGATTGACATATCCAGTCCTCTTTCCCAGGGCTCGCGTCTGAAATTACGCCCTTTAAAGTGTGTTGATTTGCCTCAACCATTTTGGCTTCAATTTGTATACAAGCAGAGCTTTCATCAATCACACATTCTGCGCAATTGAATTAGGCAAATTTCCTTTGAGTAAAGAAGTTGCCAACAAGCACTTCACTGCAGTCCTGGTTTGCATTTAGCCAGTACATGCTTCTCTCTCCGAGTGCGGTTCGGTGAACACGTCTGTGAGAAGCTGTGAGGACCCTTGCGTGACAAGTTTAGTTCTTTTCATTTTTCTACCATCAGGGCACGGTGCAGATGAATGCGCTGGTTTGAGTGACAGGTGGCATGAGGGGGCGGCGCCTTGCTAAATCAGGAGGCGTGAAAAGGCGGATCTCACTGAAGGCAACGGTGTGATTCACAGTGTCGCAGTTGATTGGAGCTGCCAATGTCCCAGCGATGCTGACGCCGATGGAGACCAGAGAAGGGGCCTCATTTAAAAGGAGGTGCAAGAAATCGAGGGGGTGGAGTCTTGAAAATCTGAGCTGGAGATGGCGTCTACGCAGCATTTGACCTGGCAACCCCCGACATCCTGCATCATGGGATAACAGAACTACACCACTCCCCCACCCCCCAATCCACCCATCTGCCGAGGCTCTCATTTGATTCGTCGCCATGGGAACATCTGACGACCAAACAGCTGTCCAAATATTTACCCGCCTATGAACAATCAGGAAAAGGCGCATGCGTCATATTTCAGCTGAAATACGCAAGCATACTGGACGAGTCTGCAGATGTCCCATAGCCACCAGTGGGGTCCGGTTTATCTCTGGCTCCAGATGTGCCTGCCGCTGACAGTGCGGTTTGGGGGGGGGGGGGGGGGCAGAGCTCAGGAGTAAGAATGCCATGTTTGTCCTGCTGTTATGTGGGACGGCTACTCCTGCCTGTCCGCTGGTGCCACCCGACTCCGCGACCATTGAACCCTCCTTCTGCAGTGTTTGTTCAACGGCCATCATCCTGTGAAAGCAGTTAAAAAGTAAAAAAAAATGCATCAATTCTATTCTTATATGGCGCACTATGAATTGAGTTAGTAATGAAGAAAAAGGAGTTGGATTGATAATGGAGAATTAAACCCTTTGAGCGCCGAATAAATTTTCAAGGAATTAAAAATGTAGTTATCCTGAGCTGTTGAAAACCTATGATGTGGCAACTTGTTTAAAAGAGCTTTCAACAGCCTCTGGTTTTGATATCTTACACCATTGGGCAACTATAGTTGCCTATGGCGCCCGAAGGGTTAAACGCATGATTTTTCATGGAAATTATGAACAGGGTGGGCAGTAATAAAATAAGCACTGGTGTAATGGCGAATTGTGAAGTGGTCTGGCAATGAGGAAATATGAGTTGGGATGGTTTCGGCGAACTGTGAGTGGGGTTGATAATTGAGTAATATGAGCAGCTTTATAACAGAAAAGTGTGAGCAAGGTTTGTTAAAGGGAACTAAAAGTAGGCCCGGTAATGGTTAACTATGTGCAGGACCGACAATGAGGAAATATGTATTGGGGTGGCATTGGGGAACTATGAGAGGAGGAGAAATATAATTTGGGTTTGTTCTTTGAGAAATTTGTTTCGTGTTTCGTAATGGAGAACTACGAGCAGGGTTTTGTAATAGAGAACAATGAGTTGGTGTTGGCGACAGAGAACCATAAGTAAGCTTAGTAATGAAGAAATATGAACACAGTTGGTAATGGATTACTATGAGTTGGATTGATAATGAGGAAATATGAGCTGATTATGTGACCAAAAAATGTGAGGAAAGTAGTTTTAGAGAACTACGAGTTTGCTTGGTAACGGTGAACTGTAAGCAGCATGAGTGGTAATGAAGAAGTGAGTTGGTGATGGGGATCTCGAGGAGGATTTATCATGGAGAAATATCACCTGCGGTTGTACTAGAAAAATATGAGTAGGCTTGGAGATGGAGAAATATGTGCAGGGTTATTGATAAGCAAGAGATGGTAATGGAGAACAACGAGTGGGTATTGATGATGGAGAACCAGACATGGGCACGATTACAGATCTACGATTACGATTATGAAGCAGGATGATTACGATTACAATTACGATTACACATGTGTAATCGTAATTGTAATCGTAATCATCCTGCTTCATAATCGTAATCGTAGATCTGTATTCGTGCCCATGTCTGTGGAGAACTATGAGTAGAGTTAGTTATTGAGAGTTGGGTTTGAGAAATGATTGGCAAATATGATTGGCACATATGAGCTTGTGTGGTAATGGTCAACAACGATTTCAATCCGGAGAGCCAAAAGTTAATGAAGTAAAGATAATTGTTTATTATACAGGTGAAACAAAATCTAGATGTGAAAAGTCTTAGGCGCTTAGACTCTACAGAGAGACTTGTTATTGAGGGAAATCTGCTCTGAGCAGCAGTGGGACGAACACATCCCACCCCCCCCCGCCGATGAGCTGGATGGAGTGGTGACACTGATGAATCAATGATGATTAGATGGTGATGAGGAGGTCTCAGGGCGATTAGGGTTTATATGGTTTGTAAGGGTTGGTTTACAATTAGGATTTACAAACATTTGTATAATGGAGTATTATTAGTAGGCTCTGTAATGGAGTAATATGATGAAGGGTCAGTAAGGGAGAAAAATGATAATGGTTGTCAGTGAAGAACTATGAGAAGGACTTGTAATGGAGGAGTGTTAATGAAGTGCCTGGTCACAGAGCTAAGAGCAAGGTTTTAATGGTGCACTATGGGCAGTGTTGGTTGTGTGAAACCACAATCAGGATTGATACTGGAGAGCTGTGAGAAGGTTTGGGTACAGAATAACAATGACTGAAGAATTTTTGCAGTTTAGCTGTGTAAGGCATTTGCATAATAAGTTTGATTCGACTGATTAGCAGATCAGAACATGAGGCTTGAGAGATCGCACCTCTTCACGATGGGGCGAGATAGCGCCTCGCACTTTCTGTTCGCAGACGAAAGGTGGTGCGAATTCATATCCGTATGCATTATTTTATCCAGGTAAAATTGTCATTTTAACTCATGTAGCAGTATTATCCCAGCTTGTGTGACATCACGTGAGTGCTGGCCAGGCATGAATAACATTCATTGTGATTCCCCTTTATATGTATGTTAACCCTTTGTATGTGGGCTTTCAGCCCCAGGCTTTGAAGGATGAATTGGTTCTGTTCACAATTATCGGACTTTTCAAGTTCTGCCCTCTCTTTGAATATGTTGAGATTCAGCTGACGGTTTGAGTTTGTCTGGAAAGAGTCAACCATATCTGATACAGTAAACTTCGCCCACAGCCCAAACCGTCAGCGTGCAGCTAAAGTTCAGCAACTTTATTCCTTGTCACATAATGATGGCGCATTTTCCTGGCAATTTTTTCACTTCCCTGTTCCTGTCACAGTATCGTCAAAAGCTAAATGTATTCTAGCGCTTTCACACTTTTGGCGCGAAGATGTGCTTGTTCCTAAATGCAGACATGCAGCCTCCACTTTTTTTCTTGTTTTAAAAGGCGCTGCTTAACTGTCACTGTGGCTTGTCTCCAGTTCACCGACGGCAGTACCTTTGCCTCTCAGTGTCATCACTGTGATCTCAATGTCCATTGGGAAGGGGAGAGAAAAGATTTAGGGCTGGACTCAAGGGAACACCTTTTGTTGGCCTTCAGGACTGGGCTGTTCTTTGAGTAGCAATGAAAAGTCTGATTGTGTTGCAGTGTTGTACGTTGTCCTATTGGAGGGCTGTGTGTGTGAGTGGCGGCTGGAGCTGCGGATAGAGAGTGATGACAACCCTGCTGCTGCTTCTCTGTGGAGAAACACACCAAACCCTTTGCTATATATTTATGTGTGTGTGTGTGTGTGTGTGTGTGTTAGTCTCATATAATTACATTTGTGAGACTGAACTCTTGAGAAACCACATTTTTATGAGGATGTTTGGAATTGCAAGGACATTTTAGGTGATCCTCAGGGGATTACAGAGGATTACGGCTAATTGGTTGAAGTTAAAATTACGGTTTTAGTTTGGGTTAGGCTAAGGTTACGGTCGGTGTTAGGCATAATTTGGTTGCGGTTAGGATTGAGGAAAAGCACTGCAGAATGACGATCTCCACCCATGTATTGTGATACACACACGTGTATGTGTGTGTGTGTGTATGTGTGTATGTATTAGTGTTTGTGTGTGTGTGTGTGTGTGTGTGTAGAAAGAGAGGAGAGGCAGGCTTCCACAAATGTCAAATGTGAGTATATGAACCCTGTGTGAAGCGTATTTTTGTGTTGAACATCACTGCATTGATATGCGACCTCATTGTGCTGTGCTGAGCTGCGCTTTAGATTTGCCTGGCGCAGCCGTTAGGTGTCCTTGAGTGTGGTGATTTGTCTTGCTTCCCTGTTTGTGCTCTGTGTGGATGTGAGCAGAGCTGCAGTGCTCTGTTAAAGAGTCATTAACACACTTTCCAGAGGATTGGGAGGGCAGGGCTGACCCTCACAGCTCAGAGCACTCTGGGAAGTCTCAGCATCCATCATTATTACAGCTAAACAGAGTCACTCACCGGGCTGCTTAGCACTCTACACCTCTCCCATCGCAGCCTACAGCAGCTAATACAGGGGCCATGTGTCTCACAGTCACTGCAGTCTGAGGCTGTTGGCGTGTTGTGTAACCTCTCCACCCCTGTGGCGTTCTGCGAGAGACAGTGTTTTAAACTCGCCGGGGAATTTTTATTCTACATCCTGCTTATATTTGCTCTGAATGACCTCTACTGGAAACTCACTGAGTTACTGCTTGGACTCTCTCATCGCTTCTACTTATGAAATACCTGTGGGTAATACGTCTGCGGGGGTGTGAAAATACGAGAAGGTAGCGAACTATGTGTGGACTTGCGGTCAGAGAGAGGAGGCTGAGGCTAAAAGAGAGGTGGGTGGCGCCGGAGGATAGGAGGGCGGGGCTGGAAGAGAAGAGGGTGGAGCTGGAGGAGCGGAGGGCAGAGCTGGAAGAGAAGAGGGCGGAGCTGGAAGAGAGGCGGGTGGAGCTAGAAGAGAGGCGGGTGGGGCCAGATGGGAGGAGGGCAGAGCTGGAAGAGAAGAGGGTGGAGCTTTAGGGGAGTAAGGTGTGGCTTTAGCAGGGGAGCTTATGACTGAAACAGAAGAGGGTGGAGCTGGAGGAGAGGAGGGCAGAGCTGGAAGAGGAGAGGGCGGAGCTGGAGGAGAGGTGGGTGGAGCTAGAAGAGAGGCGGGTGGTGCCAGAAGAGAGGAGGGCAGAGCTGGAAGAGAAGAGGGTGGAGCTTTATGGGAGGAAGGTGTGGCTTTAGCAGGGGATCCTATGACTGAAACAGAAGAGGGTGGAGCTGGAGGAGAGGTGGGTGGAGCTGGAAGAGAGGCGGGTGGGGCCAGAAGAGAGGAGGGCAGAGTTGGAAGAGAAGAGGGTAGAGCTTTAGGGGAGGAAGGTGTGGCTTTAGCAGGGGAGCTTGTGACTAAAACAGAAGAGGGTGGAGCTAAACAGGGGGAAATGGCAGCTGGAAGTGAGGAGGGTCGAAGTTTAAAAGGGGTTACCACATAGCCGGAAGAGAGGAGGGTGTTGCTGTAACCAAGGGGGGGGCTGTGGAGCTAAGAGCTGAAGGCCCAATGAGTAGAAAGGACAGAGATGAGGTGAGAACAGAGGAGGGAGGGCCCGGATGATCTGAAGAAGGCTAGTTTGAGGTGTGTAGGGCAGAGCAAAACTGTCAGTCTCAGTCGACTGCGGTAGCATGATCGGCCCTTATGGAGGAAGACACACTGCTTGGACGCCAGCACGGTTGCCATGGCGATGGGAGACAATTTTTTTCTCACCTTGTTATGCAGCCCGACCCTCCGACCCCGCTCCTACTGCAGCTCGTCACCCCCTTCAGAGTACAGTCAGAGAGCCCTTCATTTTCAGGAGGAATCAAAGCGAATAAGCATGTGTGATCACGGGCCAAAAATAAACCGTTCACTCAGTCTCCCAGAGATCGTGTGACAGAGGGAGGGATGCGGCTCAGATTGCAGGATGAGAGGCCGTTTGTGAACTGTATGTGTGCTCGTGTGTGCCTGCATGTGGCTTGTTTGTGTCTGTATGTGTTCATGTGGACTTAGCGTGTTTCTGTGAAAATCTGTGCATGCTCCAGGGGTGTAATCGTGCACCTCCGCATGAATGTGGGCACGCGTGTGTTCATATGTGTCTACATTGAACTGTGTGCATACTGTCGTGTTTTTGTTAAAACATGTTCAGTACGTATGAATGTAGCTGCAGCTGTGACAAAACATGTTTTCATTTATTAGATTTTTAAAGTTTAAAGTGTCCAAATATTTATGTTTTTTTAATATTAATAAAAAACTTAAGCGTTTAAATTTCCATGTTTTCTCATCCAGTGGTCTATTACTTCCCTAATATTCTATGATCTTATCTTGGTTTCATTTCAGTGTCGGTATTGAGATGTCTAGGCAGATATCTAATCAAAGTCATAATTTTGGTATCATGACAGCACTACTGCTGAGGAAACACACGTCCTCACTGCAGTGTCCTGTCTCTGCAGTGAGGGCCCAGCAGTGGAACAGCTGTTCGTCAGCAGGAACTGAGATTACTAGCAAACCCTACACTGTGAGCGGGACCAGAGCACGTGTGCAGGACTGTATCAGAGGGTGCGCAGTGCTCACACATGTGGGAATAGGGTATATCAGAGCATGTGTGCAGGACTGAACCAGTTCTGCGCACGTTCCCATATGTTTGGGATTCTTTACATCAGAGCGTGTGCACGTAAGCCGCAGCTCTGTCTCAGAGTGTGTGCATCAGTATCAATGCTGAATTTCCGTGTGTGGGTGAGACCCCTCAGAGGAAAGCCGGAAGATATTTTGGCGAGCAGTCCTGTAGCTCACAGACAGAAGCTGCTCTCGAAGTTGACTCCTGTTCGCCAAGAGGATGAAATTAAGGTTGAGCTCTTGTCCAAATTCCCCATAAATTAAGTCTCAGAGATGGATTGCGTCTGCCGCTCTCAGTTCGTTCCAATGTGATAATTACTGTAAAGCTTTTTGTGGTGGTTACCCATGCACTAATGCAGTTGGGTGTTGGTGTTTCCCTGAAATCGGGAATAATTGGGTATCGACATTTGTATTTTTATTTATTGATTGTGTTGGTATGCCTTGGCTGGAACAAAGCATGATAGGCATTCTTGGGCATCGGCGGAGCTAAATGCTGATCGCTTTAGGGATTTGTGATCACATCTCCAGTGTGGAACACCAGCTGCCGGCTCCCTTCATTGAGTTGTATTGTCTGTGAGGTTAGAGAGTAAACGCGTAACGGCGTGATCTGGGTTTCACTGCCAACTCGACATGCTGTGTTCAAACTTGGCCTGTTTCAGTTTCACTCTGAGGACTGTAAGAAATGAGTGTCTGATGTGAATCTCTCTGCATGAAAGCATGTGAATAATTCATTTCCGCGCTCTTAAGGCAGTATTTAGAATACATATTTCATGGCAATAACTCGAAAAATGAAAGAGGTCTTTAAGTAGGGATTCAACCGAGTTATTCAAGTTTTGGTCGAAAAAAGAAGTATTCAAGGTGTAAGGTCACAAGTGAGTGATTATGAGTTTCTTTCCGGAACATTTTAGTGCCTTATTGCCACAGGTGTTGAAAAGGCTATGCTATCCTTAAACATCAACTCGAAAAAAAAAAGAAAAAAAAAACTGTACCACTAGTCGAAGGCATAAGGCCAGATTTAACTGCCATTACTGAAGGAACATGCAGAGCCTCCTCCTCGGATTGCCTTCGTGCTTCTGTGCTTGGGTCATTCCACCCTGTGGTTTGGCGTCGAGAGAGGAGAGGAAGATGGGGTTTCGGAACTGGGCCGCAGTGAGCAGATTGGAAGGTGGGATCAGGGTCCTGCTTTAAAAGCTCCTCGTCTCTGCGCCAGATGGTTGCCGCGGTGCGTCCCTGGCGCCGCAGTGCTGTTGTGCCCTGGAGCAATTCTCGTACCCTGAACCCCTGGCGCCGCGGTAAATAAGCGGCGGTACAAGCGCACGATGAATATGCAAGTGGTGTCCGCCACCTTTCCTGAGGCTATCGACTAAACGGATTAGAAAAATAATCACACTCACTGATGGCGGATAGGAAATTAACTTGTAGAGGAATTGAATGTTGCACATTTTTTAAGATTATTGCATAAGTTCTGTAATACCTCTTAATACAGAAGAAATGAGAGCTGAAGTGAAAGTGCTGACTTTTTGATGTTAAAGTGTATGTGACACAAAATTTTTCAATCCAGTATTTGGTTCTTAGATATGTTTAAAAAATATTTTGACATTAAAACACTTCTAGAATTGAATTGAGCCCATATATTTGCGTTCAAAAATACCACTATATTGACTTTAAATTTATCGCAAGGACTTGCAGCCTGAATAGTCACGTGATTTACTCTTGTGAGGTCAGTAGATTTGACTCAAAAAAAACATTGTGGAAAGCGAGAGGAAGATGGTGTGGAAAGGAGGCCGATATCGTGTAGCTGGAGTGCCGAACAACCAGAGCAGAATGCATAGGTTTTATACACTGGGCATATCGATGTGTGCATTTCCCTCCGATCCCACGGGTCATATTTGTGCAGCGGCACCGCGCTGATTTTGGAGAACAATTGAAGACCATAATGGAAAAATGATCAGTCACATTTTCACATTGTGGAGAAACAATGAATTAAAAACTCAATACGATCTTAGAAACAAAGTACTGAAACAGATGCAAAAATAAATTATAATCAGATATAATATTATATATTATTAGAAATATGATGATAATAGATAATATATAAAATATAAAAAATGCTAAATTTTGACTGAAGGTTTTTCCTTTGAGATCTTCAAATGTAAGCGAAATGACTCAAAGATGAGCCACACTGAGAATACAACCAGTTACACAACCGTCACGAATCGGCATTCTTGGACCCAGTCTCTGGGACAATTTTAGAGGTAAATTCTGTATTTCAGGCGGCAGAAAGTAATAAAAAATTTTTTTGTCTGGAATTTCTAAAAAAAGTTTTTGTTTATTGCATATGTCAAGCAATCGAAAACAGGAGAAAAAAAATGTTTCATATCCACTTTAAATTCAGCTGGTGTTCAAAACAGTCTACTGTTCCTTTTTCTCTTTTTAATTACTTGGTGAGTCGGCCCATTGGTAGAATATGGTTAAACTGGAATATGTGGAGAGGTCAGGAAACCTTTCCTGATTCTTAAAATGCCTTTTTTCTCAAGTTTCTCAGTCTCTCATTCTAAGCATTTTCTGTTTCTTTAGTGTAAACCTAGTTTGTTGTTGCATAGACGTTGGCAGCTGTATTAAATTGAAGTCAAACTCTGATAACACCAGATGCAGCTCGGGCGCTCAAGCGCATCCCAATGCAAATATGGATCTGACGCATGACGCCCTTATGTTGTGGAAGTGTAGTTTCAGCGTTGGAACAATGGGAGCTCAGAGAAGTACATACTCTAAGTATCTGAAGCCACTGTATGCGATTATAGATGGTCTTCTCTTTCACATTTGAAAATCAAAGCACTGTTCATTTCACTTCAAAGCTGTGCCTCTTCGGGCCTATTTAAATGAAATAATTAGTCAGTGAAAATGCATTTGACAAAGCTTCTGAAATTGTAATCAGTACCCAATTCTGACAATAAAGTAATTACATATGGGATCATGCTTAGAACAAAGACGGCTGCACAACCAACGGCTGGAAGTTCAATCAACTCTAGTGCTGGAGCACTTTTTGCACTTCAGTATAGTTTGTCCTCTTCTGAATCTAAGAAACTAATGTTTGTGTTAATTTGAGTTAAGGCGTATCTGTGCACGACTGTATTTAACCGAAGCAACTGCAGTATGGCTGCCCAGCTGGTGGTGCAGTGTAGCATGTCTTTCATTGGCGTGTTTAAAAGTGAGCCCACTCACTTACTGTACACAGTGAACCCAAACATTATAACTCACTCGAAAGAATAGAGCACACCGTTAATCCCTACTGCATGAAACAATTTAATCATTTGAGTCGGATTTCAGTTTTAAAGGAGGCGTACGGTGTTATGCTAGTTTTAAAATCCATACTCTTATTTGGGGGGTCCTACTAGAATATATTTACGTCCTTTAACGTTCAAGATGGAGTGCTACATTTTTACTCCTTCCTACTCAAAGGTTAAGACGACAGACATTGAACTCATACTGTGCTGGAAAGCCTATGACCTGAAGTTTCAAAACAAACCGACTGTTGATTTCTGGCATGTTTTTCCACCAAGTTGTTGTCGATGCTACAGAACCACATAACCAAGTGTAGCTGCACTTCCACCTGGAATGCCTCCACAATAACCACATACGAGCCAAAATCCTCTCCACTGCATATGTTCGAGCACGAATCTGATCATAAATCGGATAGATTAATAAAGATTGGCAATCGACATGAAGGTTTTCTGTGAATTTTTCCTCAGGAAGATACAGCTAATATTATATACATACCTCTGTCACGTAAACTCCGTAAACGCTCTGAATATTCACTCTTTTTTACATTTGTCTTTACTGGTACATTTGTGTGGAGTATTTTTACATCAGAGCTACAGAGGTAATGTGTTAGCATGTGCATGTAGCGCAGTATGTGATGTGAACACGTTCAGTAATTACCAGGATGTGGGGGTGGACACTACAAGACGAAACAATAGACAATGTGAAATGCTGTCTACATAGTCAAGCAATTATTTCTGGTTAAAAAGACAACTAATTAGTGTATGGAAGTAATCAAAGTATATAGTGATTACTGTAGCCTTTATCCCCATATGCTGTCCCGACAGCAGACATTAATCAAGTCACACTTACCAGGATGAGGCAGCACCTAGTGTTGGAGAGAATAGGCCTTGGTGGGGGCGGTTGAGGGAGAGAGAGAACAGGGGTAACACCACTGGAGAAGTTTATGGATCATCGGCAGATTTCCCCCAACTTCCTGTTTACGGCTTCAAGTCCAAATCCCAATCCCAGAATCTCTGTTAGGATTGCCCCTCTACGAGGCTCTACAATGTTCAGCTGGACAACCACGACCTCTGATCCCCGCCTCCTAAGTAAATATGACTTCACTTCTAATAACAAAGCCCTTTTCTGTGGAACCTTCTGTCACATGTATGGAAGCCTCTGTAGTCTAACAGTTTTGCAGGTTGAACCAGAAATAGATTCATGCAAACACCAGGTTCCTTTCGCAACCTTGAAAGGTGCGCAGCGTTTTATGTTTGTGACTGAGGACAGGTTCTTAACACAGAGCTGCTTATTGTGGGCATATACAGTGACATAAATTTTCACAGCTCCATATCTTTTTGAAGATTAATTTAGATTTAATTGAGGTTGATGAACCACTGATGAACGTTCAATTTGAGATTTATAATGTAGCTTTATTTGTTCACAAATTGAATTCATCCAATGAATTTTATATTGCATCAAAGCAGGTTGAAACTGAGTCCAGTATACACCATTCACAAGGGAGGAGTTGGCTATTTTATGACTTGATGTTTCTCAGCTTTAGTTTGCAAGCTTGACCATAATCATCAGACCATAATTCATTTCAGACTAACAGCACATTTAAACAAATGCATTTATTTTTGTTTGTACTGGAGTATCAAGGGATGGGATATTGGTATAAAGCCAGTCAGACCAATATCGTATGGTCCCGACTGCTGCATGCCACAATGCTAAAAAAAATTACGAACTGAATGAAAACGTGAAATCAACTGCACTTGCACTGTGAAAAAAATAAGACTTTGACTCATCTTTAAAAAAAGAAGTAAAACAACCAGCTTCAAAGCACCTCTGAGTTGACTCGACGTCAAGTTCCAAGTGTTTTTTTTTCTTTCAAAAATGACTCTGAGACCACTGGGACCTGACGTTGAGCAAACTCAAAAATGTTTTGTGTCTGGTTGCCTCACTTTTTTTCAAGTGGAGTCAACTTTTTATTTTCCACAGTGTGGCAATACAGTTGCTGTTTCACTGATGGAGTAGATTATCATAACTAGTCATTTGTGATTGATCTTGAATATCTGATGTGAATGTGAATTGCCTCGTGGTCGGAGTTGGCATGACTAGGCTTGCACTCCCTAAAATGGGAAACGTGGCCGGTGGAATCATTCTGTCAGGCATTGGAAGTCATCAGTAGAGCACGTTGCCTCTGTCCCCCAAGTTCACTCACTTTCTACAGAGGCCTATGTAAATTAATTTTGCATTTTGATTAAAAAAATCAAATTTTGTTCTCTCTTCCCGAAAGTAATCCACTTCATTAGAAATTCCTTTTTTTGACGAATGCTAATGTATTCTGAAAACAATGGCGCATTATCATTGTGGGAAGGTTGCTGAACAAAAGGCCTTTTCACTGCTCGGTTTCAGCCAGTCCTGCCGAAGTTCACTTCTTTAATCTTCTTGTTACTTTTACCGAACATAGATCGGCTCCGGCGCAGAATACATTAGGCGCGGAGATAAACGGATCTCTTTATTACTCCATAGCTTCAGCGCGCCTGACGTGAGCTGTTTGCAACAGCAGTCGAACTTAATCAAGCCATTCACATCCTGCCTCCGCGTGACATTTAATCTAAATAGTTTGAAAAGGTGTCTCGTCGTTTAATTAAAAGGAGAGCAGTTCGCGCGAATTGTATGCCGCCGCGAGGGTTGGCCAGATTTCCGCAGCTGGTGATGGACAGCGCCCTTTCTGCCTCGTGGACAGCTGGCACGCGCCACCTCGGACCTGGGGGAACGAGAAATGCCGGTAGAAACTAAACCATACGCTTTGTATTGTGAATTAAGGTTCACCAAGTGCAGTTAAAATAATTGTTGCAAATAAATGTAACGTAATTATTCGATCATTATTTTTGGCGGGCGTGATTATTTCAGTATTGTGGCACAGCAGGGTTGCATGTCAGCGATATTCGTGACGAGAATTTTAAAAAGAATTCATGTTCTGATGTGAACTTTATATCCCAGCATGCTAGTGAGTGGCATTGAATTGAAAGTCAATGGGAGATAATTTGGGTACTTACCTGCACAACTAATGTCAGTTAATGTCAGTCATCTTGGCACAGTAAGGTCCCTGATTAGGTTTTTCAATGAGTAACTGCATATTGAAGAAGATGTGGCAAGTACTGCATCGCTGTCCACTGATGACCTCATGTTGGTGCACCCCTGCACCCCACAAATACACCACAGCGTACGATCAGACGGCCATCCTAGGACCATACAGCCCAGATGGCTGTGTAACCTCCACAGAGTTTTGGGCTATCGTATCCGCAGCAAAAGCTGCACGTTCCCAGTCACAACCTCTCAGACTCTGACAAGAGTGCTGGATAGGGGAGACTGGCGTTTGATGAGCCATGGGGACCAATGAGTCATATCACTATTTTGTGATCAATCGATGACAGAGCTGCTTAAAATAGGCAAAATGTTTGACCATTGACAGATGAGTCACGGGGATAAATGAGCCATATCACTATTTTGCCAATTTTAAACACCTTTGGCATCGATTAATTGCAAAATGGTGATGTGGCTCATTGGTCCCCATGGCTCATCGGACCCTAGTCCCCCCTATTGTGAAAATGGTGCCTGTTTTCCACTGTCAAAGGGATGAGGATGAGCAACAGGACTATGATTGCTCACTAGCCACCTGAACATTTTCACTTTGCTTTCATCTCAACAGCTGCTGACAGAGCCAATGAAAATTGGGAAATTATTTCATTATTTTGACCGAGCCCTGAAAAAACTGAATCTGTCTGTGGCATACGGTCTGTGCTCATTGGTTTTATTCACTATATTTTAGAACTGCCTCTAGTAAGAGGAATGGCACTTGTACACATGATGTATGACAGTTTGACAGATGCGTGACGGTTGTAGAATTTTTTGTCAGCTTTTCACCAGCAGGTGTGGGTTGTTGCATTTGTGGCACATGCAAGTTAAGTACCTGCGTTCAAGCAAGGAATGGAGGTGGCCTCGTCGTATCGACGAAACGTAGTTTATGGAATAATCATCATCTTCTCCACATCCATGTCAATGTCTGCTGCAGATCCTTCATGTTAACCTGTTCGATAGATCCTTTTCACATTTTATATGCCTTTAGATCTTATCAAGATGGAGAACTGGATTGATTTTGGGCTTTGTATTTTCGATAATAATAAATTAATTAGGTAATTAATTTCCCAGCACCCAAGTTCCATCATATTGCCTGATATGTAAGCAATATCACCTTGAAATATTGCCTTCTGGTTCTTTCACTCATGATCAATTATTGCTGAACACTACAGCAAAAAATATCAATACATTAAGTAATGAGTTAAATAGTTAAATTTATCAATGACTACATGAAAAATGGTTAAGTGTATTGATGTGTGAGGCAGTCTGAGCATATATTAGATAAAACTGGCATAATTTAATAAGTTAAAGTAATAAGTAGTCAAATTTATTACTCTCCTCACGTAAAATAGCTAAGTGTATTATTCATTATTAATGTGTACATATGGGCAGTCGAAGAATATCTAAGATAAAAATGGGTTCAGTTTGTAATAATTCTATAAGTTAAAAAAGTTAATTTTATTGAACCGCAGAAAAAATGAGTTCTGTGTATTTCCCATGATTAATGAGTTCAGACGGGCAGCTTGAGGATATAAAAAAATGGGTTTGGTTTATGGTAATTTAAAGGGATACTGCAATGTTAGGACAAAATGCCAATTTTTTTGTGGTGTTTCTCATTTCATTCATGCTGTTTGGGGCACTACTGTAGCTAGAGTCTCTTTGGAGACCTTTCCCCCATGTACTTTGCTGTTGGGGCTGTTTTGAGTGTTTTTGCGGGTGTTTTTAAATATGTGTGTATGTCTGTTTGTGAACAATTCTTGTGAACAAGATAGAATTGCAGCTTTTTAAGATGCAGCCATGAAAAATTACAGGCGAGAGATTGGGATAAAAAGGCAGGCGGAGTTTGAAGATGGGTGTGGTTTGAGTGCTCATCCACTGAATCCCTCATCCTGAGTTCTGCCATAGTGAAACAATATCAGCATTAAGCCGCTTTCACACCGGACGGAAAACAAATTTTTCACATGACAGATTACATTCAAAGTCCATGCAAAGACGCGAATAGGGGAGACTTGGTCTAGCTGTTACACGTTCATGTTGTTACATTCAAAATAGTTCCGATAATAAAACACTGACTGCTCTCTAATTTTTCCTGCTGCTCCACGAAGGCGAGTCCCATCTTTACGTGACAGAAGGACGTACGTCAAAAGTCGCAGGTTAGTGTTTCAGAAAAATGCTTGAAAAAGTAACTTTCTTGGTGTTTGGGAGGTTTCGATTCACATCAAGTGTAATTGATACATACCCGAGATTTTCTGGATTATGAGAGAGGAAGACATTAGCCACTGTGTAACACACCCGTGTAAAGATTGCATTGGAACATTTCAAAATGACGGGACAATGGCGAAGGGCTGCTGTTGGATTAGTTGATACACCCAAGTTGTTACAGTAAGAACTTGCCCCAAAACCTGTAACAACTTTGGCAAGATCAGATTACCTCACTGAATGACTTTCTACCTTTTTGTATTTCAGAAAGATGCCTTGAAATTACAAACAAATAACAAAACGTGGCAATGCCATTAGAGAATAACTCAAGATGTTCCTTACTGTGGCTTCATGGGATAATAGTAGTAAGGAATCCCCCTTAACTTGCCTACTTAAGTGGGAAACACGTCTCACTTAAGCAAATTCTTAGTGTAACAAAATGCCCCACAACCTGCAACAAACTACCCCTCCTGTAACAAACAACCCCATATATGGGATACTTTGTTATAGGTGACAGGAGTCTATTTTTTCCTCACGAGAATTACACATGCATAGAATATAGGGGTTGCTGCAGATCAGTCATGTAGTCTAATGAACTTTCTTATCTTTACCGTGCATATCGATAACAAAAACCTGATAATGTTAATTCTACAGCCGTTAAAAGAAAAACTAGACCCGGTCTCCCCTACACGTGTATTCGCGTCTTTGCAAGGACTTTGAATGTAATCTGTCTTGCGAAAAATTAGTTTTGCGTACCGTGTGAAAGCAGCTTTACTGTCCCAGCTGCTGCGATCACACACAGGCTGTGGTTTTTCTTGTTTTCCTGATTTTTCTTCCAGCCCGACAATCCACTGCATGTTTAAGGCTTTGTGTTGGCTTTGGACCAAAATAAATCCATATCCTCCTCCAGTGTTCCGCTTTTAATGTTACATAATTTGTTAGGATAAGTTTAGATTACGATCAATAAGTTAAATCAATTCTCTAATATCAGGGACCTGCGTCAGCCTTCGGCAAAATGCTCAATCGTTGAATTAATCATCATTGTTGAATCAGTCATCACCAATAATACGGCTTTATTGTTTTCTACACTTTTGCTTTACATCTTTACAGTTGACAATATGAACTAAAATATCATTAGCTTTTCGCGCCTACTTTTTCATTTTTGTGGGAAAATGCCCCCTCTTCCTTCTGAAACCGAATATAATCTCACTGTCATACAATTAAAAAAAACACAATTGGAAGGAAAAAACGATCAAACATTGTCATTTTGATTATGCTCAAGGTGGTTCATCATCCAGGATAGATTTTGGGAAGGACCTGAGATTTAAAAAAAAAAAGCCTTGGAGGGCGGTAGTAAAGATCGGCCAATAGTGTCGTTTGCGTGCAGATAAGAATGTTTTATTCAGGGCCCTTTTATGAATGTGCCGAAAAATGTATCTACACTGAATTTCTGTGTCCATTTAAATTTTTCAACTACTTCTACTCTGGTTCAACTATGTGAATGACCCTGTTCGCCAGGCTGTACTCTTCATACGCTAGGTCACAAACTCATTCTTGGAAAAAGCCTCGACAATCCAATAAGGATGACATTAGAAGTACGGGAAGGGAAGGGTCTGTTCCAGGACAACAAATTTTGGAAAGGTCCTACTGAAAATATGACAATTTCTATCCCTGCTGCCATTTTCTAAAGCAAAATGGACAGTAAGAATATGCATGTGTATGAGCCACGGGAAAAGCCAAAGAGGAGACATTAGAATCAGTGCCTGGGTCTGTTAAAATGAGGAGGGATTGGAAATGCTGGACCCTATCAGGTCAGGTTCTCCCCTAACCTGTGGGGCGTTGAGGTTTCTGTGCCCTCTTTGTAAATGTGGGAAGTCTGTGGAGGATGTTAACTGGGTGTCAGCATATCGTTGCAGCGAGCTGTGCTCCCCCACAGTACAGTGGTGCCGCCTCCTGCATTACAGAGCCCCCACGCCCCCCCCCCCCCCTCCCCACACTGAGCAGCGGGACCTCACACCCACGGCCACTGCAGAGCGAGGGAGAGCGAGAGGAGAGAAGGGAGAGACTGGGGGAGGTGGCAAAGATGGAGGGAGGCCGAGAGGCAGAGGGGGAGTAATTGCGGGGTGGCTGGAGATGGATAGAGAAGGAGAATGCGGGAGACGAGGAGATGGAGAGAGAGAGAGAGAGAGAGAGAGACGTGGAGGAGATGAGATAAATTCTGCGCTGTTATCAGAATGTATTTTCTTGCTCAGATGGTTGTCAGTGTGTGGATCTGAAGGCAGGCTTCAGAGCGTCTCTGTGCGGTGGAGGCGAGAGGGAGGGACGGGGGACGAGAGCTGGAGATCCTGCAGGTGGGAGTTTGCTGAAAAGCTGGACTGTGCTCCAGTGGGGCTAATATTATTCACACCCACACAGCGATACTCACGGAGCTGTGAATATCAAGGACTGTTCTGCCATATAGTTTGACTTTCCCACAGCCTCCAACAAAATGGATTTTCTATTTTATTCTTCTCATTGACCTTTAAGGAAGTTGGACGTACCCCTTACATGCCTGCTGGCACGTGTTGACGAGCTGTGACTAGGGGTGGGTGAAATCGACTGGTGTAAACTAGTCCTTGACTCCAGATTTCTGAGAGCACTCAGAAAAATTGGTCTATAATCCTTAACATATTTCTTTCATCAAAAAAAAAAAAAAAGCAAGATTGCTCAGTAAATGGTCGAAGTGCGCCCTTGCCTGTGTGTCAACCACCATCTGCCCGCAGCACTCTGAGCTGAAAACTCGCCTCGGGCCACAAAGGCAAGAGCCATGCCTGGTAATTGTTCAAAACAAGCTTATCTTATTTAAAAGCATAATTGTGCAGACTCTGGTTTGCCAGAGAAAGTGTCCTGTGTTTCTTTTAAGTGAGTTTGCTACTGCGACACCAGCTTTCTGCTCAAATTAAGTAAAATTAAACGCAGGAACAATCTGCTTGTTTTTGTTAAATTTCCCACCTCTAGCTGTAGCAAATGAATCCTGGCTACCATGTGGTATATCTCTCATAAACTAAACACCATCACTTTTTACCTTCATGCTCTAATTTCCTAGCGCCTCCTATGTTGTTTACTTTAACTTCTTAATTTTGTTGTTGTAGCAAGTTCTCAAAATTAAGCCAAGGGTAGCAATCACTAGTTCATGTACTGAATGTTTCAAAAAAAAAAAAATTTGTCTTGCTGTATTTTTGGACGAGTCTTTGTGAGGTATCGTTCAGGAACCAGTCGCGAGGATTGCAGGTAAAGAGATTTTATTGAGCAGGGGGGGTAGCCCCCGTAGGGCCGAAGGCAAAGGTACAGAGTCCACAATCCAGGAGGACACAATCAGGGTCGAAAACCAGGGCAGCAAACACAGTACTCGTGGTCAGGCAGAAATACATTCAGTACACAGGCACAGGTTTGTCAGAGAAGCAAAAACCAAAACCAGTGGGCGAAATTTAAACCTTTAACCGGGCAGCAATCACAAAAATTGTAGTCGGGCAAAAAAGGGTTCGTAAACACAGATGCAACAATAATCCAAAATGCAGAGCCAAAATCGTAAGTCGGACGGTCCAGTCAGAAAAGTAATGAGTACAAGGTGAATACGAAAGCAGCACAGTTAAACAAGAGAAACGTTCTGACAAGGAAGTGCTGTGAAAAGACACCTAATATACACTCCTGGGAGATCACATGATACGTAGAACACAGGTACAGGAAATGAGGCTAATTACAAAGGAGGGAACAAGAGGGAGAACCTAATCACTGAAGTAGGCAAAAGCCAAAACGCGGACAGGGATCACGAGACAATCCTATAGACAAACATACGGCTCCGGTCAAGAAGTTCTACCGTCCACAGATAATGAGAAAAAGGACAGCTCGAGCAGGTGTGGAGGATCCACAGAAACGCAGCAGAGAAGATTAGGGAGAGACAAGAGGCGGAGACTAGAACAGGGCGAGTGCTGAGAGCTTGTTAATCAATTAGTAAGTGCAGCTATACGATCCCTTAGTGCTCGTTAGTAAGTTAGTATTATATACAATCTTAGTTGGATTAGCAATTCTAGCGAAAACAACAAACTGTTAGTATTGATTAGTAAAGTAAAAAAGTAAGGCGAAGGAAGTAAACGTGATTGGAAGGAATGGTTGAAATCCAGAAACCATTAAATCACCCGAAGAGGGGCACGCAATACCGGGGCTGTGAGCAATGACAAGACCAGAGACCAGACTGGTGGAGACAAAGTGCAATGCAGGGTAGAAACAAAAACATGGACCTGAATGAAACTGTGGTAAAAAGTAAAACATGGAAAAACTAAACTTAGACAATACATGAACAAATCTCAGTTACCAAATCACAATCCACATTTCAAAGAATAATCAGACATTGCAGAAATCCAAATCCAAATCAGACAGAACATCAAAACATGGCAAAGCGGATCAGAATCATAACAGTCTTAAAGGAACAGTTCAACCAAAAATGAAAAATTTGTCAGTATCTGCGTACTCCCCTGCCATTTGAAATATGGATGGGGTTAGTTATTCCATACTACACCCGAGGAAGATGCAGCAAAACTCTATTCCATCCTTCTCTAAAACAACTGAAGTCCATGGGGACCTGTTATTTTCAGTTTTTTAGAGTTCAAAACAGCTAAACATGACCATAAAATCACTCCATACAGCTGCTACCGCATAACATAAGTCTCTCGAAGCACTGTGACCGGACAAGACTTGTTACACTAGTATGCTGTTCAGACTGGCAAACATCACTTGCGTTTCAACTGGCATGGAGTTGAGTAGCTAATGAGAGAATTTTTGGGTGAACTGTTATTACCCCTCAGGGGCTCTCTAAAAATTCCCTGCAGCTATTTGAATTATTAAAATATTTTTATTTTTTATATTTCATTTTATCTTATTTTATTTTATTTGACACCATTAGGCTGTGTTTTCGTGTGATGTATTCATAAGTAAAATGTGGATTTACGTCTTGTTGATTTTACTGTGTCACCAGGGGTGAACCAAGTGAGCACCACTGCATTAATTTCACTTACGCTGTTAGCAAGTACTGTACTGCAGTAGAAAATGGAAAAATTGACATAAAATGTTATCTGCCCTTTCATTTAAAAACTGAGGCTCAAACCCTGTCAATGGGGAAAGCGCACACTGGTCATGTCAATAATGCCTTTTCATGTTTAGGTGGTTAGCACACTGTCTCCCCATTCTGTAGTGCACAGAGCATGTGTTAACCCACAGTACCAGCAATTTACAACCCCAATGATGAAATAGCTGGGAAAAAGTGTAAATTGTGAATAAAATGCAAAATGCAATGACTTTCAGATCACATGAGCCAATATTTTATTTACAATAGAACATAGATAACGTTTCAAATGTTGAAACTGAGACATTTTACATTTTTATCCACAAAATTAGCTTATTTTGAATTTTCTGGCTGCAGCAGGTCTCAAAAAGTTGGGACACCGGCAAAAAAAAAAAAAAAACAATTAAAATATCAGAGAATTAGCTGAAAGAACATTTAGCAAGTAATTGAGTTAACTGGCATCAGATGTGTAATATGATTGGCTGTATAAGGGATGTCTCAGAGAGGCAAAGTCTCTCAGAAGTAAAGATGGCCAGAGGCTCTCCAACCTGTGAAGGCTTGCGGAAAAAAAATGGTGGAATGCTTTAAAAACAATGTTTCTCAACGTCAAATTGCAAAGGCTTTGCAGGTCTCATCATCGACAGTGCATAACATCATCAAAAGATTCAGAGAAACTTGAAATCTCTGTGCGTAAGGGACAAGGCTGAAGACCTTTACTGGATGACCGTGATCTTCGGGCCCTCAGACGCCACTGCATCACTCACCGGCGTGATTCTGTCCTTGACTTTACTAAATGGGTCCAGGAATACTTCAAGAAACCACTGTAAACATAATCCGCTGTGCCATCCACAGATGCCACCTAAAACCCTATTATGCAAAAAGGAAGCCATTATTGAGCATGATCCAGAAGTGCTGCCATGTTCTGTGGGCCTATTCATTAAAATTTTGTTTGCAAAGTTTCATGAAATTTAATCAATATTTATGATTTCTAGAGTTTCAGGTCATTCAAATAGGTGTCTATGGGTGGAGGAATGTCAAAGATATCAAAATGTTTATGTTTTATAAATTATTAAAATCCTTAAATTATCTTTTGTATTTGTTGAGACATTCCAATCCAATCCTATTTATAAAGCACTTTAAATACAACAAAGCTGGCCAAAGTGCTGCACAAAGGCACTAAGAGCAGTATACATAAACAGATATTAATTTAAAATAAATGACAATTTCACCCTTTAAAGCATTTAGCCACTAGCTAAGTGACATTGTCAGTTATATTGCATCTGGCATCACATGCTGAATAAGGATGTTTTATTTCACCCTTTACAAAGCATGACATTTGCTTATCTATGATTTATAAAGACATTATGTCTCATTTATGAAGGCATTATACATGCTGTATAAAGCCTTTATGACCAACACTTCATCTAAAGTGTGACCAAATAAATAAAATAAATCCAAAAGATTAAAAAGGTTTTAAGACAAGACACAAATAGGACCAAAAGGTTTAAGAGCATAAATAAAAGAAATAAAAGAATGACAACTCTCACACAGTTAAAAGCCAAGGAAAAAAAACTGGTAGAGATTAGAGACTGATTCTGCCGAATGGCGACTGGAAACTCATTGCGCAGTGTGGAAGCAGCAACCGCAGAAGCCCGAACTCCTCGGAGTTTCTGCCCAGTTTTCGGGACGACTAAGAGCGTGACGGTGCGTTCAGAAACCACATGCGAGAGAGGGAAAACCAAAAAAGTATGCCTTTGATGAATGCTGGGTCAGGACCAATAGACACAAGAATTGCCAAGCCACAAAACGAAATCCAAAAGCAAAGTCGACTAGACAGGCCGGGGTCAGAACCAGAAAAACAGAGGTGCGACGGTACACAGACAGCAGGCAAAGAGTTATTGTCGAATTCCAAAGCAGGGGGTCATACACAGGGCATCCAAACACAGAAAACGTGGTCATACAAAAATGGGTCAAAATCCAGAAAGGCAAAACAATGCAAGAAGGGCAATGCCAAGAATCTTAGTGGGACGAAAAAGTCGAAGAGAAGCAATACTCAAGTGCAATGAAACTGAAAATGGCAAGAACTGAAAACCTGATAATACAATAACCAAAAAGAATAAAGAAAAGAAAAAATTATGAACATAAAACATGAACACAAAGACATGGAACCATGTCAGAGCAGCTCATCAGCTGACCTGAGGGACCGTGAAGGTCCGTAGAGAGGTAGGGTAGAGCAAGACCGTTTAGAGATTTAAAGGTAAAAAGAAGGGTTTCAAAAATTATATGATAATGCACACAGGGTGCCAGTGAAGGGAAGCTAAAATAGGGTAATTTGTGCTCATGCTTGCGTATATACTACTTGTGTATAAAGATTCAGCCCTTCATCTGTATGTGACAGGGGTAAAATGACCAACTTCAGTTTTTTCAATATGACCACCCTGCCATGGCCACTTTTTGGGATGAGGGGCTGAAATGCAGTAATAAAGTAGCTTATGAGCTGAAGATAAACTTGCGTACCAAGTTTTGTCACACTTGATCAATATTTAGGACCGACAGAACTTTCAGGTTGTTTGTGAAGAAATGTGAAAGGTGACAAATTTTTCTGAATTTTTATTATTTTTTTTCAGAAATCATGAAAAGCCGTCATTTATGCTGCTCGTTGAGATGTAATATACTATTTGAATACCCACCGTGACACCATGCCATTGAGGGCTTGGCATGCTTAATCAATGTTTCTTACTTTGCTCATAATTTGTATTTTATTGTATTGTTGCAACCTATGCACTTTCCCCCAATACCTCTGTTGTGTTGCAATAGTACTAATGTGTCACAATAAAGCCGCTTTCACACTGGACATGAAACCAATTTTTCGCACGCGAAACGCGTGTGTTCGCGTCTTTGCATTGACTTTGAATGTAATCTGACGTGTGAAAAATTTGTTTCACGTCCGGTGTGAAAGCGGCTTAACACTAAACTTTCGCAATCAAGCTGTTTCCTGCTCCGTGGGGAACAGTGGGCATCAGTGCGGCTTCTAGAGTGATGTTGAAGGTCATTTTTCTCATATTAAGGGCGGATATGTCCGGAATGTTCCTCAGAGCTGTTAAAATATCAGTGCAATAAAAATGAACGGCTTCAGCACATTGCAGCTCCCCAGCGAGCAGCAGTGTTATTCCTCTGCACAGAGAACAAATTGCGTCTCGGCCGCCAGGTCCTCATCCATTGCCGAAAGACCGTTTGTTCCCCCGTCTGTCACTAAACCGCAGACCTCACCTGAGACCGCTGCGTTTCCGCCATGTTTATCACACACCTGCGACTGCTGTAGAGCTGTGGGCCCGTTTGTGTGTGGGCGGGGTGTGCATGAGTTTCAGAGTTATGGGGGTAATATGAGTGCAAGTGGGTGTGCCTGCGTGCGTGTGTGTGTGCGTCCATGCGCATCATGTTTATCAACACTTGTGGGGACCAAATGTCACAGCAAGACATGGAATTCCAGATCTCTTTGTACTTGTGGGGACATTTACTGGTTCTCACAAAAAATTTAGCTATTTTATGTTCAGAGGTTAAGATTAGGGTTGGAATAAGGTTATGGTTACATTAACGTTAGGGTTACAGCTAAGGATAGCTATGCACTGTTGAGGGTTGCGGTCAGGAAAAGGGGTTAGGAAATGAATGGAAGTCAATGGATTGTCCCCCCAATCATGAAAACAAACGTGTGTGTATGTTTGTTTATGTGTGTGTGCGCGGTGTGTGCTTCTAAGATTTTGTTGTGATTGTGTGTACGTGTTGAGTGTGTGTATTTGCGCAAGTAGTGCGTTTATGTGTATGCATTTGTTAGTTTTTGTAGTCTGCATTTTGTATATATTGACACAAATGTACATGTTTACATGCTGTCTATGCGTGTACCTCTCTCACAACCCTGAAGGAAAGCAGTATGCAGATCTCTGGTAGCACGACACACTTCCCTCTGTGACAATCCCTCGCCGGGGAACAGAGCACAGAGCCGTCAGGAGACCTGCAGATACGCAGCTCGGTCGAACACAATGGGAGAACGATAACAGACACATCACAGACAAAGGACAGCAGAATCCGGCTCCCATAGAAACGAGCGCCTCAGAACAGTGCCCAGGGGGCACATGACATCATTGCAGGGGCGGCACCTCGAGTCAGGAGGACCGAGACCCTTTTATTTCCTGGACAGCGTGACACAGCGCTTGGGTAGCCAATCAAGTTCTTCGCACCGGGACAATTATTGGGTGAAAGAGGGTGGCTTGCTGTGAATGTTCCTGGAACTAACACTTATTAGCACAGTGCGGACACTCATTGTTATGAGGTGTGGAGGTGCCATGTTCACACAGTGTCCAGACCTTTGTTTGGAATGAGAGCTGAGATCAGTCTAGGGTGGGCAGGGGGGAGGGGTCCTTCCACCGTGTGGATGCAGACCAATGACACTGCTGCTGTAATGGCAGTCAGGCGTTTTCTGTCAAAGATGTGCGGACAAACACTCATGCTCTTTCTCTCTCATGTGCATGGACACTCACACACACACACGGGCGCACACACGCACACACACATATATTTCCCTGCACCCACATTTGCACATGCAAGCATACTGTACAAACACATTCGCACACATGCATACATGCAAACACACACACACATGCACGTATACACACAAACACACGCGCACACACACACACACATTTGCATGTATGCGCGTGTGCACGCAAATTTGCTTTTACACAAATACCGTAAAAGCACACTCGCACTCATACAAACATGCACAAACACACACATGTGAACGCATACACACACACACACACACATTCATACTCGCACACATCCAAACACAAGCAAACCTATACAAGAGCACACATTCATGCACTGAAACACTTGTACAAACACTCACACACATGCAGGCACATGCTGGTACAGCTCCAGTGAGAGAGATGAGGACTCAGCTGAGTTATTAAAACCATTAGAGGAACTCTCTCCTTACCTATGCTAGTAAATCTCAGGATTAAATATTTATCTTTTGGCTCTCCCTCTCTCTCCCTCACTCTCTTTCCCTCCTCTTCACAGTCACTTTCTCTCATGTTGTTTTTCTCTTCCCCTCGTGCTTTCTCCTTTTGCTGTCTGCATCTTCCTCACTGCTAGGCAGTGTGCTCTCTCTATCTCTCTCTCTCTTTTCCTGTCTATCCCTACCTCTGTCTTCTTCACTTTGTACCTCTCTCTTTACGTCACATTCGTCTTTCTCTGTCTGCTGCTCTCTGTCTCTTTCATTTCTATCTCCCTCACACTTTCCATTAGTCCATCCCCAGTTCTCTCTCTCTCTCTCTCTCTCTCTCTCTCTCAGGTTAGCGTACTCACTTTGCTCTGGGGCTGTTTGTGTTTACACTGCCTCATTCATTCTAAATTCTCCTCGCGTGTGAATATTTAAGCACTCGGCGCCCCTGCTGCCGAAACTGGGGGTTTTCTGCGGTATTTCATCAAACTGATGTACCTGTGTGATTTCAAAGCTTCTAAAACTGCTAGCTTTTTTTATTTTGACAGATTATCTTGTGTAATGTCATTTAATTTGACATTTGTGAAATTTCTAACCTCCATGATAACTGTGTCCTGATTTCATAATTTACGACAATGCGTCTACGCATGGGAAAAAGGAGCTTGAATTTGTGCATTATTCAGTAGTTACTGGCACAAATTCATGAACAGATAAAGCAGAATTCTTGGAGTCCTTTTCGTACTACTTTATATCCCGGCGTCCGTACAGATCTCCTAACTATTCATATTCATATGCACACCCCGTCTGGGTTTGGCGATTGTTTAATATTCACACATCTCGGTGAAATGGAACGCCTCACAGACATGACACTGTTTTGTTCCCATTATCTTTGCAGCGCCAGACAGCATTCGAAGTTAATCGGCACGTTTATCATTTTCAGCTGATTAAAATTGCACAACCAATAAAAGGAAATGAGAGCATTTAGCGTTACTCCATCAACCAACAGTTAATCAGTTCTTTAGGCCACCTGATAAACGAGCAGTGCATCGCACACAAAAAGGTCATTATGGACCGAAGTGGTGAGATGAGATATTATGTGAAGGCTAGCAGGTGCTTTGTTGGAGTTTTTGTTTGCATTGCGATATTACAGATGTCCACCCTCGCGTAGGCTACTAAGGGGATATAGCTGATGCAGAGACCTGAAGATGCCAGCAAAATAATAACTGCTGGGAGTCGAGTGGCAAAAGATGTTAAAGTTGCAGTAGACTACTGATTCAGTCGACAAATACCACGGCCAAAACAAATTTTGTTGTCTGTTAACATATTGTACTTATCTGCTTCTTCTTTAAAGGTAAGAGGAGCTTGACATGACGGGATTAGGGGCTTTTCATGTGAGGTGGACCAGAGAGACTGCGATTCCACATGCCCTATGCAAACTCACTGTCCACACGAATGGTACATTTCAAAGGAAATTGCATTTGGCACCTAATGAATGAGCGGTGTGCAGCCCAGTGTAGCTTACATAACAATTCCATGCACCAACACCAATAGAATAGCACAGTGCTCAACGAGCATGAGCACCCCTTCTTAAACCCTTATTCCTGCCCAAGGGACTTTTCAGGGGGTCAAATATCAGTTTTTATTTAATCAGTATTCATTTTAGCACGCAGCAAAATAGGAAGACTGGAAAAAATAAAGTTTATTTCTCAAATCGCAAACCATGTACCACTCACCCCCCCACCACCACAACCACAACCACCACAACCCACCAAATGCAGATGGACAGACATTTTAAGACTTCATTAACTGGTAATTACATTTTATAGTTATGACACTTCAATTAAGAACTGCAGATAGCCTTGTGCATCTTCATTAAAATTGCATGTCTTCATTTTTCCAACTGTGCTCCCAATAAGTTTGTGCGTACACACTGTAGTTTATTTTTATGCTGCCAGCTATAAAATAATAAATGCAACAGTAATAATGAAAGCTGGGGAAAAATGATAATAATTTAAACAAGCTAATTTAATTATAAGATTCTTCAGCCGTAGGTGTGTTCCAGATTAAACTAGTGATTGTATAATCTCTTTGAACATAGAAAAGCAAAACTATACAGGTTTCTCTGAATTGTTGGGAGATTATTTTCTGAGAAGTGCAAAGAAAACACGATGCCACCTGCGATCACCTCGTTGTGTATATTATGCGTGGGTTATACAGACGCTCATTCACTCATTGGATGCAGGAGTTCGCAGCTGTTGTCCTCCCTTACTGTTCCTTGTCAGTCGCCCCCATTTTCCAGTGCTATTCTCCTATAGCCCTGTTTACTGATGATGTAGTACAGTGTTTACCGCAGTGCATGGTGGGATAGAATGGAGTTCATCAGCTTAGTGGGGTCTTCAAGGAATTGACTGAACTTCAGTTCTGATCTTCTGGGAGAGGTCAACACACATCCCAGCACACAAAAATGAGTATTACCAAAAAACTGCCTTTTGCAAACAGAGATAATCCTAAAGCAGGGTTTGCAGGGTATAGGCAAATTTTCCCACCGCCCAATTTGAACCATCTTCAGGTTATATGTACCTACTTGTGGGACTGTCCAGAAAATAGATTTGAAATGTGAAATTTGAATACAGGAAGTGAATTATGACCTATTCAGTGATTTCAAGATTTTTGTGTTTCTATATTTAAACCCATAAATGATTGTTCTGAAAAACCAGATGATTTTTAATGGCGACACAACAACATGACGGACATTTTGATACCAAACGTAAGTTGGGGAGACTGGGGTACGATGAGCCATGGGGACCAATGAGCCATATCACTATTTTGCAATCAATCGATGACAGAGCTGCTTGAATTAGGCAAAATGTTTGACCATTGACTGATGAATCATGGGGATAAATGAGCCATATCACTATTTTGCTTATTTTAAACACCTTTGGCATCGATTGATCGCAAAATGGTGATAGGGCGCATAGGTCCCCATGGCTCATCGGACCCCAGTCTCCCCTATACATGTGAAAAACGAGGTTTCAGACAATTTTCCATTGAATATTGAAAGCTCCTTTGTGTTTCTCAACTGATTCGGTTTAGCATTGTAGACTTATCATAGCTTGAACAGCGATGACCCCCATTTTGTCCCACCATGCACTGTGATAAATCCTACATCACCTCACCGGTACATTAAGTTGTTGTTCCATCAGTCAACCTGCCATTTTTGACCAATCATAAGAAAACCACTAGTTATTTGCTGATTGGCTGCTATTATGTTGTTACTCTGGTACTTCGTCATTCTATTGTTTGCTGAATTCTCCTCATTCCGCGATGGCCTAGTATTGTGTTGTCGGCTGGATCGACAAAATACCATTAAAAACTAGACATCAGAAAATAATAATAAATAAATCTCTATCCAGCTGGGATCTTAAGTGACCCTGAATGCATGACAATCTTTCTCTATTGCACCCTGTCTCCTTACCCTTGCGGTTAGCATGCTTAGCTGGGACCCAGACTGCTGAAGATTCAAGCCTGCGTATCTTACAACCTTTGGAGCCTTAATCTCTCATGCTTCGGGAAAAATTGGCCCCCTCTTTGTCTAACCAACTGTAAGTTGCTTTGTGCAGTGGCCCTGAAACAATCTTAATGGTACCACCCTTTATCCTGTGATCTGTTCAAGGGCTCTTGCAGGTAGAACTCGCCTTCTCAACACCTCTTGATCCCATGTGGATGTGCAACATGTATGTCTGACGAGCTGTTACCTTTCAAGATGGCATCCAGTAATCGCAACATCGGTATCCAGACTTTTGCACTGCTTGTTCATAAGAATTTGATTTTAAAAAAAAAACCTTGCCAGCAGCCATGTTGGAAAATGTGCAAGGACTCGCGGCCCTTTAAAACTCACGCGTCTTTTCCCTGCAAGACTCAGGGCGACAACTTTTGGTCTGCAATACGCCTCAGAACGCACTGCACGCCGTCTTTTCTGTCTACCCAGAATGCACTGCACAGACAGCCTCATCAGTTTTTCCCCCGGAATGGATAACACACAGGGTCTCATTAGGGGGTTCCCAGAATGCACTGCACGCTCTAATCATCAGTCATTCCTTTTGTGATGCGACTCCTGCCCTGCCGGTCTTTGAGGGCAGCTCGAATGATAGATTGGGTATGTGGCGCCGTAAAGCTGCTTGACTGGGAGTGGTTAACCTGATTCTGGTGAAGCTGCCCCCAGAGCGCAGTCTGTGGAGTTGAGGCTGGGGGAGGGAAGGAGTCCTCTTGACCTTACCCTGTAGGACATACTTTATTTCTCCTCCTGGGTTTACCTGTCAGTCACAGGCAAGGCCAAACCATTTGTCATCTGGGGCCCTCAAAAGAGTTTAGGGAGGAATGAGCAATGTGAATGGGTAGGTGCTATTGTGGCTTCCTCCCAATGAAAATGTGTGGAGGACATATGTACTCATCCTCAGCAGCGAAAGGCAGGCTCTTCTCAGGTTTGGGCCTTGCGTGGCTACTGAGTTAGCTGTGTAGCCGCAGCGAATAAGATCTGGAAAACTCTAATCTGGAGTATGGACTGAATAGTGAATAGTCTCACTGCAGCTCTGGCTAACTTGATGATTCCGCCCAACCACTTCATTGATAAACGATCCGAAATATTTCCACATTGAACCTTGTAATTTTGTGGCATCGCTTCGGTGCGCAGATATTAATTTCCTTTCACGGCCCTCGCCTCTAATGATTTGGATGGACTTTTCTTACTCGAAGAACAGAAATTTTCTCCCGGCGTCCTTGGTGTTTTCCTCTCGGATGTATGTTTTTGCGAAGTCAATTATGGCACCTTTTCTTTCCTGCGTGAGTTGTCTGACGGTGGTAAGGGGGCGTGCTGACGACGTGCTTATTTAGTGATTATAGAGCACCTTCCTGTTCGTCAATAATCAGGGCGCGGGGAGGCCGGTGTGATTTATGAAAGGGAAGAGAAATTGTAGCCGCATTTGCTGTGTCCCGCTTTCCAAATAAAGACCTGGAGAGAGAAAGATATATGGTGAGAAAAAAGCAATTTGAGAAGCAATTGCGTGTTTATTGAAAAAATACACTGGCCCAATGAGCCTGTAACTGTCGCTTCGCTCCCACAGAGTGAGGGGGAGGAGGGGCGCGCGAGCGAGCGGGACGGAGCTGCCGCCGTCTCCGAGCTTTGCTGCCGCGGACTCGGACATCGCTTTTATTAGTTATTAATTGTTATGTGTCATTTTGCTTGCAGTGGATTGAATTCTGTTTATTAGAGAAGGTGCCTGACAATGCTTTGGGTTTTACACAGGGGTATAGAGCATGACCAAGTGTGAGAGAGGAAACGGAAGTAATGAAGGTGTTCGGTGCTTCGAACAAGTATGATGCAGTGCAGTCAGTCAAGTTCTGCTGTCAATACTTGTGTTTTTATGAATTGTAATCACAGTCATTAGTACTGCAGAGTGTAATTGATCTGCCAGTATTTTTCCGTGCTATATATATGCAGTATATTAATATCCATTGTTAATTCAAGTCTTTCACCCTGCGATCCCATATGTGAGTTTGTCAGATGCAGCTGCTTTGTTCAAATCTTTGGAACTTTCAGCCTATTCTCAGTTCTATTGCAGATCCCAAGGTCTCCTAAGATCTCAAATGGGTCCTGATGAATTACAGGGAAATGTTTTTAAAATGTGTCACAAGATCTGTATGTTTTTTGTCTATTTGATTTAATGCTGTGACCATAGGAACATGCTGTTTTGGGTATGAATATTTCTGTGTGATGCAGCTTCAAGCCCTAAAACCAGCAGATGCAGAGTTACATTGTCCTACAGAGTGGTAAACTTGTTCTGAACCCCTTAGCACCTAAGTTTTCACTGAAGTCAGACAAGCATTGTTTTCATATTGTAGGACAATGTCACATATGCAGTCTCTGTCTACTGGTTGCAACGCCATGTTTTTTTAATGGCCACATTACATTTAATGGAAAACATATAAAATTTATTCATAATTTTCCATACATTTATCTATAATTGAGCAGCACATATTCAAGATCATTAGAAACCTTGGGATCTCCACTAGAATTTACAATAGTCCTGAAGTTCCACAGATTAGAATATAGCAGCTGCTTTTTATAGTCCAAATGAAATAAATAATGCCTTTCAACCCTTGTGGTTAAAAATCATAGTCATATTATGCACCTATTTAAAAATATACAGAATGTAAAAAATTTTCAAAAAATCTGTTTCTTCATAATTCTTGTATCAAGATCCAATCATTTTTACTTCCTGTTAAACAAAATTTGACGTGTGCTTATGTAAGCTTGTGCCAACCCATTTCAAGCAATAATATTGCGATGTCTGCTTATCAATCAGTCTTAAATTTTTAGCGGCACATAACTAAGATTAATTGAGTAGCTAGTTAGTGGCTTGGGTCCTTGGGTATTCACCACCTCAAACTTGCTTCAGTTTCCTCAAGGAACCATAGTTACAAGTCTGCTGGTTTGAATTTATTCACTTTGAGGAAAGCCGTATTTATGATAACTCCTGATAATATGGCAGGCATTTTACATCAGACTGTTTAAGCAAACAATGGGTTTTGTCCTTCCCTCTCTGGTGGATACTGCTATCCCTTCGGTGTACACCATCAGGACCTCACAAGTTTTTCAAATAATGTTGGCATGCAAGACTTCATGCAAAATCTAGTTATTTTTTTGTTATCATGTTTGCAAACATTGTTATTCTGCACGTTATAACACGTTGACTTTTTAAAGTTCAAGTCTAATTCCTCTCAACTTGATGTGCCGCCTGTTTCACTCAGAAATCTGTCACGATACTGAAAAGCCGTTTCAGCTGGACTTCGAGGGCAAATCTAAATGAAAATCAGGGTTCAAAGGGTTAACGGAATACATATGAGTCCAATACAAACTGTATCATACACTCTGCAAGAGTTTTTTAATAGAGAAATTTTACTTTGTATGTTTGCATTTTTTAGCGATTGTTGCTTGGGAGTCTCTGAAACGAATCAGCGCTTTTTGCCTTGATTTAGATTTTCTAGAAGAGGAGCGTGAGACAAATTGATGGAGATAAAAGGGTGGCATTTGTGAGCGGAAAGCAAAGGCTGCCATCATCACTCCAGCAGGCCTAAGTCTGTGGAAGAGGCAGAAGCTGGTCTTCGACATTAGCCAATCTGAGAGCAAGACCTGTGCAGGCCCACCTATGCCCGCAGAGGCCTGCTATCACCATGGAAACTATTCTCAACTTGAACACAGGTGGTCTGCAGACTGAGCGCTTATTTTGGGGTCGAGTCTCACCAAGCTTGCTGTCACTCATCCATGACCTTCGACCTCTCTGCACCTGCATTTTTCCCTGCAGGCTGAGAGAAGAACATCCTTCTCTCGCTGTAAGCCATACTAGCCCTTTTGTAATGTCTTTAGACCATACATTCTGTTTGCTATGACTTTATTTAGTAAAAATATATCTGGTATACTTCTTTTATTAAATGAGATGAAACTATTTCCAGTTGAGAGCTCGTAATTGCCTTACGCCAAACCTTACACCAGTGGTGTGCGTTTGTGTGTGTGTGTGTGCGTGTGTGTGTGTGAGAGAGAGAGGGAAGTGTGTTTGAATGGGTGAATCAGAGATATTAAATGTGAGGTGCTTTGTGTAACCAAAGCTGCTGAGAAAAATGCTATAAAAAATGCAGTCCGTTCATTAGCTATTCAGCAAGTGACCTCCATCATCATGCCTCCTCTTTCCATCTCCACTGTGGCATTGTGGGAATCCTGTAGGCTGATGGCAACTGCAATTCAATCTGTAATTCAGCGCAATCTGTCACAGACTAAAGATGACCGTGAAAACAAGAGTAGTGGGCTGCTGGAAGTAATAGTGGATTAAAGAATGATGCTAGAGGCTGACTAAGAAACAGTGTTTTAAAGTCTTCCCATAGCTTATAGTCACTATATTGGACTTTTACTCTCAGCTTTCGAGAAGTTGTGAGTTTCACTCCCTGGTGAGGCTCTACATTCTGTCCCAGGTGTATTGTTTCAGTGAATAATACCTCACTGTTTAAAAGAGGAGGCCACATCCCACCTAGCACAAAATATTCTCACAGTGTACCTGGAATGTTCTGTCAAAGTTATTACATTGTCTGTGCATGGCGATTTCATTTGAAGAATGTTTTGCCTGGTCGCACATTGAAGAAAAAAAAAAAAAAAAAAAAAGCCTCTTTCCAAAGGATGTCAGTGAAGAAAATACAATAATTAACAGATTTATCGAGTTCTTGATGTTCTTTGAAGCCTCTTGGCCAGTGAATGCGACTATAGTTTCCAGCATCCCCCACAACCCTGGACAGGAACGTGCAGACTGGATAATGGGTAAATGTTCTTTCATATTTCTGTGAGACACACTTGCAGAACGACGGTTGGGCGATGTGTGATGATATATGTCTGTATTTTCTGAGCTGTAGAGCTGAGGCCGCCACTTTCACCAGATACGTTCCCTCGAAGCTGAATTTAGGCAATGCTGCCGGCACTCCGCAGTCTCTGTGGAGGAACCATGGTTGTCTGGGAGAGAGAGGGTCATGTGACTCTTGTTGTCGTATTTATCAGTTTTACACGGAGGCTGACTGTGTCCTCAATTAACCCATAGGGGAAGTTCCGGTTTTGTTTCACAGTGTGTGTACATTTGCACGCAGCCATGTGAGTGAACATACAGGTGGATGGGCAACCGGGCTGCCGTATTGTTAGCATGCTGATATATGTACAGTATATCAGGTGAAGTTTGAGAGATAGCGCTTATTGTTTCCTTTGTACCAGACATTTGTACATCCTGCTCTAACCTCCTGTTGTTTGGGTGAGTCTAAGTGATACAGAGATTATTGGTCCCCTTGTTCGCGGTGGGGACGGACACTGGGACGTCTTGCTGTAACCTCACTGTCAGGTGAACTGTGAGAGACGGAAAGGATATTATTCTCCTTGCTGGCCGGGGTAACGGACGCTAGCTGCCTGTTAATGAGTCGCACTGAGTGCCTCCGCAGTTCTCACCCTCAGCAACCTCCCCGGATAAATCTCCCATTAACAAGCAGCTTCACTCAGGCGTCACTGTCATTCTTCATAAACGTGCACGCAAATGTGTGCACACACTTACATATATGTATAAGCACACATCTCGAACACACATTCCAACACATGCACCAGCACACGCGCATGCGCCCACACTGACACATAAATGCACGTGCATGCTCGCACACTCAAACACATGCAGCCGCGCACACGCACGCACGCCGGCGCACTTGCGCATACATACACGTCTTCTCATTGTGGCTCGCAAATGCGTTTTAACACGCAGTGTGTGGTGGTGAATATTAGCTGTGCGTTATTGTGATTATCGGCATTATGTGAGGTTGAGTGTAATCCCTGCCCATCTCTGTGGAGTAGAAGGCCCTTCTGCAGAGCTTGGTAACACCGGCTCATTCTTCACCGAGCTCCAGAGGTGCTGCTGTGCTTTATGAGCTCTTTAATTCCAGAGAACTCCAGGGTCCAGCTTCTGCCTCCGATTGGCTCTCAGCACACATGGGAGGGTTCTTTCCCTCTTCCACCCGCAATTAATCTCCTTGACAGCACTGTGATAAGGGTGGGCCGGCAACTTCCTACTGGGTTTTGAGTTTTGAGGACTCTTCTTGCCTTAGTGCGCAGATGACTGGAGCCTAATGGCCGGCACCGAATACAAGGCTGCCCTAGCCTATTTCTGAACGTCTACCGCCTTTCAGGATTTCACTGATACTGTAATTCGTGATTCAAATTATTAGGCCTTGCAGCTCCATGGTGATCTTCACCCAGTGAAATAGGAGTGCTTTGCACTTTAGGGAAAGCCCACAGGATGTAAGTAAATGATTTAAACCATATATAGAACTGAACTCATGATATCAAAACAGAGACGGGACTGAAGTTAATTATTTGTATCTCCGGGACACAAAGAAAATATTCACTTGTTAAATTACAATTACCATCCCCTTTCCATTGGACCCCACTGCCAGTTTTGGGCATTATTCGTAGGGTACTTGACAAAAATGAAAATTAAGAAGAGAAAGAAAACAAAATGAGCAATACGTGTTTATATGTGAACAGTTCTCGTGGCTGTTCCCATGGAACTACAATTTGTGACAGTGTTTGCGCTAAAAAGTGGCTTGGGTGAATGAAATTCTTTAACACAAAGGTTGCACAGCTCTAGCGGTTCTCAGTGACAAATCACTTTATGCACCATTCAACCAACTGTGACGCACAAGCCTTTCAATGCCAACCACAAAATTACAAATATTGGCTAAATAGGCAATAAATGCGCCATTAGCAATGGACAAAATTGTCAATAACCTTACTGCTACTTCCCTTTCTGTCTGAGATGGCAGAACACAAAGCCCTCAATGTGTTATGGAGAATTTTAGCGTTTGCAGGGCAACAATATAGCCGTGGTACAGAGGCAGGGTTCCCGGATTTTGTGCCAACTAATGCTAAGAAATATCTTCATCTGATACCTTAAGTACAGGCTGTAGCCACTGGCTGCTAGCAAAACCGTGAGGTTTTTAATGTGCTCTGGCACAGGAGGTGAAACTGCATTCGGTTGTTTTTGGGCTTTGAGTAGCGTAAGCCTGAGGTCACTGGCTGGAAAGAAAACCAGCGCATATACCAGACTTCCAGGACTGGACTCGTGCACCGCGGTCATAAAGGGACTTTATGTGCTTGCGGCACGAGCAGCTCTGTTGAGTACCACTGCAGAAAATCCTTTGGAACATTTCTAACTGTTGGGTGGAGCAGTGAGCAGTTCTCTCGGTACAAACCCACCATTCCCTTCCCTTAGCGCAGAGCCCCTCCCGCTATCTCCGTTAACCTTCAGTGCCAGTTATGACTGGCTTAATGACGCGTCAGTTATGCTCATAAATCTGGGCCCAGAGGGAGTGGGAGTGCGCAACTTAAGGAGGCTCTCTGGAGGAGGTTGGCAAATTAAAATGGCTGATCACTAGAGCGATTTATTTGCTGATAAGAAAAGCAGCAGTGATGCGTCTCCGGTTTAAATTTCTCTGAAGAAAGGGGATTTTAGCCGATAGGCATAATAATTACTCAGTAAAAAATGTTATCAATTCATGCATTCAGTGATATCAGATTATTAGTAATCCTGACTTCAGGGAGGTACAGGCAAACCCCTGCATTTTCCTTTCGTTCAGCTGATATCGATTTGACTTTCTGGGGCTGAATTTACGGGTATACTTTAATTCACTAATACGTGTTTATTTAATGCAGGTACTAAATACATTTGTACCTGTCCTTATTCAGGTTAGCTTAAAAGTTAACCCGAATAAGGACAGGTACAAATGTATTGAGTAGGCCTGAAATATATTTCTGTATGTTTCACAGAATGCTCTACCACTCAATCAAATGATTGATCCTTATCCACAATGTGATGCATCCTGGGTGGGAAGGGCCAAGTGAGTGGGTCACTCGCGGATCTAATGAGTGGTAGTTTTTCAGAAATGTCTCCATATTTTTGCTCTTGGACGCATTCTGCCATTCTGTGCTGTTGTTGCCATTGAAAAAAGCGATTAACCCAAATATTCTGTAATACTGCATGACGCATGCAGTCAGCCAATAGCAATGCATATTGCAACAATAGAATAGACTGCTCAGACTAAACTATACCATGTGGTTCGGTTACACTGTAGGCTCACAGGATACTGATGTCTGCAATAAAGTACGCCAGCAGAAAAGGGCCAGTTATGTTGTCTGATTCATGCTTGTTACACCACTGGTATTTTCTATCAAATTAAAATTAACCTTTAGAAGATAAGCTTTTACAGCACTTAGTCAGCAGAATTGGTAATTTTCAGGATGAACACGTAAACATCCTCACAGGTCGAAACCAAACATTTCACTGAACTTAAGGTGTTTCATTAGTGTTCTGTTCTTTCCAAATAAATGCATTTGCACATTTCAGGTAAATTACTAGACCCAATAAGTCACTAAGCCAGCTCTGGCTCAAAGACAATGCAGCACAAAACTGAATTTTAAGCCCCTCGGATCACTGATAAGTCTTTAAAATTGATGCCAGATTTCAGAAGTGACTTTGTTCTGAAGCATCTACGAAAGTTTGATTGAGAAAAAAAATAAAGTACTTTTAAAAAAATTTGATAAAAATGGAAGTGTCATGGTTATGGTTTTTGTTCATGTTTATGTTCAGGTTCAGTGTTCAAGATTTTGTCTTTTATTTATTCTTCTTGGTTATTGTAATACTCAGGTTTTTAGTTCATTCCATTTCTCAGTTCTATTGCACTTGTCTCCCCCGTCTTGTGATCTAGTTGGTTCAGTCCGTCTTCCCCGTCTGTGTGCCCACTGACTTCGGGTGATTTACATGAATTCCGGTGTTTAAAATATTCCTTCGATTCTTGTTTTTTTCCTTTTTTTTCTGTTCTGATTACTAACAAGACTAACATTTGTATTTTGTATCATAGTCTACTAACACAACTAGTCCATGTATATAAGATTACTAACTTACTAATGAGCACTCTAGTTTAATATGTAGAGTTGCACCGCTAAAATTTAGACTAATTCCCTCTCAGCAATCGCCCTGTTCTATACTCTGCCCCTCAGCCTGTCTCTGTCCTCTCCTCAGCTTCAGGGAGAATCTCTCTCCTTCCCTGTGTGTATTTAAGCAGTCATTTCACTCACAGCTCTTGTCAGAACGTTGATCAATATTTCATTGTGCAGAGTGTCTTGTATGCCATTGAGTATTGTTTTTCTTCTACTGGTTTGTCCGACTTCGATTCTTGCCATTGCCCTTTTTGTATTGCTTTTGTCTTTCTGGATTTTGACCCATTTTTGTATGACCACGACTTCTGTGTTTGGATGTCCTGTGTATGACCCTTGGCTTTGTTCATTGACTACGACTTTTTGCCTACCGTTTATGTACCTTTGCTCATCTGTCTTCCTGGTTCTGACCCCTGCCTGTCTTATTGACACTGTTTTTGGATTTCGTATTGTGGCTTGGCAATTCTTGTGTTTTTTGGTTTTGACTCGGACTTCATTAAAGGCATACTTTTTTTGGATTTCCCTCTCTTGCGTGTGGTTCCTGAATGCACTGTCACAGGAAGTTAATGACTCCACAAAGCTTTCCTGCTGACTATATGGGCATGGGCGAGATGAATGTCCCTCCACCTAATATCTTCCCATATACTCTGGCACGCATACATTTTTATATTCTTACTCTGTCTGCATGCAGACTACGTACCTGTAATGTCAAAACAACTGTGGTTAGGGAGATATCTTTGATTTAAATTCTCAGAGACTTTAAAGGCGAGTAAATTCAGGAATACTGGAGACAGGGAGCAAATGTTTTTCTGTTCTCAAGAATAGTTATTTGAGATGCTGCAGACATATGGAAAAGTTTTACTCATTAGGTTGCAGCCAAGAAGATGGTGAAATAGGGTGGGTCGATAAACACAGAGACTACTCGACTGCGGGCATTAGAAACATGTCATGCACTAGACAGTGTTTGCGATCTGCGCAAAATATATGGGAACCTAAAAAATGTGTGCTTTAGCCACACCCTTTTCATAACCTTTTGTCGTAGACTCTTGTGGGAGGCCTCTTTTGTGAATACATACATGCCTCGATGCATGCAGTTACACGGCCGCAGCGATTGAGAATTTGTGCTTCTCTCTCTCTCTCTCTCTCTCTTTCTCTCTTTCTCTCTCTCTCAAATGGAACATCATAGCCTATTTTAAGTTGCTTGTAATGTAAAATTTTCTTAGTTTGACTCACTTAAAATTTAGAAGCTATCTCACCGAATTGGCAGTATTCCTATTTTTACTAAGCAAAAACATTTAATGCAATTATATCTGACGTTAAAATATTAGACTGAAATAATTATACAAGTGGACTTACTCAATCTTTTGTTTCAATATAAATATCTTTTTGTTTTAGCCAACGCAGTAGAGGCTGGTAATCATCAATGCAGTTTCACTGTATTTCAGCCTTTTTTTGAGATGTGATTCAGAATTGCTCCAGTCTAAACAGCGAGGGGAAGTGGATGGATAACTCTTCAGCAGCATGGAACTCTGTCCAGAGCCTATCATCCACTGCTGTGGCGCCGGCTTATTGGAGTAGAATCGGATGAATTACTGTGAATATTTCACATCTGTATGAATGCGCTCGTAAAGCTTTCTATCAGATTTGCTCAAATTAATTCTGATGCATAATGCTGTCACTCCGCGATCATCCATGTGTGTGATTTGTGGCTGAGAGTGTAATATACATATTTTTGCCTGTGGCTGTTTACTACTGTCAGCCATTTTAGCTCTGAACCTCAATATACCAACAGCTGGAGCTAAAGGTTATGTAAACGTGTGAAGAGGAGTTGAATATGTGCTTATTCTGAAGTTCATGCCAAGGTTAGGATTATATTTTTGCTTCCTTCAGCATACTTCTCACAGAAGGTCCCACATCACTGTAATCTTGGCTTCATTATACAGTTCACTCATTACATTTATATTTTAATTAGATGTCTTGTGATTATGTATAGGGCTCTCAATGGGCAGATGCCAGCCTATCTTGGTGAATTTCTTTATCCTGAAAAGTCTAACTGCCACAGCTGATGGGACTGCTCACAGTTGCGACTGTGGTGATTGCACTTGGAATGTAATGGCTCGGTCCATTTCAGCAATGGATCAACAGACTACATCTGTGCCCAGCACTTGACCTTTCCCATGGCTTAATCACATGTCAATATGTTCAGACCCTGTCAAGCTAGTTGCTACGTACAGTCCTGCTGGGAAACCTTGGGTCCTGCCATTCGTGTACATGTTGCTTTGACATGTGCCACCTACCCAAATGTTGTTGCAGCCCAAGTACTCCCCTTCATGGAAACAGTAGTGATCTCTATCAGCAGGATAATGCACCCTGCCATACTGCAGAAGTTTTCGGAACACAAAAAAGAGCTCAAGGTGTTGACTTGGCCTCCAAGTTCCCCACATCAATGCATTCGAGCATCTGTGGGATGTGCAGGATAAACAAGTCCAATCCATGGAGGCCCCCCTCTAATTTTACAGGACTTAAAGGATCTGCTGCTAAAGTCTTGGTGCCAGATACCACAGCACTGCTTCAGAGGTTCAGTGGAGTCCAGGCCTCAATGAGTTAAGGCTGTTTTGGTGGCAGAAGGGGACCTACACAATTCAAGGCTGGTGGACATAATATTATGGCTGATCAATGTATTTACTCAATTAAAACAGGCTATATCCTGGTCAGTGGAAATTCGTTTTAGCCTTTGATGCTTAACTTGCTACTGACTCATCACCCCTGCGGGAGAACAACCACGGTTGACCATTTGCTGACCACGGTTGATCCAAGTTTGGAAATTTTTTTGACCACGGTTAAGGGATTGATGGACGGTAGGCCCAGGTTAAATGGAGGATGATGGTCACTCAACCATGGTCAAGTGAACCATAGTCGAGTTAATGAATCATAGTAAATTGGGCTGCAGACCATAGATGGCTATGGTTGCCAACCATGGTCAAATAATAAGGGAGGTTACGATAGGAACTTAACCATTAATATAATTTTCATTCAAGGTTTTCATGTTTAGCCATGGTTATTTCACTGTGGTCAAGATAGTTAAGTTATCTAAGGTTATGACCTATAGAGAGCATGATTTAATTTACTGAAATCCTTACTTCAATGAGGAGCCCATCAAGTACCGTCATATTATATCATCACAATTTTAACAAGCCATTAAAGAAGACAAAAAGATTTTAATAACTGCTAAATATGACTTATATTGCACAAATAGTCAGTGTAGATTAATTAAATTTGTAGAGATAATTTAATTAATCTTGAAGAGAACATTTTAATAAGATATTAAACAAAATAACCATAATTGAAAATGTCTAAAGCAGCCATCACACTGGATGCGAAATACATTTTTTGCACGACAGATTACGTTCAAAGTCAATGCAAAGACGCAAATACAAGCCTTTCACTTTGAGTTTACTTTGAATGTAATTTGTCATGCGAAAAATTTGTTTCGTGTCCAGCGTGAAAGTGGCTTAAGACTTTTCCTTCTTTTCTGTTTTTGCCTACATTAATTTTCTATTTTCTTTTACCCAAAAAATATGCATGACTACTGAGTTAAAACTGGTCAAAAAACTTACGTATTCTATATTATAATGAAATATTTAGAAGGGCACATTGGTTAGCAATGCTGCCTCACAACGAAAAGGTTGTGGGTTCGAATCCGCCATGTAGAGTTGGCATGTTCTCCCCGTGTTTGTGTATGTTTCCTCCAGGTACGCCGGTTTCCTCCCACAGTCCAAAGACATGCATAACAGGCTACTGGCGATAGTAAATTGCCCATAAGTAAGTATCAGAGAGAGTGAATGGTGTGTGCGGCCTTTGTTGGGTAAGCGAGCTGTCCAGGGTGGGTCCCTTTAGTCCAGAGTCAACTGGGTTAGGCTCCAGCTCTCCCCATGACCCTAGTGTGGAAGAAGTGGATATAGAGAACGGATGGGTGGATTTAAAAAAAATGTTTTGGGTTGATTTCAGACATGACATCACAGCTTAACCATGGTTGACAAAGGTTAAGTCATAGTCAGCGATGGTGAATAACCAAATGACCTTGGTTTGTTACCTAGGCCGACTATGGTCAGAAACAATAGACGGACAATTAGCCGTAAAAAATACATTTTTTACCATTTAAAAAAAATGTCAAACCATGGCTGAACCATGCTGAACCGTGGTTAAATGACAAGGGTTAATCATGGTTGAACCATAGATAACCACGGTTGTCAATGGTATCTACTGCAGAGGGCTAACTTGTTACACTGCCTCGTAGGGCAGGTATTATCCCCATAAATCCTGCTCACCCATATTTGGGATTGTCAAATGTGGTTGCCTTATTCAAAACTCTTGAAATTTAGGCCTATATATATTTATATATATGCAGTATATATATAAATCTAGCTCTAAAATCTAAAGGGGAAATTCATGCAAAAATCTAAGTTTCGGGTGTTAAATTCCTCTAACGTCTTTGGCAGTCTGCATTTGCACTGAAAGAATGGGTTGTGGCATCAGGCCTTCTTGCTGAAATTCTCTTGGGTTATTTTGACTGATAATAACCTTCTGATAAGGGGCCAGCTGGCTGTGTCCTCGCAAAGGTCTTTGTTGCCCACCTGGGGAATTGATTATGGTGCTACTACTACTGACTACTACTGGTCAGACATTAAATGGAAGATAGCCTGTTGGCCTTTTTACACCTTTTGGAGCTTTCAGTGTGTGAACAGATCTCAAGGTGCTGATGCCGTTCCACCGGCACTGTGTCTGACTGAACTATAATTACTTTGAATAATCCCTCGTGTGTAAGGTGAGGGCTAGAATTAAACCTTGTCTCAAATGGCAGTATGACCTAACCCGGATATTCAACGATGAGTTATCACCTTATTTCCATATCCCTGCGCCTCACACTGCCTCCCTATACCTGTAGTCCAGCAAAGCTAAAGCTCCATTGTCTGGTGCAAAGCAGAGTGCTAGTTAGCCGTGTTACTGCAGTTCTGTATCCAAGTGGAAGACTGCCAGGCTCTTGTGTGCCCAAATGAAGGAAAGTTGCTCTCTCTGCTAAGGTATGACTGAAGATGTTTGTAAGTGAGTTCGGCAGCAGTTGAGGCAACAAAAGTGTGGCAGGAGACAAAATCCCGTCTTATTTGCAGGAGACATGCTTCAAACTCAGAGCTCGTGCACAAAATGTACGGTGGTCTGACTTGACAAAGTGCATATACTATTCAAAAAATACCAGGAACAGAACGAAGACGAGAATACAAAATAATGGTTGGATATGCCCAGAAGGTTCTACTTGTTCGAATAAGCTGTGTTTTTAGCATGACCTCTCAACACTCTTCGAACATAATCCCCCCAGGAGGAATATTCCTCCTACTGATAAAGGCCCGCCCCAGGAAATTCTGTTTCAAAAAGAAATAGTTTCTTCCTTCATCAGTTTTACACTGCGAGAATAAATAAATGATCATCATAACAAATGAATGAGGACGATTGTGGCCAATAGACAAAACAATACTGCACTGAAAACCCTGACAGTGTGGTGAACTCAAATGTGTTGTGGAGACTGATTACCTCCATAAAAGTGAGTATATTTGTGTAGGCCAACTTAATTGCATTGTGTGGAAGGAACTTAAAGAAAATAAGGTGAAGTTATTTTTTAAATACAAAATTAAGTGCTGTGAACACAAGATCATTAAGTTAGCACACACAATTTCTTGGAGGTAATCGGTTTCTACAAAACATTTGGGTTCACCACTCTTCTGGCTTTACAGTATGTGCAAATTAAAACCATATCTACTGTGAATTTCACCTTATTGCATTGTATACTTCAAGCATCAATGTAGACTATGTAGAAAAACTATATTACCAATAATATAGTTGACGGAACCAAGAATTCATTATTGACGAAAATCCGTATGTGGACAGAGGTCTTGCACCCATGATAATGAGTGGCATATGCTAACTCCTCGTTATCCTTGAATATGAAATTAAATACCCAATTAACAAAGATGAAAGGTTAATTCCTTACTGTTACATATACATTTCAGTAACATTCAGATATAATGCTTTGAGAACCAGCTAGCTGCTAGCAAACATTGAACCATGGTGACTTTTTTTTTGCTATCTTCACTCTGACCATTCCAGGCAGCCTGCAGGCGCTTGCTAGTGGAAGGGTACATTAGATTTGTGATGTAAAAATGACTGGGTACTTAATAGATCCACAAATCTCCCCAGTACTTTGCTGTCTAGGCTATGAAGTTCAAGACCAGGCTAAAAATAGAACTACATGCCTTAAATCATGACTTTTTAGACTAAATTTGTCACATTTCATTCTTTTATATCCTCAGGTCTGATTGGTTAAACCAAGAGCATTTCAGCTCATGTTCACGGTTCAAGGCAACTTTCAGACCAGTCTGGGAGTCACATTTACAAATTTTTTTTTTTGTTTGTAGCATGTTGTCTTGTTTGTGGGAGGGGACTCCTCTCATGACTTGCGTGGGGGCCCCTCAAATTTGCGGTACTCTACTGCAGAAATTAACATAGTTGTATACTGATAAAATGCCCAAGCTTTTACATGGTATACTCTGACGTCCACTCCTCATGTTAAATATGATTGTTAACATTGGCTAATTGGCTGTACTGGTCATGAAAAGCCGCACCCCGTTCCTTAACTCTGGTTTGATTTTGTGTGGGTTTGGCCTGGGCTCTCTGAGAGCCATTTTTGGAACGGGGATCTGAAACTGTTCACTTAGTATTTGACTGGAATGGATATGTTCCAAGTTGTAACACGTAAAACATGAAACTCGCATTTCCTCTTCAATAAGTGCTTCTTGTGATCATCCAGGAAAAAATGATCAGCTTTTCTCTTGCCTTGCCTCATGTAATCTTATTCACTATATTTATGTTTTAAGGAAGTAATAAGGACTTTTGAAATTCTTATTCATAAAAATGGTGTGCTTTTTCTGAGCCTGAGTGCTTTTAATGGACCCCTGGCTGCTTAATAAGCAGAAGTTACTCTGAGTCAGAAAAGGTCACAGTCACACCTTTCCAATGAGTCTGTTTTCAACCTGCCAGAGCATGGATCCAATCCTGAAGTGTTCACTAACTCCTTCTCGCACATGCTCTGAAGGACTCCAGAGCTTTCAAGACACACACACACACACACACACACACACAGAGTACACTGTAAAATGGCTGGAGTTATTTCTGACAGCGTGCACATAAGTCTAGTGCTACACCTGCACTCTGTTTCAGTACACATTACGCTGCACATTTTACTGTTTACACAAGCTGGCTCATATACTCGCTTACATAAACACTCACATGCTCACTCATGAACAGAACTCAAACGTACGCACTCGCGCAATATTTCGCAGACTTGCTTTCAAACTCTAATACAAACAAATAATCATGCAAATGCTCACTTGGATGCAGGCAAACAGTTTCTGTCTCTCCCACAAACACACACACACTCCCTCTTTCACATGGCCTTGCATTGACTGCTGTCATTTCTACACATGCAAGATAGACAACGGCAATACTTATATTAGTTAGTGTGCTGATAAACTGCAATAACTACACTTTCACTGCACAATTGTTGCTTTTGTGTTAAAAGAAAAAAGGAAGGTGAACCCCATCAAGACTGAAATCTGTAAAGCCTGACCTTCATGATATGCCTCTGCAGTAAAACTTTAGCTATGAAGCTTCTGGACAAGTTTGGCCTCAGAATCTCTCCGCTGCGAACCTCAGCATGTTACTAGATTTTCTGTACGCTTTGAGGAATGGAAAGCTGGCGGCCGTGACTCTGACCGTCTGGGCCTCCTGCTGGTGTGTGTTCTGTGACGATGGTGCACCACTGGAGCCCATAGGTTGTGGCTTTAACCGTTCAAGGTGGTCAAGTGCCGGTCACCAGCAAGAACAAGCTGTGCTGCATGGTGTGGGCAATCTACAGTCGTAGTGCATGATGGGATGTTGCCTGCGGGTGTGTCGTGCACTTTCTAGCTCCGGTCACACCATCTCTCCAGTTATCTGGAAAAACTTAGTGAGTTTATCAGTGGCAAGAGTCTCATAATTGAAGAAAAACCTTTAGATTTTGGACTTTTCCTAAAAGAAAAATATGATAAAAACTTGATTTTGACAGTTCAAATAACACAAATAGCTAGTGTTTTAAGACTCACACTGCTCAAGAATACAGCAAATGAGGGTCAAACTCATTTTCCACCAAAAAGTGACATACGTATTAGATTTTTCCAGATCACGGGAGATTTATTTCCCCTACTAGTGCTCCAGACTCACTGTCCCAAGTCCCACCACCGACTGCCCCCATTCAGGATGAAAGCAGCAACTGCATGCTAAGTTTGGGTCATCCTACTCACTTAACCTGTGGTTCTCAAACTCGGTATGGGACTCCGCAAAAGCATGATTTGTCCCTTCAACCAGAAGTGAAAAAAACTTGGAACAGTGGTGAATCTTCCCACCAGTGGGCAGCTTAGACCAAGGGCGTAGGAATGATTTTAACATTGGGGGGGACGAAGGGCGTAGGTTTAATGTAAGAATGGGTGGGGACACGTAAGTCATGTGAGCGCGCGAGCTGGAAAATTTTTGTAAATCTGAGCGCAGATACTGCCTTTACTGTATACGGAGATTATCCGAATGGGTGTTTCTCCGTTTTTTTAATTAGGCTACGCAAGGTGCCTCCAAAATTTCCATACAAAGATGCCACATACATAAACTTGCCAGAACCTTAACTGAAAGCTGCAAACCATATCAGCGCAGTGAAGACACCCGCTCAGATACAGTAACCTGGACATTGATGCCAAGTGAGTGGATATATAACTACATTAGCAAGCCAGCTCGCAAGCCTCTCTACTAAGCATCTAAATATGCGATAACACAATTTCAGCCGCGATAAACACCTCAGAATGCACCGCCGGCTATGAATTGAGCAAGCCGCAAACTAAGAGTTAATCGGACTGGATCATGTCAGATTTACAAAGTACGATTACGTGTTTCTTTCATTTCCCCCTCTGAGCCAAAGTTGGTTCAGACATTTTGACTTTCAAAGGTTATATTTGCTGAACATCATGAGACTAACTTTAATGCTTTCCCTATAATTCCACAGAACAAGTCATAATTATGACCTCACCTGAAGCCCTGATACACCTGTATCCCCAACAGCTCGCTCTGTTTCTCTAGCTTGCTGCTGTGGTTCCTGCATATAAAATAATTAATAATGGCACCTTCACAGGACTTCTCCACTGAAATTCACCTCATAATTTGACATATCCACCTGGCTTATATTTGGCGATATGGCTAGCAACCCGATTTCTTACCAACATGTGACAGAAACCATGTTTAATTCGCTACTTGAAACTAGCGAACATGTTTAATTAACATTCGTTGACCTTTATAGTATTGTGGAAATAGTGAAAAGAGTTTCTGTCATTAGACTGCCTGCTGTCGACTGCTGCTGCCTCCCGCCTCCCAAACACTCTCAGAGCCGGTGAGGGAGGGGGCGGGCCAGTGACATGACACTGTGTTGCTGTTTCAAAATAAAAGCACGTAGGTTAAAAATTTCAAAATCAAATATTTTTCTCCTCCGCGGTATAATTTTTGGGTGGGACAAATGCGCCTGTCTCCAATATTGGAGGGGGCACATCCCCCCTGTTATGGCCCCAATTGTTACGGCCCCAATTTGTTATGGCCCCAATTTGTTTTGACATATTGGACAGCAAGGGATGACAGACAAACTTTTAAAACTTTAATAGATTTAATAAACAACACTTTGAACTAATCTACAATCTATACTACAGACCAAGATTGAAATATTAAAAAAAATGAGAGTTTCAGTCCCTTGGTAATGGAGATGGGGTTGCTGTCTTGCAATGTCCTGGGACTGGAAAATGATCCAACTCAAAATGGCAAAAATCCACAAAAAGAGCTTCACAGGTCTTGAAAAGAGTGACAGGTCTGGTCAAATGTATCCTTCCACAATTCCTCCTTGCAATTTCTCCTCCTACTTTACTCTCTCAATTTTTCTCCTTACATACTCTTTTCCAGCCCCCTCCCTCCTTCCAGACTTTTTTCGATTCTCTGGGACTTCCCCTCTCAGGCATGTCCAGGACATGCCCAAAACCTAGCACCAGACTGGCTTAACAAAAAAGTCAATACTGCCATCTAGTGGCTTTTTTTTCCCCACATTACACCCCCGGTTCCTACACCCTTGGCTTAGACCTACTAAATGTCCTCCAAGAGCACATTGACAACTCATCCAGGAGGTCACTAAAGAACCCTGACTGACACCAGAAGAACTACTGGCCACACTAGCTTTAGTTAAGGCGAGTGCTTAGGGTTTCATAATATGAAAGAGAATGGGCAGACACAGCATCCGTGGGAGAGCAGTGAGGGGAAAACCAATGCTGACCAAAAAAGAACACGAAGGCTCACATTTGGCAAAAAACATCTTAATGACCCCCCAAGACTTAATTAAAATTTTTCTGAATTCTGATTATACCCCTGTTGCACCAGACAGAGTTCCCACGGAGTTGTCACCGCGATCTGAAACTTATCAGAACTCCGTGGGCTTGCAGAAAAATTTGGAAATTGTTTTGCAAATTATTTGAAATTTTCACAACCTGGAGATCCCAGGGCGTTCTCACGGCGTTTGTGGCGTTCATACGGAGTTCCCGTGGCATACTGATGCATTCCCACAGCGTTCTCGTTTGGGACCGATTTTGTCGTCAAGGAGTTCTCGTTACATGTCCACTGCAAGCTAGGTGTTTTCACTGCACATGCAGTGCGTGCACGCTTAGTTCACTGCATTCCCAAAGTGTCCATACTGCATTTTCCCAGATGGTATAAAAGCCACGACGTCCATGAGGTCTCCGAGCGAACGCCATCACTTTTTAGCTGCATTTGTGTGGCGTTCATATGCGACCTTGGGGGGTGCCCATAGTGCTCCTGTGGCGCTGTAGAAGACCTCACTGAGCTGCTACAACGACCTTATGGAGTTCCATCACTGTTCAAATCAGAACGTAGAGCCACGGCGTTTTCTTTGTGCATGCACAAAACAAACACCGTGGCTCAGTGTTCTAGAAGACCCCACGGCATTTAGTGGAGATGCCACAGAGATGCTGCTGCACTCCCACTGAGCCCGCCCCGGCATTCTACATTTTTTGTGAACGCCGCACGAACACCGTGAGAATGCAACTCTGGTGTGACAGGGAATTTAGTCAAAAGTGGAAATTTTTGGAGGGCATGGGTTCTGTCACATCTGTTGTAAAGTTAACAAAGCATTACATTCTAAGAACATCATATCAACAGTCAATCATAATTGTGGCTCCGTTTGGTCTGGGGCTGCACTTTTTATTAATTAATAATATGCAATTATTCACTCCCATAGGTGATATAGGTTTTGAGTTACTTTACATTCAATTGATGAAATCACTATATATTAAAATCTTTTGGATGTTCTGAAACACTTAAGAAGAAATAGGATAGGGGGCAAATACTTTTACACAGCACGGTCTTGTATGGGGCATTCAAGTCAAAGTTCCACACAGTGATCTTTTGGCTTTTGAGTTGCCTTTAATTGAAGATTGTTTGTTACCAAGAAAATATCAAACGTTTTTTGGAAGAGGAGGTGGAGGCGAACAAAACATAAACAAAAGCTCAAATTATGGGGAAAATGCGGAGAAGCGCTTCTTCAGAAGAACTGAACCGTGGAGGCGCTCAGTCCGGGTGATCTCTCAGAGCGCAGAGTGCTCTCCGGTCTCTCAAGTGTCTCGTAACGGACGGGGAAACATGCGCATTAAAAGCCAATTAATTCTCAGTCTAAGCGGCTTCTCGAAAATCTTGGTTTGTGAAAATTGAACTTGAATGAAAATCGCTGTGAGAATCCAGTAAACTAACGTCTCTATAACAGCTGAAATGGGATTATCGTTGTAATTTCACAGAAAGGACGCAGATGGGTTCGCTTCTGTTGCCTGCAACGCCGTCAGATGATACGGGGCTAAATATAGACAGTCAGTGTCTTTTTTCAATGAGCCGAGAAATTGACCTCTGTTTATGCTGTCTTGTAATCGTAGTTAGGTTTCGCGCTTCCTTTCTGTTTTCTTTTTTGTAGTATGAGGAATGTATTTAGAAGAGTCGTGGATGACCATTAAAACTTCTAATTTTTGGGCGTTGCCAGCATTTGGGGGAGAAAAAATATTCACTGCGACGTTCTGTTTGCAAATCTGTTTAAAACCTTGAAAATTAATTCAGCACAAACATGTGGTGGGAATGCAAATAAGCAAAAAACGAGTCCATAGCATATGGTTTTTTTCCCCTTTTCTCATTGTGCTATGTATGAACTTGAGACAATTTCTGCTGTTCCATTGATTTCAATTGGAGCTACACAATTCATGGAAGTTATATTTAAATGATATTTTTGGTAACAGCATGCACACATCGTTGCTTTTTGGCACCAGATGTAAACTGGGCACCTAAATAAGAAAGAATGATTATATCAGTGGCAGCTGATAGACAGAAATCGGGGAGGTGGACAACGTGCCTTTAAGCTGAAAATCATTCTTGATTGGTTTTTAATCCTTTTCCTTGATTAAAGACACTTAAACTCACCTCTTGCAATAGTAGCCAATTCTTTTTGTTAAGATGAGAGATAAAACAAGTCATTAGGATAGGAAAATGTGCACATCTCGATCTTTGTTTTCATTTAAACAGTCACGAAGCGTAGGTTGATGGCCTGCTTTGCAGGATGTGATAAATTTAACACGGAAAATCCAGAGTAGTTTATTTCATGAAGAGTAGCCTATTAAGGCAAGTGAATAAAACAATTTTATTGAATTTGTTATTTTCACGCCTCAATGTTCCATTAAAAAAGAAGCCGTGCGTTTAAATGCCAGTGGATTATATATTGTAGGAAAACGTGTTGATCAAGAACAATAATTGAAAAAAGGTCAATTATCATCCATTTCAAGGGATGCTTTACTCCATCCCCGTTTTCCATTCAGCAGCCACCACTGTATTATACATCCAGAATCAGAATCCGACAACTTTATTTGTCCTAAAAAAAGGCAATTCAATTTTTCCTGTCTACAGGGGAAGGTAGAATGCAGTGGGTTGCGCACTCAGAAGCGCCCCGGAAACCTTTCCTTCGAAAAATGGCCACTTCATCGGCCACTTCATTGGATAAACCTTGCTAGTATCGGGTTGGACTCCCTTTTGCTTTCAGAAATGCCTTAATTCTTTGTGGCATAGATTCAACAAGGTGCTGTTAACATTCCTCCGAGATTATGGTCCACATTGACATGATGGCGTCATGCAATTGCTGCAGGTTTGGCGGCTGCACATCCTTGATGTGAATCTCCTGTTCCACCACATCCCAAAGGTGCTCTATCAGACTGAGATCTGGTGACAGCGGAGGCCATTTGAGGACTGTGAACTCATAGTCATGTTCAAGAAACCGGTTTGAGATGATTTGAGCTTTGTGACAAAGGCGTGTTATCCTGCTGGAAGTATCCATCAAAAATGAGCGCACTGTGGACATTAAGTGATGGTACATGGTCAGGAACAATATTCAGGTTGGCGGTGACGTTTAAACGATGCTTAGTTGGTACTAAGGGGCCCGAAGTGTGCCAAGAAAATTCCCCCCACATCATTACACCACGAGCCTGAACAGTTGACTGAATAGTTGATACAAGTCAGGTTGGATTCATGCTTTCATGCTGTTTATGCCAAATTCTGACCCTACCATCTGAATGTCACAGCAGAAATTGAGATTCATCAAACCAGGCAATGTTTTTCCAACCTTTTATCATCCAACTTTGGTGAGCCTGTGTGAAATCTAGCCCCAGCTACCTGTTCTCAGCTGACAGGAGTGGCAATGGTGTGGCCCTCAGCTGTTGTCATCTGCTTCAAGGTCCAATGTGTTGTGCGTTCAGAGAAGCTCTATAGCTTAACTCAGTCGTAACGAGTGGTTAATTGAGTTACTGTTGCCTAGTATGGCCATTCGCCTCTGACCTCTGGCATCAACAAAGAATTTTCGCCCAGAGAACTGCTGCTCACTAGATACTTTCTCCTTTTTGGCCCACTCTCTGTAAACCCTGGAGATAGTTGTTTGTGAAAATTCCAGGAGATCAGTGGTCGCTGAAATATTCAGACCAGCCCGTCTGGCACCAGCAACCATGTTAGGTTTAGGGTCACTTAAATCACCCTTTTTCCCCATTTTGGTTGCTCGGTTTGAACAGCAGCAGATCATCTTGACGATGTCTACATGCCCAAATGCATTGAGGTGCTGCCATGTGATTGGATGATTAGATATTGGCATTAACAAGGGGTTGAACAAGTGTACCTCATGAAGTGGTTGCTGAGTATATGTAAACTTTATATCTCCTTTTGAACTGAGTTATAATCTAAGGAAAATGAGTCCAACCAGAAATACACGTGATGTCTGTTTAAAAACTTTCCTTTACGGTAGAGCAAACATTTTTTCATTAAAAACTGAGTTTGATTCTTGTACATTGGGGTGATGTCTTAATAATAATTTGATTCAGTGCTTTGCAAGAAGGTCAATAAGGCATCTCTCTCCCTTCCTTCCCTTGAAAGCCAGTCTGTGTGGTGGCAAGATGTGCCTTTTGAATCATTCTTTTTCAGATGTTATGTTATACTGTATTATGTTACATAATAATTATTATTAGGTTGTTTAAATACATAGCTTTCTTTTGCAAACTGAGCATTTGTTATCTATTTGTTTGATCTGTATCAGACTAGAGTTGTCATGGTAATAATAATAATAATAATGATGATTTTTTAGTCGCAGTAAATGGGCTATTCTGATCGGCTGTAAGGTGACCATTAATTTCTGATTTATGGGTACCTTCCAGCAAAATAAACTGTCTGTTCACCATTTTAAATAAATATGTTTACCAGGGAAATGGACCTATGGCTTGAAAAAACTTCGATTTTGAGTTGAAAACGTATGAATGAATAAATTATCTTTTTGGCGACTGACCATGATGTACTCAGGATTACTGAACTCTGTGGAGGACGGCTCTGGTCTCTAAGTCATCAATTAATTCAAATGGATACCTCATTGGTTATTATCCTTTACATAAACCACATCTAACTCCTTGGTTACTTCAGCAGATAACCTTGACGGAAATCAAAGCTTGCTTTATAATAGTGATGTACAGGATATTGATATAGATTGACGCGAAACCTCTCATCAGAGGTCATTTATGGATCCGCTTAATACAAGCATTTATTATATCTTTTATTTCCATTAGTTTTGTAATTTTCTAATGGATTCTACCTTGGAGCCAGACAATAATGTCTTGATAAAATATAATCTCTTGCTCATCTTTTGAAATCATTATTGACTTGAGTTCACATATATGAAAATCTCTTAAATGCCTGGATTGCCTGCAGATAGGAGACCATAAAGTAATTTTGTAACTTGCCTGAACATAAAAACCTAGATTGTCTTCAAAGCTTTCCAAAGTGTTTGAAATTATTTTTCTTATATGGACTGAAGGGCCACAAGGTCACTTGAGTGATTCTGTTAACTAGTTTATTGATTAGGGACTTAAAACCAGTTTCTGGAATCTTCAGAGAACAAAAATAACTGTTAAATGAAGGATGATGTCCAGAGAAGCTCTTGCTGTACACAGCGTCCTGTTTCCATGCTGTGATTTACTCTGCTGGATTTGTAGAGGCGGCGTCTGATTCGTGTGGCCTGCGCGCTGGACTTTTACCGCTCCAAAAAAAAAACATTGTATAACCATCTGAGCCCTGATGACAACCTTCTGGGACCCCTGTTATTTTTGCTTTCAGTGGACCGTGAGCACACCGCTAACCCCATATCCCACCAAAATGCGCTAAAAATAATTTCAAAAAAGTGACTCTTGATTCTGTTTATTTTGCATATAGTGCTTTTCGTTTGTGTGCGCATAATTATACATTATTTTGCTCGAACCGCGCCAACTTTAGGTAAAGGCAAATTTTTCTTCCATTGGGACGTAGGGATTATATTGGGAGGAGAATGATGTCAGGCAGAATTAATTATGCAGTGTGAGTCGCTTTAATAATGGCAGTCAAATGCAGTATGAGTTGTAGAAGGCAGTTTCTCAAGTATGACATGAGTGGTACGTCTATTTGCAAAGGAATATCCGTGCTCATTAGCATGTTGATTATTGGGTTGATATTGCTGGTAGACGGGTGTTATTGCCAATCTTTTGGTGATTTTAGTCACTGACCCTCTGTGAACTGATAATATCTTGCTTCTGAGGGCTAATGTCCTGGGATCAGGAAGTAGAAGTCCTGGCACATTTCTTTCCCACGGAAACACACCCAGCTGATTAGTTCCACCCCCTGGCTACAAAATTGCCCTAACTGTAAAATCTGGGGCTGCATTCAAATGGTAAAAAAAAAAAAAAAATCCCTCTTTTCTTCTAATTCTAAACCACTTTTCTTGAACCTTGATGGAGAACGTCATGAGGTAAAGGAAAGATGTTAAGGGGCATTCAACAGCTTAGGAAGACAAATGAGCTGCCAATAAGAACAAATCTACACTCAGTGATGAGAACATGCCTCTCTCACTTGTCATGTTTATTTGTTTTCCTGGTTGGCCGAATGGATGGTTGTCATTTTAAATATTGCTGCCACACCGAATTGTGGGATGGCTTTATCGGCTTTCTTTTCCAAAAGGAGGGTTCAGTGTACCCTATGCCAAAGGAGATAACTTAGGAAGCACTGACACACCTTTCCTTATTATTTAGAGAATTCAAACACACTTATCATGGCTGCCGCACAAATTTTTTCAGGGTCATTTTCTAGGAGTTAGGAACTTTCCTAAGCAAAAAGACTATTCAAATGCAGCCCAGGTGATGGAACAAAACAAAGAGGGGGACTTATATCTTTTTTCCAGCTCTGTCAGATGACGGGCTACTATATAAATATGCTTTTGCTCCACATTACACTGCAGCATCTGATTGGCTTTTGTCTCTAAGAAAGCTTCGGTATTGAAGGGCATTTTGGAATTCATTGGTCTCAATCATGAAGCAGAAATGAAAACCAGACAAGGCACGTCCAACTGCGTACAGAAGACCTTCAAAATGATTTGTTTTCCTTTCTTCTGGACTCTCCCGGGATACCACAGGAAACAGATGCGTAATCTTTAATTAGGCATCTGATTAACTGGCCTCTGAATCTAAATAGGGGGAGACTTGAGGTGAAAGTGGCATGTTGTTGTTGGTTTTACTGTACAGCTGGCTAGGTTTCGGAGCCCTTTGAGCACTGTTACGGACACGGCAATTGGTTGTATGTATTCTGCTAGTCAACAGTATATGGTGGTAATATGGCATATTTTTCAGACAGTGGGTGGTGTAGCATTTTTTGGTACTTTTGCTTGGTATACATCACAAAGACTGTGTAAGTATGAAATCTTGTAGTTGTGTACAAGATGTTGCAACCAATGACAGTGCGATTTAATGTGGTGGGTAAATATAGTTATTGGCCTCATCTGTTTTCTTTTATGGGCAGTGGTAGTGCGGTGAAATTTTGGTGGTCGTGTTGTTATTAGTCATATATTGTGTGACAGGCAATATTATATGTCTTGGTGTTGCAATTTTCTGGTACATGTAAACAGTGATTTAGCATTTGTTAGTGTTAGGCATGGTGATGGTGTGCTATTTTGGTATTTGTTGCAAGTAGAGTAATGCCGTATATGAAGAGTTTGTTTCGAAAATGCAATATATCCATTTTCCAAATTTTTTTTTTTTGTAAATCAGCTTTTTCTATGTTGCCGCCAATTGCATTTTATAGAAAAACACAAACTTTGATATTGCTCAAAGGTATTATTTCAGTTTTGGCACTTATTGCATTTTGGAAACAAACTCTTCATATGATGGAAGTATTGTGGAATATGTCATAGATTGCACTGCATTATTGTGAATATGTTTATATGTTTGTGTGCTAGCTATGTGTTCGCGGTGATGTACATACATCAGTGCGGCGGCATCCTGCTTGAACTCAGTCTGAGCTCAGAGAGGCGGGCAGGGACCCCTGGGGGCCGGGAGGTCTGTTTCCACATGCTCTGCCTCACGGGGCCACCGATGCGATATTAATGCTCCCTGTGCACCCGGGCCCAGAATGCCCCTCTCTGCTGGCTGGCAACGTTCGCCTGGCATCGATCCGCCCGCTTTTCTCGGTCTGTCCGGAACCGTGGGGAGTCTGCTTCATTCCGTTCTCGCTCATTAGAGAGCGGGGCCGCAGAGTTCGGCTGAGAGGGGCGGGAGGACCCCCTGCTGACCGCTGCTCTGCCTGTTCCCGTTTCATCGGCCCTTCAATCAAGCTCAAATTCGCTGCTGTTCCCTTCCACGGCCAAAGTCTGAACTCTCTAAACAAGACCACAGTGTCATCACAGTCTCCCACCACGATTAAGGGCCATAACTCCGTAAAAAAAAAGGCCTCGACATGCTTTTTCGAGCTGAACATAGATCAAGAGTAGCTTACTAAGCATGCAAAATTTCACGCATCTGGGTGTAATAATTTCAGAGAAATCTTGTTCCCATTTTGGCCTGGACGGACGGACGGACGGACAGATAGATAGAGAGACCCCAATCCAATATCATCCGTCGTACTTTGTGGCGAGGGATAAAACTTGCAATGTTGCTGACATGTAGCGCCAATGTTCTTGCACCTTCAAGACATTTCAGTGACATTATGGCAACGGTTTTGATCGCTTGGGTGTTTTGAAGGCCCAATCATTGCCAACGTGATGACGGCTGACGGTTCGCTTGATTTGGCCACGTCTGAGCCAGTTTAGAATGATGCATTGAGCAGCATCTCTGGGAGCGGAGATCAATAGATCGCATGAGATGAGCATAACATTGAGGGCCAATCGTTCTGGCTGTGGGGGGCGTTTTCTTGCGCCAACACCGACAGCGATCCCTGTGGCTCTCCTCCCCACTGTTGGGCAGAACCGGGGGCCAAACAGATGGAAGGAACGGCCGTAGCCTGCGTTTTACCCCTCTGCGTAGTACAGCACGTCGCCTAGGCGACTGGACCGGACCATTAGCGCCATGTGCCGGGGGTGAGGGGAAGAGTGTAGTTTCAGCCACACTGCGGTGCTGCGGGTGGGTCAGAATCAGATTGTGAGCCGTCAAGGGGCTCGTTAGCGGAGCAGAACCGAAATAGACCGGACATATTGCTGGAGCCTCCTGCTGACCGTTTGCTGCCAGGAAAGCGATTACCGCGAACGCCAACAGCGCCTGTCTGAACCGGCCAACAATACCAGCGCAAAACCGGTGGAGGAGACTGAGTCGCTGTGTATTAACTGACAGTTGAGTGACCTCCTCTATGTTTCCTGCGGCTTTCGGGGACATAGGTGGGGCAGGGGGGGTTTTACAGGGAGGGCGGGGACAGATGATTGGATGACAGCAGCCCCCTCGAGGCCCCTGACCTTACCGCATGAGTTCTGTCTGCTGCGACCCTCTTACATTGTCACTGCTGCCTCAATTTACCGGGGGGGATGTGGACAGGTGGACAGGTACCAGATGCTAATGATTCAAAGTGACACAACTGCTGGGAACACTGACCTGCACTGGCCAGGAAAAAGCGGAGCCCACATCTTATTTGCCTCATTTCAGGCTGAGCTTGGTTCCAGCCGGCACTACTGCCACACTTCAAATGTAAAACAACTCGAAGCTCTCCCATTACTGGCACACACACCAGCCCTGTAGCCTCTAGCTTAGCCTCCAGCTATACCTTTCGTTGACCGTCACTGCGAGTAGAGGGGCCGACACAAGCTCATTGCCTGCCCACGCCGGACCTGTGTTTGAGCGGCAGAGAGTCACAGCGTACAGGACGCACTGGGGAACAGCTGGGGCTCGAGAGGCGAAATTCTGTTGCCAAATTTGTGAGTAAAGAAGTAAATAAAGATAAATTCTTTTTAACTTAAGGACTGTATTTACAGGGCTTGCCGGAGGCTTGCTGCTTTTTTGAAGAGCGTCGGTGCGTTCGTGGATGCTGCGCTCGCGGCCATTTTTTGACGCCGTCCAATCACGTCTACCCGCATAACTCGCCTAACCTTGTGTGCCGCCGGGTCCCACAATTCCCTGCAGTACACTCTGATGTGTATCCTCAGTGCTAGTAAACGTGGGCGACAGACATTGTCTGTTCTCCATCATCCGCTGGGCAGCACTGAGAGAAAAGCGTGGGGGTGTTTTTTTTTTTTCCGTAGGCCGCCCTTCTGCTCTATTTTTATCATTCATATAATTTTTCTCCTCCGCTTTATCGTTGCCGTTAATTTGCAGATCTTTTGTTCCAGTTTCTGTCGTAAAGCACTTCGAATTGCATTTTGTTTCGAATATGCAGTGCAAACACACTTGTCTGGCCTTGAATTCCCTTTGCCCCCCCCCCAACAAGCCCCCTCCCGCTCCCACCCACTCAGCCATCCCCCCCCCCCCCCCCACCCCCCCAGTTCTTTCTGGGCTTTGATGATGTGCTAAGTAGAAAAAGCACTAAAAAGCCTGCAATCTCTGCTCTGTTTGTATTCATGTGTTGAGCCAGATTTGCCAGCCTCCCCCGCCTCTCTGTGTGTGTTTTTCTCTCTCTTTCCTCCCACCATGCCTTTCTGTTTTTCCCCTCCCGATATATTTCACTCCGTCTCTCTCTTTCTCTCCCTCTCTTCCTCTCTGTTCTTTGATCTTGCTGTTAACTCTTTTTCCCTCAGAGCACAGACAAACTGGACTCTACCTGCCCTTTCCCCAGCAGTTTTAAACCTCAGCTCGCAGATCACAGAGTCAGCTGTAGGTTGACTTCACTGCGATTTTCGACTCGGGCGCGTACAGCAGGCCCACAGATGAAACCAAACACACGGAGGGTTCTGGTTGGTGGGTCCGCTCTAATGAGCTTGTACTTGTTACACTCTTTCCCCGGCGAATGCAGTACTCCAAAAAAACTACAGATCGCCTCATCTTCTCCGTGGCTGGTGTCGGTGCGTCTCTCGCAACAGGTGGGAATGGGAGAGAACAGTGACGAGAGCACTATGCAGCCAAAGTGCAATTTAAACACAAATTCTCTCCAGCAGCCCAAACAACAACCACTCAAGCGAACTCCTGATTCTAGTTAAATGCCCATTAAAGGCAAATTTAATATGTCCTATTTTCAATTTGTCTGGACTTGCCGGGCACGGCTCCTTCCCCCGGCCAAATTTGCGCGACGCAGTTTATTCTCTGTTAAAGGAGGGGTGTGACGGGGCAGGTAACATTCCATTGACAGGACACTCAAATAGCCTCCAGGCAAACTTGCAATAGGGAAAATGAGGCTAGGGTCCCGGCTAACACCCGCCTGTGCCCGTAAGCAAACACGGGTAAATCGATAAACGCACTCTGCAGTGCGGGGACCAAATAATCGCCGATTATCGGCGCCACGGAAGGAAGCCTCGCTCTTCTGCTAACGGGATCCAACCATGCAGCGCCTACTTTTACTGTTAAATTCAAGAGTACAAGGATGGTGATTTAAAAAAAAAAAAAAACGGCTCATTCCTCATTCACCATTGTGTCGCCAGGGTAACCTTCGCTGTTCGGGCTGATGCAGCCCAGTGGCTGTCGCTGTGATTAATAATGCTGTTGATCCAGGGGATGCAGGGATGTTTTTGCTGAAAAATATGCGTCTTTAACAATCTTTCATGGTAAAGTCAGCTGTTTTTCTTTTCCTTTTTTTTGAATCCATAGGGCGGTATTATTAGTGGGTTCCTCTCACATGAAACAAATGCTACCCTCTCAGAAAAATGGCCCCAAATGACTCCTTTGTGACTCAGGAGGCGCACCCTATATATTTACGAGGTTCTTTTCAGGCAAAAGATTTTAATCCTGGAGCTGAACTCCTATTTCACACCACTGATGGTGGTTCCATAAAGACGTGGAGAAGATGCTCTATGGAGATGTGCCAAAGAGCTCTTTTTCCTCTGGGTGTTTCGAAGCAGACGTAAAGGAGGCTTTGATACGGCGGTTTAAGCACTTCGCAGAAACTAACGTCTCAGATCTTTTAGTCACACGTGCCTGTTGCAATAATGTCCGATCGTTCGTGGTGTTGAACCTGACATTAATTGTGCCGGCAGTTTGTCGATTGGAGAAGCGGAGAGAAAAGGCAGGCTTATTATAACTAAAGAGCAGGACAGATTCATCTCCTCCCATAAACGCAGCTCCAGGAAACTGAGAAGCTCACTGTTTATATCTGACCCCACCTGCTCTCTCTGCCGCGTTTTAATTTGTGTTCCTTAATTTGAACAGCGAACTGCTTCTGCAGCTATAAAGAGTCTAGTGGGAGTAAGAGAGATGCAACGAGAGAGAGAGAGAGAGAAGGAGATAGATCTGGAGGCAAGAAAAAAAGTTGTCGGGTTTTTTTAGGCAGTGGTAATTTCAGGCATTCACGAGAAGTCTTGTCCTTCTGTTAAAGATCTGTGAATCCTCTGTCACTTAATTAAATTTTAAATTGACTCGGATGATACATTCGGTCCCCTCCCATCCTTCTCCTTGCTTCCAATCGCACTCTGAGAAATAAGTTACTAATCAGTAATGACAGGAGAGGATCGCTGATGGATGGTTTTGGCATCAGGTCCCTGGGCTGTGCGGCCCCTGGGCTCTAGGGCCTGAGAGTGGGTGTGAGAGGCCCACAATGCATTTCCTAACGATGAGTGAAACAGGAAGTCCACACAGGTGAGAGCTAACTGCAGACACAATGGCCCAGGGATATAGGGATATGAAGGCCAGATGGATGGCCGCCATTTCTGTGTGTCTAAGGCAATGTTTCGTTGAAGGAATTGGCGAGTTCTGCCTCATGCTGCCCTGCAATCAATTAGCTACTGATGATTACTACTTCCTCTCTGACAAGCTATTGGTTACAGCCAGCTGAATTTATTCAATATTCGTGTTTATATGGACTCTTACAATCTTACACTCGCACGTTCATAGCCCACTGATGTGCGATAACCACAGCCACATAAAGTTACTGTCATTATTGTGGCTCGCAGAATGCTTGGATGGGCAAAGTTTCAGGACTCTGATATTTTGCCATTTTTTAAATCAAGGTTTCATTATTATATTTCAGTAATTTCTCTCACCACATTTAGCTTCTAAATGAATTAGCATGCGTGTGATGACCAATGCATTCTGACAGGCTTTTTAGATGGTGCGGCCTGTATATTTATGTTTGTATATTTTGAGCGTTGAGATGAGGTGTGGGCGCAGGTCCGCAAAGATTCCGCCGGTATGTTGTGACAGCGCGGCAGCGCGAATGAGCTGATGCGTTTTCAATAAGCGGCTAATTTGTTACCTGCGCTCAGAATGACAGGCACCGTGGGCCGACGCCCATCCATTTCATTCGCGTCGTCACGTCCCGCTGCTACGAACGGCACACCGCCAGCGAGAGCTCAGTTTCACTGGCTAACCATGCAAACAAACCAGGCCTTATTTATCTTCGCGAAGAGCTGGCTCTGTTAGCCAGTGCCGCTATCATCAAACTTTTATTTTCCTTGACTTTCTGAGCTGTATGCGTCACGCACAGCCGACTCCCATTTGTAACCGTACTGATTTTTTTCTTCTTTTTTTTTGGGGGGGGGGGGGAGTGCGCTGAGGGTCAGGAAGATGAATTTTGTAGAAATCTAAAAGCGACAGGCTGCTGTGATAAATAAAAATTAAAGCATTTCTGATTTCCGACACCTGAAGGGAGGTTCGAGAGGCTGCCAGGAGGTCGGAGGGCGGAAGCCTCTCGCTTTGAGACTTCCTGTGAAGTGTCGAAATCAGAGCTCGTCGAATTCTGCCCGTCTTCCACCAGGGGAAAATAAATAAATAAATAACATTGCTGTAGCCTTCTGTCCGCTGCTCCTGCTCGGGGTGGAGCACTCATGCGGTCATGCGGCGGGACAGCTGCCCAGCGTAGACGGTTATATACAAGTGACGTGTGCCCTTGCTGGCATTTCACATTTTGAAAAGTAGTTTTTTTTTTTGAATATTGTTTTGTAATATATAAACTTGTGTTTCAGGACTCCATTGCTTTTAATTACCAATATGGATTGTTACATCAGCCTTGGAAAGTTGCATGAAGAACATTGTGATCGCATAATTCCAGTCTGGTCTCTCCTTCATTACTTGTTTGTCCTTTCCTGCGGCAGAGCCTGAGCGAGAGTTGGAAGCAGGACTTAAATACTGCCTGCTGCGGTGTGGGCTCATGCAGTTTGTCAGGAGAGCTGGCCAAATCGGTGCGGGAGTGCACAAGCAACGCATTTTGTGCTGTGTTCCCGAGGGACGATGGTACTATTGGGGGTTGTGTTCCTTTAGCGTGTCGGCAGTAATCGCTGGTGGGAGACAAAACCTTTGTCTTCTCTCTCTCTGCCTGTCAGGTTTTTCACCCACTCGCCACTCGCTTCTCTTTACTACCGCAACGTCAATGAAGCATTCGTGTCCTGAGCAGCACCATCAATCAAAAAAAAAGAGCATAACATCAATTAATCATATTTTCTTGCAGTCGGGAATACCTATAATAAGAATAATTCAGATTACTCTTAATCTTTTTGCGTTGCATTGAAATTACAGTGACGCTGTCTCAACAATTCTATCTATTTCTTTGACTGAATTTCTTAATACCTGCTCGCACGTGCACTTAATTACACCTAATTCTTTTCAGCGCGCTTGCCCCCCGTTGACTAATATTGCCTGACTAATTCTTTTTGCTCGTAATTCATAACCACGGAGACATAATTAATTGATCTTGTGCTTTCTGGTTTTTCTGGATGGGAGGGTATATGCTTTGGCAATGAATTTCTTTTACGTACTTGTATGTACACTCGTGTACGCCGTGTTCTTCTTGGCATGCTAGACCCTCTCCATGCCAGAATAGGCTGTCCGATTTAAAGTAGGAAGGGTGCTGGGACGGTGCATTCTGATGATGCATATCTACAACACTTCACACAGGTAAGCATTTTTCCTGTATTTTCTCCCAGAGGCATAGTATCTATGGCCTTCCTGGGACTTGAACCTTGGACCTCTCAATCGGAAATCCCTTTGTAGATTTATCTGTGAGCTCCACATCTGTCTAATGGGAAGATCTGTCTTTGCCTGTCTGCCAACTTGTATATAATAGCCTCATTCATCTGAAAGCTACCTCCATCTGGAGTGTGGCAGCTCTGAATCTCTTAAACCTATATTTGATATCCTTTTACTGAAAATCTCATTTTACATTTTTTTTTTTAACTAAAATCTCAAACTTAAGTGTGGCTAAGTTTTACATCACATCCAACACCCCATTTTCGTTAATCCCAGCATAAGCCATAACTTGAACGTAATTTTGATTAATTTTAGCATTGGTCATGGTCTATTTCCTTGATATAACATGTTTTTTAAAGAAATGCATCATTTTACCTTCATCTCAGTCTAACGCACAACATTAGATTTATAGTATCTTACAAGATTCCTACTACAGGTCTTGAGAATTCTTGACAAAATTCTTTATTTTAACTTCCATTTTAATACTGTCAACTGTATACCCTGAACCATTAAGGGCCCCTTCAGGCAACATGATAGCCTTGTGATGCTAATAAATAGTCAACAGACTAAGGCAAAAAAATAAACTAATGGCCCCCTGTTAAAGGGCACCTATTAAGGTACTTTCCATTGATCATTCTTGTATTCTTGAAGTCAACTAAAAAAAAGGTTTACATGAGTCATAGTTGAAAAACACAAGTTTTCTCATGCTGGCCATTTCTGTAGTACCTGTTTGTGAATCAGTCCATTGAGGTCGTGGTCCCTCCCTCCTAAAAACCCCAGTGTGCTGTGATTGGTCAACCGCTTTGCACGTGCTGCAGAAATGTCACGCACCTGACCATATATGGATTTCTGCTCCAGAGTGTAAATGATCTTTAGAAACAAATTCTGGTGTAGCCCTCTGGGTGTAACCCGCTTGATTCAAAGGCTTGCCAAACTATCTGCTTGGCGCGAAAATTCAATTAGTTACATCACCAATTGATGAAAAAAATGGCCGGAAGCCAAAAAGGTGTTTCAGGCAGCTCTGGAGCAGTGTGTTTTGTGGCAGAGAGAGCTTTGTCTCGCAGTGACTTCGAGTATTTCTGACACAGACCTTTTACATAGAAATAAAAACTATACATATGATTCACAAAATGACATTAAAATAATGAAAAACCATAATAGCTGTACTTTAATATATTCGTGTTTGTTGTCATAACATAGCTTGTATGTAACATGGAGTGTCCCTTTATTTTCAGTTTTGATGGCAACTGGACCATTCACTATCACCTTTGTTTTTATCTTAATCTTGATTTGCACATCGGGCATTCTCCTCAGCCTGGCATAGTGCCAGGTCTTAGTAGGAACTTTGTACAGTACAGTGTTGTAGTTTTAGTGGAAAGGTCCTGTATGAGCTCTTGGGTTGTGCTCTTGGGCCATAACCCAAATTTCTCCAGCAAATAACTACCTATAAATATCCAGCTGCTATATTTCCAGCACTGGATAGCTGGAGGCCTGTATTCCAAGCTGTGTACATCCAGCTCTATTAATGAATAATGGGTGCAAAAATGTTGTAAATGAGAGGGACAATTTAGCAATTTTGGTCCCTCGACACTAAAGCAATGGCTTTGCACATGCATTACATGCATCAACATAGGTTGGCACCAGCGGATCAGCATCTTATCCTAAAATCATGGGCATTAAAAAAAAAAAAAGAAATGTATGCAAAATACAAATAATGCCAATTTTTGCCTGTTGTGCATGAGCCTATTTCAGGCTTTATAACTCAGTATTTGTGTTACAGAGACCAGGGAAATTAAATTCAGGGGAAGCACAACATTTGGAAATGAAATTTCAGAATAATTTTGCAATTAATTTTCAGAATTTACGGAGACCCGCATCTATATTGGCACAATGGGGCTTGAAGATGACCCCCACTCTGCTTTAATGCTGTAAATGTCTCCTCTCTTCTAAAGTATGTTTCCATTTCATGTTCCAATACCGGTGTGAATATTTTCTGCTATTCCAGCGAGAAACTGATCGATTAGGTCAGGCAGTGATTTTAAGAGGTCTGACCAGGCTCAAAGTGAAATTTAGCGTTGATCTCTTTGGTGTGTGACGTGGTTTAGGTCAAGGCTCTGTGCAGGCCAGTCTTTTAAGCTGATGCTGACAAACAGGGATTTTTCTCTTTTCATGGGTTTTGTCACGAGGAAAAAGGATAGGACCTTTTCGCGAATTGTTGGAAGTGCAGAATCTGTAAAGTTTTTTTATACTATGGCTTTAGGATTTTTTTACAGTTGAACGATAGGGCCCTCAGCCTAGACGATAGAAAACAGCCCAGCCAAAGAGTGTCCACGCACTTGGAAATGTACTGTAGTTTACATGCAATTAATGTGCATTCGACAGAGAACTGTTTCTGCTTTGTTATTTTTACATTTTGTGCTCACTTATAAGTGAAATAATTACAGTGACCTACCGAAGCTGCTGACCCGCTGTGTGCTGCCAAAATGGTGCTGTTTAATTGACGTCTGCATGAATGCCTGGACCTAGAGATTCGCAGCAGAATATTTCCCACAGAATCACACTCCCTCCTTCTGCTATCCTTCATCCCACATGCATCCTGATGCCATCGCCTCCCTGTCTACATAGCAGGCACATATCCAGCCGATGTACATGATCTTCAAGAAAACAGGGCACATTGGACTAGGCAGCATTCCTCTTTTGCTCAAACGTCCACGTCAAAGTCTTGTGGGCCCTTTGTTGGCATTTTCAAGGGCGGACAAGGTTAAGAATGGGGGCTCTGACTGGTCTGCAACCACTAAATCCCAGACAAGTTGGGAGTTGCGCAGTGTTTTGCCCTTGCGTTGATGTTGATGAGCGTTGGGTGCACAACACCTTGTCACTGGTTTGTCGGTAGTTATTTACCACTGCTGACCAGGAGCTTCCCAACCCTTGCCATTTCAGGCTTGCTCTGACTCTGTCATTCCCTCACGATGATATGGCCCTTGTCAAAGCTGCTCAGGACCCGCGCCTGGCGCGGGGTAGTAACATATGCCTTTCCCAAATACACTATTAAAGGAACATCTGACATTTCTTGACCGTTACCAACTGTTGTAACAAATGTAAACCAACTGTTCACATTCTGACGAAGGTCTGTTCACAGGATTAAATGTACCACTGTTACAAATAAATAAACCTTATTTGCTTCACCTATGAGTGGTCGTAATTTTTTGTCTTGTTGGTTTAGATATCCTTGGAATTCAGCCCCCTAATCAGCATGGTGGTGCAGTGGTGGCTTATTGTTCTCTCACAGTCAGGCAGTTCAGGGTTTAAGTCCTTGACGGCCAGGACCTCTCTTAGTGGAGTCTCAGTGTTCTGCCTGGGTTAGTTTGGGTTCCACCCTGGTATTCCAGGTTCCTCCTTCCCTGAAGGACATACACGTACCTCCCATTGCCACTGACCAAGGCTCTGGGTTTAGAACTGGAGGTGGATCCCAGTTGCTGTACTGTGGCTTCTCGGGGTGAATAGAATAGGCGCAATACGAGGATAAAATAACTCCATGGGGTTCAATAAAGTATGTCTTATCAGAATAAAGCTGACCATTTACACTGCGAGTTTGTGCAAACCCTCTGCCAAAACCTGCACAGCAACGTGCGATATCACTGAGTTCAGACATATTTGCGGACTGTAAAGGAAGTGTTCTAGAAGATCACTGGCGCAATTAATAGTGTATACTCGACATCTCGTTTGGTGGTGGCGGGATTAGCATGCTATCATATCAGCAGCCCCTACCACCACTCATTATGAGCCCTCTTCTGGAAGATTGCCTCATGGGTGCTTGATCTCCATGGCAATTTAAGGTGACTCGTGTAAGGAAAGTGAGACGAATGAATTAAAGAGTGAGGTTTACTGGGTGGGACGGGTTCTGAACATGCATAACAAATGTGTTAATACTTCATTAGCATGTGCCCTTTGTTTGCAGGCATAGGATTGACTTGATGTCTAAAAAGAATTATTTAAAAACAAACAAACAAAAAATCATACCCAATGACCCTTCCCTAAATTCTTGACGTTACCAGAATCACAGGATGTTTTGTTGTTCAACCTAATTACTGCAGTTCCCTGAACCGGAGGTCGAGCCAATTAATGAAGTCAGTGGGCGAGGTCCATGGGGGGAATAAAAGCCTAACAGATCTGGTTGGAATTTCTTTCCTGATTTTTAAGATGTTCAGTCAATGCTGATGGAGTTGGAGTTGGGCCATGTGGTTCATGTCTCAAACAACGGCAAGAATATGTTCATAATGAAACCTGACCAACTCTGTATTACTGTGTCAAGATATCTTCGTCTGCATTATTGTGGACGTGAAAGCCAAACGCCTCTTGAAGACTGTGACCGTGCTCCATACAATTCCTTGTGTTCCTTTCGAATTCAGTATTCAAGGCTTAACCATTATTGTGGCACATTGTGTGACTAATCTGCTGAATTGTACAACATATTTGGGAGGGGGTTTACAATTGGTTTTGCACAATGCCTTTGAAGATGGTTTTCCATGTTAACACCATGTTAATCATTTAAGGATCTGATTGAAATGATTTTGCATAGTCATTGTGGCCACATGATGTATCGTTGGGGCAGTACGCAGAGGAAACACTGTCATAAGCGCTGGCGCACTTCCGCATAGGAGGTACTTTGTGAAGCTTGCGATGTTCTGTTTTTGTTGAGGCTATTTCAGATGTGGATTAATGCAATCCTGTGGTGACTTTTTTCGCTGTAGTTCTGCGGTAATCTGCAACTTGCCTAGCAAGTGTCATCTGTCCTCGTGGACTTGCAGCCGTAGTCCTTTTTTATTATGGGCATATGTTGTGATAACTAATGACACTGTTCCCATTGCCACCTTAAATAAATTTGCTATTTTTGTGACGGCTGCACCTGCAGTTCTCTCATCAATGATTTGGTCCCATTGGAACTCTGTTAGGACCTGTCCTCACATATGCAGGTATTTTTGAAAACGTTGAATTTTCTATGGGTTTTGACTATCCATCCACATGCAAACTGCGTTTTTGGTAACTGAAAACAAACCTTCTGGCAAATGCCCATCAGTGTGAAGATTTCTAGAAACGCCATTTTCACTGTTCACGTGTGTGCAGGTCTTGCATTGAATTATATCATCGCCACCAGTCGGTTTTGCATGCCCTTGACAGCACTTTTATTGTGTTTTTACATCTTAAAAAAAAAAAAAAAAAAATTAAATACCCATGTACGTGTTAACTAGGCCTTACTATCCTTATCTTGCTCTGGTAACCTTTCTTGCAAAGAGCTGTAGGTTACACCTCCTGTTATGCAGACACATGCTTCTAATTTGCATTCAAATTAGATTAATATGACTCCCCTGCGTTGGTGCTCTAGTAATTGTGGTTTGGATATTTCACAGTTAAAGCCATTTTTCCAATATTTTGTCTTTCTCTGTATATCATACTTCTTTATTCTCTGCACAGATGGATAATCTTTGCACTTGAAGGTCTGCCACAGTCAAATGACCTTGAGGGAGGAACGCTGAGGTTTTGCGGACTGGTATAAGCTTTTGGCCTGGCCCAGTGCCAGAGGATTCAGGGGAAGTTGCCCACAGTGATGCGGGATTCAACCGCTCACATGACCTAAATGTGAAGAAATTTTTCCATGGTCATTAATATGGCAACCCACATATGCTTGTTCTTCTGTAAAAGAAAGAAGCTCGTGATTCATTTGTTGTGGGAGGCTTCAGCATACATAAACCCCCAATTTAATGTGTTCTGAGGCACTGTCTCAGCATTGTAATTTTCATGATGCGGTTTATGTAGGCAGAATGATCGTGCATCTGAGACCATTTACTGGGTGGAACTGTGTGGAAAAGGATCGTCACATAAGTGTGCTAGTTCACGTACTAGTGGCCTTTTCTTTCATTCATGAACCAGTGGACAAGAGTGACCGGCTTTTTACATCTAAGTGTTTTACGCTGTTGGTTGGCACCGCGTGAACTCTGTGTTGGAATATTCTTCCTGCTATTTGATTTCTGTTGTCTACAAAAGTAAAAGAACATTTTTTTGCAAAGAGGAGTTGTGAAATATTTAAGGGGGGTGTGTGGGAGTAGCTTTTTGTCTGGCAGAGTGGTGATAAACCGGAGGCTACAACAGTCATTGTTTGAGCTAACTCTGACAGATAGCTTGGATAGCTTTCTTGGTGTTTTATTATGCGTTTATTAGGAGGAATTGTGCCGCATCGGTTTATAATGAACTTTATTCACCCTTTTACAGACTCCCCACTGAGTCAGTCTAGCTTTGCCTGACAACGAAGGGCCAATTTAATCCAGACAGCCACAAACAGGCACGGCGCTACCATCTTTAACAGTTGCAACACCAACCCACAACTGTTACATCTGTCCCAGGTTGCTTGTCAACCTTTGGTAAAAACGCAGGGGGTATACAGTATATTAAATAAACACATTCATGATTACGCTGTCAGCCATTAGCACGGGCTCAAATTCAAGCAAAAATTCAAATAAAAAAATAAAAATAAATAAATAATAATGTAGGAGTCTATTTTTATACCTGTGGACTAAAGCAGGAGGGTTCATTACAGCCCCGGTTCTGAAGAGGTTGGGATGGTATGGAGAATACTCACTAAAGCAGTAAGCAGTGATTCCTGAATTTACTTCCATTTGTATTTCTTTGCAGATAGTGTAAAGACAACATTTAATGTAATGTTTTATCTGGTCAAATTCATTTCATTTGAATTCTTGCTTTTCATGCCTGCCACACATTCCAATAACAGTTGGGACATGGGGCAATTTTGGACACGTAACTAAATAATTTAAGAAAAAAAGTTATTTAAAACTGCTGATGTCAGCAGGTAAGTGTAATCATGATTAGGCACAAACGCAGCATCCAAGAAAGGCCTTGTTCTTCAAGCCCAAAGATGGGCTGCTAATTGTCAATTTGCCCACAGATGCTTCAGAAAATTTTTGGAAAATCTGAAAACAGTGTTCCTCAAAGAAAGTTAGGAATGGAGATGGATATTTCACCCTCCAAGGTGCATTGCATAATTGAAAGATTCAATGAATTTGGAAGAATTTCATTACATAAAGGGCAAGGGTGCAGGCCTAAGCTACCTGTGATCTCCAGTCACTCAGACAGCATTGCATCAAGAACCATCATTAATCTGCAAGTAATTTAACCATACGGGCTCATGATTCCTTTAGCAAACCTTTGTTGAGTGCCACAATATGTATTTACATCCACAAATGCCAGTTAAAGCTTGACTGTGCGAATAGGAAGTCTTATGTTAAGGGTCCAGAGGCACTGTTGACATCTCTGGGCTCTGAGGCTTGTGTAATGACCTTTCATGCAGTGGAAACATGTAGTGTGGTCATGAGAAGAAAAATTTATGGTCTGTTTTTCTCGAGAGAAAAAAAATGGGTGCACTGTGATCCTAACCAAAGAAGAAAAGTAACATCCAGACTGTCACCCGAAACAAGTCCAAAAGCCATGCTCTGTCATGGTTGGGGGTTGTGTCAGCACCCTTGGAAAAGGCAATTTGCACTTTTGTGAATGCACCATTAATGCTGAAAAGTACACCGAGATTTTGGAGCAACATATGCTGCCTTCAAGACATTTTTCCCAGGGACGCTCATGCATTTTTCAACAAGACGGTGCGAAGCCGCATTCTGCATGCATCACAAAGGGACGACTGCATAAGAAGTGAGTGTGGATGCTGGACTGGCCTGCCTGCAATATGGGCTTGTCCCCAATAGAGAGCGTTCGGTGCATTTTGAAACGTAAAATGTGACAACGAAGACCCCAAGCTGTTGTGCACCTTAAGGCTGGTTTGCATGAAGAATGGGACAAAATGACGGCTGAAACACTTAAACCCTTTGTGCGGAGAAGTAGATTGTCGGCACTTGCGTCTTTGCACCCGCTCAACTAATGAGTTGTTACATTATGCAAACAATTTGCAGTAGATGTGAAATATATGTTGAATATTCAAGAATAAGCGGCGCCCGTGAGCTTATTAGATTATGGTCATTTTTACTACCACCCCTGTTGCCCAGGAATTGTATGAATTGAGCTCCTCAACCAAGCCTGATCTGCAAACAGCCTTACTTATTTACCTATAGCATTCATCCTGCAGTTGATAAAAATTATCTTTCACTTTTAAAGAATTTGGTTTCCCTCATTGCAGGAAGCTAAAGCCACAACAGCCGAAAGGGGCGGCGATTTAGTTGTGAGTAAAATTAGGTTTCTGAAGCAAAAACTCAATTTGGTCATTCTACTGTCCATTATCACAGGTGCTCAGAGTCCATAATGTGACGGATGTGACAGAAGAAATCTGGCACAAATTCAAAATAATTTCAGGTATGTGAAAAACTGCATTTCCCATAAGTTCAGTTGATTGAGCCAATATATGCTTTTGTATAGACTAAAATTTGTAGCCAATCAGAGAGCCTTTTGTTGGTGATTGTGAACAATGAGAACCTATTATGTCAGGGGCTGGGGGCAGAGTTAAGCCTCAGTTAAACCTTTGCTTGGCTCCATTCGCGGATTGCACGCGCACCTCAGCAGAGAACGGAGGCATTTATACTCGGCGCATTCTCCATTGCAGTGTTTGCTGCAAATACAGGGGGCAGTAAGAAAAAAAAATACTATAGGAAGTACACCATCAGGCACCAAACAGTAGAAGTAGAAGCATTGAACTGGGCGACCAATGAGTGTAGGCAAAAAGTTTCAAAATCCTGGAGGTGCGCGACCTCGCGAAGCGCCAGCGCGCACGGCTGTCGCCAGGTGCGCGATCATGTTATTTATGACGGGTGAAGCTCGTGCTTTCGTGACTGCGTTGAGTATAAATAGGGCTTAAGGCTTTATTGCGAAGCTGTAGTGGCAAACTCTCGGCATGCGAGACGCTGAAATGTAGACTGATGCTGATGTGTGTGGTAGAACCCATTTTTATTTCGTGCAGATGTTGAGCCGTATCATTGATTCTCTTTTGAATCACTCCCTTGAACCACAGGTGCAGCCCCCGAAAAACTGTGCCCAACACATTACAACTGATTTAAGGTTCCCTCTCCATTCAAAATCTGTAGCTGATCATTTAAAATATGAGCCGCAGATATTGTGTGCTTGTTCGGTGCTGTCTTGCAAATACTTAATAACAGCAACTCAGCGAACATTTTAGGTCTTATCTGACAAGCTGCTGTAAAGTTACGACATTTTGCCGAAGTCTTCAATTAGTCTAAGTTGCTTTTCCGCGAAACAACTTTTTCGTGCGACAGATTGCATTCAAAGTCAATGCAAATACATGCGAGTTCGCGTGAATACAATTTGTCGCGCGAAAAATTCATTGAAGAATATTGAAGGATAAGCAACCTAAGAATATTCATGTTACTTTAACAAAATGGAAATACAATACAGAAGTGGACACAAGGAGTAAGTCTGGATAGAACAGGACTAGAGGATTCCCCGAGCTCATGTCAGCACTGATTCTTTGGAAGAGGAAGTCTACCATAGGAGGTCTTTCTCCTCCATGTGTAAATATTGTTGTTTGGCATATTTAAATATTTGAGTTTCTTCGCTCGCTATTTTTAGTTGTCCGTTTTCCACCACTGCCATGATTATGATACTGTTGCACCTAGCTATTTATTATCACTAGCTGTTAACCTTTGCTAATAATCCTGAATATAGCAGCATTTTGCCCAATGTGTCAATCTGTTTAAGAGTTTACACCGCATTCGGTTAAATAGAGTGCTTATGTCCACGGTATTTTATTAGCCAGACAGCTCAAGGACTTCAGTATACTGGCTGTTATCTTCAGTGCACTGATTTCTATTTAATCTAGGGTAGTATAAAGCCCTAGATTATATTATATATTTTTTCTGATGGTGGAATATCTTCTTTTGTTGAAATAACGTATGTTTTGCATATGAGTAATACTTTCTCCTTATAGGGCAGATAAAGTGTTTTTACAAGCTTTTTTTTTTTGGTTTTGAGAGGTTTTTGGGGACCAGTGATGTCCATACCCACCTAATGATGGATTTGAAAATCATTCATTCATAGTGAGCATCATAAATCCAAATGATTGATTTGTGGTAAAATATGATTATTTTATGATGTCACTCTACACCATTTGGAAAGCCATTTGGAGAGCACCCTTATTTGGCTCTTGGACAGTTGGAAATTTTGAATATCACACTCAGGCGTAAAACGCTTGTGGTCAAGAAGTTTGTGATCTGGGATATATGCTGTTTTACCTCCAAGTCATTTTTCAATTTGCAGTATTTTTAAAATAACTAAAATAACTGATGAATTTTTCAAGATTTTTTGCTTATCTTGATGTACATCACAAATTAGTATTGGACTGATTTCACATATCCACATACCAATCCAGATTACATAGTTTATGAATTATAATTTTTTTTACAACTGCAGTTGGTTTGCACGCATCAATATGGCATTTTTTGTTTTCTAGAATTGTATGAGCTAATCCATGCTGAGAACATTTTCAGAAGCAATTTAGACGTCTAAGCCGCTTAGTTTGTCTTTCCTATTGGTGCAAGAGATGATTGCATCACTTTCAGACTGAAATTAGCTCTTTCTGTTCTCTCAGGGAGAGCTAATTTCACTTTAGAAGTGATGCAATATTTACTGTACTGCATGCAGGTCTAACCCTTACAGTAAACCAAATTTCTTTCCCACCTGTGCTCTGGGGATCATTGGCTCAAAACTGCTGGAGCAGGTGGGAAAAGAACATTACCTCAATAACTTCTGTAAACTTATCCATATTATGCTCTAAAACTGTGTGTGTGTGTGTGTGTGTGTGTGTGTGTGTGTGTGTGTGTGTGTGTGTGTGTGTGTGTGTTCTTACCCTTGTATGGACCTAATGCCCCCAAAAGTTATGAAAACAGCAATAATAATAGATAACAATACATTTATTTATGTAGCACCTTTCAAGCAATACAGCACAAAGTGGTTCGCAAACAGGTAAAATACATGTTCATCAAAGCAATAATACAAAATGGGAGAAGTAGGAAATTAAAAATCAAAAGAGGAAGAATTAAGATAATAAAAGGAAACTTGCATGAAAACACACCCAATGTAAAAAAATTTAATCCGTAAAATCAGTGAAATGCAAACCTAGAATAATGAGTCTTGAAGAGAGATTTAAAAGATAATAAAGACTCAGCATTTCCAATATTGTTTCGGAGGCTGTTCCAGAGTCTTGGAGCCTTAACCGTGAAGGCTCGATCACCCTTTGTTTTTAACTTGGAATTTGGAACAGCCAGTAATGCTTGCTTGGAAGATCTCAGCAGTCTTTTTGGTCTGTAAGGATTTAAAAGCTCACTTATATATTCTGGTGCCATGCCACGGAGTGCTTTGAAGGTAATTAACAAAATTTTAAAATCAATTCGGAATTGGAGTGGCAGCCAGTGCAAAGATGCCAAAATTGGAGTGATGTGGGCTCTTTTATTTGTTTTAGTCAGCAATCTTGCAGCTGAATTTTGAACTACTTGCAGTTTGTTCAAAAATTTCTTATTCAGACAAGTAAATAATGAGTTGCAATAGTCTAATCTTGATGAGATAAAAGCATGAATAATGTTTTCCGTATCTTCAAATGACAGAACAGACCTAATTTTAGCTATGTTACGGAGTTGCAAATAGCATGACTGTACAAGCTTCGTTACGTGGAGCTCAAATTTGAGTTCAGTATCATATATCACATCGAGATTTCGGGAAGAGGGCCTAAAATTAGAAGTATGAGGTCCAAGAGATGATTGGATTTATTCCGACATTAACTTTGGACCAAGAAAAATCACTTCGGTTTTATTTGAGTTTCACTGTAAAAAATTATTAGCCAACCAATTTTGAACATCAGCTAAATAGTCATGCAACCCTGACACATTGCTGAAATCAGTGGATTTTACTGAAATATATGTGTCATCAGCATAACAGTGAAAAGCTATTTTATGCTGACGAATAAGAAAACCCAGAGGTAACATATAAATACAAAACTATATAGGCCCAAGTATGGAGCCTTGAGGTAAACCAGAAGGCGGTGGCCAACCAAGTTTTGAGTCGCAGCCCTCGCTCTGACTGGGATCACCAAGCTTTCATTTGGCTGCAACTGTGTGTGTATTTGTTTGTGCTAATATTGATTGATGTTGGCCTGCTTAGCAGGGCTCTTTTCTGTCTGTAGTGTGGCTTTTAAAGAAAAACTTTCAAGTATGGCTGGTAAAAACTATTAGTCCTCTATGTGTACCCTTACAGACACACATTTCTAATTCATTTAAAATTACGTCCATGTGCAACAGACTCTTTGACCTTACTGGGACTGCAAAGTCTTATCGTTGCATTTGCTCTGCCTTGAGTGCACAATAATAATGTCACTTGTGTTTACACGTGTGAAATTAATTTACTCTCTGAGAAAGCAGTGTAATTTACTTTCAAAGAGGTTTCACGGTCAAAGAGGTTCCAGTCCTAAAATCCCAATTGCAGAACTGCATTGCATTTGCATTGCATTGGCCGCGGCAACAGTAAATTAGACCCAGCGAAGGGAAGAGAGACCGGCCTCTGAGAATGTCCTCCTATCTCAATGGCAAATACATATGCAGATGTTTACAGCTCTCACAAACAAGTCAATATTGAGAGAGGCAGTCCAATCATCATGCCAGACGAACAGCGCTCGCTTTTTATCGGGGCTTCCGTTTTGCTGGGGAAGCCAGTTTTGACTCGTAAAAGCAGAAGAAGAGAATATGACAGCTTGCATCTGCTGGTGGTTTGGAAAAAAAAAAAAAGCGTTTTCAGGGAGCAGCTGCCTTGGCACGGCCTGTTGCAAAGCTCTCTCAGCCTGGGGCCCTTTCATGCCAATATCACCACAAATGTATTTATTCCTTCACTTTACCAGCGATCCATTGAGAACATATTCCTCTTTTTCAAGGATGCCCTGGGAGAAACAACTGAGAGAACAGTTGCACATGATGAGATGGGGAAGAGCCGAGAGAGGATTCTGGGTAAGAGCTCAATGGCTTCTTTCAAACTTCATCTCTCCAGCTGCATGTCAGCATCCCAATATACCCACCGGGGGCTCAGACCAGAAACAGTACAATTTCCACTCAATTGACTTAACACCGGGCTGCCCTGCTATCCTTTACTGTGGAACGAAGAAACAAGCACAGTCATATCATTCCTCTGTCAAGTGGCAGAGAGAGTAACTCCTTGAATTAGGAAAAAAGACTGAATGAAGAATAAAGATTGTCTGAATAAAGACTTTTTGCCAAAAGGCTCATTAGCAGGGATTGTGAAATCTGTGCCTCGATCCAAATCTACTGATCAACATCTTTTCTAAGGAAAACTGAACAAATATTGTGACTGTTTGCCCAGACTGTCTTTGCACTTGACTCTCAGGTAAAGGGATTTTTAAAATGATGTCCACTTGCATAAGATTAAGAGTCTAACTTATTTATATGATGAAAATGAGCTATTTTATGCATATTTCCCCCTACAAGGCATGAGGTGTGCTTTATGGATGCCACGATCTATAAAATAACTTGCCTGTAATTAAAATTTGTAAATTAAAACAAGCCTTCAGTCACTGGCTGGAGCTGCTGTTGTGTAATCCTCTCTGGGGTCCTGGGTTGTGGCTACTGGGGATGCTACTTTTGTCCAGTACGTCATCATTTGCTATTCCCGTTCTAGCAGCACAGGAAAGAATTTTAAGCAAAGAAAGAAAATTTGTGCAGGAAAGAGGCCTTGAGTTTACATCGGCAAGCCATTCACTTTTGTTATTGGGTTGTACAGCCATTAACATTTATTCAACATACTGCATCTCTTTCACTGTCATTGTATTTGTATAGATATGAACATACAGCACTTTTGCTTGCCATTTATGCTGGGTTGTTGTTTTTGCTCAGTTGTCCTCTGCTGTTAGCTCACTAACATTATCCATGATTTTGACTATATTAACATTAGAATTTTGAGCATCTTCTCCAAGGAGAGAGTCTTAAACCCTCAAAATACTGAAGTGAAGTTGCTAGTCCTACACAAAGCATCTACCGCTGATTAGCTGTTGTAGAATATGACAGGCATGAACCTAATTCTGAGTCTCAATCAACAGACGTTAGATCCCTTGGAGCCACAATGGGATTCCTGTGCCCAGTCGGTGTTTTTTCTGTGCCAGGTGTACCAAACTTCCATTTGGGTCAAAAGAAATAAATGTAAGATCATTACTATACTAAGTCTTAAGCTAACAAGACCAAAAAGCCTAAGAAAGATGCTGGGAAACAACTTATTGCCCAGAGAAGACAGAGGACAATGGTTAACATTTGTGTAGCTTTCAAAAGATTATAAGGTCTTCTCCAAAACGAAGGGCTTCGTAAGACTTTGTTGTATGTGCCCATCAGGGCTCACGGGCAACAAGGTGCGGTCATGCAGTTTTTCATCCGTGTCGGTGTTTGTGACTGTAGGGATGGAGAGCAGAGTGCTTTTCAAAATGAAAAGGAAATTTTTGGGAAAATAACTTGATGGACCTTAAATACCGTACTGTGCAAGTCTTAGGCACCCTGCATTTTTAAAAATGCACTTCTGGCTTTGAATGTTTATCTTTTGTTTTCCTCATTAGTGTTGCTGAAGATTGAGAATATATTTGAATTCTAAGTTCTAATTTGAGTGAATGTTGTATTCCATTAAAAACAGTTGATGCAGATAATATACTCTTGATTGAGACCTGATATCAACATCATCATGGCCGTCTGCAGTTACTTGGAGGGAGGGACCCAAGTGAGACAGTCAGTCTGCAGAAGAACGGTGGCAAAAGAACGTTTTCCACTCTGCTAGGAACAACCGAAAAGCAATCGTCTCATAACACTAGAGCACAACAGGGCAATGTCCCAAATTTTTAGGTAAAACATGGTCACACCAAATATTTTATTTAGTTTGTAACAGTTTTATAACAACTGTGTGTAGTACAGTACATTTTTTTCAGTTATTTGAAAGTTTTAATTTCATTATTTTTGCCAGCATATTTGCCCAATGAATTTGCTTTAAATGTGCCTAAGACTTTTGCACAGTACTGCATGTCTCAGACTGGAGTAGCGTCCCTTCAGCAGCCTGCCTCTGGTGTGCGAATCAGGTAGCAGAGGGATCGGAGGGCACCACAGGAACTCCCTGATCCCGCTCCCGAGAGCGCCTCTGGGAACTTCCTGTTTAACCCCCGTATGTTTAGTACCTGTCAGCTGAACTCTCAGCGAAAATGAGCACAGCGACTCACCTGAGCGGATCCGCAGCCCGTCACTATAGCGACCTGCTCTGTAGCCCACACGAATGTACGCAGACTTTGAGCCGAAAAGAGACGAAATCTGTGGTGAATACCTTATTCGAATTCAAAAAAATGTGGAGACTTTTGAAATATTGCATATTTAATGTCTTTGTCGCTCCTGCCTTTGGGTGGCGCGCGGTGGAGACGTGCCGCTGAAGTGCGGTTAAAGCAGGGAAATTTAAAAGGCCCCGCGAACAGCGGAGCCGCCTCAGGTCTTAGCGACGGGAGGTTTTTTTTCCTCGCTGCAGCTGCTGATAAGAACCCCGGTCCTTTGGGAGGAGAAGGCACTGAGCGGTATCAGGATCAAACATCTCTTTCTCTATTTCCTCCGCACTTATTCCTGTGTCATCCATTCCTCCACTCTTTTTTACTGGTAGGGCTGTGACTATTTCACTCGCTGCCTTACGTAGTGCCGGTGAGCTAGTGGCCATTTCACATCTACATTCCAATCAGTGTTTCAGCGGTTGATTTAAATCATAGCCCATTTCATGCTGTAGTGATTGTTCCACGGAGGTAGTCCATTCACTGCTGCATTATAGCCAGCGACTATCTCTCTCTTGCAGTCCATTCGGTAATTCACTGGAGGCACTCATATCTGTCCCAATAGAGAATTATACTTTGGGATATATAGTACAAAGGCGCATTGGTAATAGTCAGGCATTGGCTACACTTTCAGGGAGTGATATAAGACTGACCCAAGGAATCCTGTCTAATTTATCCTCCCCTGACAACTCTGTCCTCTTGTAAACACATTTTGTCCCACCACTGAGGAGCCTTGTGCATATACATCACTGTAGCCAAAAGCTTAGACCCACACCTACGGGGACTGTTTTTGGATGACACTGTTTCCGGTCTTTACCACTCCAGAGATTGCTTACTCCGTAATTAGCTTTTGAGCCGCTAAAAGGAACCAGATAGCAGCCTGCTTTTTAAGAGCATTTTCACGCGTCGTACATGTCACTGTTGGCCGAGCCGACGACATGTTTAAAGCGGTCTCACCGTCTCCGAGGGCCTCCCTTAAGCTGCTCGTAATTGCGATACTTCTGCACGGAGCTGTAGCTGCGTGGGCCGCGTCCGCTTCTTTGTTTACCGGCCTGTGGATGAGCTGTTGCCCTAATTTTAGAGAAGGAACGCCCAATGACTCCCTCATGCGCTGAGACGCTCTCCAAAGTCCACCCGCGTGTTTTGGATACCTTTTGCGGCCCGAATTCCACAATAAGCGCTCGCATTCTACACTTGTGTGGATAACTCAGATGGGGAAAATGATCTTGGAAATAAAAATAAAAAGCATAATTTTTTTCTATCTCTGGTTGCAGGAAGGCTTGGCAGGGATTGGTCCTGGCCGGGCAGCCAAAGCCAAACATACCGCGGCTCTCCTTTTGGCGCTTGCTCGCGCAGGCGTACCGCTCTCGGCAGGCCAGATGACAGATGGTCCCTGCTTCTCTACGCACCTCCAGCAGGCCCCGGGGCTCCTGCAGGCTTCTGAGGCCCAACTCCACGTGTCCCTAAAACCGGACGGCCGTGGGACAATACGACGCCCACTCTTCCCTGCGGTAATTCACGATGCTCTTTACAAGAGTCTTTCAACTTAGCTTTCCTTGTTACTGGAATGTTTTCTTGGTGCATCATTTCCCAATTATACCTGCAATGTTGTGAAAATGTTTTTTTTTATGTTTCGGAACATAAAACATATTTGTGTTTCCGCAGAGCAGAGCTTATTCGTGTGCAAAGCTAATTGTTTGCTGTGCATGCTACAACGGATTGGACTGTACATTACTAGCTGGTTAGCTGGCTCGTTAGGTCTCCACGCTGATTGAAGCTGTGGCCTTACGTGTGGAGGGTCAGCGTTTCATTCCTGAGGAACTACCGCAATCTGTCTCCATTTTGCTGTGTGATTATTGTTCATCACATCGGAACAAAAAAATGTCCTCCACATTAATCCGATGCAACATTAATTCAAGTGTAATGTAAAAGTAATCTGAATGAAACGCAGAATTTAATCTTATGCAGACCACCCTCTCTCCTGCCGCATAGGTGTGCTGAGCACCGCGGCCGAGGGGCACTGGCGCAAAGGCACAGGAGCCGCGCCATATTTGCAGACCGCAAAGCCCCTGCCAGTGAGGAAAGATGGGCTCTCTAATGAGGCCAAATTGGCTGTAACAGCATCTCGAAGCCCCGTCCCCTTCTCTCTCGGCACCCCGGTCTCAGCTGGCATCCTTTAAAGCAGCCAAGCGCTAATTGCCGATCGCACCCATTGTGTGAAGATGTTTTGATTGCATCAACCTGAAGAGACAGAGTAATAATGGGGGCTTACATAATTTAATAACAGCGCCTCGGTGCGCAACAGAGGGAGGGAGAGAAGAGGGAGAGGTGGAGGGATGGGGGAGAGGGTCGAGGGGGGAGCAGGCGATAATGAGAATCAGTCTGCCGAATGCGGATGATGCCATGTGTGCATTTATGACTATCAGAGCAGAATGAACCCTCAGGTTTGTGTTACGGCTGTGCTAACATTGTCCAGTAATGTCCAAATGGGCCCACATTAGCCTTTTGCCAACCTGTTCCATTAGTGCTACTGGCAAAAGTCCGCAGCATGGCTTCTATATGTTTGTTCAGCCTCTTTGAAGAGTAAATAAACAAACAATGGAGCCAATAAGCATGCATCTGTTGTTACTACTTAAATGTGAATAATCTAGATCTGTTGTGATTAACTCGGATATTGTGTTACACTGGCGAATATCTTCGCCAACAGCAAGGTCTCTGGTTTGGCCCTTCTCAGTGCAGTCCATGATGCTGATCCTGATTTATGTGACACAGTTCTTAAGAACAGGCCCGGTCAGTCACAAGTGCTGTCCATGTCTGCGGACAACACAGAGAGCCCAGTCTCATCCCGACGCGACATATAATGATGCTACCTGACCAAGCATCGATATACGACGCAAAAAGGAGGCTTTTGGCATCCTGATTTGATGCCAGTTTAAAACGAACCCTACTCACCTAACCACTAACCCTTAACATGAACTCTAACCGTAAGCGTCAATTAAGGACGCTAAAAGCCACCTTTTCTGCTGTATATTGACGCTTGGTCAGGTGGCCTCACTATATGATGCGTTGGAGTGAGAATGTGTTGCCACTGACGACGCCTCATTTCAAATTGCAGTCATGTCTGAAAAGTGTTTTTGACATGTTTAAATCTTGTCATGTCCTGACAGGTTCCATCTACTGCAACTTCTGTTAATGAAAGAGATTATTGTGTTTTGGGGAAACATCCAACGCATGGAGTCCTTCTTCCAAATTAGCATAAATTTCAAACAAAATTCACCAACTGAGCCTTCAAGTAACATCATAAATGTTGCCGTTGCCTCTTAAATATATTAGATGTGAAGAAATGTATGACCATGATTTGTTAGTTTAATAAAGCTGTTTGCTTTGCGTATCAAAGCAAATGTAAAATTGGCTGGATTAATATCATTATTTGCTGGTACTATAAGACTGTGTATAATGGAATAATCTGACCCCAGGGAGAGTGGAGAAGGTTCTGTGGGTGGGCTGAGTCCTCTGGGCCAGATCTGTTCTCTGAGAGCTTATGCAGATGGCAAAACTACTGCTACCAACGCTAAAGTAAACACATAACCCAGTGGCGTGTAAGCGGAACTAGTTCAGGCAGGAAACTCGGGTCATTCTACATTACCTATGCGGTTGTCTGCATCAGTGAGAGTTCTCCAATCACAGAGCGGCAACAGCCTATTATGTTGGTCTATTTTAGCAGCACTAGCATGAACACCTTTGCTGCTCAGTCTGATGCCTCACGTGCGGATGAGAAATTTCTATTATTGTCACGCTTAAATGTTTCAGATTATCCAACTGATTTTGTTATTGAAAAAAAGATTATCCAAGGGAACCAAAAATGCAGGTTTTAAATTAAGATTTTATTTACTGAAGGAGAGAAATCTATCCAACCCTACCTGGTCCTCTGTGAAAAATTAATTGCAGCCTTTTATTGTTACTGAATGAGCCAATTAAACAAATTTAATCGATAATTTGGTTCAGTTTCATTTAACACATTCAGGCATGATTACTGCCAGCCCTCTAGAATTTAACCATCGCTTAAATCGAGCCTGTCTGGCAATGTGAAGCGGGCCAAAAGCAGCACACTGCGATCTTAGGAAATTCAAGCACAGATGAGAATTTGAAGTTGTTGACCTCGATCATTCTGGAAAAGGCCACAAAGCTATTTCTAAGGTTCTTGGACTCCAGCAAACCACAGTGAAAGCTGCTATCATCAAATGGAGAAAACTTGGAGCAGTGGTGAATTTTCCAGGGAGTCGCCGGCTAACCAAATTCCTCCAAGAGCACATCGATGAGGAGGCCAAAAAAGAACCCAAACTGACATCTAAAGAACTGCTGGCCTCACTTGCTTCAGTTAAGGTAGGTGTTCATGATTCCACTATACGACAGGAACTGCAAAAGAGTATATAAGGAGAGAAATTGAGAGAGTAAAGTAATAGGAGAAATTACAAAAAGAAGGATACATTTGACCAGACCTGTCACTCTTTTCAAGACCTGTGAAGCTTTTTGTGGATTTTACCCTTTGTTGGAGTATTTTCCTCACCCGGAACATCACCAAGCCACCCCATCTCAAGGGACTGAAAATATTTTTTTTCCTTGTATATTATTAATCTTTGGTTAGTGTTGCTCTTTGTTTAATAAAATCTATTTGAGTTTTAAAATTTTGTCTGTCATCCCTTGCTGTCGTAAATGTCATAACAAATTGGGGCCATAACAGAGGGCGCATGTGTGTTTATGCCTGCTTATGCAATTTGCAATTAATTGAGTGTGTGTGTGTGTGCGTGTGTGTGTGTGCGCGCGCACACCTGTGTGTTTATGCTTGCTTGTGCAATTTGCGATTAATTGAGTGTGTGCATGCGTGTGTGTGTGTGTGCGTGTGTACCTGTAACTGCATGTGTGTTGGCAGGCGTGCATAAGTTTTTGGGGCTTTGTTGTATCTCCATGCGTGTGCAGTAGCGTTTCTTGTGTGCTTGTGCATGTGTTTTGTGTGAGTGTGAATGAATGTGTTTTTATTTACACGAGTGTTAAGTCCACTGAGTGTGAAGAAGTGTTGACGTTGACTGTTGACCCTGAACTGTGTGTCTAAACCAAGGCCAAATAAGTCTTCGAGTTGCATTGTGAATGCGCGTGTTCGTATTTACATTATGAGAAATGTACTAATGCGAGGCTATTCTTCTTATACAGTCATTGCTGTTGGTTCTCTCTCAATTCTGCCAGACCTGCGACCCATGCATTTTATGAAGGCATAAATAAAATGGAACGCAAATTCATAAATCCAGTTTCATTTTGTGAAAGGGCTGACTTCCTCCCCTCTCTGCTTGGAGGCAAACAAAGGCTCTTTGAGTCTCATATTTAGCTTCATAGTACGTAAATGCATTTAGAAATGAAGCCCTTTCGAACCTCATACATACGTGCTTAATCGGGTGCCTGACTGCGTGTTTGTCCGTGCTTGTGTGTGAATGAATCACACATCACTTTTTCCTGGGCAGTGCATTCAGGTCTGATATGCAGCATGCTACTCAAATGCTGAATAATACATATTCCCATTTCCTCTCGAACCTGTTGCCGCGGCGCCGGACCCTGCTGGGTTTCGGCTGAGGTGAGAGCGGCCTTTTCTGTGTTTGTGGCCTCCACTGCTACTCCAGCGCCTCTCTCTCGGCGATACCCTCCCTCTCTGTTTGTTTCAGCGCAGTCCTTCGGGCCTCTCTGCCAGCGTCTGTGCCCGTGAATATGTGAGTATGAGTTTTTGAGTGCTTCGGTGTGTGTCTGTGTGTGTTTAGCAAAACATTCGCAGACATTAGTATCCACCATAGTACTCACAAACACATTCTCTCTCATGAGTTTAAACACACTCCAAAACCTGAGCACATGCATTAAGACGCAAAAGCACCGTTCGTGCGTACGTGCACGGCGGTGTGTACGAGAGAGCGTTTGGTGTTTTCGTATATGTCAGTGTACATGTTCGTTTATGAGTTTGGATGTACATCTCTGTGTGCGCTTGCGTGTTGATGTGTATTAGAATGCTTGTGCCTGGCTTTGCGTATGTAAATAGTGCTTCTACTTGACCGTCTAACTGGCTACAATACTGGAGACTTGGTGCAATAACAATAGCCCGCAATGCAGTATGTAGACCCCAGCTTCCTATTAAAAAATGATACGGTTGCTGTCTTTCCTGTTCTCTTTTGTAGATTTTGGGAAAATTCCTTGAGGACAGTTGAGAAAGTGATTTTGAAGTGCACTAAGTTACTTGAGCAACTTAAATATGGAATTAGCTGGACAACAACGTCAATATAGCGGTAAGATATAATAAAGTTCCGAAGATTAATTATGTATTTCACTGTCATACAGGTTAGGATGCTTTTTGCGGATGATAAATTTTTTAAGCTTGAAGACTGGTTACTTAATAGCACAATAGCATGACATTCCAGCAACTCTGATAAACCAAAATAAAGCTTATATACGCCACAACATCACAAGGGAGCAGGGCATACAGATGGATTACATTTGGATAAGGGAGGGCTTTCAAGACATCAAACCGAAGAAGAAGACTGTGCCTATAAAAGACATGGAGGCTGCTGGAAAAGTAGAGCAGACAATTAAGGAGACACAAGGGTTGTGACAAATTATAATAATCTTCAAGTCTTCACCTTTAATGGCACGTTTCCCTCAATAAATGCATTGGAACTTGGTTGAAGGAGATATTCTTTCAGAGCACACTTTGACATTTTAGTTAAGAGACTGCAGGTGCTTGGACACTCCAATTGAAAGGGATCCTATTTTCCTTGGACTACGAGAAAAAGACGTATGGATTAGCTTCTCCTTGCTGTTCTGGATAAATGGGACATAATATATGGAAATGCATCTGCTACATTGCTTAAACCAATAGATGCAGTTTATCATTCAGCTCTCAGATTTATAACAAACGATTCTTACAGCACCCACCATTACATTCTTCATAGCAAGGTTGGTTGGTCCTCCCTTAGTATCAGGATAGATCAGCATGGGTTTATGTTTATTTACAAGAGATTACGATTTTCCCTTGGCTTGCTTTTACGCTGCAAATTTGGACCCCACCACATATACTCCCAATACTGTCTAATACTTGGGGTCCCACTTGTCACCACTGACCTTGAAAATGCTGGTTTTAAGTTTTTGCATCGCCTACACAGAATCTTCATTGTTTGCTGAGGTATGATTCATTTGTTTCCCCGGGACATTGTCATTCAGAGATATAAACTCTGGTTCGTCTTCACTGCACCCGTTTTAAATAATGTTCTTTCCAGAATGGGCTGATTTGTGTGATTATCTTTTTAAATAGTCTTTTTTTCAACTTGTTTATTTAGTTGTTTATTCATTCATTAATTCTTTTCATCTTTCATGTTATTTCTGATTTTTTTTTTTGTTCTTGTAATCTTGGCACCACTGGAAAAGAGGGCCTCAACCCTCAGTTTGTCTTTCAAGAACTAAACATTGCAACTAAAGATTGAAATCTAAGTAAATTAAATGCTGATCAAATATACATTTACACATTGCTGTTTTCACAACCTTTTCTGATTTGGGTTTGTAATATTGCTACTTACTTTCTCAAAATGCTGAGAAGGTGCATTTCTGGTGGTCTGAAATTTCCACCACACCCCTTGAGGACAAGACTTACACCGCTCAACCCAACTCCTGCATTAACCCTTTTCAGCGCAGAATACTTTTAAGGAATTAAAAATGTAGCTCCCCTGTGGGAGCTCTTTTAAACAAGTTGCCACATGATAGGTTTTCAACAGCATCTGATTTTGATATCTTACATCATTGGACAACTATAGTTGCCTTCATCGTTGAAAGGGTTAAAAGCTTGTGAAAGCACTGCTGCTGGATGCAGAAACCCTTGTTCTGGCCTGCAAGGCAGTGAATGACTAAACCCTGACATACTTCCAGTCAATATTCATAACCTGCCGTCTGTGTGCATTTAGAAGTCAGCAACCCAACCCTGACCCTGGAGATCTTCTATCCTGCAGGATCTCGCACCACTGCTGATATGAACAATTTATTCAGCTGCTAGAAATCTGTTTGAGCTGTCGGTGAGTTGAGCCAGGAGTGCGTTTTTCAAATTGAATCGAAAACCTTATGGAACTGGGTTGAGCTGAATGGTTCTTGGTTCATCTGCTCTAGGACTTTGGTGAGGTGGCATCTTTACTTGCGGCGATGAGAAGGTTAGTTGCCGTTCTAGCTGTTGTTCCAATCAATAAGATTAATCCCTTAGTACCTAACTTTTCTCCTATGTTTTCCCTTAAGTAGGTTAGAAGTCAGTAAAAAAAAACTTTTTCTTTCATGTTGTAGAACAATATCAGAAACAAGTTTTGCACTTCACTGAAGCTACATAAGACTTGTATTGAGAGAGATATTCAAACCCAGAATGCCATATGTTTATGGTTACAGCATTATATCAAATGGAATATCGGCATCTTGTGCATCATTTTATACACATTTGCCTGTAATTCATTGTAAACCTCAAATTTAAACTAGGCTTATGCCGTCGGAGGCGACGGCTGGGGGTATATCCCCGAACACCCCCAATCCTCCAATTCCCCAATCCTTGAATGGACCTTGAATAGACTTTCATTTGAACTTAATTTCAGGTCAATCGGACAAATGGTTCTGAAGATATGGCCAAAATGGTAATTTTTCCATCACAAAGTGCCACCTGGTGGCAAAATATTGAACCATACAGCTATGATGTCATCGTGTGACATGTTGTGAGGTCATGACCTTGCAGCTGCACATAGTTTCATGTCAATTGGACAAATAGTTCCAAAGATATGGCAAAAATGGCAAATTTTATGTGACAAAGCTCCACCTTGTGTCACAATTTTGAACCAAGCAGGTATAATAACACATCCTCAGGTCACAACCTTTCATTTGCACTTGATTTGAGGTGAATCGGACAAATATTTCCAGAGATAATAATGATAAAAACAGTGATTTTTTCCGTTTTTGGCCCCTGGTGGCCAATCTAGAAATTGTAAATAGTCCAAAATCGAATGAGTTCTTCCTCTTTATGATACTTACTTATATGCAAAACTTGGAATTTCTAATTGAATATTTCTGAAGTTATCGCGTTAACACGTAGCGCGGCGGCGGCGGTCGGACCAAAAACATAATATCCCCGGAACGCCATTCGGCGTTCGAGGATATAAATAGGCCTGGATTTCCCCAGGTCGAAATACAGCAGCTGCATTTGACGGTCCCATGTATGGGTCAGTAGGCATTATATGCTTAATTTGCTCAGTTTTTCCAGTATTGTAAGAGGATGATTGAATCTGATGTGTGAATATTTTGGAAAAATGGTGTATTGCCTTCTTTCTCCTTTCCTCTCAAGGCAAAGGTAACTCGCCAGATTTATCCAAATTCAAAATTTAGTCGCCACACACTTCTATAGTATTATAGAAGAGACTCAAATTTCCACTTCCTAAATGCACTGCGTTAGACTGGAACCCAGTAATGCACCATTTTGGATTGCAAGCAATAATCCTTGATCAAACGCTCAAGTTTTTTGGAGTAGTAAAGTGAAAAGGTCTAGAATTTCCAGATTACCACCCCCACGCTCTTCCTCCTGTTTTTCATATGGAGTGTACAATTGCGACAGGATCACGAAAAGTGGTGTGCGTTTGTGTGTCTGTGTGTCTTATGTTTGTTTATGAGTGAGCATGCTTGTGTGTGTTTGCTTTGTGTATCAGGGAGTATACACTGATCAGCCATAATATTAAAACCACATGCCTATTATAGTTAAAGTCCCCCTTGTGCTGCCAAAACATGTCAATCAAACTGGCATGACTTGAATTCCCTGAGGGTTTATATGGATATACCTTTATTGTCAATATACATTTAAGTACAATGTGATAGTTAAGCTGCTTGTTTTACATAGTGCAAATGCATGTATAACAATTCAAAAAAAAAAAAAAAAACCAATATAATACACACACAATATAAAGTGCATATGAATATTGCACAACATATAAGAAATAATAGCATCGCACCTTATAACATATCACGCAACATATGTACGTGTTACATAATTCCACAGTAATATTACACAATAGAGAGACCGTATGTCAGGAGAGATTATGGATTAGAGCCAATGTCCAAAAGATCCTGGCGAGTGTAGCAGGCGTTGGCAGGAGTGAAAATACATGAACAGAGAAAAAGAAAAGAACAAAAATAAACTAAAAAGCCCCGAAAAGGAGAGCCGTGAGCCGCTGCGACATAGTGCGCCGTCATCTTAGTCGTATGAAAACTGAGTTTTCATATTTTTCCCAGCAGAACATTTCCAAGAGCATCACACTCCACTCCCTAGCTTTTCCTCCTCCAACAGAGCATCCTGGTGCCACCTCCTCCCAAGTAAATGCTGAACACATGCCCAACCAAAGCACATGATGAAAAAGAAAACGGGCCTCACTGGACCAGCCAACCTCCAACTGCTCCAAGGTCTGGTTCAGAAGCTCTGGTGCCCATTTAGGGTGCTTTTAGAGGTATGCTAGGGTTTAAGTGCGCACTTTGACTGGTCTGCAAGCTAAAAAATTCAATATACTGCAGGGCATGAACCATTGTCTGTTGTGACATATTCCTTATGCTTAAATCATTGAAGTTCTAAGTGACTTGTGCCACAGTTGTCCTTCTGTCGGTTTGGACCAGATGGCCTAGCCTGAATAACCTTTGTGCATTAATAAACCTTGGACGCCCAAAACCCTGTCGACAGTTCATGATTTGTCCCATTTTGGTCTACTGTCAGTAGATACTCAAATCTGCTGACAGGGGGCTCCCTAGAAGTCATGCAGCTTCAGAGATACTTTAACCCGCTCATCTGGACATAATGGTTTGGCCCGTGTATAAGTCATTTCCCATTTCTCCCACATGCAGTGAAACATGTTGAAAGAAGGAACCGACTGTTTGTTTACCATCTATGATCTGTCTGCAGACCAAGACATGTGCTGTCGTTATGAGGTTGTCAACATAATTTGTTTCATATGTTGGTGGTTTTAATGTTTTGACTCATTTGGTGTATTTGTAAGTGTCAGTACATATGTGTGTGTATGTGTACACATGTGCATGCTTCTTTGTGTCTGTGTAAATGTAGGTGCATAAGAATGTGTGTGTGTGTGTGTGTGTGTGTGTGCGTGTGTGTGTGTGCGTGTGCGCGTGTGTGCGCGCGTGTGTGCGCGCGTGTGTGTGCGCGTGTGTGTGTGCCCGCACTCTTGGGTGTTTTACACTTTTCTGTACACTCATGAAAATACCTAATTATTGGCAGACTTGCTGTTTTGAAATAGCGCTGGGTGCATCAAATTTCATTCCTTGTTTATTTCACAGTTACTTGAGACATTTACACATTGTATTATTAACTCTTTTCTGGTAGCCTTGTTGGTCTTAGGCATGAGACAGCGAGAGACTGAGGGAGGGAGTGCGAAAAAATGTAAACAAATTTGCTCCTTTTCTCGACTCATCCGGGCTGCTAAATGTGCCACTGAGACAAAGTTTCAAGTCCTGCTAAATCACTGGGGTTGCTGTCCTGATTAAAATGCGCAGCAGGGTGTGTGCTGGCACATGCAGTGCCGGGACCACAGGTCATAGTTCCACGGGGGTCTGAAAACATCTCTGTCCCACGTTTCTTCCTCTCATGAACCCAGACAGCTGATTCAACCAAGAACAGTTATCTCCTGAACATCATCTGCGCCATGGAGAGGACATCATTTTGATTGCAACATCACCAGCTAATCTTCAAACACTGGTCGATATGGTGGACAATACTGTATATACAGTGAGTTTCAGGTGGAAATCGTCACCAAGACGACAAAGGTAATGGCATTCACCAGACGACCAGAATGGCTAATTATCCATTGCTGGGGATTCACATTGGATCAATTGGTGAGGGTCAGGTACCAAGGATCTATCATTGAACAGATTGCATATGGAGGCTAAAGCTGGATTTATGGTTCTGCGTCGAACCGACACTGTCGCAACACAGAGTCTCTACGGCAACATTAACCCCCATTGCAGAGCCTCTGCATCGCCTGCCGTGCTCCTCGAAAATTTTCTCACTCCACGTCAAAGCGACGCAGACCTCAAGGGCACTGATTGGTCCACTCTACTACATCACTTCCGGCGCTTCGCTTTTCCGGTTTGTTCCCTCTCGTTTCTCAGAACGTAGACACTGTACCAACCAGTCTCACGTGATTTCACGACAGGTCCTTCAGAAACCTGATGCCACCTAGCGGTTTTGCGGTGAATTGCTTCACGGCACAGCACGGCACAAACAACCTCAACGTAGAACTTCGAAAGGTCCATGACGGCGATGGCGTGCCCTTTGCATGGAGTCAACTCAGAACCATACATCTAACATAAGAGGTCAGTGCTCGGCTAGCAGTAGCATGATGTACCTTTAGGTTGCTCAACACCCTATGGAAAGACCATGCTCTGAACAAGCACATCAAACCGAAGCTGCTTACAATGTTGGTGTGGACTGTAGTTCTGCATGGATGTGAGTCGAAATGGCACGCGATAGACATGCACTCAGGATCAGCTGGTTTGCCCACAGGACCATGGAGTCCAACCTTGAGATGGAGACTGAATGACAGATGCTAGTGACCGTAAGAAAACTGAATTTGCAAAACTTTGGCCCCATCATCAGGGCCCAAAGCCTCTGCACCCACTTATTTGCAGGCAGAATAAAGGGACGAGGTCAAGGGGAAGTATAAGAAGGAGATGGACCGATATAATCAAACAACGGATAAGGAAAACCTTGGCAGAATGTATGGAGAGAGAGAGAGAGAGAGAGAAGGCAGTGAGGAGCACTGTCACACAAATCCATGGCCCTGACCTTCAGTCCTGAGTTTGGGAGAAGAGGGAGCGAAGTTAAATGGCGGGCACTTATTAATCGTATCAAAGATAGTGCATCAACTTGCTTTGTTAAAGTCTGCTTTACCTCGTCAGAGCTTAATTCGTTTCTACTTTGTTTCCTAACAGGCTGCTGTTCACAGCTGGTGATTTTCATGAAGCCCCCAGGCTTATTTGCTGTACTTCCCTTTAAATCCAAGGTTGTAAAAGAGTCATCCCAGTTGTGTTGTGTCATGGTGACCAAAAAATGGGGGCCGGTCATTTTCTTCACGTCATACAGCCAGATCACACTAAGTTTGTTCCCACAGTGGTCAATGCTGCAGCTCAAGTGTGCAGTGATGAAGATGCACCATCGGTTTGTCTGAAAGGCGTCCAAATGTATTACTTTCTGTAATTTTTGGTGTAATTGAATAGAAAAATTATCGTGGGCAATGATAAAATCATTCCAACACTATATTAAGATTAATGGGGGTAATAAACATGAACACTGAAAAAAAAAATTGAAAGTTGTTGCAAATGAAATTTTGCAAAAAATTTTTTAAACTGGTTTGAGGCAAAATTCTGCAAAATTACCTCTGTGGTCAGTTGTTCCAGTACATAAGGTTACATGAACTTTTAGGAGTGTCACTGTACTTAACATAGTGGCATGACTGAGGTAGTGTTCAGGAACCAGAAGCGAGACCAGAAATATCCAGTAAACTTATTCTTTATTGGATCTGGGGGGATCTGTTCCTTACCACGTGAAATTGGCGAAAGCCAAAACGCGGACAGGGATTACACAGGCATCCTAAGACGAACAGACAACTCCGGTTAGGGAGTTCTAAAGTGCACAGAGTGAGAGGCAGAACAGTGATTAACAGGGTGCGGAGAATCTGCTGAAGCACAGCAAAGTAAATTGAGTGAAGGCAAGGGGCGGAGACTAGAGCAGAGCGAGTGCTGAGAGCTCGTTAGTCAATTAGTAATGTGCAGCTATACAATCCCTAGTGCTTGTTAGTAAGTTACTACTATAAACAATGTTAGTTAATGTCAGTAATTTATCTAAAACAAACTGTTAGTATTGTTAATAAAGATAGAACAGTAAGGTGAAGGAAGCAAACGACATTTGAAGGAATGTTTGGAAACCCAGAAACCATGAAATCACCTGAAAACGTGGCACACAAGACTGGGGAATAAAACCATCACATCACATATGACCAGACAGGGGAGACAATGTGCAATGCAGGGCATGAGAAATACAAAAACCAGAATGATAATCTAAAGTTGAAAATGAGAAGTGGCAGGCAAGAGACATGGCAAGGAAAGACAGGCCAAATACAAAACATGGCATGGACCAAATCAGAAAACATGGCTAGGAATCAGGGTCATCAGAAAAACATGGTCAGGCAACAGCAGATTCAAAACAATGACAGAGGGAGCTTTCTGAGATTGTTCGTGGCCACATTGTGGCCTTACATCATGCTGAAGGTGTTAAATATATACAGGATGTTAATTATTTATTTTTATTTTGTGACAAAAAAGTATCACAAACACAAGGAAACTCCATGAAAATTTGATGCTGAAGTTCCTTTGCTCTGACTTACTGAAAAACAAACAAGAGCTTGGAAGTAAAACAATACATTTCCTGGATCATAAACTCATCGAACAGAAGTGAGCTAAATCTGACAGTGTTACTCAGTGCAAATAATGATCTGTGAAGCAGAATACAAGCTGCCCCCAACTTCTCCAAACAGCTAAAAATGGAGAGATTTTTGCTTTAGTGTGAATTATAAATAATGCAATCTCATTCTACCAACCAACCGTCTTCAAGCATGGTTCAAACTTTTGCATCAAATGCAAGAGAATATTATTATTTTTAAACATTTTTGTCCCTTATATTATGACATAAATATAATAGACTATTCGGGCCAAAGCCAAGAGTTGGCTATCACAATCGTCAGTAACGGACAAATATAAAAGATAATTATTTCATGGAAGTAATTTAAATCCGGTAAACAGAACAACTTACCATTTGCCTTAGTAGTTTACATCTTATGCAGGCATTATGCTTGCTAGTGATGTAATTGTTAATACTCAGTGACCAGGGATGGCCAACCCTGGTCCTGGAGAGCCGCAGGGTGAGCTGACTTTGATTCTCTCCACCAAATTAAACCAAAGACACCAGGTGAGATAAGTTAAGTGCGTAATCAACTGCTTTAATTCATCAATCAAGTGTTGCGCAATACCAAAAACCTGCTGACACTTCGATTCTCCAGGACCGGGGCCGTCCACCCCTGCTCTGTGGCAATGGGAAATTTAACTTCCAACTCGTTCGGTACGTGGGGAATGGAGAATGGGATAATGTTATTTTGCCTCAACTATGTCTTTTAAACATTATTATCCTGTGTGCACTTATGAGTTTAAATAAAACGCAGAAAGTACTGTCTCTTTACGCAGTAGTTTATGACCCCTCAGAAATGACATTATAATTAAAGTGATAGTCTGTTACAAAAAAGAACATTCTATTCTATCAGATTAAACAGGTTTAGCTCTTAGCAGAGCCGTGATTAAGACTTTACTGAACAGAGAAAGACCATTTTTAGCCATAGCTCTTTTTTTCTAATTCATTTTTTTTTTTTTACTGGGGGTTCATGAATGAGAGACAAAATGTAATGCTGAATTTTTAAAGGGATCTCTCAACGTATTTGCACCTGCAATATTTTCTATTTATATTGATATTAAATAGGAGATTTTGGATAGTTAACTGACAGCTCTGGAATATATTGTGTATTTTTTTAATTCCCTAAGCAGCATTTCACAACGGAGTAACAGAGTTGCATAGCCTGCACCAATATAGCGGAATAGTAAAATGTCTTTGATCTTTAATTCGCAAAACCAATGGAGTGTCTGCCTGACAAATCTATACTGTTGCTTCCTCTCATCCGGGATTAATAAGCAGTTGTGAGTTTTGTCTTTTATGTTGTGGCCTCAACTTGTATTCAGCAAACACCGGCATGCTGGCATTCAATCAAAAATAAATATGTTGCAATATAAGTCACTCCGATACCCTGCTGGCCTGACTATCAACTCCTCACATGACTAGTGATCCATAGTGATGTCGCAGAGACACAGAGGATTATTTAAACTTTATGCGCATTTCCTTTATGTCCCTAATTTTTGTGTAATACCTCCGCAAATACAATTTTGACAAAGGTTATGTTTTTGACTTTATCTGTCTGTCTATTTGTGAGCAGGATTACGGAAAAAGCTCTGGACCGATTTTGGTGAAATTTTGTGGTAAGATCATACTTGACAACAGTAAGAGTTTATTAGATTTTATTCATTGAGGTCAAATGTCAGGGCCTGCTTTGCTGAAAATGCCAAAACCATGGTGCTGGGGAAGCAAAGGTATGGGGTCAATTTCAGTTCAGTTCCTCCATCCTCCCCTCCTTCATGACCCAAAACCTGAAGATGTCTCTTTCAACCAAATGGCGTTCTAAAACTGTAGAAAACAGGGACATCAATGCAAATTGTATCCTCATAATGGAGGATCCATGCGCGCAACCTTATACGGAAGTAGGCCGTTTTGACATGTGTGCGTGACATCATCGTGTCCACTCCCACACCACTTTAAATCCCAGCCCACTGAAGCTCATTAACAAATTCAGAGAAAAGCTGATACCATGGCTTCGAACAGCATTCCAGTCCACAAAACTAGGGGGCACTTGGTAGAGCGCATGTCTCCGCCATGCCATATGTCCCTTCTTTTGGCTACAGACTATGTTCTGGATCACTTCCAAAATTAAATCAACTCTTCCTTGGACTACCGCCTATCATCCTGCTGAATTTTGTGCTAAACTGCTTGTAACTTTTTGAATTATCCAGTCAGAAATATCACACTGTCCCGCATTTGACAGATATATTTTAATTCTTCTGGACACAGAGTCCAGAATATGTTCCGGATCACTTCCAAAATTTAACCAACTCATCCTTGGACTACCACCTATAATTCTACAAAATTTTGTGCCAAACTGTTTATAACTTTTTGAGTTATCCCATTGACAGACAAGCAGACAGACAGACAGACAGGCAGGCAGACAAACAAACAAATGGGGTAAAAACATAAGCTCCTTGGGGGAGGTAATAAGTTCAAAGCTATACTCATTCATTTACACCATTTACATTTGTTAGCTGGCATTAACCTCAGTTAAATACAGCTGTGCTCAACACAGTTGTTTGTGTTGGCCTACGATAACTTTAATCTGCACTTTGCGATATGCCATGCCATGACACGAAGGATTGCCTCTGCTGTTGTAGCAGTGGAAGCAGTGATAGGTCTACTGCATCATTAGTGGATGTTAAATAGGGATGATGGTGGAGGAAAAAAGTCTGTCTAATTTCACATTTCCCTCCCTTCTAGTCTCCTGCGCTCCGGTCCTCCCCTCCTTCTCCTCCAGAGGGCAGGAGGGGAGGGAGAGGTAATGAGGGAATGCTGCCATGCTACCAAATACCCTTCTTCCCACAAAATGATGCCATACATGATTCACATTGGAATAAGAACATTAACGGAATACCAGTAATCATTCAGTTGCCTAAATTGCCTAGTATGAATTATTCAATTTTAAAGGCCCAATTTTTGGCATTGAAGTAGCGGATTTACTCTGTCAATTTCATTTCAATTTATTATTATGTCGCCAAGAATGATTTTCTCTTTGTAAATAACAGCAGCGTATAGGGGAGAGCCGGTGCAAAAGTAACGTGGGACGAAAGTAACACGGCGATTTACTCACAGCCATCCGCACTTTGATGCGTCAGATTAGGTCAGCATGTGCAGCTCGCAACACTCTTCAGACAGGGGAAAAATATTGAGGTTTCGTCGCTTCCCCGCGAAACGAGACCGGAAAGACCGTTTTCCACAGTGGTGGGTAAATTCAGACAAACGGTAAAGTTTTTTGATTTAAAAATTGTCTTTATCGCTCCATGTGTCACATTTATGATGAAATGATAGATCATTTAGTTTTGTAACATATCCTGAAGTTTGAAATGTCAGAATTTTTCCACTTGGTTCAAATGTCAGGAAACGCTGTCGGGGCGGAAGTAGCAACAGTTACGTTCATCCCTCTCTGCTAATGAGGCTGAATTTTGTGTTTTAAGTTTTAAGCTCAAGGTGAGAGTTTGTGTCTGCGTGTCTTGAAATGTGCATGTTGAACCTTACCAAGCATTTTTTTTTAAATATTATCTATCCAGGTTTGCTTGTGGTTTCAGGAACATCTAGTGGCTCGCCAATACAGAAGTTCAGCCCAGAAAAGGTTCGCCCATATCCAAAGGCTGGCTCGAGGCAGAAGATAAAAGAAGAGGCAGAAAGAGGTGAGCAGAGTGTCGTTTTTAACTTGTCTTGATTTTCCTGCTTGTATAAAAACAACTGACTATCATCTCATTGAATGTTGCAGGATTTACTGACCCCAGTAAAAGCTGCTTTGGAGGAGCAGAGTCGGCAGAGGGGCCAGAAAAAACAGTCCTCTTCAAAACACCCAAAGAAAATGTTGTTTGGTGGACAAACTGCAACCACAGTTTCTCAGGGCAATGATGAGGAATGTCTTGTTTGTAAGGAGACATTTGCCTCATCTTTGCCTAGAGAAGTGTGGGTGCGGTGCATCTTTTGTCTGCTGTGGTCACATGAGGTATGCACTGAGGGGGCAGCTCATTATATCTGTCACAGCTGTGATAATGAGTTTAGTAATTTCATAATTTTTATAAATAGACCAATTGCATGTTAAACATGTTTACGTTTACTTTTGGAACATTTGAAGCAAATTAAAATGTTTAAAACAAATGTCTGATTGTTTTTGTTTCTGTCTTAACGACAGTAATTTAAAGATTCCAGTTAATTTGATCACACTACTTTTGTCCCGTCCGTGTGTTACTTTCATCCCGACCGGAGGGGTCGAAAGTAGCAATGCACATTATTTATTTATTTATTTATTTTAAAGAATTGTGTCGTGATCATCCGACACATTCCCCCAGTAGGATGTTTTATCAACCGAGGGTGTACTTTAGTAACAATGCAGTTTTCAGACTGTTGTCTTGCCGCGCCTCTTGGGTAAAGTTGCTTCAGTATCTGAAAAATCAGCCGTGAATTGTCTATTGCCACGCCCTCGGAAGACAAAATTGAAGCAGTTTTTTTTTCAATCTTCCATGCCCACAGTTTAGTTTCCGATCAAAACTCAGACTCAGACTTTGAACCATTGGTTGGTAGTTTAACAGCTTATGAGGGACGGCCGCCCCCCGCTGCCGCCAACCGGCGCATTCATTTTATTAGAATTTTATTGTGTTACTCTGTGTATTTTTTAGAGCTTGTCAAAGGTGCATTAAAGACCGCTTGGGCAACGTTGATTGTGCACTACTCCGTTTGCGTCACCGCTAAAACTCACCGCAGTTTTCACTGACTTGCTGTGCCTCCCATGATCTGATTTGGTATCCTCCTTATTTTGCAGGTGTGTCAGTTTTAATTCTGACCAGTAGGTGGGACTTGATGCTCGGTACACGGACTTCTCGTTTCCTCATCGCTGTTCGGAATGCTATTGCTCCAAGTCTCAGAGCAGTGCGGAAACAACCTGGAGCTAAGCGGCTAACAGCAGCAGAAGACGCGGTAACCCGTACAATGCAGTCTCAAGAGGAGCACAGACCGGGAGTATTTATTTTTCAGCCACTTGAACACTAACGGAGTATTTTTTTCCCGTCCTTTATTTTTTATGGCCTCGAAAAAATCGACATACTGCAGCGTTCACATTAATTTGACAAATCTTCACACTCATTAACACGCCCGCCCGCGCGCGCACACGCATACACACACGAACATCATCGCAACGTACATGCAGACACACTGAGGCATCACGACCGGCACAATTTCACAATTCGATACCAGTGGATACCCAACTCTTTCCTGACATTGAAAACGATGGATCTGTCCTTCTGCACACCCAAAATTTGTTGGTGGAGGGTATTGTTTCTCTTAAGCATCTTTCAGGACTATCTCAGCTCCATGCTGGACTGTCCGCCAACCTGCAGCTGTTCCCCAACCGAGATCTACTGCAATAAGTCCGACAATGGGAAATTCTTCCCCTTACTGGCACTGCAAGACACTGGGACTAACGGGAATAGCAGCAACAGCATTCAAGACCTGTTCAAGAACATCACATCTATGTAAGTCCCTATAGTTACGTTGCATGTGGGGAACATGCTTGGATTCTGACCCTGTTTTTCTTTTCTTGCTACATTCTGCATCTGAAACAGCCGGTCTTTCACGGTACAACATAAATAAATGTGTCCGGGCTGTCTGATGCTTGTGCGTTCATTATGTCTTTGACGCACACGAATGTTAGATTTTGCAAGGTATTTTACTTGTTTCCTAATAGTCCTCTGCGCTGGTGCTTTATCTACATTCACGGTAAGGCGTCGGGGTTGTCTCAGTGTCATGCTAGTACATGGTTATAATTTTTGGACGTCATCGTAGCGTTCTTAACTGTGACTTGTAGGAAACAAACCTGTTGTTGAAATGGCTCCCAACGCGCATCACTTAGCATCTTGTTTTCCGACCGAGTGGACACTGGACGCCTCTCGCATTTATATCTGAGATGCTTGTCTGGTCCACGACAGGCTCTGCGCCCGCTCTGACAAAGGCAGACGCAAGCAGTGGAAATAATCTATCGGGTAAAAATCGTCCACAGTTTGGTGACATCAGGAAATGAAGGTGGACATACTTTTAAATCTAACTACCGCATCTCTAGAGTAATGTTTTAACCGACTTTGCTTCTCTGAGGCCACTTGATGGGGGCTGTTTTATATTCCTGGCAGGGACATTAAAGGAATTTTGTCACAGCGTTTGCCATGTGAAAAGATGCCTTGTGCTGGTTTAAAAAAAAAAAATCATTCTGAGGGCGGACTGACAAGATACAAACGCCACTTGCATTACCAATGAGCCTTTTTTTAAATCGGCGTGAGAAAGGGTCCTCAATCATGATATCCTTGAAGTCTGGACCGTTAAACATCGGGGCTTATCAAGCGAACGTTGACCGAACACGGCCTCTATTTCCGCCATTGGCGCATCGTCTGCGCTGACGAGCGCGTCAAAATGAGACCCCGGGAAAGTGGGCGATATTCTGATTTGTTGCGTCTGTAATTATTAACACACACACACACACACACACACAAATTGAGCTTTCGTTCTATTTCTTCCAGAATGTAATTTCTTTGTGCCTGAGATGGGCGAGGTAAGGTTTCATGGTCTCAATTGACCCCCTCAACATATAAAGACAGTTTCATCGCTGTAACATTTCACATACTGCGAGTATTCCGAGGGGCCACGCATCGAATAGTCTGCTGTAAATAATGGCTTCTTTAGTAGGGCCAAGTAGCCTACAAAAAGACATTATTTTTATTTAGAGACTCACATATTTCCACAGCGTGTCCGCGCTCCTTGTCTTTAGGCTTAATACTCACTCGGTGAAACTGATGAATTTAGAACGTGCCCATTGTCTTTCATGACCATCACTCGCTTAGAAAGTATGTGTTTTCAGCGATCTTGGGCAAAATATTTTCTTTTCAGCGAGTGTTCCAGTCCAGAGGGGAATGTGTCGTCGGAAGCAAAGTTGTGTCGCTCCCGGGCAGTGGAACAAAAAACCTAATTCATTATTGATTCTTTGCACCGAATACCCAAGTACGAGGATGCCATGACAACCTCTTTGCATTGTAATGAATTCACACCAATTCCATCTTTAAACGTTGAAGAAATGACGCCAATTAATTAGTAATTTCTATTTCAAAACATTTAAGAAAAGTGAATTTAGCTACTTTCGTTATTTAAACTCAATCTACGCGTCAAAAAGACAAAAAAAAAAGGGGGAGGGGGGGGGGGGGAAGAGAGAAAAATACATGCTCACACCCCATCGGTTGCCTTTGCATCTGAATGATGTTCCTATTCTGTGCGCGTTTTCTCTCCGCACTGGTTTAGGCCACTAGAGGGGAGACTGGATGCTTTTTTAGAGGGAGGACTGAGGAGTGGAGTTCACTGTAACGAACAGTGGTTTGCCTAAATTGTACAAGCGCCTTTTATATGCGAGAAACTGTATCTGTTCGAAGCTATTTGCCATAAGCTATCATAATTTATCAAATACTTGGTTTCTGCTATTTCAGATTCCGGGCAATGATTTGCTGAATCCATTGAATCGAAAATCTTAGTCCTTTAGGCACATGCAAGACTGGGGACACGGCGTCTTGCCTATCAGCACCCTTTTCGTTGGACAGCTCCTAGTGAAGCTCAAAACTCGTCAGTGTCGCTGCGCATTTCGACACAGATCTCATTACAGGCTTTTATCATGCAAAGCGCGCGGGACCCAATTTTTATACCCTTATAAGTCCTTCTTTCCTGTGTGTGGGACCAGAATCTGGCCTGTCTTTGTTATTTCTCTCTCTCTCTCTCTCTCTCTCTCGCCCCTCTTTATGAATAATGCGGAGGAGGATTGAGTTGGCTAAATTAATTCTTGCGAACACGGATGTGCTCACGGCGTGACCTTGAAACAGCTACGAACGCATAAGCGCGTCGCCTCGCATGATGGCAGCGGTCTCAGGAGAGTAATGAGTTTGCGGATCGTATGTTCTCGTGTTGGTGATTGCGCGTCCAAACACGTATATATAGGCATACGGCTGCTTTGCACATCTGTTTTTACCCTTGTACGTTGCCTTCCCCTATTATAGAATGCATGAAATCATATCCGTGAGCCGAAATTGCGAGCGTGTGAAATGATTGTTTCAATCGGACTGAAAAAACTCGTTCCAATCCAGTCCATTATTCCTGTTGTTGCAGTTTTTTTGAATGGTTACGAAAATGTGCGCCGTCCATTGCGTCCAACCTCTGTAGGTCAATCTGAAAATATAGTTAACCTGCTCCAAAATCAGCTCCCCAGTACCCTTCCTCTATTCTGTACATTATGTTTTTTCATTTTAAGCTGACACGCATTATTTGCTCAGTGGCTATAAAGTAATGTCAGTCTTGTGTGGAGGAATTGTTATTGCACTGCTATTCTGATTATGTTGGCCCGTTCTTCTTCCAGAACTGTCAGTTGATCAATCCTTGAAAGAGCTGTGACATCATGACAGATACAGCTGAAGTCAGATGTATAACTCTAGCTTTTTCCGTAAGTAGGTCCAAGGTCTTATAAAGCTTTTTTTTTTTCATACTGCAGGGCAATGTCCCATACATATTCTGTGTCTGCTGGTTGCAGAGCTTTACTGAAACAACATCAAACGTATACTGAGAGAAATATTCACATCCAGGATGCCACGTTTTTGTGGCCACAAAATTACATCAGTTGGAACTATCTAGATCTTGTGCATCATTTTATACACATTTCTTTGTAATTCAGCGGGACACAGATACTCAGCAGCAAAAATTTAGCAACACCCAAATTTTCAGCATTGTTAAGTGAAACAAAATGTAATGAAATGGCGAACTACATCGACTTTATAAACAGAACGCATTGCACCAACACACCAAGTTACGATGAATTATGGGCATATGTTCATTTACGTTTGCTTTGCGCATGATTTTGTCCGATTTGTATCCCCCTTGAACTCTGTCACTCGTTACCCTTTAAAACCCAGTTGATATGTTTAGGATGCTCTTTGTTGAATGAAAAATGCTGAAAAGCGCAAAATCAGAATTATGGGGCGTTTTAGAGGAATGCCTGAAAACGCCAGACATGAAGCCGTTGGCATGTTAAGGGCTGGAATGAGATTCTACAAGTTGGGCAGACCTTTAACGTCCATCACAGCACCATTTCACGTCTTCAGACAGGTATGGCACAGAGTAGGACTGCTGAAGCATGACGTCACAGCATTCATTGTGATGTCATCACGTCGTAAATGAATGGCATTTGGTTCAACGGGCCAGTGGGCGTCACACTCGTTACTGAGGAATAGGAATAGTCTTGTGGGAAACTGGTCAACCCACCTGCATGCAATCTGAGTGATGTGTTTGTTCCCTGTAATGGTCAGGACAATTAAATACACATTTCACTGTTGTTAACTCATTTATTGTGCATTTATATCGGATGTTGCTAAACTTTCATTACTGCGTATTTTCAATATCTTTGGAGACCTTGGGATCTTCATAAGAATTTAAAATAGGCCAGAGGTTTCATCGCTTTTAGTACAACAGCTGGATTTTACAGATGCATATTTGGGCCCATAGGTCTTATGGGGTTAAATACACCTTAGTTAAAGTCATTAAAACTCTTTTTTTTTTAAAGAATTCCACAGATTTCTCATTTGCAAAGTATAGTTTTGGCAAGTTAGACAGGACCGCTACTTTGTTTGAGACATAAGTCATTTTTAACATCGTTTATGGACAGATTACTTCACTTGTAATTCACTTTTTCACAACTTTGGTTGGTTGAAAGTTTACATACACTAAGTTTACTGTGCCGTAAAACAGCTTGGAAAATTCCAGAAGATGATCCCATGGCTTTAGAAGCTTCTAATAGGTAGAGTGGTATCATTTGAGTCAACTGGAGGTGAACCTGTGGGCGTATTTTGAGGGCTACCTTCATACTCAGTGCCTTTTTGCTTGAAATCTTGGGAAATTCGAAACAAACAAGATGCAGCGCCAGGCGCAGTAAATCCCACCCCTCGCGCATATTACAACTGATCAGTGAGTTTATCTAGTTTCGGGTACATGTGCGCTCGGGTTTTTCCTTTCAAGGTCATTGAAGGTCAAACGTCATGATGTCATTTTACTCGCCATATGAGTCCCAGAATGTGGATAGCCAAGTGGCTATATACAGTAGCTTTTGTGGAGTAGCCCTCTAAAATGTGATTTGGTTTGATGTAAATTGAAGCTCTGGGCAAAAAAAAAATCAATACTGACCATTTCCGTGACCTTTGACCTCGACTATGGCCCAGTTTATTCCAAATTTTAATGATATTTATCCTGGGTCATGGCCCAGCTTTTTGCCAAATGCGGATTAAATGATGCAATGGGTTTTATTGTAATCTTGTTAACGAATAAATAAATAAATAATAAATAAATAAACTACCTAACAGACAAACCGGGGTGATACAATATCATTGGCTTATTCCTTCAGAAGGGCGGGGTAATCAGCCAAAAAAGTGTCCTCCACAAGCCCGGTGCACTCTTTGGAGCAATTTTCACATGCCTGAAGGTACCTCACTTATCTGTGCATACAACAGTACGCAAGCGTAAAAACCACAGGACCCCGCAGCCATCATACCGCTCAGGAACGAGACATGCACTCAGGCGTGAGAAGTGCAAATCAATCCCAGAACTACAGCAGAGGATCTTGTGAAGATGCCGCAGGAAATGGGTACAGAAGTACAAATATCCATAGCACAACAAGTCCAACATACCCTGCAAGGCCGCTCAACAAGGGAAATGCTACTGCTTCGAAACTGCTGTAAAAAAAAGCCAGACTACGGTTCGCAACCTCGCATGGGGACAAAAGTCTTACCTTCTGGAGAAATGACGACAGTAAAATTGAAGTGTCTAAGCCATAATGATCATCGTTGTGTTTGGAGGGAAGGGGGGTGGGGAGTGGGGGGGGGTTGGCCTTTACAAGCCGAAGGACACCATCCCAACAGTGGAGCATGGAGGCTCAGCTGCAGGAGTCACTAGTGCTCCTCACAAAAATACCAACTATTTTGTTGGTATCAAGAGGAAGGTAAATTATGTGGATATACAGTACGTCATTGAAACAACATCTCAAGACATCAGGCTGGAAGATCAAACTAGGTTGCAACTGGGTCTTCCAAACGGACACGGACCTCAAGCATACTTCTAAAGCTTTGGCAGTATGGCTTAAGGGCAACATTGTCAGCGTATCTGAGCGGCCATTACAAAGCCTTGACCTCAATCCAATGGAAAATTTCAGAGTGAAACTGAAAAAGCCGTGGGGGTCAGGAGCCTGTAAACCTGACAGAGTTACACCAGTTCTCTCCGGAGGAAGGGGCCAAAATTCCGGCAACTTCTTCTGAGAAACATATGGAAGATTTCCCGAAACATTTTAGCAAAGTTAATCAATATAAAGGCAATGCTTCCAAGTATAAATTCAATGTTTGTTCATATCTAACCCACAGGGAATGTGATGAAAGAAATGAAAGCATTAATAATTCATTCTCTCGACTATTACTCTGACATTTCACATTCTTAAAATAAAATAGGGATCCTAACGACCGAAGAGAGGGAATGCCAACTAGGATTAAATGTCAGGAAATGTGAAAAACTGAGTTTAATTGTATTTGGCTTGGGTCTGTGTCAACTTCTGACTTCAACTGAACAGTGTCCATTTGATCGGCAAAACCGATTGAGGCCTATTTTACCACCGTAGCCTATTTTATGAATCCAAGGTGGTACTTATTTCATTGTCTAATCCGAGTGCAAATTATACTGTGACAAATGGGTGCGTATTTCAGTGACGGCAACTTCAGGGGGCAACCGTTCATTAAAAGGGCTGGTGTTTTAGTTTGGAACAGTAGGGTATGATTGTTGTTCATCACCTTGGGAACGATGGCGTCGGCCACATATTTAATTGCAATTTTCTTTTTCAGTCAACCCATTCAACGAGGTCGTGTTTGGTTAATGTTACCGTCAGCCTGACTTCCTCTCTTGGTTTCCATAATACAGCGACGGCGCTTTAATGTGAAAGTCGTCCCTTTCTAGCTTGTCCAGTGTTATGTCTACATTACATAACACTTTAACAGATACATCATTATCCCTTAGACTTAGTGCTACTCATCATGAGTTTCCAATTACCCTTTTGTTAGCACCAAAAAAGTGTCAGATGCTGGTTCCCTTCCTTTTGCAATTATTGACAATGTGAATGGTGTCTTTTCTAAGTAAGATAAAGGTGGGAGTTTTCTGATATTTAAACTAATACAATGACTTGGCCTTCTACACACAATAATTAAAAATCGACCAATTACCAAACCAGATAGAGCTTCATTTGAGTATCAAGAACACCGCAGTCAGGAATGAACACCAAGGGGTGTTTATTATAACAATTAATGGCAAAAAAGACATAAGACCAGTGCTGGTTAGCTAGTTATATCTCCAGCCACACAAATTAATATTTAAAAAAATGAGTACATTCTATGTTGATGTCATACACATTAACCCCACAAAGATTCGTCCTTTTTTTACGCAATTTTCCACCCAAACTAAAGTCCTCACTGCTCCTGAACAACTTTGATTGCAAGCATAATCATGGTGTCCTCTGAAAGCTGACAGTAAGTAGACTGCTATCAAATAGTCAAAATTACAGAGAATATGACCCAAATTGAGTAACAACCCTGGAAATGTAATTATTTGTTCAGCTGAAAAAGATTCTATGTTTTCCTCTGGTGCTGTGGCGCTGTGACTGAGCCTCGTCAGCCCAGAGAAATACTACAGCCAAAGCCTGATGCTTAAACAACTGCAGGTTCAAATACTGTAATACAGTAACCAAATGTACTATTTTACAGAATTTTGGTGGAGTTTTTGCACGTTTCAACAAACAATTTTGGATACTCCCAATTTTCCTGCATTTCTAGTCAAGTTCTCGCTCACTCACAGCATCCTTCTCTCAGGTCTCTACGTCAGATCGCTTCCAAAACTCTTTTTCATCATGAACAAAATCATTCTCATCAGAAACTGTTGAAACAATTCATTGTCATAGAAATAAATCCTTTAGCTGCCACGCCATACGCATCCATTTTTTGGAAGTTTCAGACCACTGTCTATGTAAACTAAAAGAATTTGATTTACCTGTTACAGTGGAGTGAGGGCTAATAGGGTAAAGCACTTACTGCTCTGTTAGATCAGCTCAAAATAGCCTGTGGGCACACCACCTTTTCACCTAAAGGGCTACTGCACCCTACAGTCTACTGTCCAGCATCATGAGTAAAAAAAGGCCAATTACAGTGCAATTCACTATGATCCGCAGCTACTGTCTCTATGTGGAAAGTCGATTGAGAGATATTTGTCCAAGCATTTTTGCGGATTAAAAACTATTACAGAAACAGTCTGGTATCATTTTCAATTTAGCAGCATTCAAGGAAAACAAAGTGTCACAAAGACTGAAAAAAATAATTTGTGGGGCACTCAACACAACCCACTATTAAATGCAAGGAACTCTTTTATTGCACAACCTGGATTTCTAGCTAGCTGACCTACTTTTAGTGCTTCCAGCTCCACTGCTACTACAACAGTGGGCTGTGAGGGGTCAGACCAAGATTCAAAGATGGTATGACCCGCTTAAATGGTGTCTGAAGTGGTTTCCAGACATGAATATGGGTAGATGTCATATAACATTGACAGTTACTTTGGAAATAGAATCCCTTTGACACCACCCTCCATGGCTTATCGTTTTTACATCAATTGAGGGACTTCAAGTGTTTTTTTTTGGGGGGGGGGCATGGATCCCTCATTATTTCCGCTATGAACATGATCCTGATTCATTCAGGTGTGAACATAAGCTGAATTGCTTGTTCTCCCATTCAAATACTACCATTGTGTTAATTAGTGTAATTGATGTTCCGCGGGAGATGTATTTCTTGTTATAAGAAGCAGCTGTTCATTTGGAATCTCGGAGCGGTGATCTACTGCAAGTTATTGCCTATTTCGTTGTTGAAGTTAGCGAGCGTAATGGACATAATAGGCGTAATAGACATACAGTCCCTCCTCCCAACACCTGGTCTTCCTTAAAATCATCCCTATGTCAACTTTTAGCCCTCAAACAAATCTGCTACATCTCTATGTCAGGCCAAAAAGTAAGTTATTCAAAATTAAAATGTCTTTGCTTTGATTGGAAGGAAAACTCTAAACTCTTTAGACAAGGAATGCCTGACAGGCGATATTAGATTTCAGATGGAGGTTCAGTTAGCAGCGGCTCGATCAGCGGTAATTAATTGAGAGTTCATGTGAGATCGGCTCAAGTGTGTTTCCCTGGTAACTGGTGAGAAAGCTTCATTAGAACAGGCTTTGTCCATTAGCCTCTCTTTCGAACATGTTGCCATTATCCATAGAGTAGACTCATCAATATGCTGTCCCTCCTATAAATCACCCTCAGCTCCCTTCCCACTCTTAACATCTTATATTAGAGTATCGTGACTGAACTCCTGTTGAAAAAAATGTCGTCGCCTGCCTCTCTCTTTCTGGCTTTTCAAATGCAGATTTGACTGGAGTTGGCATAATTTAAAAGCCAAGTGTTTTTCATTCATTGACAGTGAGCCTACGCTACAGGCAGCTGTGTTAAGGGGGAAGTAGTTCCCTGTTGTGATTCAACCGTTTGAAATTCGTGCCAACTTCGCCCGGAGGTGGAGCGGTTGGTGGATGTCGCCTGAACCATGTTGGAATTTGGGGGCTCCGTCACTGCATGAGGTGGTGACAGGGTGTTTGACTTGCATTGTTGTGAATTCTTATAGTGGTGCATTAAGCACTTGTACTGTGCTTTTGGCATCTTACTTACTGGACCACGGAGGCCTTGAATGGAGGCCACTGATGGATCACTGACTCCCTCTGATCCTTTGGGATTTATCTATTCAGTTCAGGACGTAAAACTGAGGCAGTGAGTCGGAACAAATAAAATAGTTTCCATTTTTCTAATGTGCTCGAATGTGTGCTTGTTTGTGTGCGTTGGTATGCTTTTTGGGCTGGTGTAACCGCCTAGAGCAGGAGCGTCCAATCTTATCCATGAAGAGCGGGTGTGGGTGCAGGTTTTCGCTTTATCCCAGTGCTTCAACACCAGATTTCACTAATTAACTCATCAGGGGGGTCAATGAAGACCTCAATTAGTAGAATCATGTGTGTTAGTGTCAGGCTGTAACCAAAACCAACACCCACACCAGCCCTTTGTGGATTAGATTGGACACCCCTGGCCTAGAGTATACCCTCAGCCCAGAGTATACCTGGGGTAAAAGTGGGCTATCCTGTTTTATACTTCAGGTATAATCTGGGCTAGCCCCATTTATGCCCCTTCAGCCCAGATCATACCCCCCAACCAGGCCACACCATTTTATACCCCAGGATATATTTTGGCCTAGGCCTGATTATACCTGGGTATAGTGGTATGGTCTGGCGGAGGTTAATTTGGGCTGCTACACCGGCTCAGGAGTTACGTCACAGGACATTCAGTTGGCTTGATGGCATTTGGGAGTGGTTACATTATTCAGGCTTGGGTTTCTTGGTTTACTCGTGTGTCGTGTGTTGCTGTGCGCATGAGTTTGCGGTATTTGTGTGGGCCTGACTGCATTTTGTGTACATTGATGTGTTCTGATGATTGTATGAATTCACTTTGGGTACATGAATCTGTAATAATAATAATTATTATTAATATTATTCTAACAATGCATTTGTGTAGTGCTTTTTGGCTGTGAGAGGGAAGTTCACCTCACCTGCCACCAATGTACAGCACCCTCGTGGGTGATTCAGGGCGGCCATTTTGTGCCCGAACGCTCTCTGCTCATCAACTGATGTGAAAAAGGGGACAACCATTTCAGGCATTTTGGGATTAATTGTTGTCAGGTAGAGGTGGTTAGGGAATTTTCCAAGGACGCTAGGGATCCCTGTGATCTCTCGCAATGTGCATCATGGGATCTTTAATGACCAAAGTGAGACATGACCTTGGCTTAACATCACATCAGAGAAGCAGCTCCTCCTACAGCAGTGAGTCTCAATCACCACACTGGGGCATTGCTTTTATTGATCAGATCAAAGATCTTCCCTAAGGGTCACTGACAATTAATTACTTTTCCATGAAGGGCTCCCACCCAACTGCTAACCAAGCCCTCACTTACCATTCAGCAGCAGAATACATGGTGGTGTAGCTGCTGTTTGTGCTTGTGTTTGAGTGTATTTTGTGTGTGTATCTGTGTGTGTGCATGTGCGTGTGTGTGTGTGTGTGTGTTCGTGTGTGTGCGCGCGTGTCCGATAATGTATTCTGAGTATATGCATTAATGTGTGAGACATTGCGTGTGTACCTGTGCGTTTGTGTGTGTTTCAGGAAGCGGCGTAGCGAGAGAAATGGTCTTCCCTTTGATTTGTGCTTTTTCTGTTTTCTCTGTTCGGTTGTGATTCCCCATCAGCTGGCTGCTTTGTGTATTATTTGTCTTCCATACATTAAGTGTCAGTCTAATTGAGCACCCTGAGCGTAGCTCATCTGTTTTCATCAAGGGGATCCATTAGGCTAATTGCTATCCCTGCTCCGAGTGAGGCGAGCTCTGTATTAAGCTGTGTAATCTTTTACTATCGTAATTGAACGTCACCAACAATGTAACGGAGATATGCATGGACATGTATGCACGAATAAAGGGAAGCGAGAGGAGAAAAGTATGAGGAGAATGAGAGAGGACGAGTGGAGAAGGAGGGGAAAGATGAGAGAGGGGGAACGAAGCAGAGCCTCTCTGAATGTGAAGTGTGGAGAGGCGCAGAAGTGCGGAGAGGCATTCTGAGGAAAATCGATGAGTCCCTGATCAAATTGTCTCCGACCGGTTTGATGCTTATCGCATTGCCAGCAACACCTGCGCCTACATGCCACTGTGCGATATGAGATTGTATAAAATGCTGACTCTCGTGGTTGACGATGCCGCTGCTTTATCGCAGTTCGTTTATATCTGTTGTTACGCGTGAGCTGAGATGGAGTGTCCGGAGGTCTGAAAATTGAAGTCCTGCCATGAGTTGGCTCCACCCATTGCTTCACCTTTCAGCTCTCAACAAAATAATGGGAATCATGGGAATTTTATGTTCTGAGCCTGGCATTGCACCTTTTATAAACACAAGTGAAACAGGCACTTGGTAATGTGGTGTACATCACGATCATGGCTTCTCATAGCTAGGGCCTCGTTCTTGATGCTTTTTTCTGAAGTATAAAGCAGGAAATTGTTCACCGACGCGCTATCTGGAGCCAATTAAGAGCCATCCCGTGGCTTAGGCCTTTCAGATGTAACCTTTAAGGAAATGTTTTGCAGCTGGAGGAGACCTTACAGGAATTTTGATGAGGAGGCAGCGGGGGAGATGAGGGAAGGGGGGGGGGGGGGGGTTGTGAACTGCCACAGGGTCCTCTGAGAGCTGTGGGGTTTCTTTTTACAAATACTGAACATTCTCACAATGTTTCTGACATGCAATGGGAATGTTTGGAAACTATTCCAGTAACATACTGAAAACATTTCGTGATGGTTCAGGCGTCAGACATGCCTGTTATGAAATGGCACGCGAAGAACGTAGATTCTATAGGTCAGCCAGATGGTCAGGCCGGAATCTTCAGCACTCAAAGTTGTGTCACTGTTAGCCAAAACTTTCCAGCTCGATGCATCTTATGAATATGCATGAATGGGGCCTGTCCAAGGACAATGCTGTGGCAGTGGACGTTCTCTCCCATGGGCCAGGTTGTTCATGAATATTCATGCGCTGCTAAATAGCTGGGAGCTCTCATTGGCGGGCAGGAGAGCGAAGCGAAGGAGCTGATGTGGTCAGAGTAAATGATCTGTGCGGAGATCCGCTCGTTCTTTCACGCTTTCTGAATGGAAAGTGTGTCAGAGCACAGGCATATTTAGAGAATGGTCGGAAACAGAGTGTGTGCGCGAGTGCAAGTGCATGAGTGTGTTTGCACGTGTGTTTGTGTGTGCGTGCACAACAGAATGTGTGACCGCGTGTCTGTGTCAGACAGTTTTTGAGAGGTGCAAGAATTTGTGTGTATGTGACAGTTTGCGTGTGTGCGGCTTTGTGTGTGTGTGTGTGTGTGTGGGTGTGTTTGATACAGACGTGCAGATACAGTGTCTGTGTGTGTGTTTGAGATTGTTTGTGTGTATACTTGTGTGTTTGTGCATCTGTGTGTGTGTGTTTGGGCGCTTGTGCATGTGTGTATGCACGCGCATTTTTGTTTTTGGCATTGGGTTGGTCACAACTGCATTTTTCTACGCTGGGAAGTGATTAAAGGCCTTTGTCTGAAAAGGGACTCGAGCAGCACTTTGCATAAGAAATGGAACAAATGACAAGACTGTGGAAAAAAATAAGTGTCTGTTTATTGTACCAGCCTGCTGATGAAGCAGCGCTCTTACAGTGCTTCAGACAGGCAGGCGGTGTGATGAGCTGGGATGTGACGTGCCCTCTCCTCTCCCGCGTGTTTGAAATCTGAGATTCAGTGAGGCTAATCAAGAGCCAGCCCACTTAAATATAAAAAAAAAACAGCATGAGTTTTACCACTATTCTCTCTCTCCCATCTAACCCTTTCAGCGCCGTGGGCAACTATAGTTGCCCAGTGATGTAAGATATCAAAGTCAGATGCTGTTGAAAAGCTATCTTGTGGCAACTTGTTTAATCTTTTAAACAAGTTGCCACATGATAGCTTTTCAACAGCTCAGGGTAACTACATTTTTAATTCCTGGAAAATGTATTTGGCGCTCAAAGCGTAAAGGATGTTGGGTGTCACCGCTTCGTAAATCTGGTGCATGTTTACAGCCACTAAAATCCAAACTCTAAAAGAGAAACTCCCCACCGGTATTGTATTCCAACCACCAATATTTGCTAAATACCGCATATCCTGAGCACACAGCATCAATTCTGCTCCCTGGCACCTGCACTGTTCACCTCTGGCTGCAGCACGGCGATACGATTGACATCTGACGAAGATAAAAGAGGGAGCCGAGTCTTCAAATGCCAGTGGTGCAAATGGCGCAGAGAAGTTGGCGTCACAGAGTAAAATATGTCTTGACAGAAGGATGGCATCGCCTCTCTCAGGTTTAATGGGCTCAGGGAGATGGCGTGAGCTGAATGTTAGAAGGGCATCAGCCGAACATTTGTGTGGCGTCAGAGGGTTTGTCCCGATGCGGGACCAGTGAGTTTGTGGGGAGAGAGAATGAGACAGAGGAGGGCAGTGGGACCCTCTTCAGCGGGGAATTGCAGATATTTTGATGCTAAATGTTATTATTTATCTGCCAGTTCATAATTGTTCAACACCCATTCCTGTTATTGATGGGGCCCTTATTTATATGAGAGAGATGATAGCGAGAGGGGGAAAGTGATAGGGGGAGAAGGGGAGAGGGATGGAAAGAGTGTCTGAGACAGAGATGGGGTGGGAGAGAGTGATGGAGAGGGCGCGCTTGGCGCCGCTGAAGTGCCGTGATGAACTGTGTTATTTGTGAAGCTCAGCGGCGAGAGACCTTGTCAGAATCTCTGATTTTCCGCTTCAGTGACCTGGAATTATGTGCCCTATCTGTTGTGTATGCTATCTGTTTATCATTTGCGCAGCCGCACACTTACTGCAACTTAACAGCCACATACTCTCATCCCCATATTGCTGCACATATATATATACACACGCGCTAACACACACACACGCGCGCGCGCGTGCACGCGCACACACACACACACACACACACACACACACACAGACACACATGCCAATGATGTTCTTCTTGCATCCTCATTTAATGCAAACTCCTATCACAGCCTGTTGCTTCAGTTAGATTCCGACCAATATGTTGTGGTTGCAATCCCTCGCAAATGATAGGTGTGGACCATCAGTCTTGCTTTGATAATATTTGTGATATAGATTAATAATAATGCAATTGTGCTTTTGGTTATGGAGCTGATATTTGCGTAAGGATCCGTGCCACTGCTTGGCGCTTGAGGTGATTTCATGTTTGGCCATCCTGAAATTCTTTTGTTTGTGACGCTAGCACATCGTTGTCATGGTTCATGGGTGCAGTGCAATGCAGTTTAATCTATTGAGGCATTTACTCTCCTGCTACATCCTTTCTCTGATTGCAGAGATTCTCATTTTATGAACTGTGATTAAAATTCTTTCATTATGAATGTGAGTGTGAATGTATTCTCTGATGAGCTGCGAACGCAGGACTTGCATGTGTGTGTGTGTTAGTGTGCGTCTGTCTGTGTATACGTGGGCTTGTATAGCTTTTGTGTACGAGTTTGTATACGTGCTTGTGTGAGTGCGTGTGTTTGTGCATGTGCGGGTTGTACAGCTTCCATATACGAGCATGTATTAGTATTAGTGTGTGAGTGGGTATGTGTGTTTATAACTGGATGGATATACATTTTAGTGTATGTTAGTTTATATTCTTATGTTTGGAAGTACATGTGCAATGTATAGATGTTTAATGTACTGCAGTTCAGTATGAGTGTGTCCTCTGATGAATACCTATGGTCTTGGGCCTCATCGGTCAGCGTCATTGTAGTTTAACATTGTTTATTTTCTGGATTTGCACCATTAATGGTATTAAGCAGAAACGCTGAGCCTTAGGGATGGGAACAGCAGCTGTGAACTGCCATTTTCCTCAAAATTGGACATGACGGATGATTTTAAGGCGACCCGTCTCCTAGCAATTCAATTAACCGTTGTCAGTGTGTTATATGGAGAAATTTCACTGCTTTGAATTTCAGTAATGGGAAATAAGCTTGGTGATTTAGTCAGACGAGATTGGAATGAAAGGGTCTTTGTTAGTCCAGGCTTTATATTTGCACCACACACACTCAAGATCCATCCAATGGAAACAGATTGAACAGTGAAATTATTATAACCCCCCATCCTCACTGAGTGACCCTGTCACCCATAGACATATGTCTATGCTGTCACCCGCCTATGCACGAGAGCTTCCTCCACCACTTCCAGTCCATCTCTGATTGGCCAGCATGCAGAGAGCTGCGATTGGAAGTGCGGGTTGAAGAGGTAGATATTTGTTTTTACTCCTTGTCACTGAAATCTCCATTTTGGCAGTTGCAATTACAAAATGCCAAAAGTTCACTGCATATGCCATGTTACGGAAAGAGAATAGCAATCTCTCACCAATCAGTAGATGTTTCCCCCTCCCCAACATTCACTCCAAGTTTTCAATTTCCTCTTTGGTGCAGATCATTTGGGCTGAGTTTCCACAGGTCGGCCCTGCTGATGTTTGGGAGGATAATGAACTCGCTGGTTGTCAGAGCGAGACTCAGTGGGTTGTCAGTGGGATGCGTCTCTTGGGGGGGGTTTGGGGGTTGAGAGAGCTGAAGGTGGCCTCGATGATTAAATTAGTTTATATGACCCATGGTGACTTATTCTATGATCGCAGAAATTAGTATTTTTTCATGCAGGATGTTGCTGGGTGCTGCAGAATGTTGCAAGATGTTTTTGTGATGGCGCTGGTGTTATTGGGTGTTGCAGGATTTCGTGAGGTGGTGCAGTATGTTTTGCGGTGTTGCATTGTGCAGTGATGCTGAATATTGTGGATTGATGAGGGATGCTGTGGGGTGATTCAGAATGTTGTTGGGCAATACAGAAGGTTATGAGGTGTTGCAGGATATTGTGGGGTGATTTAGTATGTTTCAGAGTGATACAGGATTTTGTGTTTTGATGCAGGACGTTTTTAATCGATGCAGAATACTGTGGAGCGATGCGGTATGTTCAGGGGTGTTGCAGGATGTTTTTGGGTGATGCAGAATTGTTGCAGAGTGATGCAGAATGTTGTGGGGGTTATGCAGATTGTGGAGGTATTTCAGGATGTGTCGGGGTGATACTGAACAATGTGAAGTGTTGCAGGTTTTTGTGGAGTGATGAAGAATGTTTTTAGGTGTTGCAGGATGATGTGGGGTGTTGCTGGATATTATGGTATGTTTACTACCTATTTTGTTCTGAGAAAATCCTCGAGCGTAGCCTAAATGAGACTTGAATCTTTATCTATTCAGCCTTATCATGTTGTAAAGTTATTAAGTGTGAGTCATGGTGGAGTCGTCATTGTTGTGGCTGTCGCTTTTTGCACAAGAATAAAATGTTTCATAAAAGCTGTCAAAACAGATGTCCCGATCTTTGTGTGGTTCTATGGAAATAGCTTGGCCCAAATTTAGCGGTCAGGCATTGCCAAAAGGGGGGATCAGCCGCCTGATAGGCCAGCTGCGGTGAGGAAGGAGTTTGGATCTGATGGGGCCACAGAGGGCCCAAGCAGCAGGACTGGGACACCAAAGTTATCAGCACGTCTCCAAACCTCCGCTTAGTGTCTGCAAGCTGTGCGTCTGCCTGGCCCTGTCAGCACTCTCATGTAAAAACTGTATTTATTTATTTACTCATTTATTTAATTCTTTATTTTTTGGGAGGTCAGGGAAAAAGGTTTCAGTCATGGGGCACAAAAGGGCACTTGTATCTATTTCCCTCAAAACCCAAGTAGGGTGGATGGACCCTCGAAAGGAACTGCTGTTTGCATCCTTAAATGGCACCTTTAATGGTTTTCACCCTATGGCCATCATGACCGATGCGTTAATGTCGACACGATGGCTTCAGTATGTCTGTCTGTGCGTCCGTCTGCCTGTCTCATATTTTGTTCAGGCTAGTACTCAGTAGCTATTAATATGAAACACCTCATACTTATCACATGTAAGGACCTCAGACTGCTGTTGTGCAATGGCCTACTTTCATTAGGATTTGACCTTTGACCTAGGTGCAGTGATCTCGACCTTGGAAACTTTGTGCAGGCTGTCTCTCAGCAATTCAGCAATTAATCATAGCAGCAATGCGAAACTGGCCAAGTATATAGTATATTATTTTGACCTGTGCATCGCCTGGTTGCATTCCATAGCCATTCTATTTACCTTTACACTATGACCTTGATTACTTTTATATCGTAAAATTACTAACACTTTTGCATGTATCCAAGATCAACCATTTAGCGTGTGCCTTGGGTAATGATTATTCCAATCTGTTTGATATAATGGCAAGGCCAAGGGGTGTTAAGTGCCTTGCATGTTATGCACAGAGAGTACCTTTGGCGTCCTCAAAATGACTTCAGTGCTTCGCAGCTATCTGCCTGGACTCTCTATCTCAAGATGCAGCCGCAGTCACTTCATGAACACGCTTACTCAGCATGTAGATGTTCAAAAATTCATGAGATCTAACTGACTGAAGCTTTCGAGATGTTCGCACTTCGTATCTATTCAGACCCACTGTTCGGGTGAATTGAGCTATGTGCTAATGTCATCATCCCATCCTTTAAAGGAGCTGTGTCATGATTACTGCGCATGCTCACCGTTTTGAATGAAGTAAATCCGCTCAACTGCAAGTCAAAATCTTAAAGGCATTTTTCTTCCTCTGTGATTACTCGCAATGTTAACCAGCTTACGTTATTCGAATCCCTTGGCTAAAGCATAAAAGAGCGCTTTGAATCCTCGAATTTCCATAGTAAGCTCCTTTATATAAAAAGCACAATGATGGAAGAAATAATATATATAAATACACTGCACAGCGATGACGGGTTGGTATAGATGGAATCGGATTATATCTGACAGTCAAGCAGATTGACCCTTTTGGGATGTACTGTACATTCTGAGCGTGCACAATAATCGTGATGCAGATCCTTTAATTTCACTGTCTTTTCAGACCGATATTGTAAGCACACAGGACTGATAGTTTACAATCACTGAGAAATGTAATGTTTTTGGAAGAGAGGGATTTTGTTATTTATGAGTCAGCTCTAAATTGATCATGAAACACAGCTAAGATATTGGTAATGATACCAAAATTATTACTGAGTGTAATTTATTCTTGGTATGTATATACATTTTTTTCATTCAGGACATGTATGATATCAAAGCCAGTCCAGGAATAAGGTCTCGCAGGGAGATTTTCAGAAAAAAAAAAAAAAAAAAAATCACAAGCATTGCAGAAGGTTGGAAAAGGTAAAAAAATGAGGAATAAGTCATTTTGGACAGGTGTGGGGCTAATTAAGACCAATGAAGCCAGAATTCTGGAGTCCTCCCATCACTGCTGTCGATGGTTATATTTGGTCGGTACTGTTCAGTATAATTTCTAGGAAGAGCTGTTTCTTTGCTTTAGTTTTGGAACTAAAGTGCAATTTAAAAAAAAAAAAAATTATAAATGTCTGTATGTGATTTTGTCGGCTTCTGCTATATTTGATATGAAAGGACCAAATTAGCATCATAGCTACTTAATGTTGAGATGACACTGTTTATAGTATCCTGGAGTGCTAGCTGACAAAAATAGGGCTTTGTCATCTTGTATAACAGCTGAATAAAAATAAAAGTGTTCCCAACAATTAGGGCAATTTTTGACAATATTCATGCATTGGCTTTAATTTTTGATCACTGTAGCTCTGCACTGGTGAAAACGATATCAGTTTCTTTCAGAAGCAGAATGATTTCTCACTGTGTATGATTAAAATGTATTGAGCGCATCGTGCAGTATAATGCCGTCTTGAAGCTCTGATGATATTTTGCTCCTGTTGTGCAAGCTGGTAATGTTCAGCTCATACACTGAAGGCAGAATTGTCTCTCCGTGTATTAGGAACTACTGTAGGTGCTCCAGCCCTGGGGCTATGGATCACTATGGTGCCCACTGCTGTTTTGTTTTCAACCTTAAAAAAAGCTGAAAGTTCAAAACTGAAAGCACAAGTGGATTAACAACGCTTAATGCTTTTTAAAAATGTTTTTATTACCTCACGTGGACCAAAGGTCCGGTGGGTTTATGTCGCAGCCTGCTTTGCCGTCCGTCCATGGTCATCAGTTGTCAGTTGTCGTCCGTGTGTAAACATCTCATCCTCCAAAATCCCTGAGCCAATGAAGCTGAACCTTGGCATGCGTGTTCCTACTCATGTGGACATTCCTGTCCATTTCTAAATATGGCCGCGGCGGCCATTTTGAAAATGCCTCTTTGACTCCTTTTTCAATCATTTCTGCAGCAGTTTAGCCGATGTGATACACACTATATAGAAAGACTCAGCACAGATATTCCAGGTTTGGGTGCCCACTCCATTTTGACCTTAATTTGACCTCTGTCGTAAGGCCACATCCCTGTAATTCATGAATGTCTTTAAAATGTTATTTTCCAAAACTATTTGACCAAGGACGCTGAAACATGAAATGCATGTTCCTTTCCATGAGTTCATCAAATTTTGCTCAGGGCATTCTGATCTATGTTCAAATTTGGCTACCATGGCAGCCATCTTAAAAATGCCATTTTGACTCATTAGTCAATCATTTCTGCTGAAATGTGATATGTTCATACTAATTACCAAGACTCAACACATATATATTCCAAATTTTGATCAATGGTCCATTTTGACCGTCATGTGACCTCTGTCATAAGGTCACTCCCCTTCATTTCATAAATATCTTCCAATGTCTCCTTCTCCAAACTTCCTTAACCAAGGAAGCTGGCATCCATGCCCCTTGGCACGCATGCTCCTACCCATGAGTACATCAAAGTTTGTTTGACGCATTCTGATCCACTTTCAAATATGGCCGCCATGGCGGTCATCTTGAGGTTGTGCCTCCCACTGGATATCTGTGGCAGGTTTACTAGTTAGTTATTAAAATAATCAAATGTTTGGTGAAACCCCTATTGCCTGTCTGAAGAGGTTTATTTAACTCCTTTTTTTTTTTTGTTGCTGCCCCAGTTTTGGCATTTCCAATTATTTTCTTTAGCTGGTTCCACTTCGAGAATCCCTCCTGGAGTCAGGCAGTGTGCAGACGCCTTATTGGCCATGGCACTGAATACTGTGTAAAGAACTATGTGTCAGTGAAAGGTCAATTCAAATAATACTGGATTGGAATACATCATTGGGTCCATTTCTCTTGGGGAAATGCTAAGCAAGTTATGCTTTATGCCGGGAGACTCGACAGCAGAAGCTGGCAGTGGCGTATAGAGGATTAAATTCTGGACGGCGAGGCTCCGCCAACAGCCAGCGCTGTATAATGTAATTTATAAATGCTTACCAAAGCTTGGGAATAATGGAGAGAGCAACAACTGTACCCTTTCTAGGACTCATACTGAGCCGTCACCTGGAGAGGCGTCCCACATTCTATCTGGCTGCTTCAAGTTGCCTTGAAGTGGGGGGACTCATCTTCTTCTCCCAAGAGGAAAGACCTGCTGACTTCGTCCAGATCAAATCTGCAGACAAAACCACAGACCGTATACTTTGAGCAGGTGTGGGTCATTTTCCGTCATCATGTCGAGCGGACATTAAAATGCTAATTCCATCATTGTCTCTGCCAAGAAATGAGAGCTCAGGTGCTGCGGTGATTAATGGGGGATATTTGTTTTTTATCCTCCGACTCGTTTGCTTGTCTAGAGATTATAGGGTCATAAGTGTCTGTTCGGAAACTGTGTGTGCAATAAATAAGCTTAAAAGCTGCCCTTTAATTAATGACTTGGCATGTCCACTTGTTCTGAAGCATTTCTGATGTGCTTGCCTGTCACTTCATTTTATAACTTCCTCCGCTGCTAAATCATCGATGCGGTCTTTGTTTCGTGCTGGCTGCAGGTTAAGTGGCCGCTCTTTTCTGCTGATCTCATTGGCTGCTTTGCGAAGCGTAGGCTGGAGCTCAGGTAGGCTGAATTTGTAGGCTGGTGTGTCATCGAAGGCTGTTAAAATGTGAAGGCACCCACGAATACAGCTGAGAAATGCAGCCTTCATCTTGCCTGATATCCGACAGGATTGCCGCATGGGAACGGGGTGTAACGAATTGACAGTTCCTTCTGATATCAGGCAAGATGAAGGCAGACTTTTCTGGCGAAATTCACAATGCAACAGCCTGCGATGGTGTACCAGTCTGGAAATGCTGCCTGGCTAGGCTGCAGCCTACGCTTTGAGAAACAACCCTAAATCTCGATGGGTGTTCCCTCCATTTTTCCAAGGGCGAGTCAAATACCTTCATCCATCTGTCTCTTCCTAGGGTTGTCAGGGTCTTGGTAGGCAGCGCTGTGTCATGGCAGGAGGACTGCAGTGGCCAGTATGTTAAATACACCCTAAGCTGAAAACACCCAGCCACAAGGTGCACTGATACACACGCGGACTCTTAAAGAATGGAGTATTTTCATTAACCTATTTTTTATGTGGAGCAAATCTGATAAAACATTGGGATATCTATAAAAAAGGGAGACCTATGCAAGGCTGCCATTAAGAGCAGTTGCTGGAGCTTTAGAAACAGCACGTCCCATCCCTTTTCCCTTCACTGAGTATTCTCCTTATCTCATCCCAAATTTTCCATATCAAAATGCGCAAGGTCATACACAAGGTCATGCACAAGGTTATGCCTAAAGTTGGTCGTCGCCAAGCTTCAGAATTCTTGCAGTCTTTTCTGTGTCCTTAATTTATCTTCTCTCTGCTTGCCAAGTGTGTCTTGTTGGAGCCAGTGGAGTAGTGGAGAGTATACATTATGGAGTCTATCTGCCTCTTATTCTGACAATATGCAGTATGCACACACATTTAAATCACGAGAGACCAATGGATTACGAAAAGTAATCATACATCACAGATCACAACATCAACAGATTAACGGATGTGAGGATAGCCTTAACAAAGTCTTTGACACTTGGACTTAACAGGGAGATTTTGAACATGAGAAGCATCAGCCCTGAGCCGCAGCAGGATAAATCCCCTTCATGGAGCCCAGATACTGTTGGTGGTGGCTGAAGACTCTGCTGACTGATAGGCAGGTGAAGAAGTTGATTGATGAAGCTGATGAATCTGTGAATTTTGGGCGGGGAAGGTGAGGTTAAGGTTTGCGCACAACAGCTGCACAAATGAACTAATGGTTGGGAGAGGATGATATTTGGGAGGACAGCAGCGAGATGATAGGTCAATGGCATAGGTGTGTCGCAGTGGTATTGGATCGACGTGGTAAGGTGATAGGACAACGGATGTCTTGATTGACAGCCCCACACTATCGTAGCTGCCATTATGAGTGAGCGTGTGAGAGTGAGAGCAGGCTGAAGGGACATAAACTGCTGGCTGAAGCATGTGAGAGGAGGGTGTTTCGAATAAGCTTTTGCTAAGAGCTTCATTTGCCAAAAAGCCATTGAAATGCATTGGAGTGAATATCCACTTCCTCCTCAGTGATCTATGCAACAGAGTATACCCTCTCCTCCAGGGACCAGGACAGACACATGGTCTCTGTTGGCTGAGTTAAGGAGAGTGCATCTGGACAAGCAGCTTCTGTCTCTGTGGACAACTGAGGAGACCGAATCACAATACCTGATTACATCGCAGCTGCCTGTGATTGGTCAGCTGAAACCAACAGACTGGCAGTGTAGTATAATGACGGGGCTTAATACCACAAGGCTGCAGGTTTGGTCGTCTGCTAAGCTAATTTGCTTTGAAACTCTGGGCAATGCACGTAACCTGAATCACTTCTATGTCACCATATCTCCTGCTCAGTAGATGCACAGAGTTGTGTTCGGTTTTAAAATAGAATAGGGGTCACAGATCATCAACTGTGTGTTTGTTTCTCAGCGTTTCTTCTTAATTGATCAGAAATTCACGGGATGTGGGATTTTAATTTGTTGTTAATTGCTTTGGAAACTGGGAGTATGCTACAGTACTTCCGTCTCCCAAATAATTACAACAGCATTGCCCAGCGGGATGGGCTTTTCTCGGCTGGTAATTGGATTTTGATTTAAATTACTTTTTGAACGTTTTTGATCCGAAGAAGTAAACCATGTTGGTTTAAAGCTGAGTAATTCTGACTAAAGCTTGTTTTAAGTATGTAATGATCACCGCCCTGCCTCCATTTATTAGGACCCAAACCTTTGTAAAAGCGTCGGGGATTCATTGTCAAATTCTTTGTTTCACCATCCTTCCTGTGTTATTGCTTCTAATTTAACACGCAAAGCTGAAATATTTAATAAGGGATTTGCAAATTCAGGGTAGTTATTTGCAGTCACCTTGGTTATTAGCTATGGGGCAGGGACACGTCTACATAAATAAGTGTTAAATTCTTGTCTGTTGGGCATAGTGTGTAATTATACTCCTTTGGAAGAAAAAAATACTGAGCCAAAGTTGACAGAGTTTGCAGTTCAAAACCAAACGGAGAAATTGCTGGCCTGTAACAATAGTGTTTTATCCTATCAAAAGGAACCTAGCTACCCAGCTAACACATAGCAGTCTGGCAGTGTTTTGGGAGTGTTATTGAATATTCTTATGACATTGTTCTTATACAAAAGTATTTTGTGGAACCCACGTATACGTAGCTGTGTTAATATGTAGGGTTTTTTTGTATTAAGCCCTATTTGAAAGGCGTAGCGCGACTGTGTTGACAAAACGCGCACTCGCCTCACATAATGAGGGCGGCTCACCTTATGTCGTACGGTTCAGCGCTTTCTGACGCGCGCTGCTTCTCAAAACAGTTTCGGTGTGGCATTTAGACTGGAACACGAGGTCTTTCTGCCCATCGGACACAATTCGGAATTGTTTTTAACAACAATTTTCGGTAACCGGCCATTTCCACACCATTTTCTGTGATTGAAAACAGTGGCCTGAGGGAGATGGAATTTGTGGAGTTGGCAGACTTCATCGTGCGACGGCTGACTTAATTTCTCACGGTCAGGTGGCCAGGATTGTCTTAGTAAAACCCTCTCTGCTTCACCTAGTGTGTCCAGGCACCTCCCTCCTCCCTGTTCCCTGTTTCTGGACCATCCAGTGTTCCCACCGCCAAATTATCCTATTTCTGGGCCAGATTTCATGGTGTGAGTCGGCCCAGAAACGCAGGAGAGAGGTGTGGGGAGGGAGGTGTGGCGGGGGGGTCCTCCGTGGAGCAGTAATCCAATCAGGGCCCTCGGGGGCATGTGTGTTTCTACAGAGGTAATGAGGAGGGGCCTGTCAGCGGTGCGCCGCGGCGGATTCGGCCTGCTGCTTGTCAAACGGTCGACGGGAGCCTGGTAAATTCCCCTGTGACCTCAGTGGGGTGCCTCCTCCCCCCTCTGCGAGTGTTCCAGCCTCCTTTTCCCAGCTGCTTTCTTCCTGGATCATATTCTCACTGGTCTCTGTTCCGTGACTCCAAGGAGGAACGTTACAGCGGCTTAAAACCCAGCAGCAAAATAAAAAATGGAAAATACGAGCAGACAATGTCACTGTGGACGCCCATTTCTAACTGTAGAGCTGGAATTGGACTGGTTTGTCATTCCGATTCCGGCCGTAGGGCTGGAATCAGTCTGGCTCATCATACCATTTCCCATTATGGAGCTGTAACCAGACTGGCTCACTATTTGGTTAACCCTTTCAGCGCCATGGGTAACCATAGTTGCCCAATGATGTAAGATATCAAAGTCAGATGGTGTTGAAAACCTATCATGTGGCAACTTTGTTTAAAAGAGCTCTCCTGCGGGAGGGATGATAGGTTGATAGCATGATAGGTTTTCAACAGCTCAGGATAACTACTGTTTTTATTCCTGGAAAATGTATTTGCCGTGCAAAGGGCTAAGACAAGTGCACTGGAGGTGTAGATCGTTAAATATAGCAGAGATGTAGCTACTGTATGTAAGATTAGATTTTTATTGATATAGATGTGCTGTAATCATATAGTGGTGGTGCACAACAGGTTGTATAAGAGTTTGTGGGGAAGATATATGAAAATGAAATTGAATTGAATACGTATAGCAGTGGTGCATAGGTAAGATAAAGGGTCTGATAAATGGAGGCGGATGAGAGGTTGTGTAAGAGCAGTAAGTGCAGATTTAGGCTGTACGACTTGCTGCTACCGATTTGTTCTTGGGGTGGAGTTTGCAGGTAGTGTTGCTGGCTGTTCACCATGCATTATTTATTCATTTGTTTGGGCATATTTATACGTATATTTCAGGATATTAATAGAGCCGAAGAGTGTAGGATGCCCTCTAGGGGCACGGTATGTGGACGGTTGTCCTTTGTACAAGAGATAGCAGCAACATTATTGGTCCTCAGTGCAGTTGACTTCCGTAATCTTGCTTTTTGCTGGATATCTCCCCAATTTAATGCAGTTTTTTTGTCTTTTTTTTCTAATCAGAGTGATGCTGACTTGCTGAAAGGAAGCTCTTTGACCAATTAATGATATGGACTCATCAGTCCCTGGCACGTAGGAGGCAGGGAGAGAGAGAGACAGGCCAAGGCTGTCTTTGCTTTAAAGGAAACAAGGCCAAGTCATGACCTTACCAGCCAACAAAAGCCTCCAGATCCTTTGAAACGCGCAGAACAGTCATGCCGCTAAACTTCTGAAGGCAACAACCAAAATACAAAAATGCCAAGCTGCCCTTGTGATCAAATACACATGCTGCAATTACAGTAGGGCTAACGCTAGAACGTGTTTACATTTTGCTCTTTTGTTAACGCTTGCACGAATATCGGTTGAAATGGAAGAGCCATCGGAAATGAGAGGTCTATTTTTTTCAGGCTTAACGGAGCTCTTCTCCATTCTGGTAAACAACTTTATCTTCAGCGCAGTTCAGGATGCCAAGTGGCATGCAGATTACTTATTTGAGTCATAAAACTCACAATATTGCTTCAGGATTCATTATGGCACAAGATTGTTTACACAAAATAATCATTTCTAATCTGATGTAAAGCCTGTCATTGTTGAACAAGTAAGCTCGTGATCCAACACTACTCGTGTTCGGCATTAATATTTGCTTTGAGTTTTGCACTGCCGATTTCTAAAAATGTAATCTAATTATGCAATAAACTTTCGGTGTCAGATCTTTCAGAACTGAGCTGTGTAAATTTGTTCAGTAAGAACTCAGGGTAAAAAAAAAATTGAATAATATATCAATGGGCTGAGTTGTATAATATGGGTGTTAAATACTAAAATGCTATATTAGAAATTTTACTGTTATATTTGATATTTTGAACTTCAAAATGAACCCTCAATTAACTTTAGGGAGAGAGTACAGAGCGTACCTGCCCTTCAATCACCATTATGGACAAATATAGCCTTGCGTAAATCACTTGTGACTGTGTTCCAAACTTTAGAAACGGGGAGCTTTATTTGAAGATGGAGGCAAACATCAGTAACTCCTGAGGGCTTTTGTATTAGCCGTCCTGCAATGTTAATTAGATGATCCGCACTGAAACAAATGCTGCGGTGTTGTACCTCATCTTGTTTAATTGAATGCTGGAGGTCATGAATGAAATACTTTGCTTTGATAGCAGGACAGGAAATCAGTGGCCTTTGAGAGGTTCACCTTTTGTCAGTGTTTGTGCGTAACTGTGTCCGTGCTCGGGGGTGCATGTTTTTGCGTTAGAATTTGTGTATATGCCCTACTTGATGCTTTGGCACCTTCCATAGTCTGGATGAAATCTGGACCATCTCAGTGCCAAGTGTAGCTATTGGCAGAAACGTGCAACCATGATGCAGTGCCCAAGCCATGGGAGAGTTCATTTGGATTGGCCATTTCCCTGCCTCGACTCCATGCGTCCTCCCCTCTTGCATCACTTCTTCCCAGCTTTTCAAATATCGTAGCTCTGTTATACCTGCCTAAACTTCCTATTCTCTCCAAGAAAGCGTTCGTGTTGCTTCTGTTGCTTATAATCTTGTTGTGTTTTTGGCCACCATTAACTGCTCCTGTAGAGGCACAACCTCGGTGATTAGAGCTACACAGTCCACAGTAATCATCACAGTTGGGGAGATACCTATTTATTTCTGGAATATTCTGTGTTAGTGTGGTACTGAAGTAAACAAGCTAACAGGTGTTTACCTGCTATATAGGGAATGATCTGCTGTGTCATGTTATAAAGAACAAACAGTTTTTCTGTTATTTTTTTATATAACAGTGCGCTTTCTGTTTTATGGATAGACTTATTTGAGCGAATTTCATGTGTAGCGCCAATGTAGTTAGTTCATGCTTAATTACTCATTGTAGTCATTTGTAAAGTTTTATCCGGATTTGTTTAGGAGTGTATCAGTGATGGTTCTACACACATAACGAAGGCAAATTAAGGAGAAAACTGCTGAAAATCCCAACAGAGCATGTTCATTGGTTCAGTTATTTTACAAACCTGCTGTGTTTTTGCTGTAAATTGCACTGGAAAGGTGTATCATGGCGCAGAAAAGCCACTTTTGCATAAAGAGGTTTTTCCAGCAATAAAAATTCCCTGCTGGTAAGCCTAGAAAATAGGAGACAGAAGTGAAAATAGAGGCAGGTTTGTTTTCTTTCACCTGCAGCGTCGGTTCACTGTATGTAAACACTGCTTGTGATGCTTTTGATGGAGGGAGCTGGACGCTGCAGATTATTGATGGAGGCCAGAACGTCTTCTGTCTTCTGTTTATTGCTCTGGGTTCTGGTTTGTCAGTTTTTACTATGCCATGCTAAAGATTATGAGTATTGACAATAAGGTGCAACCAAGAATAGAAAAGCCGGTTGGCGCCATTATTCCTGGCTGATTCCCCTCATAAATATTCATTGGTTGCGCGGTTAGAGAGACCTAATCCAAATGTTAAAATGCAGTGCTGACATTCAGGTTATTAAATAAGATCTATGGGGTTATTTCTACAAATTATAAATAACCATCAATTACTTGGTAGATTTTGCTGTCAGGAAATAAAAAAAGAAAAGAAAAGTGATGTCATATTTTCCCATTGGCGAATGGAAATAAAAAGAAGGATGTAATTGGTGCTGCCATCAGCCTATGAAAAATAACCATTGAATAATATCATAAGCACTGCCATCAACCAATTAAAAATAACCATTCGATGATGTCAGAGACTGTCGTCCGCAAATAAGAATTTATTTTGCTCTCAGGCATCTTTTAGATTTGCAATCTTTTTTGTAAATAATGAATACATGCTTGACTCTATAATTTGTTCTTAAAAATGATTTACGGAAGAGCAGACTTTGCCGCTGCACAAGCAAGCCTAAGACCGAAGTTGGTTCAAGCATTCAGGCTCTGCTCAATTTTGCAGATAAATTTATTTTATGTTTATTTAGTCGTTAAATTGAATGGACCCAATGAGCCAGCTAGCTGTGTCTAACCTTAGTTAGATTCCCCTTAGTCTTATTGAGAACTTACGGCACAAGGTAAGCTATATTTCCACGAGTGACTATAAAAAAGGAAACTAATTATGAGCTGGGCATATGCTGTTTACACAGAATGAAGTACATAAAATGACAAATATGATCGGAAGAAACGAAAATACTTATAAATCAAGGGGGAAAATGGTCTGGTTTTTGTGAAGGTCAAAAGAGGACACTGAGTGCCCAGCCCTGCAGTGTTATCTTGTGATGCTGCGGTAGTCCGTCTCCGTGCTCTTGTCTGGTGTTCATCCACTTTGTGTCGTCAGTGATTCTATATTCAAATATTGTTTCACAAAAAAATTCATTTTGAAAAGGATACCTTTAGAAAAAGGAAAGATGATTTCAGTGTACCTTTTGTGTATGTGCCAAAAACTATGAATATGCCAATCATTTTTTGGCTACTTTAATTACAGCACTTTTACATAAACTTCATGAGATTATAATGGATTGACCAAAAACCTCTTTACATTACCCTATTCATGTTCCAATCTCTTATTTTCTGCAAAACAATTTCTCCTGATTGGCTGCAACACTGAAAAACAATTGGTTCATGACATAAATCTGTTTATTTCCCCCAAAGACCGGACACATTTTTGATAAGCGTAGAGCTTTAGGCAGCGTTTGTCTGTACCATAGCCCATGAAAAAACATATGGACAGAGTGACATCACCCAGTGACATTCCACCAAACGGTGAAATGTTCTGAAGCTGCTGTTTTCGCGCTATTTCAGTGCCTCAATGTTGTATAGTGACATAAAAACTATTTGCTCCCTTCTTGATTTAATCATTTTAGCAAATTATCATGCTTAATTGTTTCAGATATTAAAAAATTTGATATGAGGCAAAAACACAAACTACAGTTTATTTAATGATATTTTCAATTTTACAGAGAAAAGTTATCCAGTACAATTTGGCACTATATAAACAAGAGATTACACTCCCTGGTTACTGAAAGAGTATCGTTGAGCTGAGCTACAGAGGCGTGCCACAAACACAGCAAGAGTCTGAGATTGCGACGCACAAAGCACTTCATTTTGCAAAATAGGGAAGCAACGAACCAGAGGGAAACAGAATCGCAGTCTTTTGTTGCTGGGGAACAGGGCTGGAGGTAGGGCCTGCTCAGTTATGGAGGACGGTGTGCTGGGGTTTGAGTCTGGGCTGTGTCGTTGGTCTTCCTCGGTGTCTGGAATGGAAAACCGATGAAACAATGGGCCTATCCTGGAGTTGGAGAACTCCCTGAGGGAGGTGCTCAGGCCCTTCATATATTTATATCCAGGCAGCTGGTTAAGGGAACTGGCTGCAGCTATTCCCTGAGCCCAATGGTACCTGACTGCTTGATGAAGTGATTGAGGCTTGCGAGGCTGCCTAGGCTTCAGTGGGGATGGGTTATGCTGAAAACTAATCTGACTTTACCGATGCTGTCCATGCCAGCATACACAGCGTACATGGTGGTCCTCTTTGTCCAAGTCTTCACTGTAACCCTGTTGAGATGCTGTCATGAGATCTGAAATAGTTTGTTCATTCTCAAAATCCATGCTAAGTTGTGATGCAAAGAACTGATCTCCAGCTGTTGGAACTGTTCGGTTGCAGTTACTGCTACCAAAGGTGGCACAACTAGTTTGGGGGTCAGTAACTTTATCATATGGGTGATAAATCACGTTTGTTTGCATTTTTTATTTCCTTATTTTCTCGTTGTCTTGTATTACATTTTGTTAGAAACTATTTAATGTGGCAAATATGCTAAAATAGAGCAAATCTGGAGAAATACTTTATTTCCTGCACAAACTGTATCTAGATACTGCTCAGTCGCGAAAAATGGGGATCCTAATATGGTCTGAGAGTCTGAGGCCACAATGGCATGAGACTGGCCCTAAAACTCTGATTGGCCCACACGTCATAATATTGTCCAAATTACACAGTTATTGAACAAATCCACTTATAAGTAGACATCCATCAAAAAACACCTATTAACCCTTAGAGCGCTAAATACAAATTGAGTTGCTCACTGATGTGAGGTATCAAGTTCAAAGCTACTGAAAACCTATCATGTGGCGACTTATTTATAGAATACAATAGAATGGAATAGAATAGAATGCCTTTATTGTCACTGTACGCATGTACAATGAGATTAAAAGCAACTCCTATCACAGTGCAATCATGTACTAAAATATACAATATAAAACCAATTGTGCAAGAAAGGCATAAGGGGGGTAAAGTGCAAAGTTCTAAGGGCTCCCACAGGGGAGCTCTTTTACACAAGTGGCCACACATGATAGGTTTTCAACAGCACAAGATAATTTGATTTATAAATTTTTTGAAAATTTATGTCAGTGCTCTAAGGGTTAAGATGATATTTTTGTGCGGGGAAAATGTTGCCATATTGGTGCATTGGTTTGTATTGAAACTGATTTCTGGAAGACCTCTGCTGCCAGCAACTGCACAGGTACAAGTGAGCAGCATCTGTCTGCGCGACCAGGAGGTGAGCTCCATAAACAAAGTAGCTCTTGGCCACTTTATCTATTCACATCTGAACATCCTGATTCAATCCATTATCTCAGCTACTGAACCTGTTTATACTGGATCAGGATTGTGGAGGGGCTGCAGCCATTCCCAGAATGCATTGGGCATAAATGAAGCCATCGCAGGTCAGCCTATCCATGGGGACATCTGGACGCCCCAACACTTGCTAGTCTATTCAGGCTTTGGGATTTTACTGCTTGCGCTCATGTATATTCCACGAAAACATGAAACAGGAAGGCAAAAGTATAAAAGCATGCTTGGGTAAGCGGTGTAAAAATATGTGGTCATATGGACGAGAGAGAGGGTGAGAGAGAGTAACAAGCCGCGACATCTCAGCTGTCATGAAATCTGGTGTTTCCCTAAAAGCAGCGACACCATATTGCCCCTCTTCATACAGTATGTGTAGAGAGGCAGTGAAAGACCTGAATTAAATAAATAAATGAGCCATGTAATATGTGCACACAGCTTGTGGGCTTCATGGTTCTAAATATATTTCTCAATGTCTAATCTGGGGGCGGAGGTTCGTCGCAAGGCCTCACGCAAAACTATTTGTCTGCCCTCACAGACGAAAGGTCTTTAAAGTACACAAAGTTCCTCAGCTTTCAGCAGTGCCTGGCTTTGGGCGAATTTGCATGCGATTCAGCACTCTCGGGTGAGATCCAACCCAGTATAATCATTGCATCCAGAGTTACAGTACATCCAACTCTGCGCAGGTAGTGGTTTGCTGGCGAGTTGTGGAGAAAAATGGGGAGTGTGTCATAGACCTCTGCTTTCTGAACAGTTGTACCGCAATTCTCCTGTGATCTGGAAAAACCTAGTGAATTTATCAGTGGCAAGGATTCTCGCAACTGAACAAAAACCTGTGGATTCTGGACTCCTATTAACTGAAAAAATAACAGAAACTTGATCTAGACAGTTCAAAAAACACCAATAGTTACTGTTTTAAGATTTGCACCACTCTGAATTGCTGCAAAAGAGGGTCAAACTCAGTTTCTCCCAAAAGTGACGTATGCACTAGGTTTTTCCAGATCACAGGAGATTTGTCCCCGCACGCTGGAAATGTCTTGTGCCTTTCTACAGGTTTACATGTTTGATAACATGCACCAAATGTATTATTTAAACTAGTTGGACGATTTTCTTTCTCCGGATGAAACTGACACCTGTTCTTTCATGAAGTATATATTTTATAAAGCGGCTTTGTTGAGTCACAGTTGTGATTGGTTGAAGCAGATCCTAAGAGCATGCCTTACCGCAGACCCATGAAGTCATCCGAAACCTGTTAACCTTTTGACACTTTGTATCAATTCGCCAAGTTTGAATTCCATGTGAAATTTAATTATCATTTTGTGAAACAAAGTTGCAAACATTTGAATGAAGGCTAAAAATTGAGAGGACCTGAAAGTTTTCCAATATAACTATTCATTTCCAAGGTGATTATGATGATTTTGACAACTGGGAGGAAGAACAAGGTCACAACAGCTGCTCAACTGGAATTATGATCCTCTAAAACTAGCTCTTGACAAGCAACAAAGTGAAATACGACCCCGATTCAGACGAGCAATGGTAGTTTCAGCTGCATCTATGTAATAATAAAAGTTAAAAGTGGTAAAGAGGTCACATACTACATAAACACAATTTTTGGACAAAAGAAAAAAATTATGTCTTTTGATGAGCATATGATATTTGTGTGGTAACTGTGCTATAAACACTCTATACAGCGCCATGCTGGTCATTATATAAAAATAATTATATGCCTGTGTGGTTACCGGCTCTCCGTTTTACATTTGGAGAATATCTCTTCTTCTATTTTGTTTAGTGGAGCTTTTCAAACCCTCTTACATATCCTCATATCCTTTGCCTAAAGCACTAAAATAGCACTTTGAATCCTCAAATTTTCATTGTAAAATCCTTAATATAAAAAGCATAATTCCTGAGTAACTAAAATACATATGCGAATACAATGCAAATTGAAGACGGATTAGCGGCGATGGAATCAGATTTTGACGAACAGTGAGGATAGGGACTACCAGCTATTTATTCACTTCCAGGAGAAGCACAGTTTGGTCCAGTCGGTTACAAGAAAAGTGCCCTTGTACGATAGTGGCCCTATGTGTCCTGTCCAAATACACTGATCATGCATCAGCATTTGACGGTGACACCATAAAAAACAGTGCTGCTGTCAGCTGACTCAGGATCAGTTGTGAATGTGCATTCAAGACGCACAGAATTTGTGCTTTTTTTTTCTAAGGACTGCACTTTCCACCCCATCTATGTCCTGAGTAGCTGTGGGAGCCTTCAGGTGGTCGTTTGTCAGTTTGTTTAATAGTCCTTTTCCCCTTCGGAGCGGAGAGAGAGGGGCATTAAGAAAAGGCTGAAATAAAGGCTGGAAATCAATCAAACTTAAATCATTTTCATTTTTATTAAAACAAAACAAAAAAAAAAAAAAAATGAGGTATTGATTTGTGCAGTCGCAGTCGCCGTCACTCTGCCCCGCGAGAGAGAACCCTTCAGCGGACGCCCTGATTTCACATTTTCAGCTCCTTAAAATGTGAGCCAGTGAGCTCAATTTAGGGTTTTATTCATTTCCCCCTGGGTCTCCTCTAATGAGCTGACATCTCTAATGATGTCGGTGACACAGACCCAGAGGACATTACTGAATACTAATTTTACTTAGTAAAACTTTTGCCTTGTATTCTAATGAGTTTAGATGTTACAACCCCCCACTCATCATATTGTGAGGAGCAAAAATGTTTTCTGGCTGTCGCGAAAGAAATAGGCTGGCTGTGGAGCGTGGTGCAGCAGGCAGGCTGAGTGCGCAGCCATTGATTTTGACTGATTGACTGTGTCATCCTGCTCTTTTGATTTATGGGGGCAGCGGTGCCTTTTTTTTTATTTTTTTTGTTTATGGATCATCATGAACCCAGTTAATTTCCTCATAAATAACTGGGCCTTCGGCAGCCAATGAAACATAAATTTTTCACACAAAGGAAAAAGAACGTTACATCCTTTTTTCTTTGACACTGCCTCTTATTTTCTGTAAGAAATAGAAAGTGCGTGTAATGAACAGTGTAAATGTGTTTGAGTGTGTTTGTGTGTGTGTGTGTGTGTGTGTGCGCGTGCACCTGTGTGCTCATATTTATATGTGAGCGTGCGTGTGTGTGTGTGTGTGTGTGTGTGTGTATGGGGGGGTGGGGAACTTAGGGTGAAGGAGGTAATAAGTGAGTAATTTCAAGAACACCGGTCTCCGACATCATAATCATTTCCAGGGTCAGTGTTAAAGAGCAGCTGAATGAATGATAAAGGCATCCCCTGGGTTTCCATGGCGATGATACCCAGCCTGAGGCTAATTCCCCCGTCTCTGTTTAGCCTCCAGCATCGCATCCAATCTCAGAACCTCCGCTTGCAGCATTGTGTGTCTCTACAGAGGCCCCAAATGTTGTCTGGCTTTTCAAGGACCCAGACAGCAACAACAACATCAGCAGCCAAACAATCTTTGACCCGGGAGAATTTCTGCAGATCTATTCTTTAATTAAACTTTTCTTTCGCAAAACCTTTGAAGACTGCACTTTTGTATGGTTTTTGTACCTCAGTGAATCCAGTTCCCTGTATTGATTGTGACATTGTCATTATACTGTTTACTTAATAATATTCTAACAACATTTTTAAAATTGATTAAGCTGAATATAGCTATGCCATGACTGAATGGAGCAAAGTGGCAATCCATGTAGAAGCAGCTGTGCCAGCCACGGTAAGAGCTAAGGCCCAGCCTCTGGGGCAGGATTAAGCCTGAAACCTCTTCTGTCTCAGGAGTGAGATCGGAGGCACACAGGGGTGTAAAATCCAGGGGTCAGAAAGTAAAAGTCCTGTCAAGTTATTCTCTCTCTGACAGAATGAGCTGAGCATTCATATTGGCTCGATCTCCTGTCAAAAGTAAATCCAGGAGGTTGGAATAAAGTTCTGGGGAGGATTTTTACTTTCTGAACCCAGACTTTACACCCCTGGAGGCACAACCTCAGCTTTTGTACTCCTTGAGAGTGAAATTTGAGATTGAGAATTTGCAATGAACCAAACTCCTCCTTTCTTTAATCTGGAGTTGCTATGGACTGCCCTACAAAAAAAACAAAAAAAAAAAAACAAAAATCAATAAAAAAGATAATTTTTTTAAAATTCATTTTCAGTCTTATGTTCAGACAATTAATCTTATCTCTGTTACTTCTGGGCTGAATTAGAGGAGAATGCAGCCAAAAGTTTGTCTCACTTGATGCTCACCAATGGGGCAAGTAAATTTAGCAAGTTATAACAAATGTATTTTACTTAGAAAAATATCATGATCATAAGCCTTGTTACAAGTGTCACGTCTGGACCTAGTTGATATGCATCCTCCTGACCCGATTCCATTCCACATTTTCCATTCATCCTGCTTGATTGCTGATTTCCTGTACCTGCTTAACCCTTTCAGCGCCACAGCCAACTATAGTTGCCCAGTGATGTAAGACATAAAAATCAGATGCTGTTGAAAACCTCTCATGTGGCAACTCGTTTAAAAGAGCTCCCCTGCGGGAGCTCTTTTAAACAAGTTGTCACATGAGATGTTTTCAACAGCTCAGGATAACTACATTTTCAATTCCTTGACAACTTATTCGGCGCTCAAAGGGTTAAGAAACCACTCACCCCCCCGAGTCTTTGTGTGACTTTCTTCCCCGTGGTCTCTGTTCAGCAGACTTCGAGTCTCTTTGCGGTTCCCTAACTCTGATTTACTCCTTTGTTTGTTTTCTCATTATTTCAGTCCCAGTTCCCAGTTGGTATTTTCTTGTTCAGTGTTTTTATTAAATATTTGTTTAGATTCACTCCCCAGTCCTGTTTTTACCCCACAGCCCTTTATAGGTTATATTTAGGTTATATTCTAGGCGGGACAGCGGGCGGAAGCTCCGTAATTTCTCCTGTTCATATCTCTGACATTGTTGGCCACAGGCGCTTCAAATTTGGCATGCAGGTGACAGAGAGGTGAGCAGTGTTAGGGTCATTAGTGGATTTGACATTTGACCTTGGCGCAGTAAGCTTGAATTTAAAAAAAAATTGCCCGGGCCATATTTCCCAATAATATCGACCAAAGCAGCTTTGTGTTCGATATGGAGGTTCCTTGTGAGGGTCAGGTGTGCAATGTTAGGGTTGTTAGTGTATTTGACCTTTGACCCTGTCACAGTGACCTTGAACATGAAAAAAATTGTCTGGCCATATTTCCAAAAGTACTGACCACAGCTGCTTTAAAATTTGGTTTGCAGATTCCTTGTGAGGGGTTGGGGTGCAACATAAGGGTCAGAAGTGGATTCTATTTTTGAACTTGGCGCAGTGACAAGTACCTTACCATAGGTGTATGCTGCTATTTTTTTATAATTAGTTAAGGGCTGTGGGGTCGGTGCTCTATGTTGGCTTGTCTATTCCTGAGCCCACTATGACAACAGGACTAAAACACTTGATGTGTGAAATATGAATCGGAGCAAAGATTCTGTTTTTTGATAAAATATCTGCATTTGAATTAGTTGGCTATCACTCTGAGATACAGCTAGCTGATGTTCGTGGATCACTAGGGGTCACACATTAGCAGTGAGTTGGTGTTGCGCTTCAAGCCCCGCCCAGGGGAGGCCCGCCACTGGCTGGGTAAGTGTGACCGATACTCTGGCGAAACGCCCTTTGCATCCGTTTCAGACACGCTGTAGAAACACCTCTCCCCCGAGTGTGTGACTGTGCGTGGGAGCTTTATTGTAGAAAGTTCTGTTGTCCCTCCTCAATCATCAAGTCTCTCAGGTTGAAGAATATATCAGATGGAAGGATGCTGAGAGAGCATTCTGGGACAGGAACGGGTGGTGAAACAGCAGTCTCTTTAGGCAACGCGCGACTGATTGATCTTTCCAAATCTATGTTGGATGTCTGGGGTTGATTAGTGCATACTCAATGGAGTCTTTTCTGCTGGTATCTATTGCACTACATTAATCAGAGAACTACTGTTATTTCAGAGCAGAGATGGAGACTCCAGCGGTCAGGCAGTGTTCTGTCAGTCCTGACATGTATTTCTTTTAACCATGTACTGAGCCAGCTGCTTTTTCAGATTAGCTCCATCTCCCCTTATGAAAATATCCTATAATTATTTCTTAGTAATACCATAGCATTTATGGCATAACTATAGTGTTACTATAGTTTGCATGGTATTACTAGAGCAGTACCATAGCGGTCACATTATAACTATAGTGTTACCACAGTCAACAGTACCTTGATATTATTACAGTCCACACAACTGTACTGCTGTAGTTTGAATAAATATAGTATCACTTTAGTAATACTACACTATGGTGGCGAAAACATTCACCTTCATAACTTCTGACCCGTTCATCCGATTTTCACATGTGAGGATCCGTTGGAATCCCTGGGCCTTTCAAAAAAAAAAACCTTTCAAAAGTTTTACGGGTCACAAATTTGTCAAATTTGAGCGAAACATGGTATGTTGCATCTCCAGACCGAGCCGCACAAACAATAGGATCTAGTGTTTTCATGTTCCAAACTGCCCGTAACGGGCAATGAAAGTTGGCGACGAAGTCACCAAACAGGATGTGAGGCCGTATCTCAGTAACACTTTGACGTATCGACCCCAATCTTGGTAGATGGCAGCAAGAACTGCCTCTGAGAAGGCATAAAAAAATATTCTAACCATTGACCTCTGGGGGCGCTATAAATAGCAAAAACATGTTTTTGCTGATATCTTTTGATCTGTTTGGACTTGAGCCTTTATCCGGTGTCTGCTAATGCTGTTGGACATTACTAAGAAAATAGTAGAAGACTGTCAATGTAAGCATCAGAATTTGGTGGCCACTTTAAATTATGTGCAAAATGCACTAAAATTTACAGAAATTACACAGTTTGTTCGATCATTTAGAAAATTAGCAAACATGATGTACAGAACAACCCTGAAAAGTCTTTTGAGATTGGAATCTCAATTTCAAACCGTTTATCTGTAACAGCTGATTGAAATTGACGTCAAAGCCGCCAAACAGGAAGTAGGCCCATATCTAAGCAATGCTTTGGTGTATCAACATGAAACTTGCTAGATGGACTTATGACACAGTCAGAAGAAGACATAATTAATTTGTTGACCTTTGACCCCTGGAAATTATTCAAGTCACAGGAAGTGAAGTCATATCTTAGCAACGCTTTCAAATAACCAAACCAAACTCATCGATGGAAATCAAGACCTCATCTTCATATTGTCTTATTAAGTTGGTGGTCATTAATCCTCAAAACCAATCAAATTTGATGGTAAATCTTCAAAACAGGAAACAGGCACATAACTCTTTTGATTAGTGGTGATTTAATCTTAAATGTCTCAAGCGTGTTAACAGTGATGTATCTAGCAGTTCAACCATGTTACCAGGATTACCTGGGCTGGCCTGCTACGCTGCTAGGCCACCCCATTGCTGCTTGCAGCTATATTTTCAGTTAAGATTACACTAAATCAAGTGTTTTCAGCGTTCAAAAGAAAAGGCTGCATTTTAGTGGAAGGACAGTTGCACACTAGTTGCTGTGAAGCAATAATAATTTATTTATTATATGGAAGCATTGGTAATTGATTAATTTTTAATTTGTTTATTAGCACATTGTGAAAGTTTGCCGCAGGCATCCATTTAAAATCATTTAAATCGCATGCCATACATCAAACTTTCATGGTAGCAAAATCATTATTGCGGTCTTTATGGTCCATCATCTGGTAAAGTTGTAGGAAGGATACAATATCAGATGATATGGACGGGAATTATCTAATTGATTAATAAGAAACTAAATCTAAACCTTATCAAACATCATTTTCAGCAGCATTTTATTTTACAAACTTTTGTTTTGTTTTATCCCTCCATAAGCAAATGTAACAAGCAAACTTGAGGTGGCAAAACAACATTTTTAAAAATTTTTCCTTAGGCTTATCAAGTCATTCAGACACTGACGTAGGAAAAAAAAAAATACATATATATTCATACCGTTTTGTGACAAAGCTTCGAAAGCCAGTGATATTTTATGTCACCATTTATATGGATAGGAAAATGCATATAATTATTGCAATGAACAATAATGCAAGCATAGGGGAAATGGACAGTATTTTTTCTAATTGATCCTTGCCACGGAACAAATTAAATTCAGTTGCTATTTGAGAAATGTAAATGGAAAGGGTTTTTGAGAAGTAATGTGCTTTAGGTGAGGTGAAAGCAGGGCTGTTACCCCTCCCATGGCAAGTCCTGAGTGGAAGAGGTTAACAACTTTATGCTCCTTTTTTCAATATTGAGTGTTGTCTTTGTCTTGAAAGCAGCATGTTTGGTATGATTGGTTTTTCTATGACAAATTCAGCTATTTTCAGAGTCCAGCACTTTGGTAGTTAAAGGCACAGTAGGCAACTTTGGATAAATCACAAGCACAAGGCAGATTTTGAAAAAAGCGAGCAAAAAAAAAAAAAAAAACGCCCCCTTGTTTGAGTCACCCCTTAAATGCCACTCTCCCAAAGACAGGAACAATTGCAGCATAACTGCCAGCACAGAAAATTGGGACAAAAGCGGTGCCCAGCCCATCAAGTTTTCATGGTAAACCATACCCAGTCTTTTGGTGTATCATTCACATGCCAGAAAGACGTCAAATTATTAGCTATAGGCAAGCAAAGTAGGTGTAAGCAATATGAAGGAAATTAACATAAACAACAATTAAGGCTGAAGTTATCCTCGGAATCGTCAATGTCATGCTAACTGGCATGGGAGTTATTGCTAGCAAAGTAACAGAAATAGCTTACAGCTATTTCAGCTACCTAGCTGTGCCTGGTTGTAGTAATGCTTTATAACTAGACAAGCTAAATGAACAAGATTATGATACTGCACAGAACAAGTGTATTTTGAATGCTTGTTTCCATAAAAGTACATTTCGCCCATAACGTTTTCCTTGAATCAACCTTAAGTAGCCACCTATCTTGCTAACCAGGAAGCTACCTGACGATTTTATTGTAATTCATTGATGAGATATTGACGGCTGGAATTTCGCATAGAATTAAACCTCGTATTGTAAACATAACTCATGTTATAGAGCTTCTAGGAGGAGAACAACTGGTTCTGATCCTGAATATGGCCCCTCTAGAACCCAGCACATCTGATCCCCCAGGATTGAGGGCATGTGCACAAATTATTCTTGGTCATTGTCTTTCCTTTTTTTGACTTTCTACATATTTAGCAGTGCAAGATGTTGTACGTATGAGTGGAATTTTTATTTTTGCTGAAGTCCTTCTACCATGTCCATTCTCATATGAGTAGGTTCCCAGCTTCACCAATGCTGAGTGTGCGTCTGCAATGAGCACAGAGTGCTTTGGGTGCGCACAGGTAGATAGGTTTGATTACAGGTGGGTAGTCTGTCCAATCATTTTACAGTATTTGGGTCAAAGAAAATGATTGGAGGGACTTATTAGAGCCCTGTGACAGCTACAGGTACTGGACTTTCTTTGTTCTTCGATCTTTTTGTCAACCATTCCGTTTATTGATTTAGGTTGTTAACAAAATTTTAATTAATTTAAGACGCTTCAGAAAAAATTTACCCACCCTGCCTTTAAACTGAGGAGGCTTTCAATTGGACAGTACGTAGGGTGTGCTAACATAATCCCTCACATTCCGCACCAACTCTCTGCCAACTCTGGCTAATCTGGGCCAGAACTGGTGTGAAACTGCCTCGGAGTCGCTTGCTTTCTGGGAAGTGCTTTTCGGGTTCCTGAGCACCTATAAGGTCAGTGCCTATGCATTTACGCCGACTCCCGCCTTAACAGGGGACGTCCAGTTATTTGAATCTGCGAGAAGTTTAATGTGTGAACCCTGCTACCAATTCAGCAGAGCTTTGGCAACTGTGGTTCTCCTCTGAAACACATGGTGCCGCTACCGCTTTCACGCTTGCAGGGATAAAACTCCAAGGACTACCTTGGAATATGTGATTTTAATATGCATTCAGCCGTGGGCATCCGTTAAAAGCGGTCTTCTTGCTGAAATGAACACTCCCATTGCTTGGGTGATACAATACCCAACTGTGCCTCAGTCCTGTGCCGCTATTGTCTGCCATCACCACTGGCAGTTTTATTATATATTCATGCTATTTTTGGTCTGAATACATTGCATTATCAGTTTAGCTGCTGGTTTGATGGTCCAGCAGCCCACGCTCGTGCTCCGATTCATGACCTTGCTTCCTGCTGTGGATTTTCGCGCAGTCCAATGAAAAAAATTGTTATTTGTATACTGTGTATTTACAAGTAAATTATTAAGCATTATTATTATCACATATTATTTAATAAAATTGAGTGCAAGGCTTCCCAACATTATTCCCGGAAATCTACCACCCTGTTGCCGATCCCTCCACGCCAACAAATCTACAAACCTCATTCAACAGCTGAAGATACTGTGCTTACCCAAGGAAGATTGTAGATCTTTGTGGTTTGACCATACATCATTTGAGGGGAGGGGGGAAAAAAAGCCTTCTATCAATCCCAGCACATGCATGGTTCCCAGAAATTGTTTTCCTCTGATCTGGCAGCAGAAATGAAGATGCATTATACAACTGGTGAAGTTGAGATTGAGGTGGATGGTGAGCATTATTCATCCATAACACCGATATAACAGGGAAAATATTTGACTCTTGTATTTGAATGAAACATTCTTGCCGCACGGTTTGTACGTACAGAATAGCTGTACATGTTGCAGTTCCCTCTATTAAACCTGGGTAAAATGTGTCCAAATATGCTGAAATCACAAATGGATTCATTTTTGCTCTGTGAAACTGGGGTGTGGCGAGAAATTACTTCCAATGACCATCAAAATATTATATCTTTATGGGAGTGTTACACCGGTATGCTGCAAAGTGTATTGTGGCATATTTTTCTATGTGTGCTGTTAATCCATCACGTAGTCCACAATAATTGTGTTTGTGGAATAAACTGCTGGTTAAAAAGGCTATCTTTGTGTGCATTGTGAGATCTTCTAAATACATGACTTGGTTGCAATATTTATCCCATTATCGAGGTACACAGCTGTCAATAAATCTTTTGCACCATTCCTTCATATAACAATTCCTACAATTTCTCAGTATCATGATTGGACATGGATTTGTGAAAATGCAGATGTATATGTTTGTACTGACAGACTGGACATTAGCCTGACACTCTTTATGAATTGCTGAATGCAGATCTAAAAGAAAAAAAAATGCATCGATAGCATTGCATATGCAATTTAGTGCTAAAAAATTACATTGAATAACAATGAACACAGGATATAGAAGGCCAAATGCAAATTTTCCATATTAAAAATCTTTTTAATGACACTGCAATGCATTGCTTTAACAGATAGCATTCTAGCAGTTTTTAATTTTACAGTATTCCAATTTAAAACGACAGTTTTTTTTTTTTGCCCAGAATTTATGTCTCATTTTTTTTTTCCATCGCTGTTAAGTCACCGGCAGAATTTTCATGTACTTGTGAAAATGTCAAGTCGTTCCAAAAGTAGAAAGCGGTGGTGACGCCAGTGATGAGTACGTGTGAAAGTGCTGCGTGCTGACATTCTGTGCTCTGTTTCTCTCTCCATTCAGACACATAGAGAACTGGACCGGATTGCAGACATTGAAAGACGTGGATATGGAGCTATACACTGGACTACAGAGGCTGTAAGTGTTTCCCTCCACGGTGCCACATCACTCACACACTGTACTACAGGACTGCCGGCACTTTTTTTGCAGAATAATCATATCCTTTAAAGATACTGACCAGGAGGCTCTGATTTAATTTCATTTGTCTCATTTTTGGAAAATTTGTTTGAAAGCAGCTGGCAGATTTTATTAGAGTCTCCCTGTTTTTTTGGTTTTCCTTGGTCCTCGTCGTGCTGATTTATCTGCCAAACTCCCGAACTGCCCCATGTGCCATCTCTCTGTGCCCCTTTTCACCAGAGAAGCTTCAGAATTACCGACACCACGTTAGCATTTCTTGTAGCATTGTTATCACAAGCCTAAAACATCGCTGCTTCACTCGAGAGCCTCCAGGAACTGCTTGGGCGAAGCATCAAGTAGTTGATCATGCCATAGTGCCCAGGAGAGGCAGAAACACACCTTGGACACAGTTCACTCATCGGTTTTAGGAATAATGCACCATCCCCTCAAACCGGTGCCTATTGGTACTCGCAAAAAATTGCACGCAATCATGGGAACACCACTCAAGAAGACAGGCAGCCCAGGTTCAAACCAAGCACATTTTTGTGGTGAATCTACGGTACTACCCACTGCACCACAGTGCTGTATTTATGCCAATATTAAAAAGCAAAAACAATCAAGTCTGACAGCGATCACAATATTTGCGTTCTTGCCAGCTATTTGGACCTGTTGTGGTATGATCTTTTGGTTGATGGTTCCTCACAAGTCACCCCCGTGTTTTTGGGTCTCCGTCAGAGGGCTGGGTTAGTTTTCCACAGAGGCCTTCTGCGGTTACTCTTTAATGTGGAAAATACGACCATAGAAAACATTTAATGATTTAACAGTTGACTGCCACACAGGTTCCTTTCAAACCTGTGATGACAAGAGAACACGCTAACCTCCAAAGCATGATCTCTCTCTCTGGGCTTTTAAGGAAAAAAAAAACACTTTGATTATTTAAATAATACAACAAACGACACAGTGCAAGTTACTCAGAACCGACTCTCTGTAATCACTTACAGTACAGGCCAAAAGTTTGGACGCACCTTCAATGCGTTTCCTTTATTTTCATGACTATTTACATTGTAGATTCTCACTGAAGGCATCAAAACTATGGATGAACACATGTGGAATTATGTACGTATGTATCAAACAGTTGTCCTATAGGCCTGTCGGCTGTGTATCAAGCTGACTTCTGCACAACACAACTGATGGTCCCAACCCCATTGATAAGGCAAGAAATTCCACTAATTAACCCTGACAAGGCACACCTGTGAAGTGAAAACCATTTCAGGCGATGACCTCTTGAAGCTCATCAAGAGAATGCCAAGAGTGTGCAAAGCAGTAATCAGAACAAAGGGTGGCTACTTAGAACAAGTCGACATGGTCTACAACATCCCCCGCCAATCGTGCGCTTCTCATTTTCGAACTCAATCAAGGCCTTTATGGTCTGAAGCTACACACCAAATTTGGTTGCTGTATCTGTAGTAGTTTCTGAGTAAAGCTGTCCCCTTTATCTCGGACAGACGGACGGACGGACGGACGGACGGACGGACGGAGGTCAAACCTATATCCCCCTCCCACTTCGTGTTGGCGGGGGATAATAAACTAGAATATAAGACATGTTTTCAGTTACAGGCATTTCACACTTTTCTTGTTAAGTACATAATTCCATGTGTTCATTCATAGTTTTGATGCCTTCAGTGAGAATCTACAATGTAAGTATTCATGAAAATAAAGGAAACGCATTGAATGAGAAGGTGTGTCCAAACTTTTGGCCTGTACTCTACGTTGCTTCAGCAGAAAAGGCACTCCCTGTATTCCAGTGCACTGCATCGGATCAGAACCCGCCCAGTGCAATAGCCTGCTCTGCACATGCTCAGAACCTGCTATCTGAACTGGCTTATGCCGCATCGGTTTAGATGAATCGTGCGTGCCTCGCCACTGCTGTCGGAGGCTGTGCTGACTCCTGCCTGGACTAACCCTCATGGCTGAGATGCAGGCTGTACTCTGTCAGTACTGCTCACTGCTGCTTCGTGTACTTTAGGCCGGAGCGCGGAGCCTCATTTGAATGCATATGGCCCATCAGGGGGATGAGAGTGAATTACTCTTTCTTACTCCTCCTCTCAGCTTTAATCAAGCAATCCCCTTACCCCAGCTCTGAGCCTGTGCAGTATGAATGTGTGTGTGTGGCTTACCCGAGTGTGTTTACTAGAGTATGTGAGCAAGCTCCGACTGTGTGCACCTGGGTGCATGTGCATAAGTGTGACCTGTACCCTGGCTGGGTGTTCATGGAAGTGCGTGCGTGTGTGTGTGTGTGTGTGCGCTACACCTTCAAAAATGATGTGCACACTACTGTGTTTGTTCCTTCCAGAACAATCGTGAATTCCAACCTGCGGGTAATCCATGCACGAGCTTTCTCCCAGAATCCACACCTGCGCTACATGTGAGTATCTGCGCGTGACTTTCTCTCTCCCCATTGTAAATTCACCGTACACACGGCCTTTTCCGATTGGCTATGCAGAGATCACTTGGTCTTCCCACATTGCTCTGCCAGAAAGTATGAATATTGGTGCTCCTGGTGCTCTGTATATGGGTCCTGGGCTCGAGATTGGGCTCGGGTGAATACTGCATCTCCAGCTGCGTACTGAATGTGGTTTCATTGGTTTCATACCCGCTAACCAACCGTCAATACGGTAGATACGATGCACATGCATCAGCACCGTGTGGACAAATGCAGACATGCTATACAGCTGCTATCTCTCCCATCTACTGACTGGTTGTTTACCTATGACGTAACATAACCCTCTGCCCTTGAAAATGTATTGATACAACTTCACCTGAGAATGGGTGGCATTAATGAAATATTTTTTAAAACATATATAGAGTTCCAGTTGATATATTGTTCACTTTTTGTATGGTTTTCTGTCACTTCCTCCATCGTCTTTAAAACTTTGTCAGCTCAGCTTCAGTTGCCCCATTAAACAGCGTAACGTCCACCGATTGAATCCTGTAGAATTCTGCCGAATGCAGTCGGCCATCTGACTTAATTTCGGAAAATTCCATCCCGCATCCGGCCCCACCCGTTTCTGCAAGGATTTATCCCGCGCCTGCCCGCCCCAGAAAAACATATGTAACCTGTTTACCTGCTTTTTTGTCCCGCCCACAAAGAAGCAGATCGTGTTTTCTTTAGGTTGTCTTCATTTATCGCCAACTTGAAAATGAAAACAGTGGATACTTTTACAAATACTGGCCAATAAAAAAACCTTTTGCCTTAAGCAACATGCTGAGAACAAAGTACAACATGCAGCATAGACCTACAAAGAAAGACTGTCCTAAAGTAGGCATAACATCAATAAATCCAGCGTATGAATGTCAAAAAACTTTTTTTTTTGTTATTTCCCCCAATAGGTGAATTGTTATGAGAAAACTCCATTGACCTTTAATCACTCAGTAAGTCCCAATTGTCTGCATATAGCCTGTGTAATCTCATGCTACATACACAGGCCTTTCAGCCTCTAAGTTCCAACTTTTATCTCTGTTGTTATGTCTTAGCTTGCAGCACGAAGCCCGTTATCAGTCATAATATCAATAATTTAGCTTGTGGCTCCCGCACGAACATCAATATTGCTTGTTGACAAAATGAGCAAAAGCAATTTTAGCAGCAAACGATTTTAATATCAATAGGCAATGTTATTTTTGTGGGATTCCCACAAGTTGTCTTCTTCTCCTGCCCCTGCCGACATGTCTTTCGTCCCACACACTCCTGCACTCCACAACAAAAGTCCTACACCACACACAAGCGCGTCAGGTCCTGCAAGACTCCCACAGGAATGCAGATTTCTGCACCTGGGTATCGTTTGCCTACAGTTTTATGCAGACAGAGGATTTGGACTCACTGCAGATTTCACCTGCTGCTTGTGGTCTACCGTACAGTAAACATGCATGGATATTCACACCTCCGTTTGACTCCCTTTCAAGCGCCCCACGTTTCCTCTACTGTCTATTAACTGAGCAAGGGCGCACAGACTTGTGGGTAATTGAGAGTGAGGACGGAGAGGGGGCCGGCTGTGGTGGTATGCTAGCCTCTTAATCCTCTTTTCTCCCAGTGTAATCATTCTAAATGGATATTATACTACTGTATATTACACGTTCCGCAGCCACGTACTCAGTCTCACCTGCACAGCCCACTGCTCTGTCAGAGTTACCTACAGCTCATGTTGACTGTGTACATGCCTGCATTGGTCTCCTAGGATGGGTAATGACACTTTTGCTTGTGATGAGCCGGAAAGCTGAAATTGGATAGGCTCTGTTTCAAAGGGGCTCATAAAAGGACCAGTCTATTGCATGAGGGTCAGTGGAGGGAACAGCTGTTAATGCAAATTGAGGAATCATTAAGACGTTGAATGATGTGTTAATGATTTGGTTGTTGGTGGGATATTCATGCCGCGGAACGTGAGTGAGAGTGTATTTCCTGAAAAATAAAAAAATATGTCTGTAAACAACATGCATTTAAATAGTTATCTCAATTTTCAAGCTTTGGGTGGCTCAGCGACTCAAGACAGAAGAAAGTCATATTTTTGAGATGTTTAATTTTTAATGTGTCACTGAGTATTTCCAGCGCTTTGGACATCTCGGTCATTCAGATCATAAACAGCATAGAACAACTCCAAGCACAACAGTTGTTTGTGTAACACATTCACGATCCGATCCGAGGCAAAGAAGCTTTGATATCGCTTTGCATGAGCGGCTTGCGAGCCTCCCTCGTGACTTTTGCCGTTAAGCCTAATTGGGTTCCTTTTAATTAATTTAGAGCAGAATCGCATTAGCAGTGACTCTCTTTGTTTGCATCTGATCCTGCATGTCCCACAATCTTCAGAGCATCAACAAGAGTGTGGATCCCCCCCCCCCCCCATCCCCCTCTTTACTCACTATCGCTCTCCACACGCCATCTAAATACATTTCTAACTGTTTCAGATAAGGGAAAGAAATCAATCCAAACTCTGTTGCTGTGGACCAGTGCTCTTCAGGCTGCGTTTGAGGTTAAAAGAGTGGGCGGAGTTTTGCATGTGTGGGGTGTGGCAGTGATAAGGTCAGCGTTTGGGGCCAGTGAGGGATGTGAGCCATTTCCTCAGCGTTTGGGAACACGCGCGATGCGTCCGGTGGGACGGCCATCTTGAGGCTTGGCTGAAAGTTCATCAGCGTGAAGAGACAGGAGCTGAAAGTCATTCTCATGAAACCTGTGCGCCATTGAGGTGTCTCTGTGTCAGGTTCACGCTGAGCTTTTGGGGATAGTCGTCCATTTTCGGGCTTCTGCCTAATTCTCTCTGGTGTCACAGCCGCTTTGGCTGTCCCTGCTGACCTAACTAACCCTGCTGACGTCCCGGGGAACAGTGGTCTGGCACATTTTTAGCTTGTTTCGACTTCAGGCTTGGGGTTCAAATCCATTTACATACAACACGGGGTGATGGCCACGAACAGACATGTGGCCCACCTAGTTCCAAGCACCGGGGTGGGGTGTCCTTTTTGTCAGGTTCGTGACGGCATTAGTCATTTGTTTTTGCAGTGTAAAAGACTAGGGGATTTATTTAAACTGGTTTTCTGCACTTTGGGTAATTTCCTCGGGTCAGCTTTTCATTCTGGTGCATATATATTCACTGAAGACCAAACCAAAGTCCATCCTGATAAATTATCTGTGTGGCACAGCAAAGTTGACAATGTGGAAGGCCAGGAAACGCTGCCTCAGAGCAGTGGGCTCTTGTGATGTCGTTGAAATGTTTAAATGATTGGCCACTGCAAGGTTGAAAGTGGAATATTTTTATTATAAAACGGTTGGGAATGTGGCACAGTTTCTGGAAATCTAGGGGCTGCAAGACAGCTTGCGTTCTGTAAATGAATATGATGGCAGTTTGGTGATTAATTTCTAATTAATATCATTAACCTCTCTTTTTCATTAAGGTAATGCAAGGGTTTGGCTGGAATTGTTTTGTTTGCTTCCATGCATTTGGTTTCATGTCTGACATTTTTGGATTTTTGCTGTTTGTCTGATACACTTAATGTGCAATAAAAAGGTTTTAAATTCAAATTCAAATTCAAAATCCATTTACATACGAAACCCATACACACGCGCACATCGGCGCGCACAGTGCACGCACACACTCAAAGGAACTGCCTACGCACACATCCAGAGCTGGCACAAGAAATTGGCAATCCTCAGCGCGATTTGCCTGGAATATTGTTTCGAGACGACTTATTACTTAATAATCACCTTGCAATTCAGCAAAGATTGCTTTTCGCCATCACTGTCTGCCTGAAGTGCGTCCAAGACAGATAGGCCTACTTTGAAATGCATTGCTGTGCGATTCCAAGTGGTGAAACAAAGCCTAAATTACTGAAACAATTTGGCTGCACTGTGCCGTGTCCATTTTCTAATTTTCCCAGATAGAAATTAATGAATCAACCAGTTGTTTTGATGAGTGTTTAATTATTGAGCCGGCGGAGGTTTTAGTAAGTACAAACGTCACTCTGCAATTGTTTGTTGTTGACTGTGGCTTGTTCCCCGTGAGGTCTTAGTGTATGACAGGCATAAGTATGACAGACATCTAATTATAGTTTAATTGTTGGACACCCAGAGGAGTACGTATATATAATGAATATGATACCTCAGGGAACATTCTTCTTTCCCTGGAATTTCATGTCCCGCTTCTATTTGCCTGTGAGGTTCAAATTCTCGTTTGGGTGGGTCCTTTAAGGAGATCCTGCTCTTCTAGTCTACAAAATGCATAAAGGATTTACATCAACAACATAACACACTTGGGAAGATTGAAACCTGTAATCAGGATTTTATGTGGCTTTACCTAGGCTTTGACGCCGTCTGGACAAACATACTGATGACTTTGAAAGACCCTACATATCAGCTTATTCATTACAAATTCCTCCATGAGTCTAATGGGTCATCATTTTATCAATTGAAATGATAATATCTTACTGTGCAGAATGCACAAAAAGCTAAATCCTTATACACTTTGGGAGATTGCTTTGGTGTCCCAGCTGCGTCCCAGTCCTGCCGTCATTTCTCAGTATATTTTCAGGATTCCCCGTTCTGATAGTTGTCTCATTATGTCTGCTGAATTACCATTTTACTTTTGATCATAGTTCATCAGATGAAAAGGTTATCTTTGCAGGTTTGACTGCAGCAAAGAAAATTATACAGTTATAAGGTTGTGGGTTCAAATCCGGCCTGGGACCTCTCTGTGTGGAGTTTGCATGTTGTCCTCGTGTACTCGCAGGTTTCCTCTGAGTACTCCAGTTTCCTCCCACAGTCCAAAAATATGCACAACAGGCTAATTGGAGATGCCAAATTGTCCATAGGCATGAGTGTGAGAGAGAATGGTAAGTGAGTGACATATGCGCCCTGCGATGGATTGGCAAGCTGTCCAGGGTGGGTCCCTGCCTTTTGCCTGTCATCAGCTGGGATAGCTCTCCTCATGACCCTAGTGAGGAAAAAGTGGGTATAGAGAATGGATGGATGGATGGATGGATGGATGGATTTACCCAAAGTGCCCGATCGGTGTTCTTGCCATCTTTGTACGTACTCAAGTGACCAGCTGAATGACCTGTTTCTGGGATCTGGCCAAAGCGTTTAAGTAGGCATGAAGCCCGCTAGTGCCCTGAGTTTTTGTCATTTCACGTTGGGATACACTTGACAAAAGGAAAATTTCTCAAGTTCTGCCGCAGTAATTTTATGAGCCGATAATAGCATAAGGCGGATATGAATTCTTAATAAATTTGTGAATCAAGGCCCAATAAAGTTCCAAATATTAAAACAACAAGCATTAAAACGTATTACAAGATCACAAATAAATACCGCGCTAAATTAGCTAATAAAGGTGTCAATAAGCAACCAATTAGAAGACAGTTGTTTAATTTACTTTGAGCAAATTGCCCAATAATAAAGCTTTAGTGACCTGATACAACATTATTTACATTGGAATATTTTATTGCCCCATATCTTAATAACCACTCTTTCCTTTCTGCACGCAAAATCCTGATGCATTGTGGGAAACACTCAGCGCTTCACAGCGCTCTGAAGTGCTACCAGGATAAGGGTTCATAAAGTGTGGATTAAGTTCATCTGCGCTTGGGCACTTCCTGAAATTGGACTTTCTGAAATTGTACATACTTGGTGGCACATGAATGCTCATTCTGGACCGAAAAAAATGCAAGTGTGTGTATTGGGATAAAGGCTCTGTCACATCCGATAAACAAGGAGTGCAGAATGCTCTTTAGCAGTGATAACCCTTGAAGTGCTAAATTTTCACACACTCTATTCCTCCAAAAGTTAATTATTCATTATTAAGTTGACAAATGACCTTCAGAAGGACTCACAGGTACTGTAAACCCCTCTGAAGGTCCTTGCCCTTCTAATTTGCTGAGTAAAAATGGACAAAATTGTTGAACTTTTGAAAGTTGAAATTTGAAATTTTGCGTCATATATTTTGCACCTTGAGTGACAATAGCAGTGATTAGAACTTAAAGTATTAATGACGAGGCTTGGGATATCTTCTTGTATCTCTCACTAACTCTCGGCTTTCTGGAACTGCATTCATTTGATTAATGTGATATGTGACAATTTTAATGGTGACATGTATGGAAGTATTTCGAGACATGCATCATCTCTCTTTTCTCTCCCGCCACGGAGTGGAGCCGGGGATATTGCAATGGAGCCTGTCTGTCCGTCCGCCCTTCTTTTCGACTGTCTGGATTAGTAGGAACAAAAGTTTTGAGAAACTATTTTACCTAGATTAATGAAGTATTGTGCTTGTATATTACTTGAATGACCTTCACTGGATTCAAAAACCATTTTTGAAAAATATTTTTAAACAGAATTAATGCCATTTTTTAAAAATGTTTGGGCTTTGAAAGGGATTCCAGTGGTACGGGACATTGATAACAATTTCTTCTTGTTTCCCTTATGATGTAGGTTAGCAATTTGTATATTTTGAACTTGGCAAGCCCCTGGCAGCCTGTTAATAGTTAATGTTGTTATTTTATAATGTTGTAATGCTACTGTATGCAGTTCCTCTCTTTTAACCCCTTAGACTCTGACCTTTTCTCTCGAGTTTCCCCTTAAGTCGATTCAACATTCAAAAGTTTATTTTTTTCATATCATGCATACAAATTCTGCATCTGCTGCTCGTAGCACTTCACTGAAACTGCAGCACACTAAAACTGAGAAATATTCAAACCCAGGACGCCATGTTGTTATGGCCACAACCCTACTTCAAAAGGAAATATCTAGACAGCGCATGAATTATACCACGGCCGAGCAGCTGTGTGGTCATAATGTACTACTCAAACGGCCAGTTTGGCTCTACGTTTTTTCAAGTGGCCATGGTGCCCAAAATTACCCTAAGTGGACATGTTCCACACAGCCACTGAGTTGTAGCCTCCTGGCATCACGCTGTGCTGGACTCCTGAGCACTCTGTACGACCAAAGACACTCCCACTCACTCAAGAATACGACAGCGTAGATGAGGTTGGTATTTTACAACCATACATCCTTCCGGCTTGAGAGAAATCAGCTCAAATTATGTGTTAAGCATGAGCAATTAAATACTGTAGGTGTAATTATAGATCTGTTTTAGAGCTGGGTAAAAATGATGGTCGTATTACTTACCTCGACGGAAACTAAACTAAACTGAGAGCGAGCTGGAGAGAGCATTCGCTAACAATGTTAGCTTGTGCAGTGCGTTCATTGCGGTGCAAGTGACTGCTCAGCCATAGCGGTCTGTCAGCAGTAACAAAGACCTTCGGAAACCTCACCTTTTAATGCTTAATAACCTTAACCAGCAGCGTACTTTTCCAGGGTAGCAATTGGTAGAACTGACGCAGTCTAATTTATTTTCGAAATCATTTTTATACATTGCTTCACAAAATTGTAGTGTTTACTTCCGAACATAAATAATTACATAAAATATCAATACATATATATAATTTCTGCGCTTGTGAAACAGCACAGATTTGCGTAAATTAGTTTGTGAGGCCTTAGCAATTAGGCAGGAGAATCAATTTAATATTCTGAATGTAGTCACAGCTAAAGGATGAAAATAAATGCTGCAAAGTCAGCGAAAGTTTAGAATTTTTGCATTCATATGCTGTCCTTACAATGCCATGTCAGTTGTATAGAAACGAAACCAACGGGAATTTGTTTTTTAATGATCATTTCTTATTATACAGTTGGTCATGTATTGGTCTTGATTGTTCAGTCAGTACATTTCTTATTCAACTTCCAGTAATTTAACATTTAAAAAAATAGAATATTGGTTTTTAATACACTGTCTGGTTTATACTGCTTTATATCCATGCAATGTCAGTATCACTTATTTTTCTTGCAAAATTGATTCATTTGGTTTTGGCCGTAGGTGCCCTACATTTTGGCCGAGATGTCCCAATCTTAAAAGACCAAGTGGCCTTGCACTAAAAATAACTCAGTTTTAGGCTAGTCTATATCTTGCACATTTTACACACATTACTTTGTAATTCAACCATATATATTTGGGATATCCACCAGAATGTAAAATAGGACTGAATTTTCTCATGTTTGAATACAGTAGCTGCATTCGGCAGATGGATGCTGCTTTTATTGGGATGAATGTTTTGTGGAAGACAAAAATGAGACTTTCCAGTTTGTAGAATTCAGGTCAGGGAAATTAGCACAGTATTTGGAATATGCATCGCTGTGTTTGGGCAGAGTAATGCTGAATTGAGAATGCATATTTGGACATCATGCGCACGTGAAGGCATAATTGCAGACAAATGTGGAAACTGGGCTGGGAGGGGTCCTCTGGGAACCAGTGGCTTACAGGAAGGAGGCACGGGCACTGCTGTGTATATCTGGGAGCTTGACAGAGCTTGCGTTCTACTGCAAAAAAAAAAAAAAAAAAAAAAAGTCTGGTTTTAAATTCTCCACCCTGAAACAAGCTTACTGGTTAAAATAAATTGCTGTATGTGCCGAATACTATTAAGCAAATGATACATTTACTCCTCCCCTTGCAATATACTATGCATAAAAATCAATTTGGAGGGGGCGTAGCCATTGAATTTTGCAGAATTTCTGCGCATTTTAGGTTATTTGCAGGTGAGGCTACAAAAATGACTACTACAGGCAAGTACAGCATGTGCTGCCGGCTGCCTTGGCTCATGTGATAAGACAGCACAGCTGTGCAGAGGCTGCTGTCGATGCATTTTAACACCTGAACGAAGGAAAATGGATGTGGGCTGTAGTGCATGTAGGAAAGCAACACATTGGCTGATCATTTTGTTTAGAAACATCAAAAGCTTCCCCCAAAAACCCAGGGTGAAGCTGTACTTCAGTTGTATTTTGATCTGCATTGTCAATTCACCCGCCTCAAATGGTGCAACTATTTCATCCATTTGTCTATGCAATGGAACCCAAAGGCATTCCCTTCAAGAATCTGACCCAGACCTTACGATGATGTGGTTCTCTCTCTCATTTCCCCATTTGACAAGCCATTGCAGCCTGCTTATATAGAATCATGTACTGCAAGTAGTCAGTTCAAATAACTCGTAATATTTGCCAATTTTAACTTGCACAGGCAAATCATGATTGGAAGCACAGCAATAATTTTCAATGGTGGTGTTTAAAGCCATCTGGGCAGTGTCTCAGACTTGCACTTCAGCTCTGAGACTCCAGTTTGGGGTCCAGAAAATAAAAGCAATGTCAAGACGGACTAAAAAAAAAAAAAAATTAATTGATGCCATACAGATGAGTTGAGTGCAACTTACCATTCTAAAACATTTCATGCTTAACCCCCCCCCCCCCATGGAAGGTACCAGAATGAGAACTTGGTCTAATTCAAGTAAATAATCCCTTGAATTTCTGGCTGATTTTCAGTGACCAATGAGTTATGGACCACTCAACTTTATGCTAAGCAAGTACTGGGACTTGTGTCTATGATTCCATCTACAGACAAGGCTTTGCCACTCAAGCCTTACTGTTCCCAAGATGTTTGTGTATCAGAATGGGAAATTTTAGTCATGTGTCTCTCACCATTCATGCATTGAGGGCTGCATAAGTTAAACAAAAACCAGAGGAAAGACACTGGACACTAGTGTAGTGATGAGGAAAGTCAAACTCATTCTGTTATTAAAAACCTTTTATTCAGACTCATACAGGACAGACTGTTTTTCTGGAGTGCGCTACCATTGCCAGCAAGATCACAGCAATAAGTCCAACTGTAGCAATCATTGCAGCTATAGCCAGTGTTGCAGCAGATGTACCTGGAAATAGAAGGTTAATTGTAAACCAAAACATCTGGAGGGGGGGGGGAGGGGAGGGGAGGGAGGGAGGCGGCAAATGTTACATTAGATCTCACCTCCAGCTTCTGGATCCTGTGCCTTTACATGAGCACTCTTGGTCTCAGATGCCAGGTCCCCATCTGCAGACTGCTGGACAGTTATTGGGCCGAGGAACACTTTTCCCTCCCACACTGTTGAGATAAGAGGCAAGGTCACACCCAGCCTACCTCACAGCAAAAAAAGTCATACCTGCCACAAAACCCCACCGGAGTCATCCAGACTTCTGCCCTTCCTAGTTGGACCACAAGTAGTGTCACAGCAACCACATGTGTCCAGACCAGAGAGGCTGAACCACCTGGAAAAGAAAGCAATCAAGTTCTTGCAGTCATCTGTAGTTGAGGGATGTATTCATTTCCAGTGTCTGCCATAATACTTACTGGCCAGCTTCTGGCATGAATGAACAGGCCTTGCCCCCATGAGGATTTGAAGCTGCAGTGGCCTTCAGGTTACAGTACATGTAGATCTGTAGACAAGGAAGCGTAAGCATCTCCCATTAATATGGTTTGGAAATGGTCAGTGGCTCTACTCACCATGTTCCGGTCATCCTGGGCAAAACGGAACACGTCTATTTGCAGTTGAATGATGTTACTCTGAATCCTAGGCAGGAACGATGAGCGGGAGCCTGGCTGCTGGGAATCCATTAGGCACCTGCAAAGACCCCCTTTTTAGACCAGCATGTTCATGACATGGGTGATGGCGAGGGACAAGTACAGGCTACTCACCCATCTTTGTCAATGAAAGCATAGCTGGGAACCATGCTGGGATCCAAGTAGGCTACACAGCTCTCAATGTAGATGCGCAGGGGCACATGGTAGGCCTGGATTACTGAGGCGTCGATGTTAAGGAGATCTCCCAGGAAATACACATTAGAGGACCTCTCATGTTGCCAGTCATCTGTTGAGGGGTACAGGGTTAGTGAGGGACCACTGGACTAACAGTATGCAGATACTGTTCAACATACCAGCCATGAGCCTCAGGGTGAATTGAAGCAATTGCTCAGCAGCCATGGCAGCCTGGTAAGGGATCCATGTTGGGTTGAGGGCATTGCTGCTCACATTATGCAGCCTGGGGAGTCAGATTTAGTAAGTCAGGTTTGTCCAACTATGAACTTTCAGAAAAGGGATAATGCATTCAAATTTTCCAGTAGCATCAAATCAAACTAATGGGTCTGAAGTTTAAGCAAAGCCACCAATTCTTCAGAACAAACCTTGAGTAATGACACTGGATGGCAACCACAGCCGCACTGGATCTTTGAATAGGAGTACCAGGAAATGCTTTGGGTTGGTAATTCAGGGTAAAGGTGTAGATTAGGGACTCCTCAGTCATCTAAGAGAAGCCAGATGTTAAAGGTCATCTTGGCAGTGGATTGTGAACTCACATTGAAGTCATACATACCATCAGTGTACTGCCACAGCCATGCAGCTCTGTCTCAAAATGCATCCACCACTGAGATTTATCCTGCCAGACAGGGCCACAGCCTCCCAGTGTGACATCTGATGGATCTACTGGCTGGCCATTGCCCAGCAGATTTGTATCCACAGCAACCCTCAGATGACTCTCCCCACATTCTGCCATCACAATATCTGGCATGGGCAGGTCTGGACCAAGTGAAGGTTTTCCCACTGGAGCAGGTGCTGGTTTCTGGTACACAGGTTTTCCAGTTGCTTGTACTGGGGAGGGTGCCGGCACCTGGATTGATGGCTGGCTTGATCCAAGTGCTCCTGGCCTCTGGTACTCTGGTTTTCCACTGGTAGATGTGGTCACTGGCACATAGGGTGATGGCTCACCCACTGCTGGCAACTGGAATGATGGGATGCTCACAGTCACTGGTGTTGCTGCTGGCATGTGGTACAATGGAGCATCTACATGAACACCAGTAAACGTGTTGTACAATGGGCTGACATCTGCAGCTGGAGTAGCTGCCAGTTGTTGGAATGAAGGACTGACCACTGGAACTTGAGTGGCAGCTGGCACTTGGTAAAGAGGGCTGCTCACTACAGCTGGACTAGCAGCTGGTACCTGGTACAATGGCTGAGCCATGAAAGGAAATACTGGGCTATCAGACTGTAGCTCCACATTGGCTTCATTTTTTGTAGATCTTTCAATGGATGAAAGACCCTGAGAAGTAGAGGTATCTGTGCCAGCTACAAGATAACTGAAGTAGCCAAACCACACACATACAATCAACCCAACATCTAACAATTTCTTTGCCATAATTAATCAGATTTTGCTATTCAAAAACCCACTGATAGGTAGTCTCCTTTACACAGATTATTTATACACGGCTGAATGTGATTGATCGTCATAGGCCCTGCCTCCTTAGTGATGTCACTAATTTTTCTCAAGACCTAAAGCAGGGGTCTCCAATCTTTCCCAGAAAGGGCCGGTGTGTGCGCAGGCTTTCATTGCAACTAAGCAATTACACACCTGATACTACTAATCAACCCCTGGACTCTTTGCTCATAAGCTTGATTAGTAGCATCAGGTGCATAACTGCTTGGTACCAATGAAAGCCTGCACCCACACCGGCCCTTTCTGGGAAAGATTGGGGACCCCTGACCTAAAGCATTGCTCAAGCATCCATGTTTCTTCGGAGTCCTGCAGCTCTTTAGTTGCACAGCATGGAATAGCATTTTTAGTCTGTGATTAAGTGATTGTGCATTATTGTCAAGTTTAGGAGAAGGATCTCAAATTGGAGCTGTCATATTTGGTAGTTTTTGGACGAGAATACTTAATTAGTAGTTAATCAATAAGCTGCTAATTAGGTTTCTAAACACAGGTATTTCACTCTTAAGTTTCGATGGTGAGCTAATGCCTTTCCAAACCAAATTGAATTTTAGTCCAGTGTAAGTGGTAAAACCCTCGGTATAAAGTCTACCCCAGTTCCTTCCAAATGATTTTCCGGAAACCAAACACAAAAACAACACCAAACAGGTTCGGCTCATTTCAATTTGCTGTATCTTTCAATTCTCAATCACCCAATAGAAGGTTGGCATTGGTGAAAACTGTCCACAGATTCAACAACTAAAAGCCAATTGACTCTTCAGTTTCAAGACTCACGATTTTCACCTCTTTTAACTATTCTCAAAAGTGCGTACATACGGGGACAAGCAGGAGCGCACAAATATGCAGCAATCAAAAATAAAAAGGTTATGAAACAAGATATTTTGAAATTCATGTCATAATGGCAAGTGCAGCTACATGCTGCATCGTAGAGCGCTCCGGAGTATTACAAACGTAAGGGAGCCTATTCTACCGATGCCCAGGTGATTTGCAACTCAGCGTGCAAAGATACACATGGAGGTATTTGCAAATTATTCTTGATAAAGCCATGAATCCCTCATACTGGGGAACTCTGTATTCCTGCACTCTTCCTTGGGCTCTCATCGGAGTGTCGACTGTTAAGGGACAGTGGTTTTGATATGGCATATGATAGTGTGAATTGCAATTAAATCAAAGACGTGAAAACGTATTATAATAGAAAGGACATCTCAGGTGCTTTAGTATGCTTGAAATGTTTGGGTAAGTTGGTTGGGTCAGAGTCCTGCTCAGGTAAACTCTTTACTGGCAATTATCTCAAAATCAACTTTGAATCCAATCTGATCCATTAATATAATGGGTCCCCTGGAACCCCCTCTGTCCCACTTTTATTATCAAATGCACAGCATGGCATTTATTTTGATATTTGTGATTACAAGTTACAGTTTGGCTGACAAACAAAACAGCTTCAAGAGATGGAGCTTTAAACAATCAGTGCAGAGACCGATAACTTGTCGTCATCGTCTATAACTAATCTGAATTTCCTCTATACATTCAACTTGGCTTTCAAGAATGAAATATCACCGATCTAATATTCTCCAGCAGTTATGAGATCCTGAATTAACTGTTTCTGCACAAATTTTAACGCAACCCTAGAGACTCACCATGGATGACGATTTGTACATCTAGATATGATTAAATCAATTAAAAAAAAAAAAAAAGCTTTATATGCATTTTTGGTGATTACTGGAATTAGGTTTCCACAGGTACAGCAGTCATACTAATGCACTTTCACTTTGAGCACAAGCAGAGCCATTTCTCCTGCAGAGAAGCATTTATTCTGCGTCTTGACAAATCTGTCATTGTAAAAGCAATTTGCTGAGATGGTTTTAAAGGGAATGGGAGATGAAACTCTGATTGGTTTATTTCTTGTTACACCCAAACCATGCCTATGATTGTTTAAGAGATTCAGTCCAACCCCTTTGAACCATGCGCCTTACTTTCTGCTCTGATCTACCTGTTGTTAAACCAGCTAAAATGCTCTTTCGCCACACATTTCAGACCTAGCGCTTAGGGCCCAAGGTCTCCAAAAAATAGTCATGAGCGCTAAATTTCAAATAACTAGCGCCTTTTTTCAATTACAAATTTTATTTCGGATCATATTTGCTGACAGATCACATTCTCAATTTCAAGTGACTTGTGTCTAATAATAATGTGAAAGCATCTGTCCTTCAAAATGGCAGGGATGCACACATTGATACGTTTTCGCGGGAGTGATCTGCATCACCAATAATAAAAAAAAAAGTCATATTTTATAGAGTACTCTTGGTATTCAAATCAATTCAAACCGAGAAAGTGGACATGCATGAAGTGAATTTATGGATGGGATTTTGCCTTAGAGGATGGCAAATAGTTCATAAGCTGCACTTGATGAGGTCAAGAAGGCGACAAAGTGCCAAGACGGTATACTTCTGCAGTTTTATCAGCAGTCCTCCCGCATGCGCACGAGCAAAAAAGCCACATGGATTCGAAACACACCTTCTCATTCATGTTCCTTGGCCACATATCAGATTTCTATCCGATCAAGGAGCACATATGAAAGTGACTCATTTCTGATTCGAAGTTCGAATTTAAAGATCAAATTTCTGTATCCACATAGCCCTGAAAGCATCAGATGTGTGTCACATTAAGGCAAAAATCTGATTTGAGCCACTTAAGCCAGGTAATGGGAACATAGTCTTTAAAGTGACTCACTAATGAAATGTTATGGTCAAATGATAAGGAGCCAAACCTGCATCGCGGTGGGGGGAGGGAATAATCACATGTAATTAGGACGCCATTGATTCACAATCATCTATTTGGTCGGTTAAAAGTATACTTAACAAAAAAAGTTAATAAAGGTCCCCTTTTATGCCCCCAGCTGCACAGCTGATTAGCCATTATGAGCCAGTTCAAAGTCTCCCCTACCTGACATCACAAGGGGGAGTGACCACCTAGAATAATGAAATCTCATTGACTGCTGGCTGAAGGTGATCAGTTTTTCTTGCCTCTGGTTGGTTACTTCCCCATGTGATGCCAAGAGGGAAAAGATTTTGAAATAGATTGTAATAACTAATTAGCTATGCACCTAATGGCATAATAGGGGACCTTTCAGGAGCACTTGATTTTGACCCTCGTATTTATTTTTTTATTTATTTAACCTGGGAAGGTCAGTTGAAATTGAAGTCTCTTTTTCAAGGGGGCTGTGGGGGTTGAGGGGGGGAGGGAGGGGACAAATTGCATAGTCCATTAGTCCAGGGGATGATTAGGTGGCAGGTTGAAAAAGCTGGGTTGGAAATTTAGCCATAATACCAGGGAAGCCCCTACTCTTTTCGAAGAGAGTCATAGGATCTTTAATGACCACAGTTAGTCCTCAGTTTGAACATCCCATCTGAAAGACGGCGTCTCCTTCAGTACAGTGTCCCCATCACTGTACTGGGGCATTGGGGATTATTCCACCAGAGGGAAGATTGCAACCTACTGGCCCAAATCTTTCAGCAGCAACTTAGTTTTCCCAGGTGGTCTCCCATCCAAGTACTAACCAAGCCCACACCTGCTTAGCTTCAGCCACACAGCTGGAGATGATGTTTACTTCATTGGTGTTAATCAAAGACACAAAATGGATTTAGACATTTTATCAGTTGACATAATTGCCCCTAAACAGGCTATCCACAGGCAAACCAGAATTAAACCAAATACGCACCATTTAAACAAAATGCCAATGTCGTAACTCATTTCAATATGTTGTGTGGCCACCATGTGTTCCCACCACAGCTGGACAGTGTCTTGGGAAGCTCAGAGCAGGAGAAAATATTAGATAAACTCAGTGGTCCTTAACTTTTTTTGTTGAGTATATTTTCTTTGGAAATGATTATGAATTTTCACCTGAGTCACCTGGGGCCAGAAATTAAATTCTGCCATATATTACTTCCGCCTCACCCTGTCCTCTTGCAGAGCATGGTCTAACTTTTGGACCAGGTGGAAAAAACGTCCCGTACCCCACTCCAAGAAACTGTACTAGAGAATGTGAACACCGTGCAACTAGGCTAAGGAGGGTCCTAGCTGGGGCGGAAGGTCTCAGCGTGTTTGCCTTAACAGCCTGGGAAAAAAAAAATCCTTGGGGTCTCCATTATAATAATGGAGTCTGGCTACAGCGTCAGCACTAGACCACTGCCTCAGGCCAAACGTGATGACGTCTTTCACGTTCTGCTTTCAAATGGCCTGAAACGTACCTAGCGGATGCTGCAGCCCTAATATCTTAGCGGTTACAATACATCTGACTCCATATTAAATTTAGAACACAACGTTTAGTCTTAATCAATTGCCGTTACCATGCATTTGCATAAATATTTATCTGACTCCAATTTATGAATTTAGAGTTATGTTGTGCATCGGACCCATACTGGTCAATACCTTGCTCCACCGGGCCAAAAACATCTGTACCGCCCAACTCGGTGGAGAACTCGGAGGCTGGCGGTCCTATTCTGCCCGGTGGTTTGACATAGAGAATAGCTCTGACTAGTGACCACGGGGACTGTAATTAATGTACAATTAAAACTTTTGAAGTATACCACAAGAGGCATTCAGGGACTATATAAAAGTATAATGCAGTAAAATAAAACAAAAAAAAAAAGAAGGAGTGTAGGGACTCTCAAGTTTAATGACACATTCCTGAAACCAATCAGAATAACACCAATCGCACCACCATATGCCTAGCAGGAAGGCCTGGTGATCCGGCAGGCCTCATGGCCCTACATTATACCTTATTGGTTTACAGGAGTCCGACCTGGAAGAATATTAGTTAGTCCGAGTCAGAGAACCACAACGGAAACAAGCTTAAATTAGAAACCAATTACATCATTACTGAAAGGTAAAAAGTAGAAGTTATATCATACCTGGTGCTGCTCAAAACTATGCATGTACACAAAGTATATGAGGGAAAGATGGATACAAGCTTCCACAGTGATATCACGTCAAATTGCCCAAGATCTTCCATGACTAGATTAAAGCTAACCACGGCCTAGAGATGCGCTTGGGGGAAGTTGAATGCAATCTTCCATTGTGAAACTGACTACACACATACAGATGGACACATGGGAAATCTGTTGCAATTTCCATGACTACTATTGGCTACACACGGCATGGGGATGAATGCATGGGAAACCTGGTGCTGTCTTCCCCGAATCTTTTGTTTCTCTCCCTTTTAAGCCCAAACTCCAGAAGCACTGCCTACAGCAGGGTCATAAATCATTTTGGGGAATCAGGAAGGCAACTCCTCCTCAGAGGGGGGTTGGGAGGGGACATTACCATGAGAGGCAGAAGTAGATTTCTTTTCATACTTATTGAATGAGGGTTCAGTACAATTTTTTTTTAAATTTGACATCTCCAATCCCACCCGAATCTGGAATGCCTATTTGGTGAGCTATGTACAAGTCTTGCTCGTTTGCGACCCCTTGTTGCCAAATCAGGAGAGTTAAGACAGTTCACAGCTCTCCTCCGAAGCACACAGCTGTCAGCCACCGCTTCTTATACACTCATAGGTTGAATCTTCACAAGTTCAGAACGAGGGCGGAGGATACCCGGACATGAGCAGGCTTAGGATCTTCCTGACGAGCTGACCAACAGGAGGCGCTTGAGCAAATAACAAAGCTGTTTATTTTATTTCCCTTTCCCGACAGTCCCTTCCCAATTTGCATCCCCGTAGCGCTACAGCCAATTATACGCTACTCTGAAAAAGCTGCCGACCACTGCTGGTTGGCACGACCGGGGCTCGAACCTGCAACGTGATAGTCACTTCTGCACTGCAATGCAGTGCCTTAACTGAGTGAGCTATTCGGCAGCTAGGGTTCATGCGATTTCGGAATCTTAGTGGAGTAAAATGGTACCAAACACAATGTACTTGCACCACAGTTGCTATGAAATGCCAGTTACAGTCCAGAATTACTAAGATGTTACCAGTCAGCTGGTAAAAAATACACATTTGATTTGCAACATTATGGGAGGTAATGTGAATTATTTTTGTTGGTGTGGTCTCTGAATTGTCCAGTTCATGGCATGGCAGCATTCTCTCTGCCCAAGTAGTCTTACATTTTCGAGTGGCTTGCAAGACGGTCTACGCTGACCTTTACCCCAGAAACTGTCCATTAACCCCGAGGCAGAGGGCCGCTCCAGCTGTCCGAACCAAAGTTGAGCAGACCAAGTGATGCCATACAGACCCTAATTGCATCTGCTCTCATGACCGCAGGGGTCTCTGCTAGGCGCCAGGGCTCTTAAGACAATATGGGTACTTTACCAGTCCTGTGTCTTAAAGGGGCTGCGTTTCATTCTTTGCATTTCAGCACGGCTTACAAGAATGATTTACACTACCAATTTGTCAATGTTTCCGGGAATAGAAAATGCCCCTTTGAGAATGTTTGTTGCAATTTACTCAAGTTAAAATGAAACGTGGCAGTTATGCCGTGTTTCCACCAAATGTGAAATGAGTCATTAGTGGCCAGACTAAGTCAAAGACACCAATACATGCAAAAAGGCACAAACTATTTGCACATTTGTATTGACTTTGCATATAATCTGGCCATGTGAATTTGTTCCACGTTTGGTGGAAACCTCATTGTAATCACCTGGTTGTCAAACACCTAGAGAACCTGAAGGGCTATTTATGTCTGCCTTTTAAATCAACTCCACATGTAGCATTCCTTCCCCCCCAAACGCAGGGGGTTCTAATTCTAGAGCCCTCTTTGGACTCAGGTCTTCATGTACCAATGCCCCACAGGGCATTACTGTGCTTTTTCTACATCTCAGAAATGTTGAGTCATCCTGAAGTTCTGATCCACAACCGACTGGATAGTCAAGTTCTGTAATAATTAGTTCCTTAATTTTAATGAACCAAAGGCAGTGATTGGCAGGTGAAGTTATTGTACATCATGTTCTTTTGACAGATGATATTTGGAAGTAGATGAGGCATGTTTAACCAGGGTCCCTCCCCCCCAAATCACAGTAGTGGTTCCCCTTTACTTGCCATGGTTGCTTATGTCTGAGTTGTTCGTGGATCCAGCTCATGTAAAGAATGCTTTGCTACTGTTCATTATGTCACTTAAAGGCTTTTCTGGCAGTAGATTGTGTATGCATGCCACTGAAGCTGGAATGTGGCAGCCTGAACTCATTTAATAGCACTGAGTAAATTGATGCAAACCTAACTATTCAAGGCATTAATGCCTGGTTAGTTTTAGTACAGGCCAGTGGCATGCTCACTGCAGGTGAGCACCAAGCTTGTGAATAGGACTGCCCTGATAGTCATGTGGCTGAGAACTCCAGTCAGTCAATGGTCAAGGCAGGAGATGGATGCTTTTTGAAGTGTTGTGTCCTCATGCCTCTTCCAAAAATTAATATTATGGAAGTATACTTGACGTTGGATCACTTGGTCTACACTATTGGCAGCTAATTAGTTCTCATGCATATCTATGGGTCAGTCAAACTATTACTGCATTAGCTTAAGCCAACTAGTTTGTTTAGGATTAAATTTAGAGCTCTACTGCAGCAACATTGAGTGGGTCTTGAGGGCATTTATGGATGCTTGGAGCCAAGTCTACAGGTCGTGTCAGATTTGACCAAGTTAAAAGCAAGAAACTCAGAAGTCATTTTAACCGTTTATTATCCTGACTCTCCAGACTTGTGCGTACTCCATACAGCTGCCAGGGCAATAACGCTGATCACTCCAACTATGGCAATTAGGCCAGCTGCGACTGCGGCTGCAATTGAGACACCTGTAAACAGGGGGAGGGGAGAAAGAAAAGCACTCATGCAGGCTTAAAGCTGTTAACTTTGGTACTCTGAACCGGAGAGCAAAACCACCTACAGGATGGTGGCTCTCCAGGAACAACCAATTAAAGTTCTTTTGTTGTGCTGAGTGTAAGCCTTCCAAGAGGTCAACTCTAGGAACAGAGGCTAGAAGTCAAACATGATAGCTTTTAGGATGGCATACCACTACCTTCAGAACCCCTGGTCTCTGAGAGACCATTCTGAGTCTCAGATGCCAGGTCACTGGCTGCAGCCTGCTGGACAGTAATTGGACCAAGGAAGGCCTTTCCCTCCCACACTGTAGGAAGATGGAAGCAAAGGTCACACCCAGCCTACCTCACAGCAAAAGTCATGCCTGCCACAAAGCCCACCTGAGTCATCCAGACTTCTGCCCTTCCTAGTTGGACCACAAGTAGTGTCACAGCAACCACATGTGTCGTGACCACAGAGGCTGAACCACCTGGGAAAGAAAGCAGTCATGTTCTTGCAGTCATCTGTAGTTGTGAATGGCTACTTTCTACAATACAGTCACAGAACTTACTGGCCAACTTCTGGCATGAATGAACAGGCCTTGCCCCCATGTGGATTTGAATCTGCAGAGGCCTTCAGGTTACAGTACATGTAGATCTGTGGACAAGGAAGCTTTAGCATCTCCCATTAATATGGTTTGGAAATGGTCAGTGGCTCTACTCACCATGTTCCGGTCATCCTGGGCAAAGCGGAACACGTCTATTTGCAGTTGAATGATGTTACTCTGAATCCTAGGCAGGAACGATGAGCGGGAGCCTGGCTGCTGGGAATCCATTAGGCACCTGCAAAGACCCCCTTTTTAGACCAGCATGTTCATGACATGGGTGACTGAGGGACAAGTACAGGCTACTCACCCATCTTTGTCAATGAAAGCATAGCTGGGAACCATGCTGGGATCCAAGTAGGCTACACAGCTCTCAATGTAGATGCGCAGGGGCACATGGTAGGCCTGGATTACTGAGGCTTCGATGTTAAGGAGATCTCCCAGGAAATACACATTAGAGGACCTCTCATGTTGCCAGTCATCTGTTGAGGGGTACAGGGTTAGTGAGGGACCACTGGACTAACAGTATGCAGATACTGCTCAACATACCAGCCATGAGCCTCAGGGTGAATTGAAGCAATTGCTCAGCAGCCATGGCAGCCTGGTAAGGGATCCATGTTGGGTTGAGGGCATTGCTGCTCACATTATGCAGCCTGGGGAGGGGGTCTCAAGTCAGATTTGTTCAGCAATCAAATCAGACTTGATTAGGCACAAGGCATTTGAATAGTTGTGATCTAAGCAAAATTATATCATTGTAGTGGCTGCAGCATGAACCACTTATCTGAACAAACCTTGGGTAATGGCACTGGATGGTCACCACAGCAGTACTGGACCTTAGAATAGGAGTGCCAGGAAATGCTTTGGGTTGGTAGTTCAGGGTGAACGTGTAGATTAGGGACTCCTCAGTTGTCTAGAAGAATCCAGATTAGATTAAAGTGCCTGCACTGACCATCCACTGCCAATGTGAAGTGGAACCTACCATCAGTGTACTGCCACAGCCATGCAGCTCCGTCTCAAAATGCATCCATTGAGATTTGTCCTGCCAGACTGGCCCACATCCTCCCAGTGCGATATCAGATGGATCTACCGCCTGGCCATTGCCAAGCAGATTTGTATCCACAGCAACCCTCAGATAGGTCTCCCCACATTCTGCCATCACAATATCTGGGATCGGCATGATGTAGTCAACTGAAGGCTTTCCCACTGGAGCAGGAGTAGCTGCTGGCTTCTGGTAACTTGGTTTTCCAACAGCAATAGGAGTAGCCACTGGCACATGTGGTGAAGGCTTACGCACTACTGCAGGGGTCACATCTGGCAACTGGAATGCTGGGATGCTCACCGTCACTGGTGTAGCTGCCGCCATATGGTAAGATGGCCTGTCCACTGCAGCGCCTGCTGGCATCTGGAAAGATGGGCTGCTCACTGCAGCTGGAGTAGCAGGTATGTGGTATACTGGCTCACTTGCTGCAACTGGTGTTGCAGTGGGCATCTGGAAGGGTGGGATGCTTACAGATACTGGAGAAGCTGGGATGTAGTGGTGGGGCTCTGGAGTAGCTGCTGGCATCTGCAAGGATGGGCCACTTACAGCCACTGGAGTGGCTTGGATATATTGCACTGGTTCAGTCACTGCAGCGGATGTTGGCATTTGGATGCCTACTCGCACTGGAGCAGGCATGTGCGATAAGGGCTCACCCTCCTCCACTGCCGGAGCTGCTTGCAACTGGAATGATGGTATACTCACTACAGCTGGAGTAAAGTCTGGACTAGCATCCACATCTTGAGCTGCTACCAGGGTCTCATAGGATGGTTGGCCCACTGAAGGTGGAGGAGCAGGCGGCCATTGATAGGATGGTTGTTCCACTGTTGAAGCAGGAGGTGCTGCTACTGAAGCTGCTGCTTCGATTGAAGGAGCAGCAAGCGCAGGCGAGGCAGGTTGTAAGAGTGTATGGAAAATCTCAGAAAGAAACCCTGGGCTATCAGCCTGCAGACCCACAGTACCATCATTCATTTCTGGGATGTCTGCAGCTTGCGAGCTAAAAGAGTTTGAGACAGTTGCACTTTCTACCACATTATAAAAATAACCCAACCACATAAAGAAAGCCAAACCAACAAATAATTCACACCTTGCCATATTGAACAGAATTTGCTGATATAAAAAAACCAATAATGACTATCCTCCCTGGAACGGCTCATTTTATACTCAGCTGAATGTAATTGATCATTCTAAATCCCACCTCCTTCCTCATCACACAAATCTTGAATCTAACCCTGCATCTCCGAATGAAGCCAATTTTTTCGAACAGTCTCACTTTTACTGTGTTTCTGACAATGTGATTGTCCATCCTTGCCTATTTTCAGGATGATAGAGAAGTGTAGGTAAAGGGCCTGGAGAAAAAGTCATGTAGGCGGTAATGTTAGCGAGCTTTCCTTGTATTTGCTCTTGATTGCTTAATTATAGTGATTGATCAGCAGTCAGTGGTTCACGAAGTCGGTCCTGGTGACCCAGTGTGCGTGCTGGTTTTTGTTCCAACCACAATTACGATCCTTGAATCTTAACATGCTGCTGTTTTTTTATTAACCTCCGCGAGGAGATTTATGTTTTCGGTGCCGTTTGTTTGTTGGTTTGTTTGTTTGTGTACAAGATAACTTAAAAATCAATGGCCGGATTTTGATGAAATTTTCAGGGTAGGTGGGTATTAAGTCAAGGAAGAGGTGAATAAATTTTGGCATATCTAGGCCAAAATACTGCTGAGATATACTCCAAAGTTCAAGATTTCAAGTCTTTCCAATGGGCCAGAGTTCCAATTGCCGTGCTTTTGGCTTTGCTGCCCCCTGGTGGCGGAGGTTCTGCGCTCTCTGAGTGCTCTTCTAGTTTTTATTTATTTATTTATTTATTTATTTTGATTTCTTTAAATTTCTGCTTTTTACATTATGACAGAAAAGGCTACGCATTCCATGATGTTTCAAAGGCCAACATTCATATCATTTTTCTGTATTCCAAGTAAGCATGCCAAGCCAAAGAGGTGATATGTTTTATGTGAGCAAAATGCAAGCCTGCAATCAATCAATAAGCTGCTGGTAAGGGTTCTTACAGCAGGTGTTGAAGCTCTTTCCTGAGACCAAACAACTAACATTTAGCACAACTGATTCATTATAATATGTTTCATCTTTGAATTCTGAATTGCCTAATAATAGTCAGTTGAAGTGAGCACTTGTCCTCAGTCTTATCAATTAGAAGCCAATTCATTTTGTAGTTTCATGTCATCAATTGCAAATTTACACTTTTTTGTGTTAAAGTAATTTCCAATATAGCTCACTGAAAATTTTTTATCATGGTGATTTTGTTCTAAAAGGGTAAATGATCACTAGGAACAAGAATAGTGCAACTTAGAACAATAAACAGCTCATTATTGTAGTTGGACAAAAACCATGATGAGGCGATGAGACCTTCAAACCAAAAGCTGTAGTTGGGACAACAAGCACTAAAGCTGCGGGTATGTCTCGCCCCGGCTGCCCCCAAAAACAACCAAAAACTTTAACCTTGGTTAAAGTTTTTGTGGACGGACGCCGACGCGGCGGACGGAAAAAGCGGTGCCTATGTCTCGCAAATCCCTTCGGGGCGAGACAAAAACCAGCATAGGCTGTGGGTCCCTAGGACTGAGTTTGGGAACCACTGGATCAGCTCATGCGTGCACTGCACGCACATCTGGCCTGGAGGTGTAGTGGTTAGCACTGCAGGCTCACAGCAAGCCGGTCATGAGTTTGAATTCAGCCTGGGACTTTTCTGCGTGGAGTTTGCATGTTCTCTCTGTGTTCACGTGGATTTCCCCCACCCACTAAAACATGCATTATACGAACACTACAGCCAGTACCCCTGACCAAGGAACTGGCTTTGATCCCTGGGTGGCTGCCCACTGCTCCTAACTATAGGATGGGTAAAATGCAGAGGACAAATTTCTGCACAGGGTTCAATAAAGTGAATCTTATTATTATCCTTTCCTTGGCCAAATTTGATTTTTCATTTATATACGTGATTTAAACCTCAAATAATTAAGAAAATTTGTGAAAACATCATGCAAACAGAATTTTGCAGGTCTTTAATTTGAAACGTTGTTTTTCAGCTACCCACTGCTGAGTTGTGGTTATTTTTATGAGTTAGGTTTGCCACCTTATAAAAAGTACACACCATTAACAGTTCAGTTTAGAACCAATATTTACAACCCCAATTCTGAAATAGTTGGGACAAAGTGTAAATTATCAATAAAATCAAAATGCTATGACTTTCAAATCACACCAGCCAATATTTTATTCACAATAGAACAGAGATAACATAGCAAATGTAGAAACTGAGAAATTTTACAGTTTTATCCACAAAATGAGCTCATTTCAAATTTGATTGCTGCTACAGGTCTCAAAAAAGTTGGGACAGGGGCCTGTTTACCATGGTGTAGCATACCCTCTTCTTTTTAACACATAGTGGAGGCATCTGGGTATTGAGAAGACAAGTTTCTTGAGTTTAGCCATTGGAATTTGATCCCCCTCTTGTTTAATACAGGCTTCCAGCTGCTGGAGAGTTTTGGGTCTCTGTTGACAAACTTTTTGTGTAATTATGCGCCAAATGTTCTCAATCAGTGAAAGATCAGGACTGCAGGCAGGCCGGTTCAGCACACAGACTCTTTTACTACGAAGTCATGCTGTTGTAATAGCTAGAGTATGTGGTTTTGCATTGTCCTGCTGAAATACACAAGGCCCTCCCTGGAATAGATGTTGTTTGGAGGGGAGCATATGTTGCTCTAAAACCTTTATATATCTTTCAGCATTCATGGTGCTTTTTAAAACATGCAAGTGTCCCGCACCATATGCACTCATGCATCCCCATACCATCAGAGATGCTGGCTTTTGAACTGAATGCTGATAATCGGAGGGGCGGTCTTTCTCCTCTTTAGCCCGGAGGACACAACGGACTTGATTTCCAACAAGAATGTCAAATTTTGACTCGTCTGACCAAAGGACACTTGGCCACTTTGCTATAGTCCATTTTAAATGAGCCTTGTCCCACAGAACACATCGGCGCTTCTGGATCATGCTCAACAATGGCTTACTTTTTTGCATGATAGAGCTTTAGGTGGCATCTGTGGATGGCACAGCGGCCAGTGATTACAGACAGTGGTTTATTGAAGTATAACTGGGCCCATTTAGTAATGTCAATGACAGAATCATGCCGGTGAGTGATGCAGTGGCGTCTGAGGGCCCGAAGATCACGGGTGTCAAGTCAAGGCTTTCGGTCTTGTCCCTTACACACACAGATTTTTCCACTTTCTCTGAATCTTTCGATGATGTCATGCACTGTCGACGATGAGACCTTCAAAGCCTTTGCAATTTGACGTTGAGGAACATGGGTCTTAAAGAATTCCACAATTTATTTATGCGAGCCTTCCCAGGTTGGAGAGCCTCTTGCCATCTTTACTTCTGAGAGACTCAGCCTCTCTAAGACATCCCTTTTACAGCCAATCATGTTACACACCTGATGCCAGTGAACTAAATTACTTGCTAAATATTCTTTCAGCTGATTGTCTTATACGTTAATTGCTTTTTCAGCCCTTTTTGCCCATGTCCCAACTTTTTTGAGACATTTTGCTGCCAGAAATTGCATCTTTAACTTCACCCACAAGCCCCACCACCTTCTGCTCCATTGTATGTGCTCCAGTATCTGGCACCAACTTCCACCTTCAAGGATTCACCATAAACGCACAAGATTTTCGGTCTCCTCTATCGTCTTCCCACCTGAGCAGGGGAGGGCAATGCCGGTCCTGGATGGGTCGGCATGTATACTGGTTTTTGTTTCTGCCAATTACCATGACTAAATGAGCTAACAGGCTGCGCAAACAAACATGGTTTTATTTATAGATTTGGACACTGTGAAATGTCTTTTGGACAAATTTTGGATGCAAGAGCTGCCTTTGGTTGTTGTCATGAGCTTTCCACAGAATGCAGCTGGAATGTGTGATTTTGTGTATGGTTTTGGCTGATTAAGTAATTGAAGGTCAGAAGTTGCGCAAAAAACCTGAGACTGATGCAGCACTCGTTACCTACCTCATTTCACCTGTCGGTCTTTACCCTAGAACACTATCGCCGGGTGATTTTCACCCGAGCAAAAGTGTTTACGTGATTTTCATTATGTTGCATTTGTCTGAGTGCTATGGGTCCCTGGGTAGCTTCAGCATTGTCTTTGACATCTTTGAAGGCATGGGTGTTTTGTTTACCTCAGGGTACTTCTTTTCATTTTGTTAGACATGGCACCGTTGAAAATAAAAGAACACTACTCTAATTTGTCATGTATTGTCATATTTTGATGACAAGTACTTTTTATTGGGTATTTTACTATTTCTGGAAAAATCACCCGGCGTTAGTGATGGTGTTTTTAATTTTAGCAATAGTGTTCTAGGGTTAAGATCACTCAGTTAAAAGAATTTACCCTGGCAAGTGTCACAACCCTCATGTGTCTATAATTAGTTCCTCCCTCGTTCCAGCAGTCTGTGTATGTTTTTGTAGTTTGTCTCCTTTAATTGGTTTACTGTCTCGTCTCGTCCCTTGCTACCTCCTGTTGTCATTTTTTTGCCCTTCTCATGAATGTGCTGCCCATATAAGTTCATTGTGATGTTAGTGTGGTTGCTAGACTATCATGGATCATACCCTCCTGAGCCTTCCAGTCAGTTTGTGTCTGCTAAAAATTAGCTAATCTCTTTTTCAGGGTGTTTTCAGTAAAAATAATGCTAAAGAAAAACATAATTGCTCTTTGAACTCTTGTTAAAGGAGGATTATCATCAGGAAATTTCTGCCCTCCTGTTATTTCAATTTGTTAATCTCAGACTAGTTAAAATGCATTCATATAGCTCAGTTGGCTAATTGGTGAAAACATTGCATTTAATTGAGCCCACTGGGCAGTGCCATTATTTTCCATAGCACCTGTCTCGTCGGATTCTCGGGCGTGAAATCGTGACGTCAACGCAGCGGTATGGCGCTTCCAGGCTTCATGACCGATGCACTCGATTTAATGAGATTTTTTCGTCAGTGAATAGATCCGAAATCACTTTGAAAATGCAGCATTGTCAGGCATACAGTTGTGTGAACGACAGTAAACAGGAGATGGCTGGTGTGACAATGCACACGTTCCCAAAGGACAGGTATTTAATTCACCTTTAGGTGATAATCTCGCACAATAACACAATGTATGTCACTGATCAGCTGGGATTCTTTATTTACACTCTCAGCCGCCGGGGTCACGTCATGATCCCGCGCTTTTACGGGCTGAAACTCTGTCCTGCGTGGCTTGAGTTCAAAACAATGGCGGCCTCCGTTTTGGCTTTTATCATGGAAATTATGGGAAATTATCATAAATTAAGTTCAAATGACTAATTATCTTGCGAAAATACTTGAAGGGGGTGCTGTTGGACTTCATTGCAGTTAACACAAGTTCAAATCATGGGAAAAGCCTCCAAAATCTTTATATCAGTCTTCAGGAATGGGACGCGTTCTTGTTGATTCATTGTTCCTGGCTGTTCCTCTGAGTCAGTTTAAATGGAACACTTCCCAAGCCTTCATTAGTCTCTAGGATTGTGACTGAATTGACTTCTGCCACAGGACGGCCACTGACCTGGGCGCAGACCAGCCCAAACCCTCTCCAGACATCGCCAACTTTGCTGGACAGTTCTGGGCTACGGCTTTTGCCTCTTGCATTACTGTATACCCGTTTGTAAATACTCCCTCGTGGATTGTACCCTGAATATGCATTTTGCTCCTTCTCTGGATCATAAAGGGCATTCTGCCCACATCAATAGTAATTGTGGACTACCAACACTCGGCTGATTTATTCTGTGGTTATTCTACCCTCTTGTTGGTGTTCATGTCAAACGTAATTTATTTATTTTTTACTTGACATCTCTAATCCCACCCAAATTTGTAATGCCCAATCCGAGAACTATGCCCAAGGCTTGCTCGTATGCAACCCCCATTGCCAGCTCAGGAGAGAGAGACAGTTCGCGTCTCTCCTCCGAAGCATGTACCTGTCAGTCCCTGCATCTTTACACTCATTGGACGAAACCATCGCAAGTTCAGAACAAGGGCGGAGGATACCTGAACATGAGCAAGCTTAGAATCTTGCTGACCAGCGCCCGGCTGGCCAACAGGAGGCGCTTGAGCAACGAAGGCGGCAATCATTTTAATTTCCCTTCCCAGCAGTCCATTCCCAATTTGTATCCCTACAGCGCCTAAGTCAATCGTGCGCTGTTCTGAAAGAGTTGCCGACCACTGCTGGTTGCTGCGATCGGGGATCGAGCCCGCGCCGTAGTAGTCACTACTGCACCGCAATTGCGGCGCCTTAACCGAGTGAGCTAACCCGACAGCCCGTCAAACGTCATTTTAAACTCCTAATTCTGTTTGTCAGCTCGAAAATACAACCCCAATTCCAAAATGGGACGAAGTTTAAATTGTGAATAAAATCAAAATGCAATGACTTTCAGATCACATGAGCCAATATGTTATATACAATAGATAAGATAGCAGTTCAAATGTTAAAACTGAGCCATTTTACATTTTTATCCACAAAATGAGCTAATTTCAAATTTTCTGGCGGCAACAGGTCTCAAAAAAGTTGGGACACAGGCTTAAAAAGGGCTGAAAACACAATATGAGAATCAGCTGAAAGAACATTTAGCAAGTAATTAAGTTAAGCGGCATCAGGTGTGTAACTTGATTGGCTATAAAAGGGATGTCTTAGAGAGGCTGAGTCTCTCAGAAGTAAAGATGGCCAGAGGCTCTCCAACCTGTGATGGCTTGCGTATAAAAAAATTGTCCAATACTTTAAAAACAATGTTCCTCAACATCAAACTGCAAAGGCTTTGACGATCTAATCGAAAGTGCATATCAAAAGAGTCAGAGAAAGTGGAAAATTCTCTGTGCGTAAGGGACAAGGCTGAAGACCTTTATTGGATGCCTGTGATCTTTGGGCCCTCAGACACTACTGCATCACTCACCGGCATTATTCTGACATTGACATTACTAAATAGGCCCAGCAATACTTCAAGAAACTGTCTAAACACAGTCCGCCGTGCCATCCACAGATGCCACCTAAAACTCATGCAAAAAGGAAGCCATTGTTGAGCATGATCCAGAAGCCCTGCTGTTTTGTGGGACGGGGCTCATTTAAAATGGACTGTAGCAGTGTCCTGTGGCCAGACGCGTCCAAATTTGACATTGTCAAAAATGGGCGTCATGTCCTTCGGCTAAAGAGCAGAAAGGCCACCTCTGTTAGTGTTCAGTTCAAAAGCCAGCATCTCTGATGGTATTGGGATGCGTTAGTGCATATGGTGTGGGACACTTGCATGTTTTGAAAAACAGCATGAATGCTAAAAAGTCTAAAGGTTTAGAGCAACATATGCTCCCTTCCAGATGACATTTATTCCAGGGAAGGCCTTGTATTTCAGCAGGACAATGCAAGACCACATACTCTAGCTATTACAACAGCATGGCTTCGTAGAAGAGTCTGTTCTGAACTGGCCTACCTGCAGTCCTGATCTTTCACCAATTAAATAAAAAAAAAACGAAAATTACACGTCCGTCAAAGGAGACCCAAAACTCTCCAGCTGCTGGAAGCCTGTATTAAGAGTGGGATCAAATTCCAATGGCTTTACGCAAGGAACTTGTCTCCTCAATGCCCAAACGCCTCCACTTTAAGTAGAGGGGATGCTACACCATGGTAAACAGGCCTTTTTACCCAACTTTTTACCCAGCCAAATTTGAAATGAGCTCATTTTGTGGATAAAATGGTAAAGTCAGTTTCAACATTTGCTATGTCATCTGTTCTATTATGAGTAAAATACTGACTGGTGAGATTTGAAAGTCATAGCATTTTGATTTTCTTCAGTTTGCACTTTGTCCTGACCATTTTGGAATTGGGGTTCTATATCTTGCTCTTGAATTAGAAAACTCAAGACTTGCTGGACCACATTTAGTTGACGAGTGTATGCGTTCCCAATGCTGCTAGCGGCCGCATGGTTTTATTTCTGAACTCGTTAAGGTTAGTGTGTGTGTGTAACATACTAGGGACATAGTTTGTTAGTTATTTGCAAATGCAGACTAGTGGTGCTTTTCATAAGCTTGCATCTCCTCCTGGCATCTTGCTTCTTCCACTGAGGGTGCTCAGGGCTCCAAACAGCGAACATTTGTCACGTGACAAGATTTAGGGCGGTGGGACTGAATTTGAAATCAAGGTCGAACGGCTGCGCCTAGGTAATGGGCTGCAGAACAAAGCTGAAATGAACACTTAAAACAAGCTGCTACCAAGGAGATATAACTTCCTTACTCCAACAAGGGGGGGGTGGTTTGCATGGAGTCTGATTATTCTCCCTGCTGTAGCAGGTGTTCCAGGAACATCTGTTGGTTTTAAGATGCATGGCCAACTTAAACCCACACTTAAGGATGGATAGTAACTTGGTTTTAGTCTATAGAAGACTTGCTGTTTGAGAGTGGCCAGCAGCTCACATGTTCCTTTCATAATGTTAACTTCATAACATGCTGTGTTCACATGCTGACAGTATGAAAAAGCAGAGTCAAGTCATTTTCACAGTTTATTATCCGGACTCATGACAGACCTCCATCTTCTATGTAGTACAGCTGCCAACATAATCACAATTAAACCAACTATAGCAATTAATCCAGCTGTGACTGTAGTTGTGAGAGACAAACCTGTGAAGGGGCAGGGAGAAAGGCTCATTATTGAACAGGTTTGAAGCAGTGATCATTTTACTCAGAAAAACCTCCACCTACCTTCAGGACCCCTTGCATTTGAGAGACCATTCTGAGTCTCAGATGCCAAGTCACTGGCTGCAGCCTGCTGGACAGTAATTGGGCCGAGGAAGGCCTTTCCCTCCCACACTGCAGTAAGAGTGAAGCAGAGTCACATCCAGCCTACCTCACAGCAAAAAGTCATACCTGCCAAAGCCCCACCTGAGTCATCCAGACTTCTGCCCTTTCTAGTTGGACCACAAGTAGTGTCACAGCAACCACATGTGTCCAGACCAGAGATGCTGAACCACCTGGAAGAGAAAGCAGTCAAGTTCTTGCAGTCATCTGTAGTTGTAGGAAGTAGCCATTCACAATACAGTCACAGTACTTACTGGCCAGCTTCTGGCATGAATGAACAGGCTTTGCCCCCATGAGGATTTGAAGCTGCAGTGGCCTTCAGGTTACAGTACATGTAGATCTGTGGACAAGGAAGCGTAAGCATCTCCCATTAATATGGTTTGGAAATGGTCAGTGGCTCTACTCACCATGTTCCGGTCATCCTGGGCAAAGCGGAACACGTCTATTTGCAGTTGAATGATGTTATCCTGAATCCGAGGCAGGAACGATGAGCGGGAGCCTGGCTGCTGGGAATCCATTAGGCACCTGCAAAGACCCCCTTTTTAGACCAGCATGTTCATGACATGGGTGATGGCAAGGGACAAGTACAGGCTACTCACCCATCTTTGTCAATGAAAGCATAGCTGGGAACCATGCTGGGATCCAAGTAGGCTACACAGCTCTCAATGTAGATGCGCAGGGGCACATGGTAGGCCTGGATTACTGAGGCTTCGATGTTAAGGAGATCTCCCAGGAAATACACATTAGAGGACCTCTCATGTTGCCAGTCATCTGTTGAGGGGTACAGGGTTAGTGAGGGACCACTGGACTAACAGTATGCAGATACTGCTCAACATACCAGCCATGAGCCTCAGGGTGAATTGAAGCAATTGCTCAGCAGCCATGGCAGCCTGGTAAGGGATCCATGTTGGGTTGAGGGCATTGCTGCTCACATTATGCAGCCTGGGGAGTCAAGCGTTTAGCAATTCTGATCTTTGCTAAGGCAATGAATAGCACCAAGCCACTGGATTTACAGGTGAGTACTGTGATTATAGATAAGAGGGCCAGGCAGCCCTTTTGTAAAGGACATTTTGGCTCTAGTTCCCCCCCCCAATTAGTAAATTTATACCACCCTCAGTTTGAGAATGAGCTTCTGAACTAAGGGTTAAGCCAGACCTGGTCCCTCCCCTTCCACTTTAGTCTGAGTCAGGCTGTGACTGCTGCATCTGAGTAAACTTCATGATCCCTGTTCTACAGGAGGTTCATAAAGCAAATAATTCTCATTGCACCATGTTTAACATAGGAGCCTTAATGTCCTTAAGCTTCTAGTACATTTGTACCAACCTTGGGTAAAGGCACTGGATGGTAACGGTTGCAGCATTGGACCTTACAATAGGCGTGCCAGGAAAGGATTTGGGTTGGTAGTGCAAGAAGAATATGTAGATTAGGGAATCCTCAGTTACCTGCAGATAATCCATAAGATTTACAGATCTGTACACCATCCAGCTACATCATGCAAAGTCATACATACCATCAGTGTACTGCCACAGCCATGCAGCTCTGTCTCAAAATGCATCCACCGTTGAGATTTATCCTGCCAGACTGGCCCACAGCCTCCCAGTGTGACATCAGATGGATCTACTGGCTGGCCATTGCCAAGCTTAATTGTATCCACAGCAACATGTAGCAGACTCTCCCCACATTCTGCTATCACAGTTTCTGGCATAGGCATAATTGAATCAATTGAGGGTTTTCCCACTGGAGCAGGTGCTGGTTTTTGGTACACAGGTTTTCCAGTTGCTGCAGCTACTGGCGAGGGCGCCGGCGCCTGGAATGACGGCCGGCTCACAGCTACTGGCGAGGGCGCCGGCGCATGGAATGACGGCTGGTGCACAGCTACTGGCGTGGGCGCCGGCGCATGGAATGACGGCTGGTGCACAGCTACTGGCGTGGCAGCTGGCACCTGGAATGACGGCCGGCTCACAGCTACTGGCGTGGGCGCATGGAATGACGGCTGGTGCACAGCTACTGGCGTGGGCGCCGGCGCATGGAATGACGGCTGGTGCACAGCTACTGGCGTGGGCGCCGGCGCATGGAATGACGGCTGGTGCACAGCTACTGGCGTGGCAGCTGGCACCTGGAATGACGGCCGGCTCACAGCTACTGGCGTGGGCGCCGGCGCATGGAATGACGGCTGGTGCACAGCAATTGGTGTGGCAGCTGGCACCTGGAATGACGGCTGGTGCACAGCTACTGGCGTGGGCGCCGGCGCATGGAATGACGGCCGGCTCACAGCTACTGGCGTGGGCGCCGGCGCATGGAATGACGGCCGGCTCACAGCTACTGGCGTGGGCGCCGGCGCATGGAATGACGGCTGGTGCACAGCAATTGGTGTGGCAGCTGGCACCTGGAATGACGGCTGGTGCACAGCAATTGGTGTGGCAGCTGGCACCTGGAACGGTGGCCGGCTCACAGCTACTGGCGTGGGCGCCGGCGCATGGAATGGCGGCCGGTGCACAGCAATTGGTGTGGCAGCTGGCACCTGGAACGGTGGCCGGCTCACAGCTACTGGCGTGGGCGCCGGCGCATGAAATGACGGCCGGCTCACAGCTACTGGCGTGGGCGCCGGCGCATGGAATGACGGCCGGCTCACAGCTACTGGCGTGGGCGCCGGCGCATGGAATGACGGCCGGTGCACAGCAATTGGTGTGGCAGCTGGCACCTGGAACGGTGGCCGGCTCACAGCTACTGGTGTGGGCGCCGGCGCATGGAAAGACGGCCGGCTCACAGCTACTGGCGTGGGCGCCGGCGCATGGAATGACGGCTGGTGCACAGCAATTGGTGTGGCAGCTGGCACCTGGAACGGTGGCCGGCTCACAGCTACTGGTGTGGGCGCCGGCGCATGGAATGACGGCCGGCTCACAGCTACTGGCGTGGGCGCCGGCGCATGGAATGAAGGCCGGCTCACAGCTACTGGCGTGGGCGCCGGCGCATGGAATGACGGCTGGTGCACAGCAATTGGTGTGGCAGCTGGCACCTGGAACGGTGGCCGGCTCACAGCTACTGGCGTGGGCGCCGGCACCTGGAACGACAGCCGGCTCACAGCTACTGGCGTGGGTGCCAGCACCTGGAATGATGGCTGGTGCACAGCAATAGGTGTGGCAGCTGGCACCTGGAATGGTGGCCGGCTTACACCTACTGGCGTGGGTGCCAGCACCTGGAATGATGGTTGGTGCACAGCAATTGGTGTGGCAGCTGGCACGTGATACAGTGGGCTACTCACAGCTATTGGCATGGCTGCTGGCAAATGGAACAACGGACTGCTCACAGCAACCGGTGAGGCTGCTGGCATATGGAACAACGGACTGCTTACAGCAACTGGGGAAGCTGCTGGAATTTGAAGTGATGGACTACTAGCCTCAACCAGCGTAGCAACTGGCATGTGGGGCAATGGACTACCCACTGCCACTGGACTAGCAACTGGCATGTGGTACAATGGTTCACCAGCTGATATCTGGAATAATGGGTCACTCACTTCAACTGGTGTGGCTGGAGGCACATGATATAATGGCCCACTCTCTGGTTCCACCTGGTAATGGAGCCTGACCACAGACTCATGTACAGCCACTGGTGTAGCATTGGATAGGGAGTCTCCAGAAGGCCACTGATAGGGTGGTTGTTCTACTCCTATGACAGTAGAGGGAGGCTGCACAACCGAAAGATTAGAGAAAGCCAAATGCTCCACAGGCTTCAAAATGGATGGCTGAGGAATAATTGGTAGTACCGGGCTGTCAGATTGTAGGTCTGCAGTTGATTCAATTGTTGAGCTTTCTATGGACGCAAGATCCACTGATAGAGAGGCAGCTGAATCCTTTACTGCATCGCAAAAGTAACTAAACCACATGAAGGCTATAAGCCACACAGGTAATCCCCCTTTTGCCATAGTGAACCAAATTTTACTGTTAGAAAACCCAACAATACCAATCCTCCTTCCCACAGTTCATTTATACTCAATGGAATGTCACTAATTGTTGTAAGCCACGCCTCCTTCCTCATTTTACTAATCATTCTCCAGCCCCGAGGTGTTCGTCTTTCTTTAGGATGCATGCAGGTATGTGAATGTGTTCGTGTTTGCTTACAAAGGCAATCTGTGTAAGCCACTTATGGGAAGTATGTAGTTTGTATGGACAACAAGTTTACTTAAAATTTCTCTTTCAGTGAAAAATATTCTCACATTATTCTCAAATATTCTCGCCGTTTAATCTGCATAAATCCTTAAAAACCCCTCAATTTGATTTTTCTGAATTTGGTTTGATGGGCTCTTTGGGGCTGTCAAGCCTTTTTCTGCAAGTGCTCTTGCTCAAATAAATTGAGTGCGCTTGATGAGTAAGCTGTTAACGAATACTTGCATACATGAATGTTATACAAATCTCTTAGGTTTTGTTGTATATGGACATGCTTGAAATGACTGCAGCCACAATACGGATAAAAACCTAAACATAGTATGCTGTCTGTCTAATTTCTCCCTCATATAATCTTAGGATTGCAAGAAAGGTGAATCATTAAGCGTCGGCCACTATAATAAAAGCACCTGCCTTTATAATGATGATTCCAACTGTTCGACACAACGACTGCGCCGCCTTCATTTATTTACTTTTTATGACCAATTTTATTAAATTCACCTGCCAAGCTGAGGAACTGTGTTTATAATGCAGGGATTTTTAATAAATGTAAACCATATGTTTTTTGCCTGCAAAATATCTTTTCCAGTTTTTGTACTTGCTGTGGCAGGTAACAGTCTGAATTAGGGTAGGCAGTATGTAATTTGAAATATTTGTGATAGACCAATGATTCCCAATATCTGTCCTGGGGCCCGATGTGTATGCTGGTTTTTGTTTCATCTACTATTGCAAGCCCATGATAAACAAGCTTTTTAAATCTTCCTAATTAGTTGCTTTTCAAGAATGAGACAAATGTCACCCTCTCAAAACCCTTTTACAGAAAGGGCAATAAATTCCGCGGTGCTTAAAAGACCAACGTTCATATTGTTTATTTTTTGCAAAATTCCAAGCAAACTAGCCACGCCTAGATGTTAAAATGTTTTCTCTGATCAAATTTAAGACTGTGGTGAATCAATAAGCTGCTAATTAAGCCTTCAAATACTGATGTTCCAAATGTTTTTCTTGAAACCAAACACAAAAATGCTACCTGCAAAGATGACTCATTATAGTTTGATTTGTCTTTCAATTCATACATTGCTAATGAATGGATTGTTTTTGTGACCTAGTGCCCACAATTTTAACAATTAGAGGCCAATTTACTCTTAAGTTTAAAGTGTCTAAGCTTTCCCCCGTTTATATCCAATAAAAAGTAATTTGCAATATAGTCAAATTTGAATTTAGAACTCTTTAGGGCCGTGGTCGTCAAATCATACCCCACGAGGTCCCAGGACTGCTGGTTTTCCACCCTTCCTTTGCCCGGGAGTCAGGTGTTAACACAGTCTGGCCAATCATAGGCACTAACTGTTCATTTACTTGCCTGGGATAACAGAAAACCTGGGCTGGATTTGGATTCGAGGTTCAGATTTGAGGACCCCTGCTTTAGGGCTTGGATAGCTCTTTCTGACATGATGTGGCATGGGCAGAAATATTGAGCAGAACAATTAAGAAAAATTAGTAACTGTGATTGTAACCCTGTGATTGTGATTGTGTCCGGAACAAAAATCAGCGGATACAGCGGATGCCCTGGATTGAGTATGGGAATCAGCGATGCCTGTCTCAAGGGCACAGCAGTTAAGATGCTATTTTGGACACAGCTCCAGTGTGCATTCAGAATCTTAAAGTTGAAAAAGAGCAATGCAGAGTTAAAGAATGTCAAATTCTGACATGGGTTGAATCACCTGCATATATTGATGCTAACTGATGCTAATCTCCAGCATTAAGTTTTGCATTGTGCTGCAGTATTCCAGGCAGACGTCCAGAGGTGGACAATCCAGGTTCAGAAAGTAAAAGTCCTCCCCAGTATTTAGTTTCAACCTCCTGGATTTGCTAAATAAAACAGCCCTTCAGACCAGAAGTTGGACTCGTCAAGATCAACTGGTTGAGTTGATGGGTGGAAGTAAATCATGGTGGGACTTTTACTTTCTGACCCCTGGAATGTCCCCATCTGGTTCCAGGTTTTGAGTTTCATAGGTGCTTGGGGCATGTGTACAGGCGAAGAGCCACAGTGATTCCAATCTGACCATTCGCATGGTCATGTATCAGACTTGTATCTGATCTACATGTAGGTCCACATATGAAACTGGCTCAGTTCTGATTTGAAGATCTGATTTCTGTGTCCAGTCCTGAAAACAACAGCACATCTGTGTCACATTAAGGAAAAAATCTGATTTGATTTACTTCAGCCTGCTAATATAAACGTAAGGCATGTCACCCCAAGTTTTGCGCGCCTGTTCCTGTTTTGTGGCTGCTATGCAAGATCTCGTGCTGTTGAGTGAACGAGGCTTGCTTTATTGTCTCTGAATTGCATGTTCACTTTTCAATGAATCTTTTATGTCCTTCAGAATAAACCTGAGTTCTTACCTGCCAATATATCAATCAAATCACTGGAAAACTTGTGAACCAAGTAAAATTATTTGAAATGGGCTAAAACATATCAGTTTTTTGTGTGTGTTTGTCGTATTTTAAGCAAAGCTCTGCCACTGGACATATAGTGCTGATCTTATTGCTTTTGTGTGTGTGTGTGTGTGTGTGTGTGTGTGTGTGTGTGTGTGTGTGTTTGATGCGGCAATTCATATACACAGAAGTACATAAGAATTTGAGCAGTTCCTGCATGAAAATGTTTGCAATTCCAATGTGGATCCTCTAACATGGACGTACATGAGCACATAATATAAATACATTTGCTGGGCAAGGGTCACATCATCCAAGCTACCGAATTCCACCTTATACCGTTTTGGTGCACACACTTTAGGATGGAGCAAGATGGGATTTCACACCTTACAAGGCTCAAGGACAAGAGCTGGCAGTCTGGAGTGTGTCCGATATCAAACAGATGCTGAAGACACGTCGAAATCTCCTTGGTGGGGCTCGCTTTGCCCTCTCACATGACAAGAGTGACAACAAAAATTTCTAACATGTTGGAAAATGATATGTATGTCCCAGATGGCCCCAGACTGTATTGGGAGATTGGGACATGACGTGATGACCTTTTCACACCATGCAAGCAAAGACTTGCTGTTAGTCTAATCTTGAAAATTTGTCTGGGATACCTGAATCGGCTTTGATATTGTATGATGTGTGCCCGGCCTTCAAGTCTGAGTCGCCATCAACCTATAGGGCAGGGGTCAAAAAATCACGGTCTTCGAGGTTTGAGAACCGCTGGTTTTTCTCCCTCACTTTACAGGATCATCAAGTGTGAAGACAGTCTGCACTAATTGTTCAGAAAAACTGAGAATTTACCCGGGGGAAAAAAGAAAACCAGGGCTGGATCTGGATTGTAGGTCAGGATTTGGTGATTCGCCAACCCTGCTCCCAGAGTACTGACAATTTATTTCTCTCCTAGATTCTGCACGCCTGCTGTAGCTGATTTGCTAATTAGTGGAGTACTTGATGAGCTGAACTGGATGTGTCAAATCAAGACTTCTAGAATGTGCAGGGTTGGGGTACTGAAGGAATAGGGGTGCTATATAAAACACTGCTATTGGGCACTAATGGATGAGTCATTAGTATTGCTGAGGACGATTGGTTTATCTGCATTCATTATTTTCCATATCCTTATCAAATCCATCACGACAGGATGAAGTCCATTATCGGGTTCTCGGGTTCAAATAGTGCTACTGAGACCAGATCCCAGCTCATTAATAGACAGTGGTTTGGCAGTAATGATAACTTTAGCCTCCCTGTTTCAAAAGACCTGCATGTCCTAATTGGTCTTCTGCTTTAAGCTGCTCCTGGCTTAGAGGAAGCAGAGGAGTCATCAAACAAAATAAATTCCTTTGATGCCGACCCTGACCCAATCAATCGCATTGTCTGATGAGGACTGTAAGTAACCTCATCCAATAGACTATCCAGCTGTATTTGTATGCAAAATTGGACGCTATATTCAAATTTTTGTATACATGTGGCTAATATTTAACTTTTTTGTTTCCCACTAAATAATTGTGAAGTGCAGGTTAAATAGCTCATAGGATATTCGGCAGTGCTGGCTAACTTGGAAGATAACCAATTATTTATACGTGTTGTCAAACAAGGGCTGTGTCCGAAATCACTCACGACGCACTATATAGTGCACTATATACACTTTTGTAGTGCTGTCCGAATCGTTTGTAAGAATTATTACGCCCTATACAGTGAACTCATCACATCCCACAATCCACTGCGAAATTTATTGAACATCCAATGGTCACTAGCCCAGCTATACGTCCCATCATGCACTGCAGACACACCAAAAAGCTCCGAAAGAGCTATGTTTGGTCAAGAGAGTTTGATTTATTTTACTTTGTGAAAACGGACACGAGACATTTATTCAACTTCAGGAGCAAAAATGTTTTTTTTTTTTGGTTTTTTATTGGAAATCGAGTAGTGCTGGAAACCCGTTTGTTTGCACAGGATATTTCATTAAGGACAGTGCACGTAACGCAAAGATGAGGGAGAGATTTCAAACGGACATTCAGGTAAAATTAAAACTAATAATTATGAGCTAGAGGACAAAAAAATAATATAAGGCAAATATAAGGCGATTTTTTTTATTTAAACGATGACGGTAAACACAAACATAGTGGGAAATATACTCCCTTCGTTTACTACAAAAATACGTCCAAATCCTTCAGCTGGAGTTGAGCAGGTACGATTTAATTTTGTGACAGCAATGACATTATTAACGGCCGCGACAAAATGAGTTGCGTAGTGTCCGAAAACGTATCTTTCCTTCGCTAATGAGCTCATTATATAGTCACCTACATAGTGAGTCCCCTTATAGTGAGTGGGGATAGTGAATGAGCGAGTGATTTCTGATCTTTGTGAATAGAAATGTTTTTTTTTTCAAATTGCCTTCATTTTTTAAATTATCCCAAGTTATGAATGGTTTCATTTAAAGAGATTTTATGGGTCTATTTTAATTGAAATAATATCCTTCGTTTCAGTCGGTATACCTCGGGTTTGTTTATGCTTGCGATGAGTTTTGATCGTTAGCAACTTAAAACTGCATAAGTTTAGATAAAATTGGTTGGATGTTCTAAGGAGTTGATTATCTAATTCATTTTTAAAAAGATCCTCCTCTTGGTCTCTTTCAGTTTCTTGCTAGTTTGTTGACAAAATATACTCAGAGGCAATGAAAATGCAACACCAGTTTGGATTCAAATAATTTTGAATCCAAATAATAAAATAATTTATTCTCTTAATTCAACAATTCAAATATGTTGGGTGGGTTGACTTTGATGAATTAAATGTGTTCATGGGCCAATTTGGACAATAATGAACAGATGAATTAAACATAACGAGTACAAGTTGAAAATGAAAAATCACAAGACTGAACGGAACACACATTTAAAAATGAACTCCAAATAACAGTCAGTAATGGGTGTGACCCCCACGAACATCCACACAGGCAGTACAACGTCTCCTCATGGATCTGACTAAGCCTCTTAGGTTGTCTTGGGGAAGCTGTCACCACTCTGCCTATTGTGCATTCTGGAGTTGCTGCCTGGTTTGAGGTCTGGGTGCTCTTGATGAAAGAGCTTGTCCCAGTTGGACGTACTACACCCAAAGCGTACTGATGCTGGACGTACTACACCCAAAACGGTGAGCTTCTTGCCGGGCACTTACTCCCGCCTCTAGCATACCCAGGGCCCTGCTCCGTTGTTCAGTTGACAGATGTGGCATTATGCCACTTAAAAATGTTTTTTGTGTGGCTTTTATCATGCCATTATAACCACTATAACCACTTCATTTCAACCACTGTACTTGCATAACTCCTAATCCCATATGTTGTACTCAATATGGATTTATGAGAGTCCAACTCGCACTGTTGAGTTAAACATGATGATCATTCATGTGTAACAAGGTACACATTGTGACCCCAACACTCTGGAACTCAAATTGGACTACTCAGGTCCTGAGCAAAAATGAACCAAAATTTAGTGTTGCGTTTTCATTGCCTTTGAGTATATTTGGGAAAACACTTTATATTCATTTATAGTTCATTTACATAGCAGCTAAATAGGCCCTACCAAACTGTCAATGCCACTGCTAGTGGAACTTAGTAATGGTGGCACTATTGTCATTAAACTAAGTTCACAGTTTTCTCCTTTTAGAGGTGTTTTAGTGCTTTTTTTATTCCTGGACTTGGATGACACTGTATAGTCCTTCATGAATATAATTTAAACTTTGTTTTTTCTGTTCTTATGTAGAGAGGTACGTTTTTTTTTTCTTGCTAAACTTGTACGTTGCACATTATGCAACTTATCCTCAAGGTCCTTTGTCATCAAAACAAAACAAATTGCTTCCCTAACTGCAGGTAGAGTTGTGTTAACCAATTCTGTACCATCTTTCATGTGGATTATGTTTCCATCCTGTATGGCATTATGGTTTATTTGATAGGCAAGCCAAACCTCAAGCAAAAGGGTTAAGTTTTGATCCATTTGGGGACCTCAAATGATGCATTTCTTGTCAGGTTTTTCTTTTATGCAAATAGATTTGGGTGCCATTCAGAGGTGGACTTTCTGGCATTCCTCGAATCATTGTCCTGCTCCATAATTCAACTCCTCTTGAGCTATAGGTTACAAACTGATGACTGGACATTCTCCTTTAGGGTTTTCTTATGCAGAGCAGAATTCATGGTTCCATCAATTATGGCAAGTTTCAGCAAAGTATCCCAGATCATCACACTACCATCACCATGTTTGACTTAAATTGTATAATTTTCTGACTGTGGAATGCTGTGGTAGCTTCCCGCCAGATGTAACGGGACCCATGTCTTCCCGAGAAGTTCCACTGTTGACTCATCAGCTCCCAGAATATTATCCCAAAAGTATTGAGGGTCATCAAGAGGTAATATTGGCTGTGCTTACACTTTTAAGTGTGACTTTGTGATCAGATGCACTAGATTAAATTGTGCTTGAATGTGTGTGCCCATACTTGACGCTTCAATGCTACCCTCCTGATTGGATTAAGGTTGGATATATTATCGCACAGATAAATTCCCATGCAGTCGGTGCATCCTAAATGCCTCATGGTGCAAGAAAGTGGCTTGTTTTCGTAATATTTTGTTTATCTTGTAATGGTTGCAGGGCTGGTATGAGACATGCCTTGTTGAGGAGAGAGCAGCGGAGACGAGTAATTAACACAGCTGTTGTTTTCCTCATTGCTGGAACATCAGCGATTTTCTCAAATATTGCTTTATTTCGGTAACTGCTCTCGAGTGTAGCTTGCACAGTGGTGTCGTACCATGGTGCAGGAAGACAGCGAGTCTCAGCTGTGCTCCAGTCCTGGTTTTCCTGCCGCTTTGAATCTCTTCCCTTTTGCTTTATGTGCTTCGGAGATGGATTCCCGTGTTGCGAGAAGTTGACGCGAGACCGAAGTTTGCTAAATTGTCTGGATTTAGCTCACACGCTGTCCACTCCTCATTGAGATCAGAACTCAACTGGATCTCAGTGCGGCCAAGATCTGATCTAGGCGAGTACAGACTGGACAGTGAATGACTCGTGGTGTAATCAGGTGATAAGTCGCAGTGAAAAGACAAGCAAAACCACGGTGTTTGGCAAAAATGGGGTAAGCCCTTGTGTTCTTTTTGGTCTGCAGTGGTTTTCGCTTTGCAGCTCACCCATGGATGCTATTCTTATTGTTCAATCATGAACACTGACCTCAACTGAGGTAAGTGAGGCCTGTGGTTCTTTTGAAGTTAGTTAACTTTTTAGGATGGCCTCTGCTGGGAAGGTTTACAACTTTTTCAAGTTTTCTTTATTTATAGATCATTGCTATCCCTGTGGTATATTGGAGTCCCAGAGCCTTAGAAATGGCTTTTTAACCCTTTCCATACTGAGATTTCAGTAACTTTGTTTCTCATCTGTTTTTGTTTTTTTTTTTCTTTTTTCTTTAAGTCTGCGCCATAATGTGCTGTTTTTTTTTGCCTATTTCACTTTGGCGTGCAGGTTTTATTTAAGTGATGTTTTGATTCAGCTGGGCTAGCAGTAAACATGCATGGGTGTGTCTAGTAATATTGAGCCCAGTTATTAAATTTGTTTTATTGGTTAAATTAGTTAAGGGGGAAAATACTTTTTCACATGGAGCCAGGCAGAGTTAGATGGAATTTTTCTTGAAAGAAATCATTTTGAGTTTTGAGTTTATTTGGGTTATCTTTGTCTTTTATTAAAATTAGTTTGATGATCTCAAAAATTTGAATGTGACAAATATGCAAAAATAATCTGTAAGTGGACTACACTCAAAAATTTTGAGATTTTTATTTATTTTTATTTTTTATTTATTTATTTATTTATTGTTACCAAAATGGCAGAACATATATTTGCCAGTGATTTAAACACATCGGACTTCAAAGAATTCTTGCCAGAGCATGTAAAAAAAAGAGATTTTTTTGCAAATACTGTATGTAAATACTTGCCAGTCACAACAAAAAATTTGTGATATCTTTCTAATTTTATCAATTAATAATTTGATCAGATGCCTGTCCTTTATGTGTCCTATACTGTGTTCCTTATAATTTTTACTGTACAGAGCTTTCTGTTGGGGTAACATAAGAGGTAGGTAACTGGCTGAAACTGCCTTAGGGGCCTGGTACATATTTCACTCTTAGGAGATAAAGGGTTAAAACGATCCAAATGAAAATTCACCTGAGTGTCGACTTTATGACGAAAAGGGGATTCTACTTCAGTTTTGGTGTAGAATGCTCCTTGGGCAGCGAGGGGTTAAATGGATATCCAGTGTGATTTGTGAGCCGTACATGTGCAGATAGATCAGCCTGCGGAGAGTTCAATGACACAGATTAGATGTGTGATTAGAGTTGCTATTCCCACACCCCGATTTCAGTTTCTGCGGCTGGCTGTCATTTCTCACTGCGGCAGTAATGTGCGTTATGAACCATGCACTGGGCTTTCATTGTTAACAGTCTGTCTGTACAGCAGTGCTTCTGTCCTGGCTAGTCATTTTGATCGCCTCATTTTCAGTCTGTCAATCATAACTTCACCTCAATTAATTCAAATTATTAGTACATTTTTTTTTTTTTAATTTAACCACGTAGTGACAATGCTGTAACACCGAGAGAACATTATATATACGTTTTTGGAAAGAAGGGAAAATATTCAGTGTGACTGCAGTGTACACATGTTGTTATTTGACATGTTGCCACTGTTCGACAAGTTATCTTTAATCCTTATTCTGTTCCCACCCTTGTCATGCTGCCTCAGGTTTCAGCGGCGCTTGCTCGATATAAACAGTATGTGCACAAGTGCTTCTGATTTTTGACATTTCCGCTTTGCACTAGAGGTGTTTGTGTTGCAATGGGTTGAACAGTGCATAAGGGTGCACGTCAATGACTACTACTGGCACTATGCAAGTGTCCTGTCACAGACCTCATTTGTGTTTTGACCCCCCCAGTCCACCTATTGACGCAAATACTGCTGCCCTATTCGACTGAATCCCTGAATCATAGGACTGAATCCCAGCCAGCAGAGCTGCTCGCTAATTAATCCATATTATGCATTTTGTTTTTCTTCCATTTTTTATTTTTAGTTTCATTATTTCCCCTATAGATTATGCTGACAAAATGGTGGTCGGGTCTAATGGGAAGGGGAGTGTTAAGGGGTGTTTCGACACAAGAATATTTCCTTTGTGTGGAGAGAAACACAAATAATTAACTTCAGTCTCGCCCTTGTTTTAATTCCATAAGTGCCATTTTGTATACGGTTTAAATGGCCCTGATCTCATCTTATAAAGCACTTTACTCGGTAAATTGACCTCTTTGCCCTCCCCACACTCTGCAAGGGGAAAGTACAGGCAGCCATCTCCTCTGCTAGTGTTTGCAGCTCACTGTACAATTGCCCCCCTCCAGTACATCTGGTCTTCTGCCGGCTGGACACTAGTTTTTGCTTTCCTTCGCCTCACATCGTTGAACTACTCACTACATCCGAGCGCGGCTCTCTGAGAACCGACGAGGTGGCAATGATGCTACCTTGGTGCTTGCTCAACAGATGAAATTGCCATTTTGTTTTGGTGATAGCGCACTGGTTTAAGGTGAGTGACAGTGGCTGATCTGGTTGGCCTGAATGGAACCGAAACCCCATCACAGGCTCAGGTGATTAATCCATCTTAGACCATCACTTTTGACAACAGGGCCACAGTTGCCTGCTGTCAGAAACTTACAGGAATTCAAGTCAAACACGCCCAGCTTTTTATCTGTGAAGCTCTTAACCCCTGCATTTCCCGACTGTGTCTAGGTTATCAGATTTGGGCCCGTATTTGCATGATCTAAAATGGGGTTTGACTGGCAAGACCGTCAATGGAATTAGAATTCACAGAAGAAATGGTGGGTAAAATACAATGTAAATCTGAACAACAATTTTGGTCCTTTTTCCATATTTGCGTCGATTCTTTGGTGAAAAGCAATCAGCTGCTGTAGCTTCTGCCTTGTTTCCATGGCTCTGATCGATAGGTGGGCTGGTGTGTGTGTGGAAACCATCGCTCTCTTTTTCTCCTGCCTTTTCTTTTGTTTCCTCCTTCTCTTTTCACACCATCACTGCTGCATCCACTGATCAGCTGGGTCTCTGCAAAATGGGTTTTAAAAGCCTTTCCTTCAAAACTGGGCAGGTGGGATGCATAGATAGATGCTGTTACACCCATGCTAATGCAGGGGGGGGGGGGGTCTTGTGAGCATGTTAGTGATATTGGGGAGGTTGCGACCCCTCCTCAACTCACCTTAAGTTATACCCTTGCACCCCCATTATCGCTCCTATCTTTATTGCCTGTTTTTTTCTTTCCAAATTTTCCTCTTTCTCATTCCTTGTCTTGCATTGTTGCTTTGTTTGCTCGAACTTCATGTTTAAATATTGCCAAAGCAAGCAGAAATTAATGACATTACGAATATACAGTATAATAATGAATAAATTAAATTGAAACTGGAGTGCAAACCTCCGCCAAGGCAGAGCAGGCCAAATCTTCATGACTGGGAGCAAAGTTCAGTAATCGCGTGTCTTACGATTCCAAGATGGCTGCCGTGGCGGCCACATTGTTTCACTGATCACATTGAAAATCAATAGGGTCCTTCTTTGATGGAATAGCAATGCACCCTCAAAATTTCAGACAAATTCGTGCATGGCTTTTTGAGCTATGTTGTTCACCGACAGACAGACAGACAGACAGACAGACAGGGGCGAAAACATAACCTCCGCCCATTTTACAGGAAACAAATTAACAACAAAAGCAACCTTTTTTCCCCCTTTTTTTAAACACTGAATTAGCAAGTGTGAAGTCTGTCCGAGTCAAGTGGCTCATCAGGCCGTTGCTTAACCCTGGTGTCTGTAGCATGATGCGACTCGGGGTATTGCTGCCCCCCCGCCCCTGGATGGGATGCTCGTCCATCACAGTTTGCTCCCCCCAGCTCTTAGTCAGTTTTTTTTCCGAGTACCCAATTATACACCTGTGTGGAGTGAGGCACTGTGAGAGTGAAGTGTTTTGCCCAAGGACGCACCACGAAGGCCATAGAGAGGACTCAAACTCAAGACCTTTTGATCCCAAGTCAAGCACACTTAACCACTGGGCCATTGTGTCTCGTATAAGTACTTAAAAAAAAAATTGTTAGCTCCCTCCATCTCTCCCACTCTCTCGACCCTGAATAAAGACAGCTTGGCGATGCCCTGACTGTCCATCCAATGGTTCTAACCTGCATAGCAGAATCTTTTGACAGAATTAAAACCAGCATCTGCACCAATTGAACCTAGTTTGGCTTGCTGTCTGAGATGCTCATTGGTCAGGATGTGATCTCAGTCTGATCCACATCTGTGCAGATAGATAAACTATTCTCAACAGCACATGGATTGGCCAAGTTTTTGTGAGCCTAGAGGCTAGTGAGCCACCCAAGTAATTGGTGCAGGGGTGCTATTGCCCTCCTCTGGGAAAACCATGATGGATTTCTGACAGTTTTAATGTCATTGAGTATCACTGTCCGAATGCATGGACTGTGCTGCTGATGCGACGTGTTACAGAGCGAGGTAATTCCTCTTTAAGAGTGATTCCTCGTGCGTACAGGGGAGGGATAGTGGAGCAGGAGCAGGTTGGATGTCCTGGCAAAGATGGCAACTTTTTTTTTTTTTTTACATTCATCATTGAAGCTGGCCCAAGTTTTCCAGGTGCTGGTTTACTGCAAATGCCATCACATGCTCTTTTATTAAAATGAGCTCTTAATGATCTAATTAAAGTTATAGAGAGGCCCCACACCATGTTATCGTCCCCATATTGTTTTGTGTCCTTTTTATTTTATTCTTTGTATATTTAAAATGGTACTACTGTACTGGTCTTAATAAATTGCACAATGGAGGTGCCCTGAATAGGAGCCAAATAATGTTGAGTTCGCCCCCAGAGAGCCATGCTGCCATTTAGGCCAGATTGAAATTGAAACTGTGGGCTGACCAGCTCACATTCAGACTGAAGTAAAGCCCATTGTGCTCAAAGGAAGGCGCTCTGTGTGAACGTCAAAACTGTGTTTTGTTTGCCTGAATTTGTTTTCTGTCCCTATGCTATTGACCTCATAACAATGGTGAACAGCCTTATTCAGAGTTTATATTTCATCCTGTGAGTGGCACTCAGTCCAAAATAAGATACTTTGAATTTGCAAGTAAATGCAGTTTCACAGAAATTTATTCTGAATCTGTTTAAACGAATGAATTCTGCTGACTTTGCTAATTTGGTATCAGTAGTTGTGCTTCTGAGCGTTGCGTCACCTGCTGGGTCAGCTTAATAACCCCTTAATGGGGTTAAATAATTTCATCTGATGCTTAACAAGTAAGAACTTTGTGAAAACATGTTAACTAAGATTTTATAGCTCATTACAAGACTAAAAAGAATTTATAACTGGCCAGTTTTTGCAGAAAAAAAATTGTGTGAGGTCTTAACCCTTAGAGTGCTGAGAATTTAATTCATAAATTATGTGCCGCTGACAACCTATCATGTCGACTTGTTCAAAAGTGCTCCCCCTGGGGAATTTGATATCTTACATCATTGAGCAACACTATTTGTATTTAGGTGAAGGAAGCAGCCATGCAAATGCAGTGGAAGAGTACACTGGAGATTTTATCCTCACCAGAGATCTTGAGGATCTCCCGAGCTGCCATGTTCATTTTTACTAAGTTTTACAGAAGAAATGAAAGTATAATTTGATCACTTTTACCCCCCCCCCCCCCCCATTTTTTGAGAAAAAGTGGCAATATTATGAAAAATGCTAAAAACATTAAAAAAGAGTGATTTGAAAAGTTGATTCAACTTCTGCTATATTGAAAACTCTACAACAACACGGCACATCGTCAACACACAACACGAATCTAATTTTAAAAATTCTCATTCACTTGACCTAGTAGGCTATGCTTTACAAAAAAAGATGAACTTCTCTGGGTCTTCTGCATCTTTCGGCTCATCGTGCAGCGTAGGCAATCAAATCTGCAATGCAGGATTGTTCAAATTAAAACAAGGAAAGCAAAGCTTGGTATGTGTAAAATTCTGCATCCAAATTAAGTTTTATTCCTCATCTTACCTTGACAAAAAGTTAGCTACACCTAAGAGACTTGAATGTTCATGGAGTTGTGGAGGCCATTTAAAGGCCATTGTGCTATGTGTTTATGCGCATCCTGGCTGCACAGCGTTATAACAGGTCCACCTCTATTGTAGCTGCCCACAAGTCCTGTTTTGTTGATGATTGCGGGTTGTTCAAATTTATAATTGATGTACAATTAGCTTCCTTGCTTGAGAGAATCGTAATATCTGTGTAAAATTTGAGGTATTTTTATATTATTTGCACAGAAATGTGAATTAGTAAAAAAATTTCCACAGTAAGGCATCCTTTCTTTGTGTGTCCAGATTATAGGTAAAAGACAGAGAGTTTTTAAGTATTTTTCAACATTGCATTTTATTTTATGCAAGGAAATTCTCAAAAATGGCTTAAATAAACAATTTCTGGTTGACCAAAAAACATACTTTAAGGGCTATTTATCCTATATTTCTGTCCATTTAACTTAATTTTCTTAGAAACATGCTTGTTACATTACTTCAACGTCTTTAAAAGGTTCCCCATGGCGAATAAATCCAAAATAAGACAAATTTTTTGTGGCTTATTTATTATATGCCGATTTTAGGACAACCACAAGATGACAGCCCTGCTACTCCCAGGTTCTCACGGTAAACATATGTTTGTATTGTTTTTTTCCACATATGTAGACATAGATATTTTGTATAAATGAAGATCTAAGTCATACCAACGTTAGAAGTAAAATTGCACCATTGCCTTTAAAGGGAAATTTTATTCCCAATGTTTTCAGTTTGATCGCCGCCACTGCATCAGACCCCTACAAAGTTGGTGCGTAAAATTTGCGGTGATAAAGTATTGTCAAACAGGTGAACTAATCATATTACTACAAAACCCAAAACCAGTGAAGTTGGCACATTGTGTAAATCGTAAATAATAACAGAATACAATGATTCGCAAATCCTTTTCAACCTATATTCAATTGAATACTCTGCAAAGACAAGTTACTTAATGTTCGAACAGGTAAACTTTGTAATTTTATGCAAATACTAGCTCATTTGGAATTTGATGCCTGCAATATGTTTCAAAAAGCTGGCACAAGTGGCAAAAAAGACTGAGAGAGCTGAGGAATGCTCATCTAACACTTATTTGGATCATCCCACAGGTGAACGGGCTAATTGGGAACAGGTGGGTGCCATGATTGGGAATAAAAGCAGCTTCCCTGAAATGCTCAGTCATTCACAAACAAGGACGGGGTGAGGGTCACCACTTAGTGAACAAATGCGTGAGCTGATTGTCGAACAGTTTAAAAACAACATTCCTCAACGAGCTATTGCAAGAAATTTAGGGATTTCATCATCTACGGTCCGTAATATCGTCAAAAGGTTCAGAGAATCTGGAGAAATCACTGCACGTAAGCGACAAGGCCGAAAACCAACATTGAACGACATCAGTGTGTAAAGGACATCACCACATGGGCTCAGGAACACTTCAGAAAACCACTGTCAGTAACTACAGTTCGTCGCTACATCTGCAAGAGCAAGTTAAAACTCTACAATGCAAAGCGAAAGCCATTTATCAACAGCACCCAGAAACGCCGCCGGCTTTGCTGGGCCCAAGCTCATCTAAGATGGACTGATGCAAAGTGGAAAAGTGTTTTGTGGTCTGACGAGTCCACATTTCAAATTGTTTTTGGAAACTGCGGACGTCGTGTCCTCCGGACCAAAGAGGAAAAGAACCATCCGGACTGTTATAGGCGCAAAGTTCAAAAGCCAGCATCTGTGATGGTATGGGGGTGTATTAGTGCCCTAGGCATGGGCAACTTACACATATGTGAAGGCACCATTAATGCTGAAAGGTACATACAGGTTTTGGAGCAACATATGTTGCCATCCAAGCAGCGTCTTTTTCATGGATGCCCCTGCTTATTTCAGCAAGACAATGCCAAGCCACATTCTGCATGTGTTACAACAGCATGGCTCCGTAGTAAATGAGTGCGGGTACTAGACTGGCCTGCCTGTAGTCCAGACCTGTCTCCCATTGAAAATGTGTGGCGCATTATGAAGCGTAAAATACCACAACGGAGACCACGGACTGTTGAACAACTTAAGCTGTACATCAAGCAAGAATGGGAAAGAGTTCCACCTGAAAAGCTTCAAAAATTGGTCTCCTCAGTTCCCAAGCGTGTCGTTAAAAGGAAAGGCGATGTAACACAGTGGTAAAAAGGCCCCTGTGCCAACTTTTTTGCAATGTGTTGCTGCCTTTAAATTCTAAGTTAATAATTATTTACAAAAAAAAATAAAATTTCTCAGTTTGAACATTAAATTTCTTGTCTTTGCAGTGTATTCAATTGAATATAAGTTGAAAAGGATTTGCAAATTATTGTATCCTGTTTTTATCTATGATTTACATAACGTGCCAACTTCACTGGTTTTGGGTTTTGTAGTATAAAAACAAGCTTTTAAAAATGCGAATTACCTTGAACGATTATGGCTCGAGGCTCACAAATTCGCAAAAAGATGAGAACATCGAGGAGGAATGAGAAGAGTGTTCACCAAAGACAAATCAGTAGGCTTTTTGGCATTTAACCCCCTACAGCGCATGGCCAAAATCCTCTTCTGAATGCATGTGATCTCTGAGCCCTCGTGATCAGTCATTTGACTGTAATGGATGTCAGGGTTGGAAACACTTTGTCTATCAACACTATTCATAAGTGCACCTACTGGCTTTGAGTAAAGCTTTACTTTGCAAAGCCAAAGCAATACATCAACATTGTCTGTCCAAAAGTGTTGCCAACTGGGCTCAGTGTCTTCTTTAATGGAAAGTAGAGTAGTGGAAGTTTGTTATGTGATCTGACAAGTCATTATTTAAAGAATTGCTTTTGGAAAAATAATGACAGCTGCCATGCTCTCCAGAATGTGAACAATGACGACAACCCAAGCTGTTTATCAGAGTGTGGTCCAAAGACCAGCGTCTGTCATGGTATGGGGATGCGTCAGTGCACAGGGCATGGATGACCTGCACATTTACGAGGACACCATTGATGCAAAAAGATATGTACAAATTGTGGAGCAACGCATGTTGCCATGTATGCATCTGTTTCAGAGGTGTCCCTGCATTTTCCAGAAAGAACACTTCCTGCTGGGATTGCACATACATTGCTGCATAAGCAGAGAATGCGGGTGACAGACTGGCATGCCTGCACTCCTGACCTGTCTCCCAATGAGAATGCATGGCATGTTAGGAAGCCAAATATGCAACAAGGAAGGCCCCATATAACTGCATTGCCGAAGACCAGCATAATGGAGGAATGGGGCAAAATTCTGTTTGCTTAATTTCATCAGTTGATGCCTTTAGTACCCAAACACTTCATGAGTTGAATTAAAAAAGAAAAAAAAAAAAAGTGACGACTATGCCAACTTTTTTTTTAACTCTGTTGCAGTCATCACATTGTATATTTTCATTTATCAATAGAATTCACTTGTTAGAACATCAACTGATACTGTTTTCACAATAGCAGAGAGTGAATGGACTTTCCACATCAATCCTTTTCGATTTCATTCGCATTTTCCATGACACGCTAACAGTTTCAGAACTGAGGTTGTACCTCTAATGCTTGGATCATTTCCAAAATTCAGGAATAATTTTTTTTTGTGCTGTGTCTCAGGGGACATACTACATAGTTCACCTTGATGGCATGATGGTCTTGAGCCGAAAAGTCATATTTTCAAGCAAGATCCATATTCATAAAGTTTCTATGGAACTTGGCACTTAATCAACACCCTGAAGCCCATTTTGAAAACGGGCCAAAGGAGGTCACTCAGAGTTCTCAGAGGTTCTTGTCAGTAAATTGTGTTTCTGTGCATCAGGTTGCGTGTTTTTAAAATCCATTTCCAAATTATTTTTGTCGGCTGACTTTTAGCTCAGGTCTTAACTGCTATTTTGAAGACGTGCTTTTGAAAATTTGTGACGCGCCCTGCTCTTAAGCTCTTTTCTGCGGGCACAGTGCCCATGTACCATTAGGGGAATATTCAAGGGCATCCAAACTTTACAGGATGTTTGAAACGGGACTGGACTTTACTAAACTGCAAATCGCTGACAGTTGAGTTGCTAGTGCAGTGACTGGAAGGGCAGCTGCATGTGACCTTCATAACGAGGCTAGTATCGTACATTACGTTAACTGTCTACTCTCATGGCCAGCCTAGCAATGCCTGCGTTACAAGCCCTGAAACAAACTAGCCAAGCATTTCCCAAGATATGATGCAAAATGCTGCCAACCATTCTTGGTGTACTGCATGCGGAACAAACGAAGTGTTTTACATCAGAATGTGCTGCCCCTGAGCAGGGCCAAAGGATGAAGTGGTTTCTGGCTGCTCTACAGTAACAGACTGAGGATGGTTTTGCTTTCTGAGTGGGGAAGGTTTTGTTAATATCCTGATGGGTGAAATAAGGGCACCATTATGTTAGGCACCATAAGTCATGCTTAGGCCTAGGGGCCCTACGTTGGTTTTATGGATCATAAGATGAATGTATGGAGTGCATGACTGACAGCCTGGTTTGTTTTCTTGGTAATTATGATTTTGTTTGCTGCTGCTGATCGGGTATACGGAAAGGTAGTGAACAGTAGCTTGGTTCTGCAATGTTAAAAACTGAAAAGGATGGCAAACTCTGACCAATCTCTTGAACTTTTAGACTGTTGGTTGGTTCAGCGCTTTGCAGGTCAGTTTGGTTTGCATTATGACATGCTAAGAAAATAAGGAAAAGATAAAAGATCTGAAACAAAATGGAGTCTTGGTGCCCATGTTCCACAGAACATTCCAAGAGACATGAAATTAATAGGAGCAGTCTGTTTCGTGCAAGGAGAGATTTTTCTCTATTTAATATAATAATCACATCCTTTCAATCATGTGACTGGCTGCCGGCATCCTAGTACAAATACACAGTCTGTGCAGTGAAGTAAATGGAGAGTGAGAATTTATGAAATAGGTTGCAATCACTGCATTGTTGATATAATATACAGCGAGGTCCATAAGCATTCAGACCGTGACCCAATTTTTCAAAAATTTGGGTCTTTACGCCACCACAAGGGAACAATCTAAGATATTTGTGAAATGTGGACTCACAGCTATAATTTGAGAGTTTTGTCAAATGTTGCATAGTCCTCCCCTATGTTAGGACCTTAAAAGTAATTAGACAAATTAATCATTGCTGAAATAGGCATTTTTCATCCTTTGCAGTTGGAACTTCATTATCATCAGATGCTGGGTTTGGTCCCTGTTGATACTACAGGATTTCACTGCAGCTGTCTTTAATTCATGCTCGTTCTTAGGGCCTTATCTACTAAGATCCCAGGTAAAGCACGCTAAATTACGTGCTCGTGGTAACATTTTGCGCGTTTGGATTGCTTACGTTTTGTGGGTGATCTACTAAGATTAATTTCCTGAATGACTGCTGCTGCAAACAGCGTTATTTAAATGAGGACTTTGCGTGCTGCAGCTACTTCCACCATGGGCAGTTTGGAGAAAAAGAATGAACGCAAAATCAAGATGAAATTCGACTCGACGGAGACGGAGGTGCTTGTGGAGGAAGCACATACACTGTTATAAATGGACTGAATTTTACAGTTAAATAAGCGCATTGTCTCCGTGTTATTATAACTGTAAGTAGAGTACTGCTCGCATTTAACATACGCGGAATCTGAGTTATAAACTGATTGTAAAATTATAGTTAAAATATTTGGCAAAAAAAGTGCGAGTTTATAACTGTATGCTCAGTGTTTGAGTGGGGAAAAATTTGCAGAGTACAGTCATTCACTCTGATTTGTCTTGGGTAGCGAGCAACTGCATAAAGCTCATATTTGGTTTCATTCAGTGCTTCCTGCGTGTATTGAAACTTTATATACCGGCCCATCCTGTGCAACATGCCATCCAGTATTTGAGACTGTACACACGAGAAACTGTTTTGGGAGATCCAGGTAGTGAGATCTACTGTACGCTGGAACAAACCAGTTGCGAGAAATGACGAGTAGCAAGAAGTTTTGTCATTGCAGGTATGGCATAACTTCTTCTTGTAACTGGTTCCAAATCAGCCCTTATTTCATCTAACAGCTCCAAAATGACATTACTGGATAGGCCATATATCTGGATTATTCACTCCTCTGACATCCAAACATTGTCAGGCGGATGAAGAACACCCGTTCTCGGCGTACTCGGCGCCTGTGTCTTTTCCTTGCGGCAATAATGGCAGCCTTGTCTATGCGCAATTACGTGGAGCCAATTAGTACCTACCCTTCAGCGGTACGCAATCACCATCACTGAAATTGCCTTAGGGCTTGATAAGTCACTGTGCATCTCCTAAAATTTTGGATTTACATTTTCTCCTCCCTTATTTTGCATGCCCCTTATTGCATATTCATCAGGACCAAAAATACAAACTGCATAGAATGTGCAAATTTGCACACTTCAAAGATGCAATTCTCAGTGCACATCCTTAGTAGGTGAGAATTCTGGTTAATTTGCAGGGGATATAGCATTTGCACGCGTTTTTATACAGGCAAAGCTTTAGTAGATCCAGCCCCTAGTGTGTGTTCCACTTAGTTTTGCCTTTAGCCAGAGAAATGAATGCTCTGTGGGATTTAGATCTGGTTATTGACTCAGCCATTGTATATTATTCCTTCTTTTTACCTTGAAATAGACTGGGAATCGTTCTTACTTCTGGTTGTGCCTTGTGCCTGCTCATTCCTTGCCCAAAACGGAGTAGATGTGGTCCTTGATGTTAAATACCTGCAATATTGGCCAAAAGCCCCAGTTGTAACATCAAAGCCATTTGTTTGTTTATAAATCCATTGTTTTGGAGTACAGAGATAAACAGAATAAACTTGTGACACTGCCAAAATGTGGGCTGAACTGAAAAGATTCAGGTAATGGAGGGAAATAGAAGGGAGTGAGAGTAGAGAAGAGTGGCAGATCAGGATGGATGGAGATGAGAAAAAGGGAAGAGAACGGAATCTACTGGGTAAAGGGAAAGGAAAAAATAGCCTGAGGCACTGTGCAACCCTCTTGCCGAGGGGAAGGTATAATAATTGAAATGGTTCAGTACACCATCGGGCCGCATAGTTTTATCGATCCTGGCTTGGACAGGTTGCGCCCACGCACGGGGAGTATGAATACAGCATGTTTCCCCTCGGTATGAAAAATGCATTCTGCTGGGCTCAGTGGCGCTGTTTTGGTTGACTCCAGCCCAGCAGTATCCCCTTGTCTCGGACTCTTCAGGGTCCAATAGCGGTTTTTTCCGTCCTCAGCTGAACTCCTGCATTGTGGATTGCCCTTTCGGGAAGGCTTGATAAGTTTTCTCCTTCGCACTGCGTAAAGATCTTTATTGTGGCTGTGACTGCCATTGGCCCAACAGAATATACAACCAGCTGGCCTTAAGGCTGCTATTATAGGCCTTTCTTCCAACAGTAATTTGGCTCGTTTCAATGAGCTGTGGAAATTCTCTGGATCTGAAAAAATAAAAGCTCGTCTCCTCAGAAGTCTGGGTTTTCAGTCGAGATCGAACTCAGATTCGCAGTGGCTTTCATTGAAGTGGAGATGCTGGATGAATTGAGATAGTGAAGTGAACGCATAGAGTTGCAATGTTAATGAAGACAAAGAGAGGCTTGACAATATAATAATGCATCAATTTTATATAGCGCTTTTCTGGACACTCAAAGACACTTTACAATGGAGGCATTATTCATTCACGCTCTGATGGTGGTACACTACGTTTTTGTAGCCACAGCTGTCCTGGGGCAGGCTGATGGAAGCGTGGCTGCCAGTATGCGCCTACGGCCCCTCCGACCACCTCCAAACATTCACACACAGCCATACAGGAGGGAGGGAAGGTTCCTATATTGCATGTTTTGCAGAAAGGCCCCAGGCCAGAGTCGAACCCACGACCTTCTTGCTGTGAGGCAGTAGTGCTAACCACTATACCACCGTGCCGTGGTAGGAATTGTGGTATGGATGGGCAGAGGTTGGAATGGTCGAATACCTAGATTTGATCATTTTCAAACATAGAAAAATTTGATTGGTAGTAAATATGATGAAGTTTCCTGTACTCGGATCCAGAGCAATGGTGCCTGTTTTGTCTCTGGTTCTGTTTGCACACGCGCAAAGACGCGAGGACACAATGAACACCTTCTTAGGGTCATTAGAGCCAAATAGAAGATTATTAACTGTGTTACCCATGGGTTTTCATCCTTGCTAGAATCTGTCCAAGTTCGTTCTCTACCTCCTGCAATATTCATGTCCGGTCTCATTAAAAAGATGATTAAGTGCAAATCTTGTGATTAAAATCTCATAGTACTCTGCCCTGTTTCAAAGAACTTTAATGCACAAATGGCTCGTATCACAGCGGATGGTTTGACTTCTCTCATTCTGACACGGATTCGCTAATCAGCACAACTTCCTATGATCATTACAAAAAGTGTGTGTGTGTGTGTGTGTGTGTGTGTCGGGGGGGACTTCCTCCTTCACCCTGATTCCTTGAGACCAAATAGAATCTGGGCCTTATGTCAGTGGTTCTGTTGTTTTAGACACTCAGAAATGTGAGTTGTTAGATCTGTGGAGTGAACATTCTGGCGTAGAAGAAATGGCTGCCTCTTTTGGTCCCCAGAATGTGGTTTTGGTCATCACTGGGTAGAATTGAGAAGGCGGTAGATGCGAGCTTTGGCTTGCTATTTTTTTTTCTTATGATTGTTGATGTCTGTTTTATTATAGTTTGAGGTAGCAGACACGTCTGCAAACTGAAATTGTATATCCTTTTGTGACTCTTTTTTAATTATCCTAAATTTGTACTTTGTGACCAAGCCACCTTTAGGATAACCTTTAATAATGGCGTTGAAAATTTATTTGTTAATTGAAATCTTTCAAAAAAAAATGAAATTGAATATGTGACATTTACATGTTTTGATTTGATTCTATTGCTTGTGATACTCGGAGTGCCAGACATTGGTGGGGGGGGGTGTCTATTGGCTGCTAAACTGGCTGGATTGTATCCACTTCTATTAAACTTCACTTTCCTGACAGAATTACTGTGGCCATGAAGTCGAGGGGCTTGCTGGGTCTTAGGAAACTGCATAGGACTCTTTGTCTGTCTGTCTGTCTGTCTGTTTGTCTGACATTCTCAAACTCACTCACTCTTACACGTACATGTACACACAAAAGTGGAAGAGAATAGGACATCAGTACTTACCCGTATTGCTATGGCCCATGTGGGGCCATGTGATCACAACATGTAAGATGGGTAGAAAAAGGAATTAAATTTAGCAATGTAATGCATGGATTACCACAAAGTATTTTATACCATGCTAAATCTTGGCTCCAATATCTATCTGCCGTTAATGATGCACAGTAGTTTGGAGTGACGTGGGGAACTACTTTGCCAGAATAATGTGGATTTGTGAAGGTACGTCTCCTCTCTGTTAAATCATTCTTTCGGCTCTGCGGAGAGAAACGTCCTGCCGTTTAGATACGGCGTGATTCTCTGATATGAGTTTGTCTCTGTCTCAATGGTGTGATGCTGTGATTGTCACAAGATTGCTTTGATCATTGGAGAGTCACAGCTGTAAAGTTATGCCCGCAGTTTCAATTTGAAACAGACCTGGCGGCTGTGGAGAATATTTCTCCGGACTCCAGGATAACTCGAGAAGAATGGAGGCAGAGAGGGGATGGAGAGATAGAGCTGCAGCGACTGAGGAGGCGATCTGAGCGGAGGAGCAGTGGGTAAAGAGATTATTGGGGCAAAGGATGGTGGGCAAGTTGCTGATTGGAGCAGGGAGCAGCAGGAGAGAGGTGATTGGACAAGTGCAGCTGCGGCAGCAGGGAAAGGGAAGTGACTCGGGGAAACCCACGGTTCGAGCTCTGATCGAAGGAAGCCGTAAATGAGTTAAGAATACTTAAAATGCAGACCTTGAATGGTGCGGTGTGAACACACGGCTGCTCATTAGGCTTTCGCTTTAATGTCAGGCCGGCTGGCGCACAAACCAGTGCTGTCTGCATGTTTCTGTTAGACCCATCACCTCACCGGAGTCCATTAGCCTGAGTTTATGAAGGCGCTCTTGTACTCTCCCCCCTCGATTCCTCACATCATCATGACTTCCTGTGGCTCAGCTCACATACTTAACAAACAGCTTTTTCACCTTTTTCATTTATCCATGTTGCCTATGCCCGGCTAGCCTTAGTGAAGCTGTCTGGGTAGAGAGTTGATCACTGTGGGGTAGATATTTCTCAAACTTTTGATCTCTCCCGGAATCCATCTTGGATGCCGCAGTCAAAATGGATGCACTTTTTTTTTCAGTACACTCAAATAACCTGTGACGTAATGCTTCCCATTTTTGCCCTCTTATGGAGCTCTGCAGCCTTTTTCTGAGGAGCCACAATTTTTTTTTTTTTTGCTCTAACCATTTTATGTATAAATGTTAAATCAATTTATATGCGTGCAAAATTGTGCCATTCTCTCCCTGCTTTGCCTTGGATGCTCTGCTTGTAAAAATAGACGTGGCATTTACAGCTAGTAAATCAAATAATCATGTTGAAGCATCGGTTTTGTAGCAATCCCAGTCGCATTTCCCAAGATTTTTGTCGAGAGAGCGAGAAGAACAATGGGACAGTAGTCCGATTAGCGCTCAGAAATCAGACATTAGCTATGGCTGTGCGAAAATCCGGCGAACAAAAGGCGCTTGTGCTGTTTTTGAGGACACGGAGGGTGAGAGGGAGAGAGCGAGGGAGGGAAAGAGAGATGGCCTGATAGAGGAGAACACAGTCTAATCAGTACAACAGAATGAGGAGATTGGGATTTGGGATAGACTCAGGAGAAGTAACAAAAGAATAAGGGATCTCGAAGAGGAGATCGAGAGAGCAGAAGCGAAGAAGGAGAAAGAAGAATGGATGTGCCAGCCACACCCTGTGAGCTTCGCAGCTGCAGCAGCGGCTCCGTGGTGTAATTTATCTGAATTCGCCGAATGTTTGCGCCCCGAAACAAAGTAAACAATAATACTATCTCCCACGGAGAGGGGACTTTGCCGAGGCACAGGCTGCCAGCTGCATGCAGGGCGTACAGACATTCAGCGCTGCAACGAGGCTTGAGGGAGATGGAGAGAGAGAGCACTAGCTGTATATTGAAACAAAGTGAGCATTGTTTTAGGGCTTACCTTCCATAACTTATAATATGCTACTGGCAATTTCTCTCCGGTTGTCCTGCCAATGATGCGCCGTTGAACTGATCGGATATTTAGGAGGGACAAAGTTATTATAGTAACTGCAATGGAGAAAATAAGGAGTTTGTTACCAGAACACAATATATCCATTTTACTCATTTTGAATAAATCAGCTTTTGCTAAGTAGGCGCCCATTGCATTTTTATAGTCAGGCGGCATAGGCAAAAAATATTTCACTTTTTGAACCAATTATGAAACTTGGCATGTGGATAGGATACCCCACTAGGATCATTTTTAGATCAAGACCCACCTCTGAAACTCCCCCTGGTGACCGCCATCTTGAATTTCAAAATGGCCGCCATTGGGAACATATAAACCTCCCTAACTCCAAAACTATGATAGATAGAAACATTCTGTTTGTGGCTAGCCCCCCATTTTTAGGGGCAGGGAATCTCATAAAACTAATTTCATGTCCAGGTGATGTCCGCCATCTTGGATTCCAAGATGGCCGACACCGAAAACCTACATTTCACAATATCTTGGGAGTGAAAGGCAATAAGAACAAAATTCCAAAGGTTACCCAATATGTTCATTGCCAAAATACAATTTGAAGTCGCTTTCAAGTTTTTATTACAGGTCGGCCATCTTAGAATCCAAGATGGCTGACATTGGTCATCTTGGCATTAAAACTGCTGGCCATTCGTGAATCATTGTAGGGATTAATATCCATATCACTGTATGTAGTTTTCGTAATATACTGTCTATGAGTCTATGTTAGTTTCACAACCTAGGTCTAGTTTTGATACCGTAGCTCTGTCCATAACAGACACAGAGAAGTGCACGACAGCATCCTGTTGTAGCATTTACAGTTTCCTTTGCAAGCTTTCTTGCATTTGCAGCATATAAGTCCTGTACAAGCTTTTGATGCCTCGGGCAAACTTGTCTAGAAGATAGCCCATGTCCCGTCATCAAGTTTTTTCCATCCCCATTTGCCGGAGGAAGGAATGTCTGGTTCCGCAACCAATGCTTGTCACCAGATGTGGCCCGCCTGAAAGGCAGCCCGTTTGGAATGTTCTGAGAGAGCCACTTGACTTGGGGGAATGATATCAATCTCCCTGGATTTTCTGGAGAATAGGTAGCGCCTTGCTTCATTTACCTGCTCTAGTTCACGTGTGGTCGTACAACAGACAGACAAATCTCTCCAGTACAGCAAGGTCATCATCGGTTACGTCAATGGGTTCTGATACACCTCTGTCGCATCTGGGAAAGCTTCCCAAGTCTGCCATGTAGACTTTTTCCCGTGTCTAGCGAAAAAGGACACAGAATCACATCCTGAAGGTATAAAACCATCTCCAGAAAAAGAAAATACCTGATACTAGGCCTATTAAAATGCTTGTACAGGCATCGCAAATTAACTCCGCAGAACACTGATCATGTACTCCATTCCTGTTGTAACCTGCTGCCTTATTGTACAATTGGCCCTCCACGCAAATGAAGCCATGCAGCTACAGGAGTTTTAGTGATGAGCTTGAACAGTCTATAATTATTATGCAAAGATGTTGATCTTATCATAAGTACAAACCTGGTGGTGTTACACACTATTTAGCATTTTATGTGTGTTGGGGTTTCGTGTTTTTCTCCAATCAATGAGGCAATTTAGTTCCATTGTTTTAACTTATAGAGTAGATGGCAGCTGTGACGGCGGACATCACTCCAACATCAAATTAATTTGATGAGATTCAGTGCCCCTAAAAATGGGGGGCTAGCCACAAACAGAATGTTTCTATCTATCATAGTTTTGGACTTAGGGAGGTTTATATATTTATGTATAATATATTTGTATATACTCTTCCAAAAAAGAAACTATACATTGTTTTTAGCATCAATTTATTATACATGAAATGTTTTGACAAATGTGGAAAACATATTGAAATATACTCTTCCAAAAAAAAAAACTATACAAATATTGAATTATTGATTACACTTTCTTTTCAATATGTTTTCCACATTTGTCAAAACATTTCATGCATAATAAATTGATGCTAAAAACAATGCATAGTTTCTTTTGTGGAAGAGTATATGTTCTGAAATTCAAGATGGATGTCACCAGGGGGAGTCTCAGAGGTGGGTCTTGATCTTAAAATGATCTTAGTGGGGCATTCTACCCATATGCCAAGTTTCATAATTTCTTCAAAAAGTGAAATATTCTGGTGATAATTTTGCCTATGCCACCTGACTATTATAGAAAAACAAAAAATTTGACTATGAAAAAATACACCTTATAGTATGAATTTCTAAAATTCTTAATAAAGTTAATCCAATCCAATCCAAAGCGGATTTTTGCCCCTTGTGTCAGAAGCACAGGGCAATCTATCGCTCCGTGGTTTTATTTCAATTTTTGTAATTTTGACTCTTATTATGTTTTGGAAACAAACTGTTCAAATACTGCTTAAAAGTGAGAGTATGCAAATACAACATATATTGCCCATTTTAACAGGGAGGGGGTGGGATGGCGGAGGGCTTTCCAAAGTGTCCAGGGTAGGTGCAGAAGTTGATATTCAGTACAAGAGAAACTAATGTTAAGGGAACATGGCTGATGGGACTACATTCAATGAGCAGTTTTCCCGAGAGCAGATCCATCTCCCAAGTTCCCCCTCTGGAGCTTTCTTTTTCACCTACGTTTGTGTCATTTCCTGAACGTTTTGGCCCATTGGTTCAGATCACAGTAGTGAGAGTCATTAATGTTGGGAGTTTTGAGGCCTGAAAAATGGTTGTCTCCAGGGTCTGTGCTTAGCTGACAGTAGAGCGGTTTTGGGTGGGTGGGGGGGGGCTAAAGGCAGAGTTAATGAGTAATGGCGAGTACCTCATTAGGGCGGCCCAGAGGAAAACGCAGTGCGCCAGTGATCGTACTTTGCTGCGACTACGGTGATATGGGATTATGCTGGAATCGCTATCACGGCTGGTAATTGAAAGTAATTATTTTTGGAACACTGAATCAGAACTTAAAAAAAAAAAAAACTTCCCCTTCACAGGGATAATATAACATTTTGTGTCTATAGTTCTCTCTCAAGTTTCGAAGTAAGTGAGAACAATTATTTTAAATCTAACTAGTTTGCATGCACATTTAATGCACTTTATTTGTAATGGTATATGCTTTAGTTTTGTGAATAGTATTTCAGATATTTGTGGGATATGTCCATAATTTAGAAAAAGCATATAATTAAGAAACTTCCTCATGCATGGTGTAGTACTGCTACATACATGATATATATTAGTTGTCTCTACTGGAATCATATCATTACGTGTAGAAATGACCGCGTTTCTCTCTCTCTCTCTACTTCCCTGCTCATTTAGTCTTGATGCACCCATATCTCACACATTTACAGGTGTGGAGTACTACACAAGAGAACAACTTGCATAAGCCCACCATAGCCCTGGGCCAATCGCATCTCTGCTTCATAATTCACTACGCCATCATAATAAATGGTGCAGTCTGGAGTCAAAAAGAGCCAGCGTATTGCCTGTAAATGATTTTGTCTGTTGGCACTGATCCACATTGGATGAGTAGTGAGAGTGACCTTGTTCCAAAATGTACTGGCAGGAAAATTTTTTTGTGGGAGGCAGAGCCTCTTCGCAGTGTGTCATACTGAGCTGCTTCCACTGAGAGTTCGAGGGTATCGCTGATGGCCAGAGGGTTGGCTGAGGGGCTGTGCTAGATTACTTTTTCTTTTTTTCCATGGGTTGAGCCGTGGTTGGCTGTGGGTCTGACAGAGAATGGGCTTTCTTTGTGGAGCAGAATTGGGGTGGTGCTGTTCCTGCCCTTAGATACACCCAGATCTGCTTTTTCATTAGTGGGGTGGAGTTCGGTAGGAGGATGGACACCACTAGCCATGCACTGCTTCCCTAATCTGTCACTGTGCACTGCCCATTCAACCTTTATTTAGTTCACTTTAGACAGACTGAGGGTAGAGGCTGTCATCTCTATTGGAGTGAGATTACAAGTACATAAAATCACAAAATGAATAAATAAATAAACTAAACTACATTTGTAGAAAGCACTCCGAGAGCGCGGCACCTCCGCCACGTCAAGGCAACTCTGTGCATTAGTTATTTTCCTTGGCTGATGTAGGTTATTGTTGCATTCCACCGCCAGGTGGCAGCAGAACCTAAAAGCACGCCAATTGGAAATCTGGCCCATTGGAAAGACTTGAAATGTCTGGCAGCATAGCTGGTTTTGGACTTTGGCCTATATCTCAGCTGTCCTTTGGCGTAGATATGCCAAAATCTAATCACTTGTTCCTGTTGTGCTACTCTGACATTTTGACATTGGTTAAAATCTGTGCGACCCTTTTTGAGATATCTTGCAAACAAACAAACAAATGCACGCCGACAAAAACATACACCTCCTTGGCGGAGGTGAATAAGCAAATAAGAGGACAATTAAAAAAGGAGAATCTCAACCCAGTCCATCCTCATGAGTGCATAATTTAAAACGGGTGCAATAAAGCTGAACCTGAGTTGATATATTTGACCGTGATTATTCCAAGAGAACAAGAGAATCATAATACAACAAACAATGAAAAATAATTTGTGTATGCAGTGCACGAAACTGCCCAGTGTTTTAAGGAAGGCAGGATCTTTTTAAATAGAAGAATCCAAGCCTTATCCACAGTCGTAATATCAATGTGCATTTTAACAGACAATTTCTCATCCAACCAACTGCAAGGTATTTATCATGGGGAAATTATTCAATACATGTGCCGTTTAAGGTGCAGACTTGGAGATAATTATAAGTAGTGTCTCTTGCTCCAGAAAGTACTATATCGTTGGTCTTGTCAGCATTCAACACAAATTTAAGAGTTGATAGTGATTTTAAAAGGGCATGTTGCAGATGAAGAATGAAAGTCTGCATTGAATGTGAAGGACAATAAAGACTAGAATTATCTGAATAGAGATGGTCATTAGGGGCTCCCGAGGATTTTGCAACGTCATGTATTTGGTAAACAATATCGGGCCAAAAATAGAGCCTTGGGGAACACCCTTGGATATATGAAGGAACTCAGACTGTACATGTCCCACTTTAATAGCTTGATATGTGTCAGAAAGGTAGTTTTCAAAGCAGCCACACGCAACAGAATCAAATCCAATGTTAGCCAATCTTTGTAAAAGCGGAAAATGGTCAGCAGTATCAAATGGTTTTTACAGAACAACAGAGTGCAGTGTTTATTTTTAGCCAGGACAGATACAACTTCATTTAAACCTTAGAAAATGGCTGAGATCTACTGATGTTTCATCCTGGAACCAGACTTATAAGACCTAAGAACACAGTGACTCTTTATCAAGTTGTTTATTAACCCAGGATTCCAAGAGTATGCCAAGACAGGACAATTTAGAGATTGTACTGTCTATACGGTATTGTGCTTGCTCATTTTTCCTGGGGTTTTGTCATTTTATGAATGTTTATGTGTCTCTGTGGCTCTGCAGTCTTGTGCTTGTTTGTGTCTTTGTGGTTCTTCTGTGTTGTGCTTGTTTGTTTGTCTCTCTAGTTCTGCTGAGTTGTGCTTGTGTTTCTCATTTTTGTGTAGAATTGTGCTTGTGTTAGAAGAGGGCCGGGAGTTATGCTGGCTATGATTTGAGAGAGGGGCTGGTGTTGCTGGTGCCAGGGACACTGCAGGAGGTTACATAGCAGTTTTGAACAAGTGGCTCGACACTCATCTCTTTCTCTTTCTCCCCTATCTATTTCTCATTTATCTTTCCTTATTTCTCATGCATATTGCAAAATCTGTTTTGTTTCAGTGTAATCCCCGGTGAGCATGCTTGTGTGAATACAGAGAAATTAATTGAGACGCAACTGGCTTGGCTCAGTGGAGGCGATAGGGACAGTATTACAGCACATTAAAATTCATATGATTGGTGTGCTGCTATGGTGGAGTGCATTTTGTTTGCTTTAAGTCAATCTCCCTTCCCTTTGGCTTCTGAAGATGAGCAAATTTGTCAGAGCTTGGGAATCATTTGTGAGACAGCGAGGAGAGACAGGCTCTGGCCCATTTTTAACAAACCGTCACACTCTCCCTATCCCCCAACATTACTGTCAAGATATGTGAACCAATCCGGTCACTGGAACTCATCTCTGATTGCTCTCTGAGCAGATGGAAACAGCCATAATCCTCACCTTGGATTTAATGACTTGTAGTGATGACCTGTCTTGAAATAGGATAACTGATGTCGCATCAGGTTTTCTTGCCCGTTACCCAACTAATTCTGTACCAGCTGCAATGGAAGTATTGGTCAATGATGGCACCTTCTCTGTCTTTCTTGAGCAAGAAAGACTGAAGTGTGTGTGCGTGTGTGTGTGTGTGTGTGTGTGTGGTGTGTGCATGCATGGGCGTGCATGTGCATGTGTCTCCTGTGAAAAGAGCTTAGTTTTCGGCATTACAGCCCACACTCTCACTGTTGGCATCGCCATTTTGCTCCGGTTTATAAACACCAACAGTTTTATTTTACCCTACTGTGGACCCTGTAGTCAGACTCTGTGTGTGACCGCTGCTTCGGAGGAGGAAAACTTCTCTTGCATTAGTTGGGGTTAACGCTTGTTCAGAGGTCTGGCATTTGCTTTCCAAAGTCAGTCTAAAAGAGCTGGAGTCTGAGGATTTCATTAGTTTCCTCCATCCCGTTTCTGCCTTGGAAACCCTCATTTTGGCCAGATTATCCACTCAGGGGTGTGAAATGGAGTTAGTTTTATTATGTGACTCGCTGTGGATTGTGGAAGATGGTGTTATGTTGCGTATTTTGGATTGTTGACAATGGTGTCCTGTGGGGCTCATCTCATTGATGGGGGTAATAGGGGGCACGAAGGATGTGGATCCTTTTGTAAATAGCTTGAAGGCAGCAGCGATAAGGCCCCGTCATCAAAGTGATAACATCCAAGCTGTTCTTCACCACTCCTCCCTGGAGGGTCTTGATGCCTTCATCTGTTGAGTCCAATGACTGATAATCTGGCACGTTTTCCGCTGTCCCGCTTCGCACTGAGCTTCTCCAGGTTTAAAACCTTCCTTGGTTTCAGGCGTGCTGAAATTCTGACTCCCTGTTCCCTCCTCACCTCACCTCCACTCCCATCACTCCAACTCGAAGGCTGAAATCTTGGAGTCATCTTTCCTTATCCCCCGCAGCAGGTTCTAAGACCTTTCCTTAATCTGTGTTTATGAAAACAGTATGTCTTTCCTGCCGTTACCATGGACACGGATGAGCTCTTTCCCCTCCGGTGGTGCGGTAACTGATGATCCGTGTTGCGAGTGGCGCAAAAGATGTGAACATGACTTGTGAGCAAGGATATGGAAGTGTTGGGAAACCTGTTAAAATGATGGACCACGGTCTCTGGAGAAGATGCATGGCAGCCCTCTGTTGCAGATACAAACTGGGCTTTCGAGCTCTGTTCTCCACTGCAATGTGTTTGAAAACAATTTCCATGAGTTTAATGTGTGGCCTGTCAGCTTTAATTTTTTCAGGGTTTATGTCCTTATAGTGTTAAGCACATTAGAACTGCAACCCTTTTACACATATGGACTGCTCTGTGCCATTGGTGGAAAATCTATGAGTCAGACGTTCAAAGTCCTGCCATGTTTTTCACCTTGCCATGTTTTCAGCCAGCTGATATCACTGCGGGGTTCTGCCTCATGGCTGAAGAGTCATGTTCATCCAAGTGGTTAGAACAAAATGTTTGGGAGGCCTGATTTTTATCCCTCTGCTCTCCACGGCCATGAAATGGCTTAAACTACTGCTCAGGGGCCATTTTACGACTACCTTGCATTTATGTATTCATATTTGGTCTGTGTGGTGTTCAGAATGTTCTTTTTCTACTTTGGCCATGCGGGACATGATTCTCAGTGTACTTAGGAGTGGATAATTCTACCCAGGGTTTAAAGGAAAAGAAAGCTGGAAGGGCTTGAGCAGAATTCTCCTGACAGGATCTGCGAATCGTTCCCTTTAATTGTATTTTTCTTGGCTGTGAGGGAAAAGAGAACCTTGTAAAGCGACGGTTCTAATTTACATTTAAAGCAGCTGGAGATATCTGGGGCAGTACAGGGGCCATGAATAATTGACAGGTGTGCATAGCAAGCAGATGCATCCGGATTCGCTGGGAGACGTAAATAAAGGCGGAGGTTTGATGCTCCTCTGACAGGCAGTGATTTTTTTTTTTTTAAATACTTGCCCCGGGCACCTGGAGATGAGTCACGGGGGGGGCTGGTAGTAGAGGGAGGGGTCAGATGGAAGGGCCGTGCTCCAAGGTGACTGCCCAACCCCCTGTACTGGAGCTGTTTTTTAAAGGAAGAGGCAGTGGCTGTGGGGCGCAGAGCAGCCCACAGATTCACAGCCTGTAGTGCAGTACTGCTGCACAGCACAACCCGCAGTGCAACATGGCTGGATTCAGCCAGCCGCAGCGGCTGTTTGCTTAAATCAGCATCAGCATTCCTTACTTATAGATCAAAAATGTATTGTTTGTACAAGCCCTGAAAATAAACACCTGCAGGCAGTGGCAGTTAGTTTAGACTAATGGATAAAACAAACTTTGCCTGAGAACTAACCCTGCTATTTCTCCCTGTTTCACCTCATACACACACACGCGCACATGCGCACGCACGAGCACACACACACACACACACACACACATTGGGTTTTCATGTCTTGTGTCACTCATTCCCTAACCCCTTTCCCTGACTTTAACCCTCAACAGTACATACTTAACCCTAACTGTAACTGTAATCTAACCCTAACCTTAACCCTTGACCCTAAAATAGCTCAATTTCTTCATGGGGACCTGAAAACGTCCCCATAATGATACAGAAATCTGGAATTCCATATACAATGGGGATATTTTGTACCCACAAGGGTCGGTAAACACGGAGCGCACGCATGCGCACGCACATTCTGGAAATTGTTTTTGTGTCTGAGATCTCAGATTTTATGAAAAGTGCATGTGAGTTCACAGAGTACATGTGTAATCATTGATTATGAGGTTGGCTAGATGCACAAGGTGCATTCCAGCCTAAAATCAACTGTATTTCACATGGATTGTGACTCATTTTCATAATTTCAATAAATATGAAACACTCGCATGTCTATTCAAGATTTGCGCAGTGACAGGATGCGATCCCAGCATGCATCTGTGGCAGAGCCTACAGACATCTTACACCGCACTCTGCTAGCGGTGCGATTAGGAGAAGCATCTCAATTACTATCCATCCGAACCCTGGGGGTAAATTAGATCTGTCATTCAAGCAATTCAGAAGCCTCAGAATCACAGCTGACTCCTAAAGCAGGGCTCTTTCACCGAATCGCTCAATGATTCACTCACTAACCCACTCACTGGATTGCTGACTCTTTCACTTGAATCACTCTCTGATTTGTTTGTGAACTCCTTAAGAATGCGTGCGTACAAAGAAGTTTATTTTCCCTGATTTGTCAGTTTGGCTAGTCCCGGTCCAGTGTTTGGTACAAAAACTGCCTCAAATGTTATGATGTGGCTTTTAAGCATTTATTTGAGCGCTAGATGCTAACAGAGTCTCCTTGGCCAATAATGAGCTTAATGCAGCTCAAAGGGGGACAAGATGAATTTGAACCAATGGTGGCGCTGTGCCGCAGAGGGAAGTTATTTGATTGAATAAAATGAGGTGTGGCTCTGTCCACCAAAAAAAAAAACAAAAAAAAAACTTGGTTATTTAACTATTTCTTCCGTTATTAGTCTCATCTTTTGTGCAGATCCTGTGCTGTTCCTCTCCTGTCAGTCTCTAGCCTTGGTAGCCTGTCATGCTAAACCAGGGACTGAGTGGATGCTCACCCAACATAGTTCTCCAGCTCTGCTTTCCTCAAAGCACAATAAGAGTATCTAATGCTGGAATACTGCCTGACCGTCTCAGTCGAACCACATTAGATTGTGTTCCTCTTGATTTGAGTCTAAATTGATGGATTTGTTGAGGCAGATACAAACCAGTCTGAGCCGTCTGCGGACTTGATGCGTTGTGTCGATGGTCAGCCCCTGCTGAACAGCCTCAATGCGCAGTGGTCATTTATATTGACACTGCGAGAAAAGCTATTTCCTCCAATCATTCCTCTTACGCGCTGACGTCAGCCGTCAGGAACCGATGTGCTGCTCGACGTTGGCGAAAGCTTCCTGTGATGATGCAGGTGGACTGACCTGGGACGTCGCTGTGGGTTGGGCTTGAGTCGGGCTGGAGTGAGGTCAGGAGCAAGGCAAGGTCAGGACTGTGGTTTTAGATGTAGGCTTTTTTCCGGCTAGTTGTTTTTCAATGCTCTTCATTTCTTTACTTCTTTTTCTCGCTCATCGCTTCACCCGTTGGGGATGCAAGGAAAGAAGCCAGGAAAATAAGTGCAGATGGGGGAACTGAGGCTATGCAAGTGAGCAAAATGAAATCTCCTTCCTCCTTTAAATGTTAGTTTGAAGCAGCATCAATTTCTGATATGGCTGATGTATGGAGTGAGGTGGGTCCACCAGTTGATCATTTATGTGCCAAACATTCCAAAAAATACTTCTGCGATGGGCATTCCGTGGCCGTCTTGGTCAAGATGCCTCTGGAAAACTCATTCCTCCCGTTTCCTGATTCCTCGATGGCATTTTCGCAGATTTGAATCTTCTAAATGATGATAGATCTCGATCCATTTCCAGGTCACGAGAAAAACTAAGTTACTGGAAAGGTGCCCTTGCTGTGGATGGGTCGGGTGGAGTTTTTAAAATGATCTCAGGAGGGGGTGGAGTCATTTGGGTTACTTGTATGATCTGGAGTCATGAGTAGGGTTGCAGGTGCAGTCCGAGGTTCAAGGCTTGCAAGTCCCTCTTGGTCTCTGCACTGCAGCCAATTAGAGAGCAAAGGTAGAGTGAGTAATTAATGTTGTGTCAGCGATGGCTCTGGCCAGTGTGTGAACTGCAGGAACTCAACATCATTATTAATGTGACCTATGACCCCTAATGACCCACGGGAACAAGGAATGTGCACCTGGCTTTGGCAGTGCTAATTATCAGTTACACACTTCCCGGCAATATATTAAATTTAAATCCACATAAAATACTCATAAAATATGCACATCAACAGGAAGTGTTCATTGCCAAACATACTCATTACTCCAGTTTTATTACACCCTGTATTGTCATCTCACAGTGAAGCAGTTTGGCTCGTTAGTCAATCCTATTCACTGCTTTTCTGTAAAATACTGTCCTTCATTCTACCACCACCATCAACGTTTTGCTGGGATTTCAAACCAAGTTTTAAAATGTATTTAAAATCATATTTGATTTATGACTGTCAGTTTATTTAGCTTTGAGCCAATTAAATCTGGGGGATTTGCTCGAAAATGGTTGTAATTCCCACTCAGTTCATGCGTTTATTTTGACGAAATCCTCAAATTGGAGCTGAAAGTATCAACTTCAAGCATATCTCAGTTGCTTATTTTCAAATCCATTGTAATGGCGAGGAGAGCCATAATGATAAATATTGTTCCACTGTCCAAATACTCATGGACCTGACTGCCTAAAGTGCACACCCAAACACACACAAACACACGCGCACATACACATTACCCAGTATCCTGCAAAATCTAATTTTCTCTGACATTTCTCTGTACTGTAGCAGAGGGTGACCTTTTGAAAAGGAGACTTCCTGTGACTGGGCTCTGGCTTGGAAACCACTCACTGCCTCTCCCTCTCTCTCTCTCTCTCTCTCTCTCTCTCTCTCTCTCTCTCTCTCTCTCTCTCTCTCTCACTCTTTTCTCCCTCCCTTTGTTCTTCCCCTCACTGTGTCACTGTCTGCCTGATGCCCTCTGGGTATGAGATTTGGGGTTATTGTTCTCACACCCTCTTCAGAAATGTTTAATCACTGGCTCCTGCGGGAGAGATGAGTGATCTGCTAATCAATGCTCTGATCCTGCCAACAGAACACAATTGATTAATTGAAGACTAAAGACCCACAGTGGGCTGTAGGGGGAGGTGAGCCCTCATGCGCCCGTCAGTTTGCCTGCCTGCTAATGTTATGAAGCGAGCGTTTTGTTCATGTATTGAAGTGATTGTGCGCTGGAAGCCTGCCCTGCACATTCATGCATCTGCACTTTAGTACACTGACTGCTGGAAAAACACACGCACACACACGCGCGCACGCACATGCACACACACACATATACCGGAATATGCTGGAATTGCTAAAACATGGATACCCACACAGGTAAGAGAACATTTTGCCTGTACAAATATTCACACCCGCGTACACACGCACTTAAACACATACCTACACACGCACACACACACACACACACACACACACACACAACTATGCTGGCATTGCTAAAATATGGACATCACATTATGCCTGCTCAAACACAGGCGCACACACAGACACACACACACACAGGCACACATGCACAATAACACACACTCAGAGAGACACACACACGCGCACACACACACACTCAAAAACACAAGTAAATGCACCGGACCCCCCTGCCCACTCATCGTCAGCCTCCCTTACAGACGTGTTCGCAGCGAACGCCCTGTGAAGTCCTCATGTCAGTTCGTTTTTGTTTCTTCTCCCGGATGCCTTGCAGTTTATTTCTTTGCTGCGTTTGAAAATTTAATTACCCTTCCCTTGAAGTCCCGCAGACAGGAATGTTTTCATCCAGTGCTCACATTTACTTTTTTATTCTCGTATCACGGCCTAAAGTAAAGTGGACGTTCCCTCTTTCATTTTTTGAAAACTTAATGTGATTCTCGTGTCACTCTCTCACGCCCCTCCTCACCCACTGTCAGCACCTGAGACAGTTTGAGAGATTTGAGCCATGAATAGCCATCAGTTTATTTCAGTGAGAACTGATCATAAATAATTGCTGTGGATTCAGACGACACCGGAAGCATGAGTGTTTCAGCTCTGGGCATCTGCTCTGTTTTAGCCCTGGTGGTGAGTCGGCCATCACAGCTCTGCCCTCACTGCTGTCATGTTCCTCATATGCCAGTGTCATTTCGGGAGTGATAATTGCTATTGAGAAAAAACATGCACCTTGACACCCCTTCATTATAATATTTTTGCTTTCAATTCAATTAATACAATGAAACAATTTCTATTTGTGCAGTACCCAGTCATGTGTATGTGTGTGTGGGTGCACGCGCGTGTATGTGTGCGTGTTTTAGTGTATATGTCAGTATTCATGTGCGTGAGTGTGTGTGTGTATGTATGTATGCGAGAGAGAGAATAAATGCACTGTAATCATACACTGGAGTTCAATTCCTATTATTAGTTGAAACATTTAAATACCATGTCTTCAATGCTGAAATAATGTGAAACTATAATTAATGAACTGCAGAACTTTATTAGCGCGTTTTAAAACTATTTGCTCAATTTTTTTTTAATTTACGTTATGCGTGTTTGTGAAAGTTTTGTCTTCTTAGCATTAGCCAAGGATTCAAATCCCCCGAGTGATAGGAAGTGGCAAAGGCCTCCTCAGAGTTCCCAGCATTCCCTTGGATTTGGGTCGCCTCCCACACACTTGGCCTCAGCGACTCTGTGTCTTAGTAGCGTAGTTACCGAGTAAAGCGCATCTGCAGCACTCCTCTTTCATTACTGCGGACAGAGTGAGGGAGTCAGCTCTTCTGGACACTGGCATGACCTGCTGAATCTGCTGTGTTTACAGACGCTGCCGATGAGATTTGGGGGACAGTTGGGGGGGGGGGGGGGGTAGCTCGAGCTGAGAGCCCCTACTTGTTATGATCACTCTACTTTAGTCTTAACCCTTTCAATGATGTAAGATATCAAAGTCAGATGCTGTTGAAAACCTATCATGTGGCAACTTGTTGAAAAGAGCTCCCACAGGGGAGCTCTTTTCAACAAGTTGCCACATGATAGGTATTCAACAGCTCAGGATAACTACGTTTTTGATTCCTTGAAAATGTATTCGGCGCTCAAAGAGTTAACTGCAATGTAGTGGTCACTCTGTTGCAATATAGCCACCAACTGCTGAAACATACAGGATGCGCTGATGGTCATGATTTTACGAGGCATTCGAACTTTCATAAACACACTGGTGTGAAGTCCAGGGGACAGAAAGTGAAAGTCCTGCCGGATCTTTCTGCCACCCATAAACCCCACCAGCTGATTTCACTAGTTAGTTCTACCTCCCGGGTGGAAAAAAATGTTGCTTGTTAGTTAATCTTCGTAACAAGATACAGGACTAATACAAAATGCAGGTAATTGCTGGAATCTGCTGGCTGAGCTCGAGTGGACCTAAGACATGGCAGAACTTCCTGACCCGTTGGGCATCCGCCTCTGATGCAGCGCAAGACGACGGGTCGACTACACAAGCACGCATCTCCATGATCTATTTCTTATAGTAAATGAGACCCATATCTGTTAAGCCTGGGTTTAATGGTGTGTGCAGGTTTGTGTGTGTGTGTGTGTGTGTGTGTGTGTGTTTGGGGTTGGGGGGCTGTTGGTGTGTGCGGCTCTACTGGGTTACAGAAATCCTCAGCCCCCCCACACACACACGACTCTCAGGTAGAGTCTCAATAAAACTTAATGGAGCGTATTGATTGGCTGTCATATGGCGCTGATACAGTGTCGATTTAACAAGGGCGGTGGTGCGGTATTAAGAGATTTGAAGAGTTCAATAAATATCGAACGCGATGGCTGTGAGCGCGTCGTGGGGCGTCACCCGTCGGCCTCCCCCTGTGATTGCTGCCTGCTGGGGTCGTAGTTAGGTGTTCTGGGGGTGTGAGAGGGGGCTGTTTCTGGGTGTTGGCTGGTTCAGTGTTGTGAAGTGTCTGTGTTTGTTCATGTTACCGGAAAGCACATACACTGGCCCCCCCACCCCAAAGCCCGCCTCAACTATGTTCACCCCGCTCTTGGGATCAAACCAAGCACAGGTCCCATGTTCTGCTGAATCAAGATACGTACCGTCACATATTTCACTGTAGTCATAAAGTCGAGGCAACTTTGGATTTGGCCTTGTCACATGTCCGCATCCGCCACCATAGAGATTTCCCTGTGGACACTCTGTAGCCACAAATTTAAAGCTATGTCTTTTATAGTTGGTATGTCTGTGGGCAGTGGCATATCAATGCCTAACACTTTTTGTTGCCATGGTAACATAATGCACTGAATAATAGACAATTTTGTGTCAAAAATAAGCCAAAATGCGATCAGAGGGTACAGCCATTGGTCATGGGCGGCCGACCTATCTAGTTGTGTACTGCAAGAGTCCAAGCAGCATGTGGACCTATACATCTCTCTCTGTGCATGCAGAATATTCTTCATCTGTCTCGCCCTGGGGGTTTGGGCCATTGTGGTATCAAAGGGTAAGAGCAGAGGTCCTTGCAGATGCAGTACATAAAGGCCAGTTCAGAATCACGACGAGACGAGTTGAAACTTGCAACTAATTTCTGTGTGCTGGTCGGCAACATCCTGAAACCAAGTCTGGAGCCTGCAAATTTACACCAATATGGCGAGAGAGAGAGAGAGAGAGAGAGAGAGAGAGCATATCGTTTCCATAGCAACAATTTTCTTAACTTCTCTGTCGGTTCCTGCCTGTGTTTCTGGTTGTTGGAAGCTGAATACTTTGTAGCATCTTAAAATATGAATGAGGCCAGTAGCTCACATCATACATACAAGCACAGGCAGTCTGTCTACTGCCATTTCATCCGGCTGACAATTTACATCCGATTCTAACCACTGACTTCTCCATAAACTGATTGACCTTTGGTGATTGGTGTGGTTTGTATCATTCTGAAACCTTCCACTAGTGATTTAACCAGCTGAGTCACTGGTCATGTGATCAGCAGGCTTGAGTCGACACGAGACGGGCTGGCTCAGATTGCCGCAACTGCAGGGAGACTGGAACGTTCTAAAACGGTTTAGTCCCATTGCAAATCTTTTGCGTGATGTGGCCTAAAGCCAGACCACACTGTCTCTGTGGTGCCACTAACGGCTCAAGGTGAATTGATTAACTTTCTCTCCTCTCCTCTCTTCCACAGAAACCTGTCCAAGAATCCTCTGACGATGCTGTCATGGCAACTTTTCCAGAATCTGCAGCTGTCTGAACTGTGAGTTTATTGCTGGCGCCGTTCCCCCCACCCCCCTCCCCACACACCCACTGCCCTCTACACTCTAATGTGGTCGTAGAAACCCATACAGAAATCAAAAACATCATTCTATGATTCCATAATTCTGTCCTCATTTCACTTTGATACAGGCTGCATCTTTTCCACGGTGTCTGTTGTGTCTTGTAATGTGAAATTCCGAGATTCATGGCAGTCAGTGGACAGCACTCTCTTGACTGAAATGCGTATAAAGAGTAGGCCTGGTTTGCAGGGAACGTGAGGTTAAATGGATGCATTTATAAATCACATCCCCTTTCTGTTTTATCAAATCTTCAAGGACTTGGGGAAAACTTTTTAAAACCCCAGACTTTGTGATCATTTAGCTGATATTTCTTGGCCCGTGCACAGCATCTTTTGTCACACGAAGCAGGACACTGGGAGCGAAGGAGAGAGAAGGAAAGAGAGAGTGTATTTAAAATTATTTGGTCAAAGACAGATATTAATAAAAATGTCAAAAAGCCCAATAAACTGCAAAAAAACTAACAAAAAAAATGAAAAAAGCAAACCCACACAACCTCTAAAGACTAAAAGGATACAATGTGGGACAAATGCATGGCTTCCCACAGATGATGTAGAGCGGGGACTTTAACTTTAGAGGTGCAAACAGAATCGCTCTTCCTGACAGAATTTTGCAAGCGTAGGGGGCTGTGATTAAGGACGCTACCTGCTCTGGGTTGGCGTGCTGTGAACGCTCCACGTGTGCTAGTTTTGTTTCTGACGAAGTTCTCCAAATGTGCCTGGTGTGAAAATGCAGAGCTGCCTGACAGATAAAGAAGCTCAGCCCAACTTGCATACTAAACTAGAAACTAGTGTTTTGAGCACTTACAGCTGGTCACCGCTGCTCTGTTAGAGGTTGCTCGTCTCAGCTGACTGGAAGGGGTTAGATCAGTTGAGGCTGATCTAACTGGTAGATGAACTGCTCAACTGGAGGGTAACAGTTAAACCAGCTAATAGCAGGCTAGATGTGTTAAGACTAGTTCAAACCAGTTCAGGCTGGTTTGAGTTGGATTATATAACAGGGTATGACTGGGAATCTTAAAGCAGGGGGTGGTGGGAACAAAAATGGACATAATTGGCCTGATTAGAAAAAAAATAATTCAATAATGAGTGGGGAATGGACAATACTTTGGTGGTGTTTTTTGATGGTTAATTTTTCTTGACTCGCTACCATTTCATCGGGGTAATTTGAGGTTATTTCAGCTGTCTCCATTACAGTAGAAGCAGAAGTGTATACTTGATCTGCTCATAGACAAAGCCCGACTGACTATATTGTGTGGGACATCAACATAAACGAATTAAAAAAAATAAATAAAATAAAAAAACAGCAAGCAAGTATCTATGGTAACCTGCTCCAGCTGAAGGGAAAAAAAGAGAGTTATAATGGTGTATCTTACTTACTTTAAATACTTTGAGAGCTGCTTTGGAAGTGTGAGCGTATGAATTTGAATGTGTGCCTCCCTGGTTTGCAATCTTGCATCTTTGCTTCCAGGGTTATCTTGTTGGAGGGGTTATCTTGTCCCTATAATTGGTGCTGTGTGATACAAGATTTGCATTGTAAGTATCATAAGGCTGCCAGCACAGACAGTATTTCCCATTTTTGCATTGAAATAATGTGTATGCAAGTATTTAAGCCTCTCAGTGTGTGTGTGTGTGTGTGTGTGTGTGTCTGTCTGTCTGTCTGTCTACCTGTGTATTTTAATCTGTCCCTGAACTGATTTATATGTGTTGTTAAAATAGCAACAAAATGTTCTGCCACTATCCATGGAAAAATAGATTTTAAATCAATTCATCACACAGGACTGGATGTAAAAATGTAATTTGACGAAGCTGTCTTTTAAAAAAATAGTCCAGGACTAAGCTTAATCCTGGCCGTAGGTCACGGAGACGTGGCCATAGCTCATGTTTCATTGACATTGTGAGACTAGTGTGAGATGGGTTGTGTGGTGGATGATTCAGTGCTGTAGGCCCCTGGAACACCTGTAAGCTCAGCCTCGTTGCGTCACAACGCATTTGCAAATGGTTGCCCTTTTTGGGCGGTACCAGCTGAAACTGGTTCTTTTTCTGTAGCAGAAAATAAGAAGAGAGTGATATTTGCTCTCAGATTAATGCCAGTTTTCTAAATCACTTTATTATCCCCCGCCGCACGATTAGCGCAATGCGGGGGATAAAGTATTGAGCTCCGTTCGTCCGTCCGTACGTCCATATGGACACATAAATTGAGGCGGCGGGGGATATTGCATGTTAGTGGCAAACACTTTTCAATAAATGGAGGGATATTAGCCCCAGAATTTTCAGGTCTAACGACGCGCCTGTTTGTTGGCCAGCAGTGTTGACTGTTCGCAACAGTAACGTCGAGCCTCGGCAGCTTTCATAATGTGAACGTGCAAAAGCTCTCTGCAGTTGCATGCATAACAGCCTTCGCGTGCCTTCACGCGCACGGTAGCTTTCTCGGGGAGGGTCTGAGGAGTGCAGTGGAGAGGGAAGGGGAGGGAACTGAAAGTTGCTTTTTTCTAATTTTTGTGCGAAGTCCTCTCTCTCCTCAAAGTTACCAACTGCAGCTTTAATATCAGTGGGTTTTCACAGTACAATTCCAGCAAACGCTTCTCAAGGCTCGCCGTAGTAATGTGAAGTGGCCCACAACAGTCAGCGCATGACTCATGGTGGTTGGCAGGGCCTGCATTCCGCTATATATTAAAAGATGAACTCCAACCTTTCATTGAGCTATTGAAAAACTCATGCGGTGCCATTTGAGAAAATCTAAGTTTTTGGTCTTTTTTTTTTTATCAATTTTTTTCAAATGCCAAGGAAGAATAAAAGACTGAAAAGGCAGGAAGTGGCATCGCAAGGCCACAGAACTGATTTCCATTTTCACTGGTTTTCTCCCCAATTTGAGAGATGAAGAGTTCTGACTCAGCACTGGTCTTCTCACTCTTATGATACACATCCATTAATGATGAGGCCTCTGTCCAGGGATTCTCACTCTTTTCCAGAATGAGCCGGTGTGGGTGCAGGCTTTCAATAGGTGTGTCTTCATCAGAACAAAGTTCTAACTAACCAGCTATGTTGCAGTTAGGATAAATTAGCCCCATAGTACGAATTTGCTTCTCCATTAGCCCAAAAGCCCTCCGCACGAGCAATGGAGACACAACACAAGTAGCTGGCTAATTCACGAATTAGCTGACTATTTCGCGAACTAAACCAAGATTTATCAGGAAAATGTCCCGATCAAATTAGGGGGATAGTTGCGACTTCATCACAAAAAAGCCAGCTAATTTGACATCGGGCTAATTTCAAAGCCGCAAAATAGCTAGCTAATTTAAAACATCGTTCTAATGAAGACACACGTTCTAACCAACTAGTCGCACACCTGATTCTACTAATCGACCCTAAAAGCTTTAGCCATACACCCTTAATTAGTGGAATGAGTTGTGTAACTAGTCGTTAGAATGAAAGCCTGCACCTACGCCAGCTCATTCTGGAAAAAAGTGAGTATCCCTGCCTTAGTCTGTCGAAGGTTTTTTCAAAAGGCAATTTTTTTCTGACTGAACAATATGTATCCTCAAAACCCGAACTAGCTGTATTGCTTCAATTTTTCTAGAGCAGTATAAAGCTCATTGTGTGCTACTTTCATGAGGCCGCTGGCTGTATTGGCACGGCTGGATTCGATCTGATGCCACGGTGGTTGGTTTGCACTGCAAGTGGCACCTTTACCAAGTGAGCCAGCCCAGCAACCCTATATGGATATAATATCAATATGAGAAATGTCTGTGCAGTGTCGGAAATATAATGCAATGACTTGGGTTGCAAAAACGAATTACCATAACACTGATGTAAAAAAAAAAAAGAAAAGGGATTTGCCCTCATCCCAATTTAAATGTTTCAGATCATCAAACTAATTTTATGAGTTTTTTTTTTGTTTTTTAATTTTTATTTTTAATGTTATGGGAAACAAAGACAAAACTGAGAGTCAGGCAGCAAACAAATTAAAACTATAATCAAAGCTCCAGAATGGCAAACAATCCAGGATTTTAAACAAGATGGAGGGTCCAGATTGCTTGACCAGTGAATGACATGAAAGTTTTTGATTGGCGGAGGTGGGACTGGGAAGGCTGAGTTTGATGGAGGCGGGACGTGGTAGATGAATACTGACAGGCGGCACAGCAAATGAAGATGGAGGCAGATAAAGGCAAGGAAGTCAAACACAAAACACACGTGGCACGTAACGGCTTTATAAATCAAGTTTGAGTTGAGTTGATGAAACAATCAGTGTATTTGCATATGAAAATATCTTTAATGTTGATGATTTCTCTTTATTGTACAGAAGGTGTCAGTTCAGGCACCGTTTAGGTCGGCCTCAAAAGTAAACATAATGAATAAGCCACCATCTTCTCGGCTACAGAAAGCACCCAAATTGCTTTGTTTTTGTTTGAAAAATAATGGCAGGCAGCGTCCCACAGATCAGATATGGAAGAGCGACAGAACTGCTTGAAGGGCAGGAGTAACTATGGGAGGAGAGATAAAATCACATTTAATAAAGTTTTCGCCGGTTTCTGGTGTGGTCTGTGAACAGAATTAGTACAGACTGTTTGAAGATTTTGGTTTTTGGATGATAGAGCTTTGTTTTGCCACGCTCACGGAAAATTAATCTCATTAGCTGGCAGGAAGAAATTTTTTTTTTTTTGGTGAGTTAATTAATGCAGATATGAAAGGGAGTTAAGAATGATGCACATCTCAGAAGCCAAGCGCCTGATTTAGCTTTCAGTGCCTAATAACTTGTGAAAAGGATATTCTACCCGATCCTGTCCACAAGGGAGGTAATTGATGGTGGTCTTAAATGTTGCAAATAAAGAATGAAATGTCTGGCAAATTAGATTGATGCTGTTGATTCTTGAGTGGCTAGTGGTCGATGAGCCCATATAAGACAATTAAAATGAACTCGTATGGCACATATAATTTACAAAGTGTAACAAAAGGTGTGACATACAAGGCGCAAAAGACATCAATCAAAAAGACGGAAAAAAATTGTGACAATAGTTGATGAGAGATTTAATTATAAAAAAAAAAATTATATTTGAATAAATATAAATAAGAATTCAAGAATAAGTGGTTGGTCTGGCTGCAAATTATCAGCGCGATTAATCACCAGTATTTGCAGGAAATTAATCAATTATTTCCAAGCCTCACCATGGCAAAGCCATCCTGGTGGTGATAAAGCAACTATGTATTGTACAAGGCTAAAACATGGGCTGTCCCAGACAAATGACTTAAATACGGCTCAGAACTAATATTTTTCTGTTCTTGGTTTCATTTGGGCTGAGTTATTGTGAACACGTAATGTTTTGAAGGACATCTGAAGTTATGCCTTTGATGCTCATTGTTTTCACATGGTTTGACAATTATAATTTTTTCCTGTCATTTTAATTTAGTGACATTTACAAATGTAGATATTTTTGACGTTTTTGACACAAATGTATATTTTTTATGACCTGGGAAAAATTGAATCATGAGACTCCATTCATAGTTTTCAGTCACATGACTGCTGAGTTCCCCAGGAGGGCAAATAACCATTTTATTATTGCAGTTAATACTGAAAATTCCACAGAGCTATGACACACGCCTGTCATTTGTTCATTTGTTTCAACCCAAGCATATTTAGATCACCTTTCTAGATAAGAATGCTACGTTAATAAACTTATAGTCGTAGCTGCATGCGATCCATGTCCAGCACCTGCCGCAATGTCTTGATTCTTTCATTCATAATATTGCAGGCTATCTGTTAAGACCCTTTCCCTTTAAACTGCCACCAGCATGAATGCGTACAAAAGTACAGATAGTTACATGCATTTAAGATGTAGATGGGTTTATAATGCTGTCATTTGGGAGGTGAGGGATGGGAAAAATTACTTTTTGTCACAGCAAAGGTGAGTGCTATTTAGCTACCCACCAAACAAGAATTGTGTTAGTTACTGTATATTCTTTGGTAGCCAGTAATGCAGCAAATCCATAATCGTTTCCTTCCTGGGATTCCTTAAAAGTACAGCCTGTTTATATAATACATCCATGGGACAACCCAGGCTGAAATGCGTATCGATCACTATATCCAATCGGACAACTTATCAGCATTTTGGCAAAACTGACCAATGAGAATGGAATAATCTCTGGAATAATCTTCAGGTGTGTGTTCCTATTAGATTGTGACAACACATGAAACTATTAATTATAAATGGGACTGTTACATAACTAAGTGACGGTACACCCATGATTTAGCAGGTCTTTGGAGTAAGATTGGCTTTTTGTCCATATTGTTGGTGAAAGAGTGGCACTTACTTGGAAAGACCTTAAATGAGTGAGAAGGACAATAGAAGTACAAAATCATTGGAATTTTATTTGTACCACTTCTGGGAGTCACTAGTCATTTTGAAGCTTGTTTGTTTGGTGTTGTACTGGCCATATGTTGTCCAGCCCGATCTAGCGCTGGTGTTTCTTTGATCTTGGCAAACCAAAATTAAGCTTAACATATTGCAGTTAGGATTCCAGCTTGAGAGCTCAACAATTGTTGCAACCTAAGCGAGCAAACAAGCTTCCGATTAGCTGTTAGTCCACTTGTTAGAATTGGGTTAAATAACCGTACTATATATGCTGGAGAGATTGTGCTCAGCCAGCGAGATGTGAAGCTCGATTATTGAATGGTGACATATGAGAATTTCCTTTGCATTTGATTTTGTTCAAGTATTTAAACTTAGAGCTGATCAGAGACAAGCTCGTGTAATTATTGAGCCAAATATTGTTTTTGACTGTAATGAATACGTATTCACTTGAGTGGAACGTCAGTGGAAATACATGGGGGTGAACTAATGACAGGATATCGGGCCAAACTTACAGTATGATCGTGTGAGCAGTTTCAATTATTACACATTATTCTCTAAATAACTATTAAGGAGTTAGAGTGGGTACTGAGGCAGAGGTGAGTTTTTGCATTTTACTTCCCCACCAACAGGAAGTGTTCGTCAGGAGAGAGCTGCTCATTAGCATTCAGGCTGATCAATTTCAAATGCAAAAATTTCCCTGAAAACATTGTGGTTCATTATGCTTCCATTCCACACAGTGGGCGACGGGCATAATGATTCCCAGTCATATCTCCCTCCGTCCGTCTGTCTGTCACACATGCTGTAACTTGTGTGTGCACGATATCTACTGTAGGAGTGGATGGATTTAGACCAAATCAGACATGCAAACTCTTCACAGAGGGCAGATGAACAGATTAGGGTTTTGGGGGTCACTGGGTCAAAGGTCAAGGCCACATGAGATCAGCTGTTTGCATGGACTGAACAAAGGTTGGCCACACCCACCTGTTAGACGCACTGAGGGGGGATATAGGACGAAGTGCAGTCTAGTTATTCCTACTCAGCACTTAATTGATCAGCGAAAGCAGTCTATTAAACAGTTTACTTACTTCATCTGGTTACTTGGACCCAAACTGATTATTGATATCAAGATTGAAACATAGGCTGTCTTACCCTGTGACTCCCTTGTACCTGGAATGAAGACTGCTGCATCAGAGGATAATTGGAGGATTTCATGAGCATAACCCCCAGAATCTCGATTTACTAACTGCTACCAGTGAAATGTGTTGTATTAGATGGGAAATATTGTTTATAGGAAGACATTTCCCTCGTGCTGCTATAAAACGGTCACATAATTATGTAATCTGGGCTGCTGCACTGTCTGATCTCCAAGCCGCTGTCCTCGGTCCTGAAGCTGGCACAGCTACAGCTATGGCTGCACTGTCGGTCGCTAACCATGGTGCTGAAACTCAGTCTGGGCAGCGTGGGTGAGTGTGCCACAGAAGAAATGCAGTAGTCTCCAGTGAGGAATCCAGCCTTGTCATCATGGTGGCTTATATAAGGGGTTTGGGTCCTGCTATCTATGCTGGGTCTTCGTTGATTCCCGTGCCAGAATATAAGAATTTTTGTCTGTACCCAAATACTATATATTGGCCCCTGGTTTTGCTTCGTGGTTTTGTTTGTTGGCACCCATTTTATTTCACCTCTGCATCATGGATAAAGGCAGTCACTGCAGTCTGGCCTCAGACTGCTCCTTGCTGCAAAGGCGTCCTACACACACATACTTCAGTCACTGGGCAGTGACAGCGTAGCTATCAAATACCTTTAACTATTATAGAAAGTGGGGATGTCTTCCTCCGCGTGCGTATCAGGGGTGAAAAGGTTTGCCTGACTCCCTGGTCCCTGTACAATACACTTGGCCCTTGTTTGGCTTTAATTACTGGCCGTCATTTAATGCAAGTGCTTCACTGACTGGATGGTCGGTATTATTTGGTGCGATGGTGATGGCTCACAGTGTTTTGTTGGGTTTGCATTAGTCTGTGAGCGTTCCCACTCCCTGTTGTGTTTCTTTTCCCTCTATACATTTATCCCTGAACCGCGGTTATTTACTGTTTTTTTTTCATGTGTTGCTTTGGTCCTCTGATTCCGCCTCCATGGTTTGGATCCTCATTAAATTTGCACAAAACCCCCCTGCACTCACATTTGTATATGTCGCTGGACCTGTTACAAAGGCATATAATATGAACGACTCACAAAAGCACTCAATTTGGATGGTTTTATTTTTTGAATACTTTACTCTTGAATTGCAGAATGCTGAATATTGGGTTCAATTCCATGGCATTCAGCACATTTGAAAAGGGTGATTACTAGATTTTCATGTGTTGTTATTTAAATAACACTATGAGCCAAATAAACTATGTAGCACCTGCTAGCATACCTTGCGCTCCCAAAATGTGCCAACTCGCAAAGATCAAACTGCAGGAAATAAGCACTATTTTACACTATAAATAAAACCCTTTTGGAATAATGCCACCCTCTTTTGGGCAGGTTTTTCGTTTTATGATGAAAATGTATCCCTCCACAGCTATATTCCATGGATAATAAACAATTGGACACTGCTCTCAGGGAGTGTGTTTTATTTTGCTTGCTGTTATTTCAGGATTCCATGGCACTATTGTACTCTTTGCCTGTAAACTTAATTGCACAGAAGCTGTCGAAAATATACGTCTTAGATTATGCTGTTATTAAAATAACGTAAGTGGTTTCTGCAGCTCCAAATGAGCTCATTAGATGAATACTAAAGAATGAGGTGAGACATTTTGTTGGAAGAATGCTGTAAGAATGGCTGCTAAAAATGGGGCTTTGCAACCACACGGAAAAATGTAATTATTTGACAATTATTTCAAGCTATTATTTGAAGCAACATTAATAATTTATTGCCCGCATTTTTTTTCTGATGAATCCAACACTACCTTGATCAATGAAGGTTTTCTTTCAAAAACAAACAGAATGTTCACAAGTTCAAATTTTAGAATGGCCCTGTGTATGTGTGCGTATTGATTTCAGTATCTATAATGTCTGAATGCATGTGTTCATGTGTCTTTACGTGTGTGTTGATACGGGATCTCATTTCTGATTGGATTTTTTGGATGACGTAAGAGCCCTGTTGTCTGTAGGCTGTAGTTTTTCTCAGAACAATGTGAAAGATTCTGAAAGGTTCTGAAACTCATTTTCTGCACTATAAGTTCCCCACTGTGTACCTGTACAGAGCCCTCCACTAATATTGGCACCCATGGTAAATAAATTAGCTAAAACAGTTATAGGAAAATGCAGTTGCTGTTAACCCTCCCGATTTTTGATGCAAAACGTTCACAAAAATCAAGCTTTGAAAGGTTAAAATGATTGAAATAAAACAAAAATTCATGTGTTGAAATTCATATTTTTCCTAGAAATGTGCCACAACCATTGACACCCCTAAAAAATCAATATTAATAGTCGAATTGAAGTATGTTCCTATTCCTATTTTACTTTTTAAGCTTACCTTAATGATGAGGAATACTTTAATGGTCACCCATACAGGGAGACTCGTCATCAGTTGCTGTGATTAAGAAAAACAGCAGTGTTGTGCAACAGAGAAATGCTGTGCTTCACAAAGATGGATATGGCTATAAAAATGGCTTCAAGGTTGAAAATACTAATTTCAACTATCAACACAATAATTAAGAATTCTAAGGTATTTGGCAGCCATAAAAACCTGCCTTGGCGAGGATGTGCGCCCGTTTTAAAGCCACAAACGGTGAGGAGGATGGTTCAGGTGATAAAGGAACCTGGGATCACAGATGGAGAATTGCAGACATTATTTACTGGGGTCAGAAAATCTTCCAGCCTACAAGATTTGTGAGGGTTGCCAGAAAGAAAATTAATGTTTTCATCTAAAAAACGAACTTCGATACCTACAGTTTTCCAAATGGTACTGGAGCTTCCAACGGGATGAGGTTCTGTGGTCAGATGGAACCAAAGCAGAGCTCTTTGGTGGTAAACCCCAGTGATAGGTCTGGTGTAAAGACTAAGACCATTAAAGACTAAGCACCTCTTCTCCACTGTGAAGTGGTGGTGGATGTTTGATATTGTGGGTTTACTTTTATTACAAAGACCCTGCACAGCTTTTTTTAGGATTCATGGTGTCATGGATTCTACTGAGTATCAGCAGGTGTCAAAACCCGACTGCTTCTGCCAGAAAGCTAATAATTTGCCCTGTTTGGATCTTCCAACAGATCCATGATCAAAACCATGCATTGAAATCAACTCAAATAACGTACTGCCGTGGCCGTCCCAGTCCCCTGACGAAAACAAAATATAAAACCCCAAGGCCAAACTAAAGAGGGGAGTGTACACAGTAAAAAATGGAGTGTCAATATTCCAGAGTAAACCCATTTTCCTCTGGATAGAGTACTTATAGCACTATGCAGAGTGAAATCGTCTAAATGGAAGTGTCAAAAGTGAGAGTCAATTCCCACTTCCACACAAGGACGAAATCTACTCTGCAGGGTGATGATTCCCTATAGTGTCAAATATTTTTACACACCTCGTTGTTAATTTTGACACAAAATAGAGTAAAATTAACTATAAAAATCTTACACTGGCTGTAGAGTAAAATTTACACTGATTTTGAGTGGGACCAAATGTTATCTGACAGAGAGTTAAATTCAACTCTTAAAGAGTAAAATTGACACTATGATTTTTACTGTGTATAAATATGGGCCTGGGCATCTCAGTGATCATGGAGGAAGGGTCTCAGATCTGCCACCATTTCTGGTTTAACCTCATTATACACTATAGGAAAAGACAGAGTTGTTAAATTGCCAATGAGAGATTGTATGTAATGAAGGGGATCTAATACATATAGAATTTTTTGAGAAGAATATTTGTTTAAGGATGATAATGATTTTTCTTTACATTTTTTTCTATTCATCAACAGGATAAAAGCAATAATTTATGACCTTTTTTGTTTCTGTTTGCCTGGGGTGCCAATACTAGTGCAGAGCACTGCATGTTTTGTTTGTGTTGATGCTGTAATTTGTGTCACTAGTTGTGTTCTGCAGTCTTAGCCTGTGTGTTTGGAGATCTAGCGTGTAGCTTCCTCACTTTCCGTTGTTGGTCGGTGGTCGTTTTATACGGTGGACTTTTCATGGAAAGCTGTTGTTGGATCGAGATGCATGAAATACTTCAAACTCCCTAGAAATCCATCCATACACACACTCACACACACACACACACACACACACACACACACACACACGTGCACACACACACACACACACACTCACAGATTTACATATGCAAACAGATGCACAAGCCCCCACACACTCTCATACAAGTCGTCCCATGAATAGCAAAAAGTTGCAAGTGACATTCCTGATGAAACCTGTTTTCCTGCACTACAGCCGCTGTAGTACTTTGTAATGCAGAAAAACTTGTTTCATCAGGAGTGTCACTTGCGACCATTTGTTATTCATGGGACGAAGTATACAATCCTTTACACTTCATACTTGGGTCTGGAGGCAAGATTTCAGTGAAATGAAACAACCCTGCAATGTTGGCCACAGTAATTGTAGAAAAACTTGTTACCGGGTCACTTGATGTCGCGAAGGGGAAAATACTACTCATGGCAGGTGGAGGAAATGCCATCAGGTGTATCCTGCACCTTCTGTGCATATGATGCATTAGTACAGGCCCAGAAACCAATTAATTAAAGACAGAAAAATCCCGTTTTGAAGTGAGGATCCCAGGCGTACTATGGAAACTAGCAAAGCCTACCAAGTGGTGTCATACACGTTCATTCCATACATTTGTTTAGCAATTACTTGTTTGAAGCAATATCAAGGAATGCTCTCCAGGGTAAAATCCTTATCGCCGCATCAAAGCTGTAGCGGTATTTGTCCTTCACAGAAGTATGACCTATCACAGGCTCAATCAATATTTCACATATTGCATTAGTATGCATGGCGGAACACTGCCTGTACAAATTTAATATGAAAAAGAAATGCACATAAAGCCGTTAAAACGTCAACATATACAACGCCAATTCCGAGCAGGAATAATTAACCGTGCACAGGTGCATGCTTTATTCCAGCTTTTCAGGATCGTTCTCAAGGCCCGCTGCACTTCCACTGGCTAAATCTATTTTTCAAGATCTATTATTATCCGGCAGGAGCCGGAGAACCAGGTGTGCTGCCATGTTGATTTTCTTTGATTGTTTGCGTTTCTGTGCCGAGGAGATTTCAGAACTTTCTTTGTGGAGCGTTTCGCAGTTTGCATTTAAAGCCACGGCGGTCCGCAGGCAGCCCAGTGGTGGATTTATGCTAAGACATAAAATATGGATCTTTTGGAGTTTTATTGCACTTTAAAAAAAAGAAGCTGTCATCTCTTCATTTTCCATCTACCCCCATTAGCCTTGAGAAAGGAGCGGCCAGAGGACGGCTCGTCACATCAGTGGTCCCAGTAGGGTACAGGGGTATGTAAGGATGAGTTTATGTACTGTACGGTATAGGCTCCCCCCATCATTGGTCGATGTATAGCAGAGGGATATTTAAGGTTGGGATTGTATTGTGTATGATTTAAGCTCTCCCCATGATTGGCATTCGTACTGTTCAAGGATACACAGTCACATGAGCTCTGTCTGAATAGACAATAGGCTACAGTTAAATTGTAATGGTCACATGATTGGGTTGGAGCATCTCAGGCAAGGCCTGTGGGGTGATCCCAGACAGCAGTGAGGAGTTGGAGCCGAAAGCAGTCTGAAGAGGGACAAACTATGAACTTGCGGCAGTCTGCAGTGCTTAAGGCTCATTGACATGCAAGGTCAACTAAGGTTATCCTGTCTATGATTGTTATGGGAGGAATATGCATTGCACCCTGTTGTGTATTGGGCTTAAGAGTGTTTAGAGTGCTCACTCTAACCCCTTATCATCTGCAAAAGTGCCTAATGCTGGCACATGAGTGTCGGAACTGGACCTTGAAGTAATGAAAAAAGTTTCTATGGTCTGATAAGTCCTGTGTTCATTTCCAAGATGTACAACCACAATTCTGCAAGAATTGGGAAAATACAAATAAAAGCAGAATTAAATTTTTTGGAAATTATATTTTATGCTCATATAGTTGAAAGCAGCATCAAGAAAAAAATAAAATCTTATCAACTGTATTGTTTTCCATAAATATTCGCAAATTCCGTCTGCAATACTTTCCGTAACGATTTGGAGCAGAATGACTGGAGAATATGGTTTGAGATTATCATAATCCTGTGTAAGCAAGTCTAAACAGTTTTAGCATAGCATTTCTGAACTTGAAGTCCCCTGTATATAATATAGTGAAAATATTCAGAGAACCTGGAGAACAGGAATAATCTCCAAGTGTAAAAGAAGGGGTCAAATACCAATATTGGATGCGGGTGACCTTCGAGCCCTCAAACGGGATTGCATTAATCAACATGCTTCTCTCATGGACAAAACCACATGGACTCGTAAGTACCTCAGAAGACCTGTGTCAATGTAAACAGTTCATTGTGGCTTCCAAGTTAAGACTCAACTAGGCAAAGAGGAATCCATATATCAGAGCAATGAAGAAGCAAGGCCGACATCTCTGGGCTCAAACTCATCTGAAATGCACTGACAAGGAAGTAGAAAGTGTTATGATCAATCTTTCCATTTCCAGAAATAATGGATTTATGTTCTCAGGACCAAAGAGGATGAGGACCATACCGGTTGATATTCGCAATTGTGTTCAAAAACCAAGGTCTGTCATGGTCGGGGCTGCATCAGTGCACTTAGTACAGGCAACTCCTATGCCTGTGAAGGCAAAATTGATGCAGATGTGTGGACGCATATTGGAATAACATTTGTGTCTTCCAGACATCATTGTTTTCAGGAAAGCCCCTGCTTGTTCAAGCAACATAACTCCAAGCACAGGCACACTCTACATGTATTGCAATAGTGTACTTTGCTCTCCCCAAGTACAGGCACTGCCAGCAGCCCAGAATTGTGTCTCCCAAATGCGTGAATAATTATGAAGCGGAAAATACCATAAGGGGATTCAAGACTGTTGAGCAACTGAAGTCCTATATCAGGCAAGAATGGGAACCAATTCTGCTCCCAAAGCTCCAATAATTAGAATCCTCAGCTCCGAAACTACTATTGAGTTTTAATTACCGGGACCTGGCCCAGCTTCATGGGAGCATACTGCAGACTTCACATTTGAGAAAAAGCTAGTATTTTTAAAGAATAGTAAAGTTCAAACAATTGTCATCTCATCTTTGCACTTTTTTTCAATTGTTACATGTTAAAAGGGATCTAAAAAATATGTCCTGCTCTTTGTGTGCATATTTTACTCTTTGTCCCAAATGTTCTGGGAGTGACCTTGTACAACAGCCAGGTACATGCGTACCATTTATACAAAAGACTGCAATCTGCTGGAAGAAGCTTTTAGAAATGTTCTGTTGGGTAAACCAGTCTAGACATTCATGTGGAGTCAATTTCACTGAACTGCTTTTGTGGTACATGTAGGACCAGAAGTATTTTCTGCATGTGGTCATAATATTCTGGCTCATCTTTGCACATTTACGCCCTGTTTTCTGCAAGGTGTAAGAGTATACACTCACTCAAGCACAACCCCAGAACTGTTTAAGGTGCAGTCAGCCGACAGCTTGTGGTGTTGGCTCTCTGAAAGCCGCCCTCAGCTGCGGTTGAGGACCATGTTTTGGGTTTGCGGTCTCCTGGCTGTAATATGTGACTCGGAGTGTCGCCACAGTTTTATTGACTTGGAACGCAACATTGCAATTTCTACTATTGTCATTTCTTTCTGAGAGAAAATGACAAATGTCGATCTGGGCCGGTGTCAGCCTGTTACAGAGAACATTCTGTTGCAGGTGGAGTCCATTAGCTGGGTGGACCACTGCCCGGCCCACCCGGGGACAACAGCCCATTTTGGGAGCAGGTGACCGAGAGCGCTGCCGAGTTCATTTAGGATGATGATGGTGTTCGGAGAAAATAGAACAAAGAAGAAAAGAGCAAAGAGTATTGAAGCTTGCGGGGTAAACATGTGAGCCGGCTTGGATTTTTAATTTGCGGAATTTTCTGCCCTAATGAGATGCGGAATTAGATGGCAGAGCCAAAATGGCTGCCGTGATTAGTCACAGAACGAGATATTAAATGATAGCCCTGTTAATTAAAATCCTAGAACAATTAAAACGGGACTCGGCAGAAGGATTACCCTGCGCTCGCACGGCCTTCTCGACACTCCTGAATTTGTCAGCACAGACGAAGAGGGGAAACTGCACTGAATTATGCTCTTTCCTCCACTTAAGATGGGAATTTAATTGATACTTGGCTCGTATTAGGTTTGATTCATCGGTTCTGATTTTCTGTTGCAAACGTAAGAGCGGAGATGTTAGCGGGCAACAATCTTTCAAGTGAGGAGCCTGGTGAGTACTCTCGCTGAACTCGCTTTGTTTCTGCCGTGCCGCCATGGGATGGCCTTCCAACGTGTGCATGTGCACACGTGCGCTCATGCAGGTGTATGTGTGCGTAGGTGTGTGTGGTTGCGGTGCCTGTCTGTCTGTCTTTCTCTCCCTCAGCTTATTGGTCGGAGGGTAAATGCAAGAGGGGTCAGGTGAGAAATTCAGAAGTCCATGAGATTGTCCATTTTCATCCATCTTAGTTGAAATTTGATGTGCGACACTCCATTAGGGAATGATATTTCACAGATCCTCAAACATGGAGGGAATAAGTCCATTATTTTTGTCAAAAATGAGTCAACACAAAAGCACTTAAACGCTTGCTGGAGTGAGGTGTGTTGTGGCTGATGGCATCGCTTGTTTGAAAAGAATCATTTAAATGCAGATTGTGTTTACGGAGACTGCAGAAGGAAAATAGATGCCGAAAGATCAGAGCGCGGGCAGAGTTGCTCTTTCCAGGGTTGAGCGAACGAGCGTGTAAGTATCGATCATCAGCCAATAGCGTGTCCCTGAGAAGGAGGTAAACAGCAATCCCGACGACGCCCGAGGAGGAGGAAATGGCTGACTAGCAGGAGTGAACCCCCATCCACCTGCGTCTGGGGCGTCAAGCTGCCAATTCTCCCCCCACCCCACCCCCCCTCATACCCCGAAAGGCCCCTTACAGTCCCCTCTCCCCTCATTTCCGCGACTCTTAATTCGTCAGGATAACCCTATTGATTTAAGGGACGCGTTCAGCTTAAACATAATTAAACCTGATTACGGCTAAATTGCACCCGAAGCTAATTATGCAAAAAGCCCTTTGCTTTGCCCGTGATGGGTGGTATTATGTGGCGAGAGGGCCGTTGGACTCGAACAGCAGTCTCTTCTGCTACAGAGCGGTAGTATTTCCAGATGGCTGAACGCTCTGGGCCGGAGCTTCTGAAGGTTTCTGCTGTGCCACTGCCTGTAACATCCTGCCCAGCCGCTTCTCCCGTCCTTTACCCTGTAGGGCTGTCTAACGGACAGGGCCGTCATGCGGCGCGACTCAACCTGACCGGCGGTACCCTTTGTGGACTTGTACCCTGGCCTGCCAGCTGTGGCACTGTCCCATTCCTCACACATGCTGTGACAACATGGCTGCGCTGAAACTCTGCGTTTCACACCGTCTACAGAGAGTCTGAGTTTCTGTGTAGCTTTTTCACTACTCGAGTTCTTTTACCTGTTTCATTTAAATATGTTATACATTGTAGTTAAGTAGTTCATTAAATTGATTTATTATTTGGAAAAACCAGTGCTGCTCCAACTCAAAAGAAGGGCTCAAGGCTAACTGCCAGGCCGAGGCTAACTAAGCAGTGACCCAGTTCTGAGTCAAGAGCCACTTTGAAATGGGAGTTCCATCCCCACTAAAATTACCCAGACACCCTTGGGAGGTACATAAAGCATGTGCCATCTAGTCTTGTCCTACTAACGGCAGTATACTGACTGATCTGTATTTACCCGTCTGCCTGTACAGCGCCTTGGAATTGTGTCATTTCACTCATGGATCCCAAATCCTCCACCCCACCCCAGCGCTTCCGCCGACCCCGTTCCCTGGGGGCTCCTCGTGTTCAGGACAGGAACCTACCCTGCAGAAAACAGAGACGTTTCAGAATGTAGCCTCCCTCACTGCTCGACTCCAATCCCGCCACTTCACGCAATCGCCCGGTGGTCTACGCAAGCCGCAACTTATACGCCACTTCCCTGGCCCGCGGGTCACAGATAATCTAGCTAGATCTGAAGATAATCAGTTAGCTGCGGTCTGTGTTGTTTATCTCTTTATTTGTCTTTCTCCCGGCTGGCTTATCCTCAGAGAGGGCGAGATTTGTCTCAGTCTGCGCCTGACTTTTATTGCAGTAAGAGGAGTGTGAAATCGAGTCAGTATGAGACTGTGTTCTGCCGGCCTCGCTTAATAATGCGATTTCTTTACCCCGAGGGGACTGCATCCCTGGGATAAGGTGATGTAGGAGATGCCCTTTAAATGGGACGGCAGTTTAACGCAGGGCAAAATCCCCAGTGTTAAATCAGCTCTAACGGCATTCATGAGCCCAACAGGGGCAATAATGCACTGAATTAGAGTTAAAATGGCTCATATTGGACATAGTTTTACACAGGAAAAGTTACTTTGCACTTTTTATTTGATTAAGTGGCTGAGGTTTGGTATTTGCAGCTCAGGCTCCAGGTGTGCCTTTTGGTCGTGAAATCCCAGTCCTCATGAACTCTGTGTTTGGTTGGGCCTCACAGCTGGCCAGACTAAAACATGTCCTTGCTGAAACTGCTTGATTCTTCCTAAGCTGCTAACCCTTTTTTTAAAGCTGTGTTTTGGGACATAACAATCTATCTCGACAAGCCGTGGCATCCCATAGTCAACCAGTCCCCTGGTTCAGCCACAGCTTGCTGTACCAGTTTTAACTCACCACAGATCAGTCCGCGACCAACCATGATCAGGAGGAAGCGTCAAAGAAACAGCTTTAACCACATTTAATTTGAGCAGAATTCCATTTCGTCTTTGAATGATTTTTCATCAGTGGAGTCAAACTTCAGTGAAGCTTTCAGTGATTTCCTCCCACTCAGAATGAGGTAGCCGTTCGGACAGACAGAACTAGGCCTGCAAGAGAGCATTTTCCGTTGAATTTGAAATTAATCGACAGTAATCAGTTTCAGTGCCCTGCCTCCCGAATTTGGTTTGTGGGACTCGGAGAGGAAACACTACCTTTGACACCTGTGTGTCATTTTTATTTGTTTTTTTTTTCTGTACTCATAATTACACAGACTCGAGACTGGACCTTAGCTTTAATGCTTGTGTACCTTCTTTGCAAAACGGCGACTCGGGTGGAAGTAATTCTGGATATGTACGCATCCGAGCCAAACGCACGTGTACATTCATTATGTTCTGCAAAGCCCTCCCGTGCTTTTGATCTGAGCACATCAAAGCCTCCAGGATGTGTACGCTATATAATTACCTGCGCATTCAGTCCTTAAGCTGAACACTGCAGTTTTGTGTTTTTTTTTTTCGATGATTCGCAGACACAGAATGTTCTTGCAATTTCAGATAAGAATGAGTAAATGCACAATCTTGTTCAACACATTTCCTCCTTTTCATGTTGCTGGTACATTTTTCCCAGTATGAGTTCTAGCCTTGAAGAATGGAAGGGGATTCTCATCCACTGGACATAGTTGAGCAACCATGCCAGACTTAACGCACTCAATGTTAGGTAACTATGCAGACTAGGAGTACGAACACAAATCTACACACATGTGAAGAAAAGTAAATTACCATAAAATGTGAACGGCTGTCGGCAGGAGTGATAGTCAGTGATGAAAGAAGGGCCAAGAGGTTGTCAGAGGAGGCGATTGTAAGTTTGCTCTCTTCCAGCCTGATTTTCAAGTCTGATCGTTTCCATCTCCTGTCAAATTCACTGCCGTCGTGCCATGAAATGCTTGAGTAAATATGTGAATACTGAAATCAATTTTAAGGCTAAGCACAATGCTACACTGCATTTACTACTTATAACACTAGTAGTAGCAGATATAGTTGATCCAACCAGCTGGTCACATTCATTAGCTCCGCCTCCTGACCAAAGAATTGTGCTGATAAGAGAATCAAGGGGATTGGATTTAAGTATTAAGGACGACTTTTACACTCTGAACTTTGATTTTACCCTTTGGATGGCCTACTACTGCTGTTACCACTATTACAATTGCTACTATCACATTGTGAACCCAGGTAGTGTGGGGCATTGTTTTGTGGAAACTGGTGACCTCAAAAGAAAAAAAAAAAACGTCAGCCAATTTGGTGAACTTTTGTTCATATCACTTAAAAATGTGGTAAGAATAATTTTTACCTTACGTTCTGTAAGTACCGTCGACACTAAAATTATTAAAGATAATGATCTTATCATAAGATGAGATTTAAGATCACGTAATATTTTGAGGTAATAAGTTTCCACAAAACATTTGAGTTTGCCACACTATTTGAGTTTACAGTGCACTATCACTGCTGCACTGTTGGGCCAGTGGCTGGGATTGGGCTTGATTGATCTGTCTGTGGCTTACCGACCCTCACCGAGTGCTCTGATCGATAATTCTGCCTCCTGAGGAATTATTTACAAACCCCACTGCGATTCCCAATCCCCCGAACTCAAGCATCTTCCAATAGGCCTCTGCCGCTACAGTTAGGACAGTCCTTAGCGGAACTGTCCTCAGCGGTGCAGCGGTGTTTGTGCCCCGAGTGCCTGCGCAAGACCAGAAATGAGGAAAGCGCTTAGTTGGACACAATGACCTTTGTAAATCAGCCATGCAAAGGGCTATTGACTGGGTGAGTGCCGGGCTGGAGTAAAAGACAAGACCCCTGGGTGCCATCGGGAAATGCACATCGTACTTTATTGAAGCCGGCTTAATGAAGGGGGAAATGGTGCTCCCCTTGCCCCCGGGGGTCTGCTGTAAAGGGGGGGGGGGGGGGGGGGGGACGAAGAGCGCAGTACGGAGGAGAGAATAGCCGAGTGATAAAATGATGCAGATATAAGGTACGACTATTGATAAAATGGAGAATCATGAGTCTTATGGTATTTTTATTTGTATAGATGCATTTATATTGCACCTCAAAGCACTTTAAAGTTATGAGGAGGGACCTGGCCAATCCGCAGCACCCACCTGGGTGATGCACGGTAGCCATTTTGTGCCAGAATGCTCGGCACACATCAGCCAAGAGAACAATTTTATAGCCAACTAAATCAGGAAATGATTAGGAAACAGGTTGAAAGAGCCAGGTTGGGAATTTAGCCAGGACACCGGGGATATTTTCTGTTGTTTCCAGCCTGTTCTCCGAAAATTATATATCCAGCTCCATTTACCAGCTGTCTTCATCGCTGCCAATCCTTTCAGTCGGGGAGAACACACGTAAGCACATAATGCTGCGCGGCTGCTTCTTTGAACGCTGCAGTCCGAGAGTCCTGCTTGCGCACGCAAGGAAATGGAGGAGACTTCAAGGGCAGGACGTACAAATAGAACTCAAAACAGAGCTGTGGAG